>OW240919.1:32332649-33039946 GCA_933207985.1 Pelobates cultripes | reverse complement strand
AAGCTGGCAGCAGCGGCAGACAACTAAGTGCAATTACATTACATAGAAAAAATAAATAAAAAAAAAGCATACCCTTATCCCTAACCTAGCTATGCTTTTCCCTATCTTATGAACAGCAGCTACACTTTCCCTCCTCTTACTAAGCATGCAGCTTGAGAATGAATCTAAAATGGATGCCTTCCAGGAGGTGTGAGGGTCTGCTAGGGAGGGTGTGCTGCTAATTGGCTGGAATGTGTCTGCTGACTGTGAGGTACAGGGTCAAAGTTTACTCAATGATGACGAATAGGGGGCGGACGCGAACGCGAACATGCTATGTTCGCCTGGAACCGTTCGCCAGCGAACCGTTCGGTACATCACTAGATAGGATATCCTCATATATAAAGAGACAAAAAAGGGGGAAAGGGAATACAGCCAATCCTGGTGCATTAACTCTTAAAATGCATAAGTAAATAGAAACACACAGTGGCCTCTCACCTTCTTAGGTGCCCTAGACATGGCACCTAGTATAACAGCATATGTATCATTAAAGGAGATACAGCCCTTCTTTAACAGCAGCAGTGTAGAATACTCCACAGGACAAATTCAATGTATTAAACAAATTTATTAGACAAACAAATTAAAATAAATGGTATAAGCATAAACTGAAAAATGTATCTACTTAATGTGGGGTCCTATTCGCGTTTCGCCAGTCTGGTTCGGCTTTCTCAATCGGTATACTGAGTGCTTGCACTTTCTTCAAAAAGGTTGATGTCAACAGCTAGATAGGGGTGAAGAGTTGCCACTTCTCATCTTAGCTGTTTAATGCACCTAAGGCACAATTACTATGCATTAAACGGAACTGTACAGATGATGTAAAGTTCCAAGAACAAGCAAAAGAGATAATGCATGATTTAAAAGAAAAAGGATATAGAGAATAATTACTAAACTCAGCTTATAATGAAGTGAAAGAAAAAGACAGGAGTGAATTAATGAAATATGAAGAGAAAATCAACAATACAGATTTCCAACATTTACATTTTATTTGTGATTTTAATTGTGAAAATAGTCAATTGCGGATGATTATAAATAAATATTGGCCGTTTTTATAAAACTATAGTATTCCTGATGGTATACTCCCTGACAAGCCCATCATCACATATAGAGGAGTACAGAATTTAAGGAATTACCTAGTGATTAACCATACACCCCCCAGAAAGATTAAAACATTTTTTTTAATGAATTTAACAGTTTTTATGGCAGCAGCCTATGTGGTGCATGTAAGAGCTCCAATAATAAACAAAGAATAATAAAATAATTCAATCACCCCCAAAAGAATAATAAGACGATTTTAAAGATCAAACAAATGATCATGCACTACTCCACTAGGGTGTTTTATGTGATCACATGCCCTTATGGATTAGCCTACGTTGGGAGAACAAAAAGGGCATTAAGAATTAGAATTCAAGAACATGAGAGGAACATAAAAAATAAGTTTGAGAAACACAGTGTTTCCTCACATTTCAAACAGTATCACAATGGTGACTTATGACACATGCAATTTTGGGGGATCCAAAAAATTTATATGAATTGTAGAGGAGGTGATTTAATAAAAAAAATCAGCCAAATGGAGATGCAATGGATTTTTAATTTGAATACAATGCAGCCTTATGGACTTAACGATGATTTTGAACTTTGCCATTTTTTGTAACCACATCATTTTAATAGTTATATGTTTATAATTATACTTATCGATAAACATTTCTTTACAATTTTTATACTATTTGACTTTTATTTTCTTTTGTGTTTTTATTAATTTTTAGTCATATAATGTTAAGTCCATAAAATCCTCTAAATATTTTATAATATTTTATATTATCTTATTTTTTCTATTTTTACAATTCATAGTTTTTAATTTTTCTTATCCATTTCATATTCATTGCTACTTGTACTTTATTTTTTTATTTTGGTTTGACTAATTGCTCATTAACTTTATATATGTTTTTTCCTTGTTCTGTTTTTCCTCTCTTGGATATGATGAGTATGTTAGTACATATAAATTGGGATTTGAGAGCCAATATTAATAATGGATGTTGTGATAAAGAACTATGCAAAGAACTGGCAAAAAGGATATGAAGACTACAATTACATTGTGAACAGGAAGTGACGCGATGGACTTTCATCACACACTATTGAGATCACTTAGGGCAACGGCAGTATGAGCCCGGAAGTGCAGTTTGACCACAGAATAAGTCAGACTACATGAAGACGGGTCAGATTACTATCTTGAGCGTTATACACACCCCTTAAACTACTCGTGATTAATAATATCACAGGTGTTGTTAACCAATCAAGAGACTTTGTGGGCTATTTAAACCTGGAAGCAGTAGCACTCAGTATACCGATTGATAAAGCCGAACCGGACCGGCAAAATGTGTCTTAGACTCCACATTAAGTAGATAAGTTTTTCAGTTTATGCTTATACCATTTATTTTAATTTGTTTGTTTAATAAATTTGTTTAATAAATTGAATTTGTCCTGTGGAGTATTCTACACTGCTGCTGTTAAAGAAGGGCTGTATCTCCTTTAATGATACATATGCTGTTATACTAGGTGCCAGGTCTAGGGCACCTACAATGGTGAGAGGCCACTGTGTGTTTCTATTTACTTATGCATTTTAAGAGTTAATGTACCAGGATTGGCTGTATTCCCTTTCCCCCTTTTTGTCTCTTTATATATGAGGATATCCTATCCATCTAAGAAGGAACATCTTGTTTTATCAGCACACTTCCAAGCCTATGTGATCGGAATGTCTATTATTTTCATCTTGACTGTACAGCTTAAACCTTTCAGGGTAAGCTTTAATATTTATTTTAGCGCTCACCACTTGGCACTATTAGTTCTTATTAGAACAGGCAGTCGCCATGTTCTTTATATATTTGTTTCAGATTAATTTTAGATTAATTTACAAACTTTTTTAAGTTTGTTTTTATTAGATGTAAAGGTTATCAAAGACATCCTCCTCAATGCCTTTGTATATTTTAAGACTCTTATCTCTTATTAGAACAGAAAGTCACCATTTTTTTTAAATTAAAATATGGTGGCGAGTACCTATATTGTGGTTTAGCTGTTTACAATAAAGCATTCACTTTGTTGCACTTTATTGTATGTAATTATTATACACTTTGTGGCACTTTATTGTATTCATAAGCGCCTTGAGCACAGAGCACTTTTATATTTTTTGAAACAAATATATATCTACAAACAAAAACATCAGCAGTGACTTCAGTTTGAAAAACATTGAAAATAAATTTGTTTTAGGTACTGGGATAGTTGCTACTTTTAAGTAAAGACATTAATTGGTCTTTACAGCCAACATATCACTTAGGATCGTAATGGCTCACATATTTACAATCTGAAATAATCATAAGGGAATTGTAATATAATATTATCCTTTATCTGTATGACAAGCAACACTCAATTCTTGATGCTGTATGTAGGAAAAAGAGAGAAATGTCGTGTATTAAAGAAGCAAGAATAGGTCCTTTGACCAAATCAAAGAATTTCGTGGCTACGAAAATGTGTATTTACAAAAAAAAAGACTTTTTATTTGTTCAATACTGAATTTTGTGTTCCTAATAAACACTTAAAGGTGTAATATAGAATTAACGAATAGATATGAAAGCCGTTATCGATCTCATCTAATGTGAGTCTTAAATAATTAAAGCACCTCTACTGTGTAGAAAGGGAAATAGGCTTTCGGGCAATTTACTTTAAATAGGAAACAAATGACTAAACAATACAGGATCAGAAAATCTATTTTTATTGTTGTTTAGATGTGAATAAGCCTTTAACAAGTCAAAGTTCATGAGTGCTAGTCACAGTATGAACATGTTTAAAATGTGATGAGCTCTGGGACATTACCAATCTTAATGTGATTCGACACACATTCACTCCATGTGTTTCAATATATCTCGTACCTCAATAGAGAAATAAAAGGGATTTGTGTTGGTTTACGCTGATGAGACTTGACATTGTTTTTATTTATAATAATGTTTAATGGAATGGAGAGAAATTAGTAACGCAAGTGAAGATCAATATTGTTGAAAGCAAATATAAATTAGTTCAAGAGAAAGTGGGAGAACGAGAAAGATAAAAGAACAATGCAAACAAAATTAGAGAAGGATAAATAGAAGGAAATATTAAATAGAGAGTTGGGAGGGAAAGAAAGGTGAAAAGAGAGGGAGAGCAAGAGCAGGAAAGGATAAAAGAAGAAAGGAAGGAAGGAAGATACTGAAATAACAATACAATCATAGTAAACTTTAAGAGCGATCAAAGTTTGTCTGTCTGTCTGTCTATCTTTCTATCTGTAAATCTGTAGTTTCAATTCAAATTATTCAGCCCACATTTAATATCAGGCATATTGTCAGACTTTACAGACTTTCAGCTGTTTTTAATGAACAAATCAAACAAAAGCAATTAAAATAACTCAACACAATGAATGCTTCAAGTGGTTTCCCCCAAATTCAACTGAAAATGTAACTTATAATGACTTCTCCAGTTTCAAAATTATTCAACCTATTCATGGCAAGCAGTGATGTATTTGGAATTTGTGTTGCCCAATTAATGACTACATTTAAGCACCCCCTTATCTAAATTTGCCCCACCACTTTGTGTCAATGCCACTTTTTTTGACTGACATAGACAAACCCTCATTGATACATGCACTAACATACACTCACTGACAGATACACGCATTGGCACATACACTATTTTACCAACACACACTTTCACTGACAGAACACCCTGATACATCCGTTCCCTGACAGGGACACACTATCAGATACACATACACTCACTATCAGATACACATACACTGACACTCACTGACACAACCTTGGGGGAAGGGGGAGGAGGATGGGCTCTAAGGTGGCCAGCTTTTGGGGCCCCCCAGGACATGAGGCAAACAAGGCACTTGCTGGGGTGGTATATTTTGCTGTCCCCCTTAAAGTGCCACCCTAGGCAAATGTCTGCCTTGCAGTAAATACAGCCCTAATGGCAAGCATCTTTTTTTCTTAGTAGAGCATCCTTTTGCTGTTATGATCTGCTGCAAATGATATTCATAGCCAGACAACAGCTTCTGGCAGCATTCATGAGGAATCTTAGCCCATTGGTTATGAGCACTGGCCTCCAGTTCAGTAATATTCCTGGGTTTGTGTGCTGCAACCGCCTTTTTCGAATCTCACCAGAGATTTTCTATAGGGTTCAAGTTAGGTGACTGTTATAGCCACTGCAGAATTTTCCTGGACTTCTTCTGCAACCAAGCTATGGTGGAATTTGAGGTATGCTTGGGATCATTGTCTTGTTGGAAGGTCCAATGACGCTCCAGCTTCCTCACAGATGGCATAACGTATTCTCCTAGGATTTCCTGATACTTCAATGAATCAATCTTGCCTTCCACACGCTGCAGGTTTCCAGTGCCAGAGGATGCAAAGCAGCTCTAGAGCATCACTGAGTTACCACCATGCTTAACTATAGGCAGAGTGTTCTTTTCAGCTTATGTTTAATTCTTCTTCAGACATACGGCTAATCCTTTGGGCCGAAAAGTTCCAGTTTTGTTTCATGGTTCCACAGAACCCCAAAACGTCTTTGTCTTATTTGTATGATTTTGAGCATATTGGACTTTTCTTGTGCTTTTGGGTCAATAGTGGACTTCTGCCGTGGATTCTTTCTGAATTTAGCATGCGCCTTACTGAAACCTGAAAGCCTATTGCCACTAAGTCTTGCTGCAGGTCTTTTGCAGACATTTGAGGGTCTTTTTTTTACAACCTGCCTTCACAAAAAATCTGGTTTTTGATAGCTTATTTTTTCGTCCAGGTAGAGTAACCACTGTTCCTTCAACTTTGAAAACTATGCAAACTAGGCAAACTATGCTTCCAACTGTGTCTCTAGGAACATTAAGTGCCTTCAGTATCATGTTGTATCATGTTCCTTGTTTGTGAAGGGCAGTGATCTCTTCTCTTAACTTTGTAGAACATTATTTTGACTTGTTTCTAACATGCCGTCAAACGTGACACTCAACAAACCCCAACCAGTTCAGGTATTTCAAGTGTTGCAGCTCAAGCAAACCTGGTGCAACTAATAAAGCCCTTGATTAGTTGTATCAGGTGTGCTTGAGACAACACTTGTTTTGCAAAATTGTGCAAATGTGAGCTATTCTATTCAGGGGGTTTAATAATTTTGAGACTGGAGAAGTCATCAAGTTGCGCTCTCAGTTGAATTTGGGAAAACTACTTAAAGCTTTCATTGTATTGAGCTATTTTAATTGGTTTTGTTTGATTTGTTTTTTGCAAACAGCTGAAAGTCTGTAAATCTTGATAATAAATCTGATTTTCAAGGGCGGTTGTATAATTTTGATTACAATCTATCTATCTATCTATCTATCTATCTCTGTAAATAGCTATCCGGATCACTCTGGTATCTGCATTCTCATTTAGGTTTAATGGAACCTATATGAAGTTTCTGGTTTATTGATCTCGGCTGTTCTTACGATTCTCCATTCTGTGATCCTGTGACTCAGGTATTGTATCTCGCTCTACTGATTTGTGGTTTCCCTGACTCGGCTTGTCCCTGACCATTCTCTATCTAAAAAATGTAAGCCACTCTAAGGAACCGATATACGTTAATGCATCTATTATCATTTGCACTCTGTGTGTTGAGTCACTAGGAAATAGTGAAACGCACTATTTAACGAGCACACTGAATGATTTTCTGAGGAAAATTAGTGTGTACTCAATTATAAGTAAACCTAAATTGCATTGTTCAACTATGCATGAACAAAGTTTTTACTCATAAAATTGCAATTTCGAATAAGTACAAATGAGTGTGTTAATGTGAAGAGAACACAACAGTAGAACTATCTGTGAGTCTACACATGTGACCAAAGTATGAAATAAGACAATACATATTTGTGACATAATGCAAATCTCAGTGATGATGTGCAGGTTATGTCAGGATTGGAGGGTATTTGATGTCACTCCTAACAACTCCAGCAGCCTCCATCTGTAAAATTTACATATATTGCCTTCTGTGAGTAGGAACAATCTCACAGAGATCTGTAGTTTTATGAAAAAAGACCATTGGCTTGTACCTTGACCCAGGTCAAATGTTCCTAGTTGTTTTCTTTGTACCAGCAACTGCTCCAGGGTTTATTCAACATCTTGTCCTAGGCAATAAATATTGCACTTAAATATAGTCGAGTGTTATTATTGTTATAAATATTAATAACTACATTATTAATGTAATTAATATTAATATTCACACATTGATTAAAGGACCACTAAAGGTACCTAGATAGTTTAATCTTAATGAAGTGATCTGGGTGTAGGGGCCCTTTAGTTTTAACCCTTCAATGTGAAAGATTGTCATTTAGTAGATACCACTATGTTATGATTGCAGAGTTAACCCACCTCTAGTCTACCTGACAACCTTTGGCACTTCCACTGGATAATCGAGTCAGGCTCATTTATTCAATCACATGTTGCTCATTTTGATTGATGCAGCACAATGTTTTGCCAATCATGTAGACTAGCCTCCCAATGCTACCCTATAGGAAGTTTGATGATCTCAGCTAAGGAGGTGGAGATCAGTGCGGCGATGGAGTTAAGATAAAAAAATTACATTAGTTACTTCATTGTGGGGTAGGCATATAATCTAACTAGGTACTAGCACAAATAAATAGATTTGTGAAACACAATTTGTAGTTTAAGGATATTATGGAGTAAAGATAGGTGGGTAATGAATATTTTATAAGCTCTTGAGGCTTAAAGGGAGGAAGACGATCAGATATCTTTTGTAACAAATACAGATGGGGATAATGTGAAAAAAGAATTGGAGAATGTGTTAGGGTCTAAAAGGACATGGAGGGTGCATTGAGGTATGTTGTTTTCAGGGATGAAATGTAAGAGGATCCAGCATTATGAAGAGTTTGTAGGTAATGCCAAACTAGCATAGGGCTTTCAGCATAAAGCAGCAGAAGATTAGCTAAGGAAAATAATGTTTTATAGAAGGGAATTTGTGGATTGTTAAGGTCAATAAGAAAGTTGCTGATGTGAACAGCACACCTTCTCTATTGATGGGCTTGGGGCAACGTGGGATTAAATATAGATATGGTCAAATCACAGGATTTAACAGAATGGATTCAATTTGCTACTATGGTGAACAAATACATTCTACAAGGATTAAGTGGATTTACATTGTTCCTGTTAATCTGTAGATCTGCTGAGCCTCACAGTCTGTTTGCATTATAAATCATTTTAGCTTAACATTAGCTCTCTGGACTTACAATTAATTTACAGTGGCAACTTCAATATCATTTCAGAACAGTGGATGGAACTTACAAAACATTTATTTAAAATCCTTGTTGGATAAATAAAAAAGTAGCAGTATTTCCCTAAAATGTGTACTTTTCTAGAATCAAGATTTAAAAATAGTAAGACAGTCATGACCTGTTTTGTGTGACTGCTTCTTCTAAGGAGTCTTGGGCAAAGACAAATGGTGCACACAACATGTTAAACATGTAATTCCATGCCTTGGGCAAGGCTGGAAACAGGTAGTCAACCAAAGTGATGGACCAGGACAAAAGAGTTTATCGAGAATCAGGTAAGGACTGGTTATCATTCAAACTGAGCAAATGCAGGATAAACCCTGATGATAAGAAAACATTTTGTCTGTTTTGTGCCTGAGGTGGGGGTATGACATAACAGGAGAAAAGTAAATAAAAAAAAGCTCACTGCCTGCCATGGCACTACCATAATGCTGGCCAACAATTCTACAGTCATAGTACTGGGAGGACTATTTAGGAGGGCTAAGGCTGAAGAGCAAAGACCAGGAACTCTTACCCCATCAAAAATCTCATACCATAAACCTATTAACCACAATTCCTCTAAACCTACTATCCCTAAACCTAATTCTTTTACTTCTACTAACTTTGAACCCCTGTAATCTTATTCACTTGGACCCCTAACTCTAATTATTTTATTATTTTTATTATTTATTATTATATCTATTACTTCTCAGTATTCTCTTGAGCCCTGTTTTTTGCTCTCTAATTATTTTAACCAACCCTAATTCATCTTATCTCTAACACCAGTTCTCCTAAATCTAATCCTAATACTTCAATTATAATCCTAATCATTGAATACTGAAGATGGTCAACTCTTTTTAAAAAATGTCAAGTACTATTTTCTTGCATCAATGTAATTGCTGAAAAAGGATACTGCACTCTTCTGGATCGCAGATTGCAACCGGGCCCAAAGTTGGCCAATCCTCAAAATGTAATTTTCAGAAAAATAAATGATGGTCCAGGCACTCAAGGTAAATCCAATGTGAGCAGGTTTACTGGAGCAGATGAAAGCAATGTTTTGGCCCACAACAGGGCCTTTTCAAGCTTTGTTAAAAACAATATATATATATATATATATATATATATATATATATATATATATATATATATATATATATATAAAAATATATATTTTTGTAATAAATAATCATTTTAAAAGTTCATCCAAAAATATTGAATCATTTGGAAAGATTTTCAAAACCTAAGGCACCTTTAGAAGAATTGTTTTCCAAGTGCAATGGGGACCACTTTGAAACTGTGAATAGACTAAACAGGATTACATAAATTTAAGACAAGATATTAGTAACAACCATAAATAATAAGTGAATAAAACAGGCTTATGTAGGCCAGAATTACTCATCTTTGTGGCATAATGTATGTACTAGTTTTTCCTATGATCTTCCATGAAAATATTTTTACTAAACAAAGCATGGGTAGGGTAGAGAGATGCTGGTGGAGCAGCAGTTCAAGTGTGTGGCAAAGCAGGCTCCTGGGATCAGACTTAGGTCCGCACCTGTGTCCTCTCCGACAGACTTCAGCTGGGGTCACTGCTCTAAACCCGTACGATGGGTGGACTGTTGACATACCCAGGTTGGGACAGGTGGTTTCGAGGCAAGCTGCCTCTTGGTATCAGTACAAGATATCAGCACCATTTTCAAAGCCAATTATTCTTAATATTATAATTTATAACCCAACCCAAGACGCTCTAGGCTTGTGTTGTTGCTTCTGATGTCTTTATGTATGCTTTCATTAAGTTGAAAACTCTAGATAACTCATGTACACCAGTTTAATGTTGTTTTATTTTCTTATATGTTTTATATACAACATTTTTGATCTTATGTATTTGTGTTCATGCTTTGAGGCACAGCCCACCAGTACATGCTTTAATGACATACTACTGTACAAGTCATATATCTGAACAATAAGAACACCAATGTGGAACATGTGATAGAAGAATCTGTGCAAACCTGAGCTCAACTACTTTGTTTTGTAACATCTTTCAATGTAAAAATAAAGAATAAAAAAAAAAGGCACTTACAAACATTTAACAATATAAAAAAGCAGTAAAATAAAAAGTAGGTGCATATAACAATATAAATAAGCAGTGGAATAAAAATTAGGTGTATATTAGATATATTGAAGATATTAGTACACTCAAAGAAGTATACCACTAAGTTAATGTTAGAAAGGGTTAATGCCACATATGTTTTCTGGGTCCCTTTCAAAAAATTTTAAGAATCAATTTTAAGGAAAATAGTAACCAAAACGAGCTTAGTGACTGTTAGATGGGAATAAAAAAACATTAATTTTAACTAGATTTCCCTTTCTTCAATAGTTCATTTATAATTTAATGAATAGTAAATTTATATTTTTTATCATTTCTGATGGCATATATATGAATATTAGAACTATAAACGTTTGAAATGGTAGTTTTTATTTAATACTCCAACACTGATTTTATGCCTAGTGTTAGTCTTTCTATTAAAAATTGGAAATGAATATAGGCAAACAGAATTTTTTTTTACATTAACTTGTTAATGTGTATATATATTAAAAAAAGGGAATATGATCAAAATAATTTAAAATACATCATATGTGTAAGTTTACCTAAATTACAGCTTAGGCCATCAATTAAAATTGACTTATGGTCACGTCGTAAAAGAACCATAATGCTACTTTATATAATTCTGTGACAGGAAACGTCATCTTAAGGGAACTATTTTGAGTGAATGACCACTTTATTTAATTCTTCATTGCTCCATATGAATGTTTGGCTGATGAATAGGGAACAATATAGACTGTGTGTCCCAGCTGCAGGGTTGGGGTCTATTAGGTGACGCTAATTAATATATCGAGCAGTATGGAGAGTTACACTGCCTGCCAGTCTTAACACCCTTTCGCCCCTATTTGTGGCTTTCCTCTACAAATCTAGTTTGGAATTTGGTGAATACTGTTCTTATATTGTTAATATGTTTTATTAAGACTTCGATGACCTAAGTTTTCCTTCATCCGCAGTGGCAATGTTCCTGTATCCTGGATGAAGTCAACTTTATAAAGACCGGTTGCCTTGGTCACAAAAGATAAAATACACGGTACTGTAAGAAATACATTTTATTAGTGTATGAGTTTTATTATTTTCTGTGTAACTGAAATCCAGTAAAAAAAAAATGAAGAAATGCCATGAAAATCTGCACTCACCTTTAAATTATACCCTAGGGTATTCATTTAAATTATTTGTGTATTTTTTTTATTGTATTTTATCATTATTTTTGTATATTTGGTTATGTGTTGGGGTTTGTTCGTGTTTTTGTTTTGCTTTTTTGCTGACACAAGGATATCTTTGACAGCGAACTACTAAAACAATTTCATTTACTGAGCCATTTGTTTGGTTTACAATTGCAATATATATTTTTAGGATTGTAATTGTAATAATGTGATGCATTTAACGTGCCTGTTTGAAAACAGAAAGTGAGGCAAAAGAAAACTATATTTAATTGGGTAACTTTGGTTCCATCGTGCAGAAACAGTAAATTGTGGAGCAAATGTTTTTGTTAAATTGTGTGTGTTAAATGCCTAAAATGAGGTTTTCTAAATTGTAGTCTTTTTGTTGTTTTAATTATGCATTCTTTTTCTGAAGTTTTAGAGAATGGCATTTAAATCTTAACTGTTAGAATGTTGGTGCTGACAACAAGCGAACCGTAAATATAAAGTAACGGTAACTGCAGAGAAAACTGGAGAGAAAACTGGAAGCTGAAATAATACCAGATGATAATTTATTTAATTTACTTTTGTTTCATTTAATTCATTTTTATATATAAATATATACGCTATTTATAGAGATACATAGCCATAATTTGAAAAATCCTACATACATGGCTTTAAGAGACAATTATGGCACAATCTAAATGATGCTTATAAACACATTTAAAATACTTTTTGCATAGTTAGAGAACAATGTTTTTTAGTTATAATATATTCCTGCTTTACATGTTGTGCTTAAATAGTTTTTTAATAAATGTAAATTCAGTACTAAGTAATATATGTGTAATGCAGTCTTTGGTGGCAATAATCCTGCTTAAAATTATGCATTTAATTACCCTCTTCACTAGCTTGAAATATTTAAATATTTCATGATATTTATTTTAACTACAGTATCATAACTAGTACATGAACTAAGGATAAAACAGGAAGAATCAACATATGAATGTCTAGGTTGCAGTATTTCAGCGATATCACAAAATCCAATCAAAGGAAGTGTGTATACAATAAAGTTATTGAAACATGGGCCAGTTTGCTGGATTCCTCCTAATCAGTTTAGAATAAACAGTCCAGAAGACAAAATATCAATATTTGTACATATAAACAATATGTGCTGGCCGGGTCAGCGTGACCACTGGGTGAATTAGGCAGCCTCCTCGGGAGCACTGCCTGTGAGGCCCAATGTTTGGGTGACAGGCAGGAGGGTGTAATACTTAGGAATAAAAGTTACATAGTTACATAGCTGAAAACAGACTTGCGTCCATCAAGTTCAGCCTTCCTCACTTTTGTTTTTTGCTTTTGATCCAAAAGAAGGCAAAAAAAAAAACCCAGTTTGAAGCACTTCCAATTTTGCAACAAACTAGGAAGAAAAAATCCTTCTTGACCCCAGAATGGCAGTCAGATTTATCCTTGGATCAAGAAGCTATTACCCTACATTGAAAAATTATATCCTTGAATATTCTGTTTTTGCAAGTATGCATCTAGTTGCTGTTTGAACATCTGTATGGACTCTGATAAAACCACTTCTTCAGGCAGAGAATTCCACATCCTTATTGTTCTTAAAGTAAAAAATCATTTTCTTTGCCTTAGACGAAATCTTCTTTCTTCCAGTCTAAATGCATGACCTTATGTCCTATGTAAAGTACGGTTTGTGAATAGATTTCCACACAATGGTTTGTACTGGCCCGGGATATATTTGTATAATGTTAGCATATCCCCTCCGAGACAACGTTTTTCTAAACTAAAGAGGTGTAAATGTGTTAACCTGTCTTCATAGCTGATATCTTCCATTCCTTTTATTAATCCTGTAGCCCGCATCTGCAATTCAATCTTTAGAATGGAGATCCTTATTTAAATACTTAACCCCTTAAGGACACATGACATGTGTGACATGTCATGATTCCCTTTTATTCCAGAAGTTTGGTCCTTAAGGGGTTAAACAATGTCCAATAGAATTATATGCAGAATATAACCAATAAGTATATATGCAGGAATTGTGTAGGATATATTCAGGTTAAATACAGGAATATATTGAAGCAGAGTGGACTGACTTTTGTATTGACTGGATTCACCCTTTTAGAGGATTAAACTGAATGACTTGAAAAATACTGCAATTCGCAGTATAACAGAAGAACTTATTTGTAGAGGTTGGTTATTACAGAGAGTCCTTTCCGTGTTTAAGAAGTCTGTAGTTCATCAATGTCAGTTTGGCGTAAAGAGATGAGAGTAGTCAAAGTCCATTCCATGTCCAAGGAGTAAAGAGTTCAGCAATGTTGGTTTTGGAAGTCCAGAGGTTTGGTACCCAGCTATGTAACACAGGGAGCTCAGATGGCACTTGGTAACAATTTGGAACAAATTGACTAAGCACTTGAGATTACCTGCAGCTTCCTTTTAACACAGGTGTGGGTGACATCAGAAGCATAGACGGGGCCTGATCGGTGAACCAGGAAGTGCTGCACAGTGTATCTGCCGATAGGTAATCATGACAGAGGGGAACACACTGCACAGCGCTCCCTTCCTGACAGTCAATGCACGTAGCATGGCTAAGTCGCAGACCTTGGTGGAGGATTTTCTGTATTCTCTACCTGGTCTGACAGGAAGTGCTCACTGAGAGCACCAAACCATTTACTATCAGCACAAGGAGAGGATGCAGAAGATCCTGGCCCTGCTACATGGAGGGAGAAGAGCTGTCATGGGGGGAGAGACCACAAGGGGATGGGGCGGTAAAGGCACACAGAGGACTGAGTGGGCAAAGAGGCACACATAAGGGCTATGGGGAAAAATAGATGTACAGAGGACCAGAGGGACAAAGAAACACATAGAGGGCTCGGGGGGACTGCGAGACACACAGAAGAACTGGAGGGACATAAGAGGACTGGGGTGGACAAACAGAGGGGCAGGGAGAGACACAAAAAGGGGCTGGGGAACAGACACACAGATAGGCTGGGGGCAAGAAAGAGACCCACGAAGGTGCTGGGGGGAAGTGACACACAAAAGGGATGGGGAAGGGTAAAATTGGACACATAAAGAGGTTGGGAGACAAAGAGACACACAGAAGTGTTGGGGGGACAAAGAAACATACATAGTGGCTGGGGGGAGAAAGAGACACAAAAAGAAGCTGGAGGGAGAAAGAGACTCACAAAGGTGTTGAGGGGACGAGACACACAGAGGGTCTGGGGAAGGGTAAAAAAAGACACACAAAGGAGTTGGTGGAGAAAGAGGAACTCAAAAAGACTGGGGGAAGAAAGAGACACACATGTTTTTATTTTGGGTGGGGTTGTGCAAATAGCTAGCCTTGCCTATGGCAATAGTCTCACAGCGGCTGTGTGTGCTGAGTATGTTTAGGCATATAAATCCCCAAAATGCAAGCACAATGTAAAAATGGTATCTGTAAATAAAATAATGCCTTGAAGAGTCATAGGTGACGGGCCACCAACTTTAATGCAATACTGCCTGCCCAAAAAATACAATAATCTAGTGATTATATGATATTTCTCTGTACTATTGATAATGCTATGTTGCCAACTCAAAAAATGAATATCTTAGTATACTTACTACCAGGTATATTTTCTACAACCGGGAAAAAGATCCAGGCTGGATTTACAAGTCAGGTTCATGTAGGCACATAACTCAAAGGTGCCTCAAGTTCACCCTCCCTTGATCCCCCCTGCAGCTGGATATGTATACATACATTTTATACTTATATATTTATGCTTGTATTGTATTGTATGTGGACCTGTGAGTGTAGAGAGTGTATACTATGCAGGATAAAAATAATGTTTAAAGTGGTTAAGGTAAAGAGGGGTTTAAGGTTAATGCCAGTGGGTTAATGTCAGCATTAGATTACACAGGGTGTTTAGTGTTAACTGAATTAAAAGCTTGAGAGGGGTTTCAGTTGTGTTATATGGTATCAGATTTGTTTTGTGGTTAGGATTTAAGTGTTTAAAATGCAGTTTTTGGGGACATGGGTGTTTATGATTATTGAGTTTATGGTTAGAGGTGGATTAATTGTGGTTTTAGGGTACATGGAGTGTCTAGGTTGTAAGAGGAGTCAAACCTGGGATTAAGATAAAGTTTTTTTTCAGGTTTCAGTGCTTACACTTTGGACAAAGGAAAGGGTTTGTTTTGTTTTTTTGAAGAGGTGATTCTTTCCACTTCCTGTCCAGACACACAGACACTGGTATTTACACTCTCTATCACTGTCCCTACAGCTCTGTTATCTACATAGGAGGGTGACTGGACACTGGCCAAGGCTCCTGGTACTTATTTCTCTCCAGCAACCCACTTAAACTTTAAAAGGAATAATATATGTTCTGAAAACAGGTTCCCCCTAGGATATGAGTTTGTAGGTAGGTACCTAGTCTGCCGAATGAGAAATCTGCCTTTACTAAATGTAAGTAAGGTACATAATAACATTTGTATAGAGGTATAATAATAACATTTGTATAGAGGTATAGCACCCAAAGATAGAAATAGGCATAATTTGAGCAGCACGGGCTTTACATGAGTTTCATTTACCAAATGCTGTATGATACAAAGAACTAGGATCAATCTTATCATTTGATTTATTAATCCCTCCATAACTTCACCTGATTTTTTTAAATACAATTAGTTATCTAGTAAGCTAATAATCTCTAGTATTTTTCAAGTGTATGTATTTTTCATATTTCCAGAACATTGTGTCATCCTACTCATTCCTTATTCATATATAAAAAAGGAATTATATGTACAGTATGTATATCATAGATATCAACTGCAATCACTACTTTACTATGTTGCCAAGGCATTAATAGGAATACAAACTTCCCTGCTGATTCTAAATATCCACTTGACAGCTGAAAAGGAATTGTTTTCTAAGACTACAAATTGAATCTAAAGAGATATATTATTTCTTTAAGTGTAACCACATTTTTTATATACTGTAATAGAAGATCTCAAACTACTTTTAACTTTTTATGCTTGTCTTTATTCTGTGAATATTTATCAGTTTAACATTTTTCCTTTATCATAGTAAATATTTTATAAGATGCACTAGGAGAATTTAAAGAGAAAATAATTTATTAGATGCTGGATATTGTAAGTATACAAATCATGTTTAGAGTCTGTGTTCTTTCATAAAGGTTAGTGATGATTCCCTTCCCCATTTACATTCCTAATAACAATTAGAGATACGCAGGAATATGTAAAGGTACAATAATGTTTTGAGCTTTTTTTTTATGGACTCTGTAGGGTAATAGCTTCTTGATCCAAGGATACATCTGACTGCTATTCTAGGGTCAATAATATTTTTTTTTTCTAGTTTGTTGCAAAATTGGAAGTGCTTTTCTTTTCTTCTTTTCTTCTGCATTTCTTTCACTTCTTTTGGATCAACAGCAAAAAACAGATGTGAGGAAGGCTGAACTTGATGGACACATGTCTCTTTTCAGCCTATGTAACTATGTAACTAACTATGTAACTACTATGAAGACTTGTGAGCGGGAGGTGGAGTTACTATTATAAAGCATAATTTTTATAGCTTTGGTATCTCCATCCATGCCACGATGAGAGACTCATATGACCAGGGGATCAAAGGACAGTGCATCCTCTGGTCCTGCTTTGGAAGTTCTTGTTATTCATTTATGGAAAACAGAGACACATTGTATTCTCCAGTCCTTTAATATATAGGTCAGATGGCTTGTGGATAATCTGTACTATGTTACATTCATTACTGTTCCATCTCACCACACCAAGGTAAGGTAGAAAAGAAATGGGAAACACGTGAGTTGGAGAAAAAGGACTGCTACTCACCAAGCCTCATCCACATAAACTTAATAGAGTTCCTATGAACTCATTTGTTTTTAATAAAAGGTTTTTTTTTTTTTGTTTTTTTTTAAAAGGGCTCAACAACATATAACACAAGCTAGCAAATTAGTTTATAGTTCATAGTCAAACCCATCTAGTAGTATTTGTGCTGGTTATGAACTCCTTAACATTGTGCAAAAAGTGAGCATACGTAAGCCCATAAAATGAGTGAAATTTAGCTATGTAGAGACATGTAAGACTAGAAACACTTTTTATTTTAATCTGACTATTTTTTTATAGTGAAATATAAATTTCAGGAAAATTGCTCTTAGTTTGTATGTAATTCAAACTTTAGTCACTCATGTGACATATTGTATTTCTATTTGCTCTATAATACAGGGTTTGATGAATAATTCTTAATTTCCTATGTGATGCACCTGTTCTGAGATCCAGCCCAGATTTTATTCCTGCTCATGAACTAGATTTGAAAATGAAATAATTGTGTTCCTCATCTTTCAGGACATAACAGAATATATTGTGTAATAACTACCGACTGCTAAAATGTGTCATGCTGATAGAATTTAGGTATAATCTTGTTTTGAAAACTGCAATAAACTCACAGCAATAAAACTGATGTAATTAGTGACAATATTTAACTAGGAAAGCTTTATAAACCTGCGAGTTTGGCAATTTAATCAGCATCAGTCTCCTCTGCAATCAAAACTACCTGAACATTTGGAAAGCGAGATAGCAAAATCTATAGTACGCACAATATCACATAAACAGAAAACTTTTCCTAAACTGTTTATCCTCATGTAATGCTGCAAATGTCTGGCTTACATTATTTGGCTGATACAGGAATTTTTATTTAATTTTTTTCTTCAGGTAATTTTTTTTTTTTTTGCAAAAAAAGCTAGGAATGATAAAGTTACAAACTGTGCCAGGAAACTTTTAACAAAGAGCAGAATAACAATGTCATATGTTTATAGAGCTGCAAAAAATATGCCTTGCTTAGATTGCATCTGGGTGTGTTTATTGAAAGTCTAAAACTTTTTGGGTGATGTATGCAGGGAAGATCTACTGCTACCATTAATTGAAAACAACTCCCCATAACAAATTACAGGGAGGTTTGTTATCACTTGCTACCTGGAAAGATAATTTTCATGGTTAAAAACACCTGGCAACCAACACATATTGAATCCTTTAGAAATCTTTAAAGCAGAAAAATGAAAATATTTTTTTAATAGAACGATAGCGTAAAAACTGAAAAGAAAATGTGAAAGTATTTGTTCATTTATTGCGTGAACTTATTCTGTACCAATCTGCACTGTTCTACTCATATGCAATAAGAAAATTCTAATTCAAACTCCCACTAAAGCATATGCATGTGCAAGCTGTTTATTTTGCATAGTCTTTTGGTGTTAAAGCAGACAGAAGCAACACACGGTTCTTATCTGCACTTATCTGAAATGTACAGTAAAAGAATAAATTAACATAATGTAAACACAGTACTCCATTAAGAAATAATAAAGAATTTCCTTAGTACACTTCTGTTAAGTGGCGAATGCCCTATTATTATTATTATTATGTTGTTATTTATAAAGCGCCAACAAATTCCACAGTGCTTCACAGTGGGTGGATGAACAGACATGTAGTTGTAGTCAGACAAGTTGGACGCACAGGAACAGAGGGGTTGAGGGCCCTGCTCAATGAGCTTACATGCTAGAGGGAGTGGGGTAAAATGACACAAAAAGGTAAGGATAGTATCCTTAGACTAATGACAGTTGCAAGAGAGGAATCAGTTGGGAGGTATTAACAGTTTAATTGATACGCTTTTATGAAGAAGTGGGTTTTTAATGATTTTTGAAGCAGTGGAGACTGGGTGGGCATCTAACGGAGGAGGGAAGTGAGTTCCACAGTAACGGTGCAGCCCTCGAGAAATCTTGAAGGCAAGCATCAGAGGTGGGAATACGGACAGAAGATAGACGTAAGTCTTCAGTAGAGCGTGAGGACATAGACGGGACATACTTGTGTATTATTGAGGATAGATAGGTGGGAGCAGCATCTTTGACACCCCGGATGTTGTAGACTATACCTCCCATAATGTTCTCACAGTCATAATTCTGGCAAAGCTGGACTATGATTAAGGAACAGCTCAGTTTTCAGTAAAAGATGGAGAAGGGAATATCTAAAAATGTAAAAAAATCACATTACAAAAATGGTTAAACTTACTGGATAAATTATAAAAGTTATAAAAAAAAATGACTAGGTTACCACCTAGTGACATAGATTAATGCAGACTATAAATTTATATGTTTAATAGGGATTTTTTAGTCATCTCTTATGCTCTGATCTACCCACAAGGACTTCACTTTAAAACCGTCAGTAATACTTTTTCTTGTAATGTATTGATGTTTTTGTCTTTATTCTCCAGTATTATCTCGATAACTGTTGTAAGGATTATATTTATTATGAAAAGTTATTACTGGACAGTAGAGTCTATTTGTATATTTGTACATAACATTATGTCTTTATTTGTTTTGTAAAAGGATAAATTAAAATAAAGATTAAATATGGAAAAAATTATTCTGGCAAAGCATCATGAGAGATGAGGTCCACAACGTCTGGAGTGCTCAAGGTTGCCTACACCTGCTCGATGAGGTGACTCTCATAAATGATAATACATATGTAGGGATCTCCAGGACTCTCTAGCAAGGGCTGAGACATGTCTCTCTGTATTTTTCACTGCATGAGGAATGAACTGAGAATTTACTAAGTTCCCACCACTCCCTACAATTTCCCATATGATAGAAGGGATATATATTATAAACTAATGGGCTATAGGTCTCAAAACTGGACACCATCAGTGTTACTTACTCTTTGGGGCTAATCTGTCTTCAAGCCATCAGCCTACAAGCTATCCTCGGATAACTAGGTAAAGAATGTCTAAACTCACACAGGATTATTCACTAAAGTGAGAATTGCTTGAAATTCAAATTGATTTCAAAGCCAAAATAGCCAAACTGAAAACAGAATTGACTTAGAGAATTTCTCTTATTCAACTCTATTGGCCTACATTTTCAAATTCCCATTGAATGCCCAATGATTGTCACTACAGTGAATAATCCTGTATGTCTTACGTGTCTTTCTCCATCTCAGATTGCCATTTAACTTTTGGATGTCTAATTAGTCAAACTCCAAACATTCTACTCCAAAGCTCTGCTTCAAAATAAAAAGAAATAAAAAAAAATAAGAGCAAACATGTATGTCTCGACGCACTCCTGTTTCTCTTAGCAATGATTTTACATCACATTTGCTTTCCCTATTCCCAAACACAGTAAATGGCTCTGCCAATCAAAACGCAGATCTTATCTGTTTCCATCGTTGACAACATTTGCAAAAATGTTTTTGATTTCTGCACTTTTTAGTTTTGTAACCCGATGTTCTGTGTGTCACACATATTAATTAGATTCAGTTAATCAGTGTTTTAGTGCAAGAACATTCTTTTCATTCTTGTTAATTAAGAACAAGGTAGATGAAGGTGTGTTAAGGCTTAAAGATGTTTTTGTTTTCTTGTATATTTTAATGAAGATTGAAATGCTTTTTATCAGACTGTTTTCTAAGCGCACTGGCATTTTTCAGAAGTACTGTATATAATAATTAGTCTTTAATACAAAAGGTAAACAGAAAGTGAGAAAAGGTGCTTTAGAGACATAAAACGTTAGAAAATAGGAATGTTTTCTAATTAACTTAAACAATTTCTAAACAAAAAAAAATATGCTTCAAAATGTGTTCAATGGTTAAATGTTCATAATTGTAGACTAGTGCAACCTATGCTGGAACAATTAAATAAAAATAAAATATAATGTAATTAAAAAGGACAATAAATAAAAAATGCTGTGCGTTGGAACATTCCATAAAATTGCAGCATATTGTCCAACCATTACTATAGAGCAGTTCAAATATTTTCCCCTGACCACTGCAAAGCAATCCTAAATAGCTCAGCCATGCTAACTAAGCACTTGAAATGCCCAATGCATTAATAAGATCACTTCCAAATCTTGGCACATATTTAACCCCTTAAGGATACATGACATGTGTGACATGTCATGATTCCCTTTTATTCCAGAAGTTTGGTCCTTAAGGGGTTAATATGGGCTTTGTGCAATCTAATGGTCTTCTGTGAATTATCTCCCAAGCCCACTCTTATCCAGCAAGAACTTGCACTCTTCCTTTACCTTTCATTTCCTTCTCTTTTCTTTTCCTTTCATTCTTTTTTTTTATTTTTTTCTCTTTATTTCAATGATATTGTTATGGTACACTGAATGTTCCTCTAAGAGTTAATTTAATTTGTTTCATGTAAATATGCCAATAGCCTAGTGTCATGAAAATAAACATAGAAATAATGCATATCATCATATAGACATTTTCAAATTTACAATTAGCTCTTGATTTCAATTTTCTCGTCTAATACATTGAAAGGCATCCTACTTGTGTTTGTAGCTATAGTATGAAACAGAGATTTTTATCTCATTCCACTGGGTTTTTGAGAAAAAGTAATTAGATGGAGAAACTGTGTTTTGAAGGGCTCAATTTAAAATTGTGGTTCTTGCTTTCAATTCTCTACATAATGCTGCTCCCACCTATCTATCCTCCATAATACACAAGTATGTCCCATCTAGGCCCTTACGTCTACCTTCTGTCCGTACTCCCACCTCTGATGCTCGCCTTCAAGATTTCTCGAGGGCTGCACCGTTCCTGTGGAACTCACTTCCCTCCTCCATTAGATGCTCACCCAGTCTCCACTCCTTCAAAAAATCATTAAAAACCCACTTCTTCATAAAAGCGTATCAATTAAACTGTTAATAGCTCCCGACTGATTTCTCTCTTGCAACTGTCACTAGTCTAATACTATCCTTACCTTTTTGTGTCATTTTACCCCACTCCCTCTAGCATGTAAGTTCATTGAGCAGGGCCCTCAATCCCTCTGTTACTGTGCGTCCAACTTGACTGGTTACAACTACATGTTTGTCCGTCCACCCACTGTAAAGCGCTGTGGAATTTGTTGGCGCTATATAAATAATAATAACATAACAACAAAAGTTCGTTCAATGTTCCAGACCTTTTACTGGGGTTCCAGCTAACCAAAATGAACACAACAATATAGTCCCTTTATTTCATTACACCATAGGCAGAGGTATGTGAATTAATAATCATTGCAGTTGGGCAGCAATGGAGATAGGACAGGGTCATTAGAAATCAAATTATAGGGATTTAGTGGACCTCCACCACTTAAGGAGATCCATTCAATCTAATTGCTAATTAATGTTCACGTAATTATTCTAAAAGCTTAATAGTATAACTAACATGTGTCTCTATATATTATTTTACACTATAAGAAACAATTGTTTTTTATATGATAATATCTGTGTTTAACTTTTGACTATTTTGTATGTTCAGTGTAAATTAACTCATTATGTCAGTATAGGGGCTGAATGGAGGCACTGTGTGTGAGGGAATTAACAAGGAATATATTCTAGTGACCCTTGCTAACCAAATGCTCCGAGTTGATGATCCTGAATAGGCTCAAATTTTCTCCCAAATTGCAATTTAGATATTTATCAAAAACGTTTTATGAATAATTATCTTTGATGGCTGTTATCATATCTCTAAATCCCACAGCAGCACCCCGCAATGTTATTGTTTGTTGCCAGGATGGGCGGAGAGAGATTAGCAGAGGACAGGTAGATTTGTGTGTCATCTGCATTTAATGATAATGGAAGCCAAAGAAGCTTATGAGGTAACCAAGGGAGGCAGTATAGATGGAGAACAGTAGGGGACCAAGGACAGAACCTTGGGGAACACCAACAGAGAGAGTTGGGGAGAAGAGGCAAAGAAGCACTGAAAAAGTGCTGGGAGAGGTAGAAGGAGCACCAGGAGAGAGCAGTATCTCTTAGACCAAGATTACGGAGAATGAGAAGAAGCTGTTGATGATCAACAGTGTCAAAGGCAGCAGAAAGAGCAAAATTAGGATAGAGTAATGGCCGCAAGATTTAGCAGTGATTAAATCGCTGGATACTTTGGTCACAGCTGTTTCAACAGAGTCATGAGCGTGGAATCCAGACTGAAGTGGATCAAGCAGAGAGTTGGATTCGAGCAAGTCTGTCAATCTCGCATACACAATTCTCTCTTGGACGCAAACGGCACTAGCGATATAGGGTGGTAGTTGGATGGGGAGTTGGGTCAAGGTTGGGCTGTTTCAGAATTGGCATAATTGGTTGCATGCTTGAAGGGTGAAGGAAATGTGACAGAGGAAAGGGAGAAATTAAAAATTTTAGTGAGAGGAAGAGCAAGAGAGGGAGACAGGGTGCAGATGAGATATGAGGGAATAGGATCGAGGGAACAGGTGGTGGGGTGGGAGGACTGGAGTAGAGCAGAAACCTCTTCCATTATAGTAGGTGCGAATGAGCATAGAACAATGGAGTGAAGGGGTTGGGTGATGTATTGGAAGATGTATTGGAAGGGGAGGAAGAGAGGCTAGAGATCTCTTCCCTGACTGTAGAAATCTTCTCAGTGAAGTGAGTTGCAAAGTTTCAGGTGGACAGGGTGGTAGGAGGAAGGGGAGCAACAGGGTAGGAGGTTGGCGGGACAGTGTGTTTATGAGGATGTGGAAGTAATTTACTTTTGCAGAGGAAAGAACCAAAGTGTAGGAGCGCAGCATATATATATAGTGGAGGAAGTCAGGTGCAGAGTGACACTTTCTCCATCAGCGTTCAGCAGTCCTGGCACATTTTTTGAGATATCGGGTCAGTTTTGTGTGCCAGGGATGTAATTGGGAGCTCTTGCTTTGTTTAAATGTAGGAGGTGCCATGATGTCTAGTTGAGAGGAGAAAGTGGAGTTGTAGAGTGAGGTTGCAGAGTTAGGGCAGATGAGATTTGAGATGGGTAAAAGGAGAGTTTGGAGCTTGGTGGAAAAATGCTGGTGATCAAGGCAGTGGAAGTTTCTGTGAGATTGGAAAGTTGAGGGTAGTGAAATTTGGGTACGGGGTATGCCGATGACAAAGTTCAGCAAATAAAGGAAATGGAACAATGGAGAGATTAGAGGTAGTACAGAGATTGGTGAAGATGAGGTCAAGAGTGTTTCCTGCTGTATGAGTTGCTGAAGTAGACCACTGTATGAGGCAAAAGGAGGAGGTTACAGAGAGCAGACGGAAGACATCATGGCAGTTGAGGTTGTTGATTGGGATAGTAAAGTCCCTAAGTATGAGGGAAAGAGTGCTAGAGGAGACAAAGTAGGGTAACCAGGAAGAAAAGTGTTCAATGAATAGCTTCGGATGACCGGGGGAGCGATAGATGATGACAATTCTTAAACGAGTGGGCTTAAATATGCGGACAGTGTGAACTTCAAAGAAAATAAAGGATAGGGCAGGGGCAGGGAGGATAGGTTGGAAGGTACATTGAGGGGAGAGAAGGATGCTTACACCACTGCCTTTACAGTTGAGTTTGGGAGTGTGGGAGAATCGTAGTACACCGAAACATAAAGAAGCCAGAGTAGCGGTATCAGAGGGGGACAGCCAGGTCTCAGTAAGTGCTAGTAGTGTGAGGGAATTAGAAATGAAGAGGTTGTGTATGGCTGTTGATTTAATATTGCTACAGATGGAATGGGCGTTCCAGAGTGCACACTGAATGTTGGTAGAGGAGGATAGACTCCAGGGTATTTGAATGAGGTTTGCGTGATTTCTAGTTGTTTTACTGTGAGCAGATGAGGTGAAGAGCCCTGGGTTAGGAGAGATGTCACCAGCTGCTAGAAGTAGGAGGAGAGATAGTGACAGGAGGTGTGAATAGGTTTTATATGGGTGGGGTCTAGGATGAGATTGGGTGGGAGCAGGAGAAAAGGAGTAGATAGATGAGTGCAGGGCATGAGATGAGAGAAGGGGGGAGTGTAGCAGAGATGGATTAATGTGGATGTTATTGTGTTGTTGATGGAAGTGGATGTAAGGTGATATGTTGATGCTGAGGGAGAGGAAAGAAAAGGAAAAGAGGAGAAGATAGAGCATTGCGCAGATGAGTAAGTACTTTGAGAAAAGCAGAATAGGCAGAAGTAAGGAGAATGAGGGCATACATACTCACCAAATTTACTATGAACACACCTATGCTTTATCTGATTCATTTTGTCTTTCAGTGTACTCCTACTCCACAGTTTTGGGGTACCTATATTAACATAGACAAAAAAAACAAGGATCCAAAAGAACAATGGAACCTGTACACCAGCGAGACACTCTAGGGGTGTCCCGGGGCTTAACCCTTAATCCACTGAAAAATCACATAAAAGCACTCTACCTGAGTAGGTGCCACCTGGATATAATGAGTAGCCCCCTGAATTATATCGAAATTAAAGCACTATATTATTAGCAACAAAGATAGAAAGTTAAAGGATCAAACTGGAAAAAAGGTATATATATATATATATATATATATATATATATATATATATATATATAAAACCAAGCCTAGTAGGGCTAATCCTTAACTGTGAAACCTCCTTAGATTCCTAAATGGAACTCTATGATAGTGAAAATAAGATCAACAAATTAGGCTTTATTCAACCGGCCAATGCGCTTATTATCAATTCCAACATGCAACTAGTAGAATTCAATTACCATTGGACTATAGGAGGGACAAAATAACAAAACAGGGAGACAAATATGAAAAATTGCCTATAAAGTAATATGTTCAGCTAGCTTGTATCTCCTCGAAATCCTAAGAATACACACAAATACCAAGTTAAGGCTGTAACAATGATATACTGGGCTTGATTTATGTTTATATACCTTTTTTATTGTGTTAGATCCTTTAAGTTTTTATATTTGTTGCTAAAATTATAGTGCTTTAATTTCTATATAGTTTAAGGAGCTACTCATACCTTCTCACTTTTTAGCGCGTAGAGTGCTTTTATGTGACTATATTGAATAACACTGTTGTTTTTTTATACTTGTCCTGATCCAAAAATTGCTTATATATGTCTCAGTCAATACTTTATATATATAATGTATGTACCGTACATGCCTAAATAAAAAAGTATTTGACAAAAACAATTCATGGATTCATTTGGTTAAGAGCAAATTATGGCATTTTGATATTTAGCGAACACTGATATCTAATTATAAAGCAGTGGCGAACTGCTATCTTTCCATTTGATCATAATTGATCATAATTTTTTTCAGTTCATCCTTAATTATTATACTGCTTGAAAATATGATTTTTTTAAACAAAATAACAGGCATCGGTGTAAGAGCTAATTTCTATGCTTGTTGTAATCATTTACTGACAAGTCAGTAATCACTAGAATGACTGTCGCTGTTGTTAGCAATTGATTACCAAAGGTTTCCATGTCACAAAACTAAGCATTCGACGACTGGTAATCAGCACGTGACAAATGTTTTACCATCTCCTATAGAGATTTATAGAACATGCTAAAGGCTAAGTAACACATGGGTTCTAAGCAAGATAGTAAAAATATGCAACGTGTTGCTACCTCATTAAAGATGACTCTTATTTCAGTCCACATCTTAAGAAGAAAAAACAAGTCCGTATATGCCTATGCTAAAAAAAATAATGAATTCTATGTTTTAGTAAATTTAAGTGCAAAAGCCTATTAATAAGCATCGTGAATGTAGTTTTCAATAAATACCTGTGTAGTTTAGCAAGTCAGGTATATAGAAATTCTAAGGGAATCAGATGATCAAAGGTCATTCGTACTTGAGTTCTGCAAACCTTTAAAATGCCTTTGAGGAGTTGCTATGGCAATTTATTGAAAAATGCATTTTTCTTGATGTATGTCCAATTTATAAGATGTTAACTGCTAAACGGTGGCCATTGTCAGTGGAGGGGGACTTGAGTTACGTGCAGACTTTAAGTGCAGAATTTTCTAGCCGCAAACACCTTCTCGCTTTTGGTACTAACAATTCCTAATGGTTGCTTTATGATAACAAGCATTGAACTTGCACTAAATTTGAAAAACTTCTCAAGGGATAAACATTTTAAATGAAAATAGCTAAATGAAAAAAAGAAAAAAATTATTTTTCTATTTTGACAGTTTTGGCCTAGATTTTTCTTGCCAATTTTGTTTCCTTTCAAATTTAATTTAATGAAAAGATTTGCTAAGAAACCTTTACATGTTATATTTAATTAAATGTCATGTAAGGTTAAATAAAATGAACTATTAATAATACTAGTACTAGTAATATAAAATATGTTCGCACACTGAAATTTTCTTAGTTTTAAAGAGAATTTATTTACTAAAATGATCTAAAATATGCATCAATTATAAAATAATAAAGATGGAACAAAATCTTATTTTGTGATTAATTCATTGTAACTGTAACGTCATTCCCTTTCTCAGAATATTCTGTTTGTTTCTCCATTCAAAGATTTAAAATATTTTTAAAGAAGTTTCTCATCTGTTTTTTATAGTATAATAATTTGCTTGTAAATTATAAGCAACTTAAAAAATTTTTTCTCAGATTGGAAATCCCTAAAAATACGATTATTAACATGTATAATTACTAGACATGTCGGCAGTTAGCGATAAAATGTAAAGAAACTCTGAAAGATAGACTTATTTGATTAAAATGCAGATATATTTTCTTTACGATATATTTTTCTCTGGTAGTTACTATGTGTCTTAACATTTCCTTGAAATAATCAAGGGAATGTTGTGAAATCTGGTGTCAAAACACAGATATTAATGGAAAATCTGGCTTCACATTAAGGATACACAGGGATAGAATTAACATTATTCTGATAGTCATCTTATTAAATCTGACTAGAAGTTTAATTTGCATTTTCAGACAGGTTTTAATGATTGTGTTAACAAAAGTTTTAGATAATGAAGAGAATGAGTTTACTAGTAAGTCAAAATGCTATTTTTTCAAAATGTCTCATAAAACAATATTAGATTAGTTTAGTAAATTAATTTGAACCTCTTATGATGCTCCTATTAGACTTGCGCACTTTGGAAAAATTTGTTTTAAAAAAATGAAATTTAGATCAAAACCTCTGACACTTCTTCATATGATGGTTTGGCTTGTCTAAATATCATCCACTAAAAATATTCAGAAAAATTAATCAGATGAACTAAAACATATATGAAAATAGGCCAATCAGATTATTGTAGATTATATGCATGATAAACATATTATGTTTATATTTTACAGTAGACAGATGGACACATTTTCCTGCCATTTGGTTCACAGATCAAGTTAGAAAAAGTAACCAGTAAAGGGAATAAGAGAAAAAGCAAAAGAAATAAAATCTAAATTTATATGTTATATATTTATTAAATGTATAAAATATAAATATAGATATTTTTATTTTACTTTTCCTCTTTTTTTTTCCCCTCTATTAGGTCACTTCTCACTTGATCTGTTAATAAAATCAACATTTAATGGCTGTCCCTAGCTATCAATCATCTTTTTTCCACGTCAATCATCTTTTTTTTGGTAACAAAACAAGCATGCTAGTCATCTGCTTGGTTATACGATTGGCACTCCGGAGATATGGAATGCGTCTGAATTGGCCTATATTTGAATGATTTTCAATTTTGCCTAAACCAAATGCACAAGTCTTCTTCATATATCTTTCCTTTTAAAATAAAATATAGACCTAACACTTAAATAAAATGTGTTCTGTACATAGATTACTGATCATTGTTGTCTATATATAATTAGCCCATTAATTTTTATTTTTTTAACACAGGACAATGCTATAAGTAACACCTCCAAAAGCCTTAAAAAAAAAACGTGGAAAACAAAAATGTGAGCATATGAATAAATAAGGAGAAAAATACACGTTCGGTCATTTCTGAAGAGACCCTCAACTGGCTTTGCTAGGAAGAAATGGTCAAGACTCCAATTCAATAGGTCTCTGAAAAAAATCAATTTGAAGGCCCCTTGCAACTTGCCAGAAGCTTGGGGGCAGGAATACTACACATTAGTTCTCTTGGACCACAGTGTCTCCAGCATAAGTCCAGGATGGTCTTAGTCATGCAAAAGATATACACTGGTATGTGTACTTAGAGAACATTGTTTTGCAGATTTGCTCTTGTAAGTTAATATTTCCACAAAGGAACTTTAGTTTGTGGCCTCCCGTATTCATTCATTTGATGGTTCGACTTGTCCAAATATTGTCCATTAAAATATTTGGAAAAACGAATCAAATAAACTATTGGAATTGTTTTCTATATTTCTTCTGAGACATCTTTCTCTAACATTTCATTTACAGAAAGTCAACCTGCCATTTTTCTATGTTCTAGATTTCCCCATTTCCCAGAAACTGTACAGATGCTTTCAAAGTTAAATCAAAGATGTGTCTGGACCCATATCAGAATTATATAGTAAAAGAAAAGAAAAACATTGTTTATGATAATGCTGTGGTTTTAATTTTGGTACTTTTTTCAAAATCATGCACATGTGTTTACAAAAATCTCCATGGCTACTAAAAGAAAGAAGAAAGAAATAAAGAAGGATTAAAATAGTATTGCACCCTGGTAGTTCTGCCCAGTTCTTCCTATACCCATAATGAAGGTAAATGGAGCCAGACAATACAGGAACTCTTAATGAGGCATTGTTTCAAGAATCGGGTGCACATTTGAGTTAATACAAGTTTGAATTATTATGAAAAACAACACAGATGGAACCAGTAATTGATATGTTTAGAACATTTTAGCAATGAGTTTAAAATGCTACAATTAGTCTTAAAAATAACCAAATTTAAAATGAGCATCAGACCATAAGATTGGCAATTGTGTGCAGGGGAGGGAGACCCAGGCACACCCTAATGCAGGGCCAAATTGATCTCTCGGTCTGCTATTCTGTAGATACTCCTTTTCTGTTTTTGAAAAATAATTATGAAATGGCTTTCTGCATACACCTATCACTACGCAACATTTAGATGGTAAATTTCCCTGAGTGCACATCCTAATACATTATTTTCTGCTCAGTTATGGAATTTGGTGCTGTACAATGTGTCAGTTAGTCCTGCGGTAACCATTTCTGAAATACACATTGGATCAAAAAATTCAAGTCAGACAATGCAGTAATGAGTCTTAATAATAACCATATCTGGACCAGACACTGCATCAGCTAAGATATCTGGTGTCGAAAATTGTAATAACAAACACTAATCATTTTATCATTTGATACCATATAGTTAACTGCACTATTGTTTTTTTTTTTTTAATTCTTATTATTGTTATTATTGTTATTATTTTAAGTATGCAGCTGATTAGAAAATACAATTTTAAAGTGACAGAGTTGATCTGCAAACGATATCTCAGAAAATGAAAGCTGTAATTTAAATCACATTAACAAATATCAATAATTTGAAATGTGAGTTTGAATCTCAAATGGACAATATATTGAGAAAATGGTTCTCCCAGGTTCATCTGTAAGAATTTACACGAGAATATAAACTAGAATCAATCGCTGGGTTTTAATTTGCTGCTGCTGTGCAAAATCATGACATTTTCAAAACCAATTTAATAACAATGTATATTTTTCACTGCGTGTAATTGTCAAACATTCTTTTGATTTATTCATTAACTGTATTTCAAATAAGATATTCTGTGTTAAATTGTGAAACTCATAGACAGACTAAATGCTAGTCTTTTAGTTTTGAAACATATTAAATTATTTTTTTTTTTAAATGTTGGATCAGAAGAGTTATTCACGGTGAACTGCAATTAGTTCACAATTTTGTCACATTGAAAACTAAGTGGTCTGTTCAAAACACTTTAGGTCTTTGCAATATACTTGTATGAAGACATAACTAACTGTCTTCTTTAAACTGGATACTGCTAAAAATACAACCAGCAGCTAACCGACTAGTCATCAAGGTTCATTATCCACCAGGTTCTAGAACGTAAACAGGTTGCCTTTATTAGTAACAATTTTCAGATCACATATACATACATTTTAATTTAATGATCAGCTGGTGAACAAGTTTTCTGAAATCACTAAGCTGACATTGGACAAGCATTTATTCTAAAATATGTATAAAAAAACACACAGCAGGTCCTTAAATCTGGCTTTATATGTGTAAAAAGCAAAGAAAAAAAAGGTAATCTGATGAATCCTAAATTATCTTCTCACACTTCATGTTAAGTCTTGTTAGTATTTTAATAGTATAGAGGGAGATGTTGATGAGGTACCACAGCTTACCATCCCTACGGCTCTTGAATGGGAATATAGTGTTGAATACCCACTAAATCTATGATGCCCCCCAAATAATTTTTTACACGTTATGGCATCAATGTAATATTGTTGCATAACCTTTTCAAGTGACTTAATATTTTTGGATGACATTTTAAAATATTTTTACATGAAAAATACTTTAATTTTGAAATATTTTTATTTTTTTGAGGTAATCATTCATTTTAGCATATATGTTATATTTTTGGATATTTTAATATATTGAAAAAATAATTTTAAAGTTTACCCAAAAATATGAAATCATTTGGAAATCTTAACCAAAAGTTTTAAACCAAGGTCTTTTTATTTGGTTAAAAAAAAATGATACTGAATTTACTGCTACATCTGTCTATGTACATTGAAAGCATCATATTTTGTATATGATTATTTAAAAGTATCTATTTAAAAAATATATTAATTGAAAGTTATTTTCCAAATGTGCAAATGCCTAATAGTAAATCTACCTATTAGATAAAAACAAAAAAAATTAAATGTATCACTGGCCAAAAATACTGGTGCAGAGTGGCTTTCAGTAGTCATAATGTGTATTAGCATGGCATGTGTAACTGCTTTACAGTGAGAAAAAAAATCAAATGGCTGTACAAATAGGAAAAAAGCTAAAAATAAAAAAATGCCAAAATGCATAGAAATAGAAGTACCTAAATCTATATTTAAAGCAGGATTGATTGTTTTAATATTTATAACAGCAACGTTTTAGAATAATTACAATCGATCATATTGCAGCAGTTAAATCCCTAGAAAATTTAGACTGCAATTTAATTATTTTCTAAATCTTATTACTATTCAATTTCAAGCCAAATGTGTTGTTATTTTTTTTAAGAAAACAACACACAGAAAAAAATAAGCTAAAACGTTAAACTATTTTAAATACATTGTACAGAGCAACTAGATAGATATATTACAGAAAGAGAACTAAAAAAAGAAATCATGTATTTATTAAACAACTGTTAGAGCGTCTGAAGAACGAATATTCTAGACAACAGAAATTGCATATCTTGCATGTCTATCTCTTGAACTCTTTATTTATATCTCATCACATCATCCACAAACTCACATACATACAATACGAATGTTTTCTTTTTGTTTTGAATGCTAAGTCTAATCTATCCTATCCTTAGGAGATAGTGTGTTTTCAATACTAAAGATTTATTTTATATGCTTTCCTACATCAGGAGATTGTTTATTTTTCCTCGCCCTTGAAGGAAGCGAGCAGGAAATTCCTCCACCCATGAGCTGGAGACAGTCAGAGAAAATTTTCTTTATTTGGTTTTGAAATCAAAAGATAAAGAAAAAACCATGGTCTAGTTCTAACTGTGTTATGAATCATCAGCTTTGAGGGAATGCATCTCCTGAGAGGTGATTAGTTCACATCTTCCCGGCACTGGCATTTTCATATATTCTTCCTGTAATCCTAAAATTTCCAATCAGGTATGAGATTAGTGTGATGTATTTCATTTATTATTTTATAGGATTTTATTGTCATATCATTGACTTACCTCTAGACAGTGCCAACACTCCTTGACATTCGTATTAAGAAATATGTTTTTTGAAATATTTTAACATAAAATGGTGTCAGACTCTTCTCCTATAACCTCCCGGAACTTCCTCTTGGAATTTTCCTTTACAATTTTTAAGTTTAAGTTAAGACACAGAATGCTTTTCATATGCTTACCAAAACTGTCTGCCTAAGTAAAAGTCTGTTAATTATTACTTTACTTTGTATAGGGAGAGGTATTAGCAGTAGAAAGAGAGAAGTGCTAATGCCATTGTACAGAACACTGATGAGACCTCACCTGGAGTATTGAAGACCGTATCTCCAGAAGGATATAGATACTTTGGAAAAAGTTAAAAGAAGGGCTTATAAACTGGTTCATGGATTACAGGATAAAACTTACCAGGAAAGGTTAAAGGATCTTAGCATATATAGCTTGAAGTAAAGACGAGACAGGGGGGATATGATAAAAACATTTAAATACATAAAAGGAATCAACACAGTAAAGGAGGGGACTGTATTTAAAAGAAGAAAAACCAAGAGTACATATTCTTAAATTAGAAAGGGCAAAGGTTTAAAAATAATGTCAGGAAGTATTATTTTACAGATAGTGTAATGGACACATGGAATAACCTTCCAGCTGAAGTGGTAGAGGTTAACACAATGAGGAAATCTAGACATGCGTGGGATAGGCATAAAGCTATCCTAGACTTATGATAAGGCCAGAGACTAATGAAAGTTTTTAGAAAATTGGGCAGACTAGATGGGCCAAACAGTTCTTATCTGCCGTCACATTCTATGTTTCTATGTTTCTAATAGCTTATTAAACAGACAATTATTCAAGCTTGTCTGCCATAGTATTTTGTTCTGACCTTAACTGTCTTACTTTGATCCCAACCTGTTAAAGTTCCAGTACTTCAACCTAGTTTTCCCACCTTTTTTAATCCAAACCATGGCTCTACACTGCTATCACAATGTTGGAGGTCCAGCCTTGCGATACGTGGCAATCCTTTTTTTCTTTTTACATGTTTTGAATCTTATTAATGCAGGCGATAATTAAAAGTACTAATGCAAGCTTCCTCACAGGTATCATAAAACACAGGGCTATGTCAGCCATCAGTAGACTTGGAGATTCATTTCATTATGAGCTACAATTTCTCTGAATTTGGGCTAATCTGGTGATCATGTTGTCAGTGGACACTATCAGCCAAAAACAGCTGCCCACTGCTGCCTTAATGCTCTCCATCAGTCTGAGCAGAATAGTGTGGTTGAGCTTCCGGGAACTCTCATATAGCATTAATAACATTAAAAATAGATTAACACTGAATGGAAAGATGGTGCCGGGGACTCCTGATACCGTATCCACTTCAATGAGAGAAGCAGTTACAGTGCCTAAACTGTCCCTTGAAGTTCATCTCTAGGTATGTGCTTTCAACTAACGCAGTACGAGGGAAATTCTTTTGGTCATGGTGCCTATAAGTGGAAATCATGAGAAGAGCATGGCAACCAATTTGATTAGTACCAACTTAAAAGGGCAACAAAATACATTTAGTTAGTATCTGGAGATCATTGTTGGCTAAGGTGTAGAGTTTAGCCAATTTTTCTTGACATGAAGCCAATGAAGAACTTTGCAAATAAGAGTCACAGAAGATAACCAAAGACGAGTTGAGTTTTGAACACAGGACATTTGTAGACCTTATTTTAATCTATTTTTTATCTATCATAGAAAGATTTGCATCTTCATCACGTCTATCCAAAGTAACAGTAGTCAATTTAATAGAGTTCTCCTGCCATTTATTTTTTTGTGTGATCATTTTCTTCATCTTTATTTCTGCTCCGTTGCATGTATGCATTTTGTTCTCTTTAAGCATTACGTTCGCCATTTGTACTCTCAGCAGTGCTTTTATACTGAAATCCCTCTGTGTTTTCTTTATTAACTGAAATTCTTGAGGCAGAGAGTGCAAGTATTGTAAAAGGTGATTTTTTTTCCCCCTGTAAGTCAGTGTAAAAATGCCTCCAACATTGCAAGTCACAGCCTACAGCTCCGGAGAGTATTGAGAGATGAAATTTCACATTTAAAAGATATTTTTTTCTTTTTCTATCTGCCGCTAGTTTAAGTCATTTATCTTCATGAACATCTCTTTAACCATGATACAAAATTGCCAGCATTTCCACAAATCCCAGTATATTAACCTTTTGAGTGCTAGGGAGCAAAACCTATTGTTTTCAGGTAATTTTGTAATAAAACAACTAAAAGCTGAAAATATGAAAATGATAAAATAACAACACTTTTACTTATATAACTCTGAAAGTTAAAGGGACACTTTAGATTGCTGGTAACCATTTTTAATGCACATTATAGATCATGCATTTAAAATTATGCCAAAAAATGAATTAACAGTAATAACAAGATGCTATCGTCTGAAAGTAATACATTTGCTGCAAATCCAAAGGTTGTTTACCTTCTGCAATAAGCTGGTACCAAGCCAAGATCTAACTTAGCTAATCATGCTCACTAAACTTTCTATAGGTCTGCTGCACTTGTCCTTTAAGGAGTGATACATAAGTACAGCTCGGGAATCCTGGAAACTGAATTTAGAACTGTCAGATTTCTGTTGTAGAATGCCAATGGTTTAATTACAACTCCTAGAAAATCTGACATCATGTACAAGCCATACATTTGGAGTAGAAAGAAAAACATAGCATGCAGTAAAATTGTGACACAAGGAGTCAGAGATCTTGTTATTAAAAGGTTACTCCAAGCACCAAGACCACTTCAGAAATTTGAAGTGGTAATGGTGCCTGAAGTCTCTACATGCAGCATTTTGCTATAAAATGTTGCATATATAGTGATTAATGCCTTTGCTGCAAAAGTGTAAGTACACCTTTGACAGTGTCATTGGGGCATCGTTAATGCCCCAAAAATCCATTATTTTTAGAATTGCTGTTATTTTTACAATTGCTGTTTTATTTGTAGTTTAGTTATTATAACCACATGTTATTTATTTTGATACATTTATAACATTGTGTTGCTTTCTGTGTTTTGTATCACGTATATATGGAGTCCCCGAAAGACCAATAAAGTTATTAAGGACTGAATAGGACTTTAAATGGATTACCACCTCTTTGTGTATAAACCCACCTCTTTGTGTATGACACGCATAAAGAACGAGCGTTGATGCAGAGAGGATATGACGTAATGGAGACATATACGGAAGAAGCAGCGATGTCAAAAACAACGAATGAAAAGGAGGCTCGGAACGCAACGCACTACCGGCGCAGTGGGAGAAGGCATGCGTTACCGAACCTGATCGTTATTATCCCCTATTAAGGCAGTATATAAGCAGGATGAAATACCCTTAGACTCCCACCACGAATTGCCAAGCAGACGAAGTATAAATTGTGAGAGTCAAAATGCGTCCTGGCAACAGTGAGAGTCTTTTTTATATTTGTTTTTATACTAAAAAAATATACTTTTAAATTTATTGGTATTCCATTCCTGCTTCAACTAAAGAAGGGAGTATGGTCCCTAAGTCACACACTGAGCTGCATATAGAGCCTAATATCGGCTCTACCATTGTGAGTACCCACCAGTACAACTGCTCCTTTGGGGGTTTACATGCATGACTATATTACCCCATGTCTGTGTATCTTTTGAGCCACTGTTTAGGACCTAATTAGAGGAATCACAGCATCAAGAAGGGACGGGTCGCCTTTACAGACCCCCAAGCTGTTTTCACCAGAGCTAAGTATTTATTAGCTTATAAAAGTGTGAGTGTGGATTTGTCACCTAGTAATTATTATTACCTATCCATATAGTTATACACTATTTTATGTATATTTCTGTATTTTAAGGCCAAATACCTGTATCACTTAAATATTTTTTTCATCTGATGCTTACCAACATTAGTTTGAGGTACCTGATTGTTTTCTAATATCTCACACTATTTTCAATAAGCGCTACACTGGTTTTGGTTTTAAGGTTAAATCCCTGCTTGCACCAAAGAGTCTCAGGTATACCTGGGACTCCTCTCTGTCAGCTGGGGCCATACTTAGTGGTCTCAGACTGATCGATGTGTTGTATTCAGCACTTAAAGTAAGAGGTACATACAGCCCTTTAAATCAACTGTGAACACATTTCCTGAGTGATCGTATTAAGCTTTTCTAAGAGAGACACCAAGGGTCAGAACAGATCCTGACCAGTTACTTCTCCATGCTGCTTGCCGAGTTTGATCAGTGCTGGGCTTTTCCAGATGTCCAGTATCAATCACTGTGTAACTGGCAGGTTCTAATATTTTAGCATTACAGAGAGATATCCATGTAATGAACAAAACAGCCGGCAGATGATGGTAATATACCACTCTACTGTTTTAATTAGGAAATTCATCTGCTTATACCAGTACTGATCTTAGCAAATTACATTTCTTAGGGTTAAGATTAGGGGTAGGGTTAGGGGTATGTATGGTGTATGGTTAGTGTATGGTTAGATGTAAGGTGAGTGTTAGTGTAGGGCTAGTGTTAGGGTAAGATAACTGTTAAGGGTAAGGGTAGGTGGGTATGTACTTAGAGTTAGTGTAAGCAGAGTGTTAGGGGTAGGGTTGGTATAGTATTAGCTTGCTATTGGGTAAGCGATAACTAAAATTATTTAGATCCTAGACATGTGAGGCATTGAAGAATCAAGACTGATGCATGAATCTAGTATGAGTTCTTTTTCTTTAGTTGCACTGGAAGTGTAAAAGTTATTACAAGCAAAAAAGTGAAAAAAACAATTAAATGTTTCCCCTATATTTTTACATTTTATTCACACTTAATGTTATAAAAATATGTGAAGGGGAACTTAAAGAGAAATTCTTAATTTATGGCTGAACAACAGCACAAATTCAGGATTTTGTTTAAATCATAGATAGTTCACACTTTATTTAAATCTCTCTAAGAAACTCTATTTTCATGCCTTGGTATGCATGCTTTATAGACTTAGATGGCGATATACAGAAGCACTTTATTCATGTCAGTTAACTAGACTTGACCTCCTTTGTGGATAGAGCACAGTCCTACTGTCCCAGAATGCATCTGTAAAATGGCTTTTTGTGCTGCCATTACTATATATTTTTGGCCCCTACTTGTAAATTTATATTTACCACTAAATAATTAAAACATCAATAGAAACACTGGCAGATTGTGTCTGAAAATACACAAAAGTACAATGATCCCCTGGCTTAATTTACAGGCCTTCTTGACCTTTCGACTTTTGTGGATGGTAACTAACAAACTCTGCTCGAGAAATGCATTGTGTACGCCAAACGACAACAAAAGGTTACATCTCTATCATGGAATATGAGCTGGTTTATTGTAGCCAGTTCTACAAACTCTGTATGATTTTACATTTTTAATTCACCACCTGCGAGGATTTCCAAGGTTATTGGGTCCTTAATATAATTTATGCCACTATGATGATTCTCTCATGAAGGAACAGGAGAGAAGTAAAAACACAAGTTATCATTACTGCATAAGTATAATAAGCATTAATGTCTATTCTAACTTACAGAGTAGAGATTGAAGTTTTTATTAAAGGAAAACAAGTTGCAATCGGCACAAAGGAAACGATATAGCAAAGTGTCTTTCCCTCTCCGGGGGAAGTGAGTTTGCAACAGTAGAGTCTCTGCCTTGAGGCAATTCATGTATTTCTTGCAGACATTTCTTCTTCCGGGGAATTCATTGCAACATTCTAGTACCTTAAGCAATATGTTTTACAAAGTAACATCTCAGAAATAAACTAGATCGCCATCATTCAGGATTCAGGAGGTTATGTACTTTGAAGAACACTAGCTGTAAAAATTAGGGTCAGGTGTTATTTTTAAATAACATTGTTAATCAAATTGCAAATTACTCTAAAATTCCTAATTAGAAAGTGCAGCGAACAAAATCTCACTTAAGAAACAGTCTCTAGGGTAACATAAATGCTCTTAAAAAATTAACTAGAGACATAGGGGAAGTCAAGAGAGCTCAAAACGATCTTATTGCTTTGTTGTCAAAATTAAACAAACTTCCTTTGACAAACTCAATTTCTCACAGTAGCCAATTAGACTTAGTACTTGTATTTATTTCCCAAGTCTCCTGGTTACGGGGATTTAAATGTAATATTGAAGGTATGCGTGACTATATCCCACACTGTTCCATGCTGGGGTCTTCTACATTGTGGAAATTAAGCCCCTGCAGAGTGAACATAAAATAGATAAATGTTTGTTTTTACAAATATTCTGCACCACTGAATTTATATCTACAAGAAAATATTGATTAATTTTCACCTGCTATGTGAGTAATTGATTGTATATATCATTTTTGTTTCATATTCTGCAGTAATTTCCGTAATCCTAACATATAGATGGGAGTTTATGAATAGAGCTGATTATTAGGAATAAAAATGTATTTTTTCATATTTGATTTCTACAAAAATTTCAAAGTCCAAAATATATCTGTACACTTTGAGGACCAATGACTGAAATAATTATATCGTAACAAACTAGCCTTTAAAAATTTGATTTGAAAATGGCAAACTCTTTTAAATGTACCATGTCATTTAAATGTACCAAGTACTCAGCTGCTAATGCCTAATAAGTAAGAAATTGAATACTGCCGTAGGACCTTTAGGAACTAGATTTTAATGAAATAATTAAATAGAAATGGTTGTTAAGGGGTTAAAGTTATAGGTGGTAGTAGGATAATAGTTTGCAATTTGCATAGAGAATATGATTGATGAGGAATAAAATTTATCTAAGAAAATGGGTCTCTCACTTCATGTTTAGTAAAGGTAGGTAGGGTCATTTTAGAAGTGAGCTCAGTAGTAGTAGAATAAAAAAATAAAATGTTTACCTGAGTTGAAATTCACCTAAGGAATATTACCAATTTGGGTATATATTTTTTCTAATAGAGTTATTTACTAAGTTCTGAATATGCAGCCATTTGATGGGCACAAAAAAATCTTGCTCTTTAATTTACTAAAGTAAACGTTATTACAGGTGAATATTTACCCAGAATTTGATAAAAAATCTGACAAGTGAACTGACAATATAGGAATCTGGTCATCTATCAAGCATTTTTAAGAGATGTCCAGATTTTTATTCAACTGTCATTAAGACTGTGATAGAGTATAGAGTAGAGTATGAATATGCCAAAAATACAAAAGGTTTATTAGTATTGTTAGGGTTCGAAAGCTACTCAAAGAGAGGGATTTCAAAGATGGTCCCTCTGCAGTTTGTACAGGAAGAGTCTGAACATTTATTGAGACTACGGAAAACAATTCAGTTCCATTAGTTAATGTTTATGTGCAAAGGACATGGATAATAGCTTCATTTGTTGGCAAGGACAATATAGACTTGGAGAGAAGAAAACCAGGGAGGTATGCTAGTTAATCCTGCTAGGAAAATAGTTTGTGGCATATCACTGCCAACCTCTATCCTATAGAGTCTTACTGACTGCCAGATCCTCATGAAATGTAGGCTTTCCCATATTACAATCCTGGATTTACACCAGCACATACGATAGAATGTATGGCTTCAGAATGGAAGCAGCCATTCAGTAGCAGAGCTGGTAAAATTGTTAAATGTATTATTTAACTAAGCATTCTTTCCAAACTATGGTTGTACTTAGGCTTAGTCAGCCATGATTTTCTATTTGCCTTAATCAAGCGTTATGGACCCTGGGGAGATTTTTAGGTGGTTTTTTTTTTCTCACTAAAACTGGTTCTAATTTCTTTTTTTTTTCTCATTATTATTTATTTTTCTCCTACAAGACATTTAACCCAGAAAGGGTAAGCTGATAAAAGGTTTACAAAATGCACACACTAACTAGCTTTGTGATAAAAATTGTTACACACTAAAAAAGATTAAAATAGTTTATCTAATTCAATGCCTGTTGTTAAGAGCAGTCTTTAAATGAACAAACATGTATTCCTGATACAATAAGGAAAGCATTAAGAGGCTATTGCGCATGAGCGTCAAAACGTAGCACTGCGCCAGTCAGCATCTCCTCATAGACATGTATTAAATCATTGCATCTCTATGGGGAGCATTCAGCACCTTCATGCTGCACAGACTTGAAGCACCTCTAGTGGCCATCTGAGCGACTACCACTAAATGTGTTACTAGGCAGCAATGTAAACACTGCCTCGGAGAAGACAGTGTTAACAGTGCTAAGACTGTAGGGGAGGGCTATAGACACCAGAACCACTACATTAAGCTGTCGTGGTTCTGGTGACTATAGTGACTGGAATGTTGATGAATCTGCTGGGCCCCTTTGCACGCATTTCATGTAAAAATAAAGAGTAACTTTCCCCTAAACCAGCAGCCAGTGCATACCCATTCTACCTCCAGAAGATCATCTCTAACATCTCTATCTCATGGATAATCCAGTGTTTACCAAAGAGAGGAATTGGTGGCAGGGTGCATGCATGGTTATCGCCACTTTGTGCAAGCAGTGCATCTCTAATAGAAGCTATGCCTTCCACCTTGTGCTGGCACACAAAAACATCAGGAAGGCTGATTAACAGCTGGGATGGTGCAACTTAGCATCTTTATAAATGTACTGATTTCTTTTAAAATCAACACTTTTATAAAGTAAGAAGAAGTGGGCACCTTGTTAACCTCTAATGTACTATGCAAGCTGAAGTGCTTTATTTTTCTGGAGTTTTACTTCAATTACCATAGCAACATCAAGGTTCACTCAGTGCAGGCACTCTTAACCTGTGATTTTCTGGGCACTGCCACAAGTCCCTCCAACAGCTAAATTTTTCACTGTGGTTGATCTTGCAAACGCCTTTCTGCTTCCTCACACCCGACTTGTCAAATTTTACAGATATTTATTGAAAATACATCTACCATGTTTATAGATCGGCTTCAGCTCTTGCATGCATTTAAGTATAGAATAAATCGATTTTTTTTAATATAAGATACTCTGAAAAGCCTTATCCTTACACCTAGATGAGGCAGAGGTAATTTTTAGTCTTATCCTGACAGGCAGTAATTTTTACTGTCTGCCATATATGCCAACTGTTGCTTAGGGTTTATTTTATTCTTTTAATCTGCAGGGAGATGGTAAATCTTTCAGCATCTGTTGATTACCAGTCATTAACAGTTTTGCAGCATGAACACAGCTGGTAATTTGTAACAGTAGTGACTGCCATTTTAGTGATCACTGACTGGTTGGTAAATGATTAAGACAAGCATGGAAATGAGCCCAATGGGCACATCAGGAAAAATAGCCACTCTGTATGGGTAGGCCACCCACTACTAGCTTTTGCAAATAATTGTTCCAGCTTTCTGTTAGTCACTTCATTGTTGGATCCTCTTGTCATCCTACTGGTATACCGGAGTGACTTTTTTTTAATTGTTGTTTTATGTTTCATTTTGTTTTGTAGGGTGGTGTTGTCAAAGGTAGTGCAAAATAATTCAATGATTTTGGTAACAACATGTTGTATCGTGAGTAGAATTGTAAAATTACAAGTTTTTAGTAATGGTACTAGAGATATTATTTTGTTAATATTTTGGTTCTATGTTAATAACCCTACTCCTGTTTCAATGTACTCATGGGCAGCAAGCTCCTGATGACCAACCACAACTAAGTCAATGAATTTTGTGAAAGTAACTTTTTTTCTGCCACATACTGTGACGTTAAAGTAATTCCTTAGTGTAGTGGTAGATATAAGCTTCCACTTTCTTATTGTTGTTTTTCAAATAAACACTATAGTAGTCCATCTTTTTCATGTCATTTGATGGCATCCAATGACTGGGAGTAGCTCAACAATGGGATTCTAGCTCATAGAAATGGAGCCTCAGGACAAGGAATAACCAAAGATGCTTCATTTTACATGGCTCTTGAAGACCAATGAGCAGCTAGCTAAGCCCAGGGTTTATTGGAGAATAGATAGTTAAAAATTATTTCTTTATACCTACACTATTGTCATCACTTTTGTCTTCTATATTACCCTATCATTGTTATCCTGCTGGACAAATCTATTGAATAACAAGCCACTTTACCAGAGTTTATGGCATTAAAGTATCATGAACTATACATTCAGACAATAGCTAAACTTATATCTATCTACCTCTACAAAGATTCTAGTGAGGCATCATTCTCAGAAGATATGATCAAACGCACATATAAGCTCAAGGTTCATAAAAGTTCTTGGTTTAGAAAATTGACTTTTCAACCCTAGCATAGGGTGGATCACATGTTTCCTTAAATGGTTTGACTTTTGTTCCAACGAATATTCTACTAAATATTCTATGTTTCCTGAAATTTTTATTAATTTATCAGAAAGCTAAATATTATATCACATAATTTTTTAGATATTCCATTATTGCAACTGTCCCTGATTTGGTATAATTTATATCCTGTCTCTTTTGTTGAAAGCCAACACAATATTTCATTGACATTTCTGTATAGTTTTAGGTACATGCTCTTTATAAAATAGTTTTTTTTTTTAATTCTTCCAAGTCAATATGTCAGTTTACCAGTCTACCAGTGTTGAACTTTCCTCTTTTTATACTGTATTTGCAGTGTTTGATGTAAGTCAAGAGGGAATGCAAATTAACACACTGAACACAAAGCATTTACTCTCTGCTGTGACATCCTCTTGTTATGTTACATTTCATTTCATTTATTCTTTCAACGAACGCTGTCATGGTCCGGGGCTGCTTTCTATAGCGTTGTGTAAACAGTGATCATGTCCTATGAGAACATAACAAAATATGGCTAACAGGTAGGAGAATTGCAAAATTCTTGAGGTTTTTCATTGTCCTACAAAGGTTTATACACATAGTCACTGGAAAGTAGTGTTTTCTGATTTGGAATATATTGGGAAAAGTTTAAAAATGTGAATATCACAATAACAGATGGCACGGCAGAAGGAAATTGGTTATTCTTTAATGGTTTTTAAAATAACCCAAAAAAATTAAAGGGCAAAAAAAGAAGGCAATGAGTACCTGGAATAGGTAAGACAAGTCAAGAATTGTGAGTGGTAGACTGTCTTGTACATTGTCAACTCACTACTGAAAAATAAAACTTAACCGTTAATAAGAATTTAATATTAAAACATGTATACATTCATAAACAATAGATACACAAGACAAAAATATTAAAACTCTAAAATGTCTACTAAAACGTGCCTAGTATTGAGCTGGGGTAACTCATTAAGAAATAGTATTTAACTGGTGTATATGCAATTTATTACTTTGTGTCAATATCGTAAATGGAATAATCCCTAGTCATGTATCCCAATAATACTGGCTGGTGTAGACAAAAAGCGTATTCAGAACAAACAGGGTATATTCCTAATGGATTTCCTAAAGTAATGTTAATCCCCTAACAAGAGTTCGCCTAGATAGCATCTGGACTGGTTATAAAGTCCAGATGTTACAATACATTAATAGATGTGTGATCACTGTGGTAGGTTATACACTTAGCTGTAGCAAAATCAGGGGAGTATTCACTAAGTAGAATTGTTGTACTTCTATAAATAAACCAGAGGTAGAAGTCCCAATCTCCTGGTATAGATGTTTAGCAGTGATAAAAGAAGAGAGAAGTGATAAAAGAGATATTGTATCTCAAAACAGCCACAATATACCACAGCTATTGCCCAAAAAAGGAGTTTGCAACCGTGTGAGATACAGTGCTGGTATCGAAATGTATGATAACTAAAAGGTGTAATAAATGTGAGATAGGCATATACCAGCTTACCTTTACCATATAGTGTTACGAAGGCTAAGTACTCAGTGTTCTAATAATAATGGGGCTTCAATTGTACCTCTTAATAAAACAATTCTTCCTCCTCTGTGTATTGTTAACAATAATTTGCAAGTGCATGCTCTACCAGGACATGTTTGAGATTTACTTAACAATGTAGTGGCAACGCTGGTATTCTGTTTCCCACATTATAGAAGTGGTGCTGACTGGTGTCCCTCCTTGTGAGATAAACCTTTATCTATCAGGGAGGCTTGTCACCTGGTTGTTATGCCAGCTTGCAAAACTAGTGGTTTTTACTTGGGAGGAAGAGGAATATTTTTATTAAGGGGTGCCCTTGAAGGTACATTAGGGATAGAACACTAGGGCCTTCTTTTCACTTATCTATAAGTGTTCATAAACTCACTGTACAATGATGGGAGAGTTTTTATTATTTACAACCCATGTCCCGCTCAGACTCCATTCACTGTTTGTGAAGCATTGGATTGGCCAGTTATTCAGCATGTGTATGCAAGATCTGTCCTCTCTGCTTCTCTATAATAAGCATGTAATTGGTCAATGCACAATAGATACAATTAAGTAAGTGCTGGGTAAAAGGGGGTGGATCTTCATTAGCTGCATAAGCCAGTTCAGCAACTAACGCAATGTCCATTTTAAGTGGTTGCAAGGAGTCCACTAAATGGGTATTTAGGGGACATACAAACTAGACGTATTGAGAAAAAAGCCATAGTGGAACAAACATCTGCCCTTTATAATATGTATATTATACATTATAATATAACAGTAGCCCAAACATGTACCCAGCTTTAACATTTACTAGATATCATCTTTGTCTGCCACTGCTTTGCATCTACATGGTGGCTCTTGATGCTTATGTGCACCAGTATTTAGAGTCCAAAAGATGCTGTATTATAAGATGGTAATCCAAATAAAGTAAAATATGACCCAATAAAAAGCAACATCAAACTGTTATCAATTCGGGATTATTCTAACCTTAGTGAACGAATAACCTAAATTTTATTAAAGACAGGAGGCGAATATTTGCTTTACTTTCTTTACTGTAACTCCCAGCAGCAAAGAAACAGTTAACAGTAAGTAAAAAAATTAACCAATCAGAGTGTGTAACAGAGTATGCCTAGTCATCAGGCTCCTCCCAACTCCTTGGGATGATGCAGCCAACAGACATAAAGTCAACCATGTAAACGCAAACAGTAGATCATAACGAAATCAACCATGTAAACAATGTGAAGAAACAAAGGAAAATTCTTGCGAAGGTAATGAAGGGCCTTCACACTAGGAGAGAAGAGACAGAGGTTGTGAATGTATGGTCTCTTGGATAAGAGAATCAAATCACTTAATTAACTTAGGAGACATGTTTCCACCAATAGTGTATACCAAATACCCTGACAAATCTTAAACATCTATTTTGCAACAAGTAAGCCGAGAAACTAAGGAGATTACTAAAATAAGTTGGAGCAAAATATAGATGTGTTGTGAAATACCTACCTAGCTGGGTGGGAAGCATATCCTTTACGGGTGGGAACATATTTGCCTCTTGTCTTTAAAGTGGAAAGTGGAATCTCCGCCAGAGAGCTCCCAGCCATAAATGCAGAAGAGGCGGCCGAGCCTCTAACGGAGTGAGCACCAAAACATGAGTCAATGCCGGCTAGGGTCAGGAGCCACTTGATCCAATGAGCAATTGTGGGACATGACACTGGTTTGTGAGGTCGTACGTAAGACACCAGTAGGGGGCCTGTTTGTGTTCTAAGGGCGTTAGTGCGAAAGATGTAATGTCTGACGCAACTAGCTACACAGAGTGTGGGTTTATCCTGGAAATAAGGGTAGTTCACTGTAGACAAATTGGTTTTAATATGTCGGGTAAGGGAGAAATGTACACCCTCAGGGGTAAAGTCAAGGGCATGGACGTCAAATGCTCTGATGTCCGAAACCCTCCTAAAGGATACCAAACAGAGAAGCAGTGCCAGCTTGGCCGACAGTTGTCGGAGAGATAGTGCTTCATTAGAAGGCCAATTCTCTAAAAAGGATAGCACAATAGCCACATCCCAAAACTGATTATATCTGGGGACTGGAGGTCTTGCGAGACGGATGCCCCGCAAGAGTCTACATATGGAGGATTGTTTGCCAACTGTGGAGTTGTCAATAGGGTTATGGGCTGCCGAGATGGAAAGACATTAATCGACTTATAAGACTTACCCTGTTCGAAAAGTGATGACAGGAAGTTCATGATGTTAATTAAAGAGGCTGAAAAGCGATCAATGTCACTCTCCAAACACTAGCTATTCCAACGTTGTCATGCCGAGAAGTAGGACCGTCTTGTTCCTGGGGCCCAAGAATCCCATAGGAGTCCTTAAGCAGTAGTCAAAAGGCCAGAGATGTTCCAGGATCCCCTGAAATGGTCCAGGCCACCAATTGAAGATGGCCTTGTATTGCTAGTGGATGGAAGTTGCCTGAAGGATCCTTGAGAAGGTCGTAGGAAATGGGTAGGACTAGGGGATAGTCTGCTGACATTTCCAGGAGATAGGGGAACCATGGTTGGGTTCGCCATAACGGGGTCACCAGTGTTATCGTGACACCTTGTGTCCTGAGATATTGTATTGTGTGTGGAATCATGGAGAACAGGGGGGGAAGGCATATGCTCCGATGGTTGGCCACAGTTGGAGGAAAGCATTCACTGCCAGGCACAATGGGTCTGGAAACCAGCTGAAGAATGCGTCCGTCTGACGGTTCAAGTGGGATGCAAACAGGTCCAGGTTGAGTGGTCCTCTCAGGGTCTGTAGATAGTGGAATATTTGTGGGTCCAGTTGCCAATCGCTGGAGTCCCTGCAATGACGGGAAAACCAATCTGCGATGAGGTTGTCGGAGCCTGGGAGGTATTCTGCCCAAAGTGTGATATTCCTGTCCAAGCAGAATTGGTACAATTCCTTTGTCAGATCCGATAGCATCTTTGATCAGGAGCCACCCAGGGGGTTCACATATTGTACTGCTGAAACATTGTCCATTCTCAGGATAAGGTTGTAGTTGTAGGCTTCTTTGGCAAAGCTGCGGATCGCGAAAAACTAGCAATTAGCTCGAGACAATTGATGTGTAGTGCCCGTTCTGTTGGGGACCTGAGGCCTCCGGTAGAGCATTCCGAGCAGGTTGCACCCCATCCGAGGAGACTGGCATCTGATTCCAGAATGAAATCGGGTTGCCAGTCGAAGATGGCCCTTCCGTTCCAGGCTTCCATATGTTGAAGCCACCAGTGGAGTTCCAATTGGACTTCGTCTGTGATAAGAATCAGTTGGTCATAAGGTGTTGAGCAATGTAAGTAACGTGTTTTCAAACGTTGCATTGCCCGGTAGTGTAATGAGGCTGGAAATATTGCCTGGATTGAGGCGGAGAGTAATCCGATTGTGTGGGCTAAATCCCTAAGGCAGAGAAATTGTGAGACCAACAATCTCCGTATGTCCTTTTTTATGGTTTTGATTTTCGCAGCAGGGAGTTGTAGGACTGCCTGAACTGAATCTATCTGAAATCCCAGAAACTGTACCATCTGAGACGGAGTTAGAGATGATTTTTGGAGGTTGATGACAAACTCAAATTCTGGAGGAGAGCCGAAGTCATATCTGTATGGAGACGTAGAGTCTCCTCGTCTTGAGCTATAAGAAGGATATCATCCAAGTATATGATGAACCGAATTCCTTGTGAGCGGAGTAGTGCCATCACCGATTTCATTAGTTTGGTGAAACACCAAGGTGCGGAGCACAGTCCGAAGGGGAGACGGGTAAACTGCCATAGTGTTTTGCGCCAATTGAATTGGAGGAAGGTGGAGTGTTCTGGCGTGACTGGTACCGTAAGGTATGCGTCTTTGAGGTTGAAGCGGGAGAACCAATCTCCTTAGCAGAGGAGGTCTCATAATAGATGGATGCCTTCCATCTTGAAGTGTCTGTTTTTGATGAATTTGTTCAGTTCTCTTAGATTGATGACTGGTCAGAATTCTCCCAACTTTTTCTTGACTAGAAACATGTTGCTCACGAAACCTCGATGGCACCCTTGGCAGGGATTGTTCGATGGCACCCTTGGTGACTAGGTCGTTGAATTCGACTTGAAGGGACATGTCGTCTATTTGAGACATCCTGAGGGGGTTAGGCAAGGACATTTGAACTGGGTCCGCTGTAAATTCTAGGTGGAAGCCGGACACGGTCTGAAGGATCAACGGGTCCTCTGTGAGTCGAGACCACTGTTGGGAAAAATTGATTAATTGGCCTGCTATAGGTACATGAGAAAAATGAGAGTCCATTACCTGTAGCAGATCCACGTCCTCTAATAGAGCTACGAGAGGGGAAGAAGTGCTTGTGGTGGAAACGTATTTTTGCCCGAGTTCCAGTGCTCTAAAAGTTGAAGCATGCCTTGTGCCTCAGGGCCAAGCTCTTTAGTGCCTAATTCTGAGTCAATTTTGTATAGGACGGCTTTCCGCCTTTCAGTTGCCATGGCTACATTGGCGTTGCCAAGTAGGCATAGTGCCCTCTGTGCCCATATTTGCACCATGTGTGCATTTAGAGTGCCACCTGCCAAAGCCTCATCTGCAATACTGAATATTTGGATAAGCGGTCCCGCCATATCCATCATTTTATCCTGAGTTGCTTTCAGGCCTTGTTCCAAATCCTTACGGGGATCTTTTCCCGTCTTATATAGGAAGGTGATGAGCAAGGGATCAAATTCTGGGGTAACAGCCACCTTGTCTGTGATAAAAGGTCGTGGGCATTCTGCTCTTAACTTAGCTCTCACTTCCTTTTTTAAAGGCTTACAAAGCCACATCCTGCAGAATTTAGCTATTTGATCTGGGGGGGTCTGAGCCTTTTGACTCTTCCGAGTCTGACAGATGTACAATAAGAGCCCTAGAGGTGGACCTTGACTGGTCGTGGAAAGCTGCTAAAGATTTTGGAATGGAGTCCGCAATGGCATTATACAAGCTTTGAGTTCTGCAGAGACTGCTGGTTCAGGCAAATCGGACATAATTGAGGTAAAGTGGGGTCACCACAAGAAATATATATGTTCCAGAATGGTGAAGGCTAAAGCGCGGGAAAAAGCCCTTGAAAATGCAGAGGGGAAAAATTGGCCGCGGGAGGATGGACACGTCGCTATGGTGATGGTAGGAGGAATGATCACGGTGATGCAGGCAGTGAGAGCGCCCGTGGTTGGCTGCAGGCCAGAAGCCACGATCAGATTACTGGCATGGCTCTGACCGTATAGAAGGGGTTGCAGAAGGCGGTTTGTAGTTAAGGAAAGAGTAAACCTAAAAGGAGGGAAAACCTCCTGTTAGTCTAGATAATTAAGTAATATGACTACAAAAACATTATAGATATGTAAGTGAAGTAGAAGTAAAATAAATTAAGCCATGTTAATATATATATATGTAGATTGATTACAGACTGTAATTGGAATAGACTCACCTGGGAGGCTAAGCAGCAAAGAAAGAGGAGTTGGAAGGAGCCTGATGACTGCACATACTCTATTACACACTCTGATTGGTTACATTTTTTACTTGCTGTTAACTGTTTCTTTGCTGCTGGGAGTTACAGTAAAGAAAGTAAAGCAAATATGAAGCCTCCTGTCTTGCCATAAAATTCAATGAACACACAGAACATTCATAAAAAAATAAAAAAAATATTATAACATCACCTTCTTTATAAACAGCTCATATTTGCACATTGCTTCTCTTTCAGCCCTATTGTTTCTCCCTTTCCTATTCTGAGTCCGACTTTTTCCCGTCTTCTTATTTCCCTATTGTAGGTGGTGAAGTTCTGACATTTATTTCCTAGTTTTGTTTGTTTTCCAAACTTAGTTATTTTGTTAAAGGACCACTACAGTGCCAGGAAAACAAACTCGTTTTCCTGGCACTATAGGGTCTTTGGGTCCCCTCCACCCTCAGGGCTGAAGGGGGAGGAAGGGGTTAAATTCTAACCTTTCTCCAGTGCCGGGCTCCCTCGGCACTTGGGACTCTCCTTCCTCTTCCAACCTCATCCGCCGAATGTGTGCGCGCATTCAATCAGTGCATAGGAAAGCATTTCTCAATTTCACAGTGAGAAGTGCGGAAGCGCCTCTAGCGGCTGTCAATGAGACAACCACTAGAGCATGGATTAACCCTAATGTAAACTGCTATGTTTACAGCTGCAGGGTTAATCCTAGATTGACCTGGCACCCAGACCACTTCTTTAAGCTGAAGTGGTCTGGGTGCCTATAGTGGTCCTTTAAATTCACAACTTTCAATAAAGGAGCAAACCACTCAATGCTGAGCCTTATATACAAAGTTCTAGGTAAAGAAAAAAAAACGAACTAATCTCACCCAAAATGACTGACATCACACCTGAATATTTTCCATATCAGAGAGAATAAATGACGCAAAGCAATATCTGATTTTTTTTAAATAAGCAATACAACTCTTACGTAAAGTGACAAAGGATGTGCAGAATGAATACAGGCATGCCTAAATCCACAGCCTTCCTGGTTGTTGTTTGTAAAACTGGACATTGAAATGGGAAACAGGAAATGTGCACGGTATCAATACAGATGACGTCATCAGGGTATCATTGTCTGCAAATTAATTGACACCATGCCACGTGGAGACCGCTAATGCCAGGGCAGCAATTTAACCAGTTTGCCTCTGATTAGTGTGTGTTAAACTCCCAGGCAACAGTTGATATTTTATAGCTGTAACCATTTTAATTTATCACCATTAACACTTATTTAGCCCATTTTAAAAGGCTCTTCTTTTAGTAAAATGTATGTTATCCTATATTTCACTAACAGGAGAGGTGCTAAATATAATGGCATCAGCTGCAAATATTGACTGTTGCCCACTAGTCTTGGGCAATCTTGGATCATGTGCATGCATAGGCTGCCATTGTGTCGATCTACATTGGAAAAAGGGTAATAAGTTAAGGGAATGAATACGGGAACATTGTTCGTTAATCAGACTGGCAATAAAGAAAGGTAAATTTAGATAAGTCAGTTGCCTGACACTTTGTACAGGGGCATGCATTCTATTGGCGAGAGTCCTTCTCATTGAGCATGTATCTAAATCTCACTCAAGAGACACCCATTCTCTGGAGCTGGTATGAGTGAAAGTCACTGAATATACACAGTTGAGTGCTTGTTCCCTTAAGGTCTGAATGAGAATATTTTGCTTCATTACTTCTTAGCAGAACGTTAAGCCTGATTATAGTTAACCCACTTTTTATCTGCTCTCTTGTCCCCCTTTTTAGGTGATTTGTTTGCTCCATGCTAGCACCTTGTTTGGATTCCATGTTATTTTTATTTATTTTGCTAATATTTTTGTTAATATTAAATTCACTGCAATATCTATATTAGTCCAATAGTTAGCATCCCACAGCTTGGTTGTAATAATAGCAATGATAATTTTGCTTATTCCAATATTTTAATAGAGTAGTCATTCTTAGTCACTTACACAGTGTGGCAAGTTTGTTGCTTAATATCCCCACTTTTCTGTTGGCTCTGATGGATCTGTGGTCACATGGATTTAGAGGTATTCACTCTCATTACATGGCTAAATCTATGTAGCTTGCATGTCAAGCTGGGTGAGCACCGTATTTACATGTCATGCACGCTCGAAACTTATTTAATCAATCACTAAAATGCCCTCGATTTATGTGTTGTACTTATTTAAGTACTTGTTATTTGTCCTGATAAAAGTTATGTGAAAGATCTGAAAGGTTGGATGACTCATTTGTATTGTATCCTGTCCAATCTGAGAAGAAGGACAAAGTGAGCTTTCTTCAAAGTTTCGTCTGAGATCCATATTTCAAAAGAGAGCAGTTGTGCAATTATATCTATTGTTTCTCAAATAAACCAATTACTAAACCTATTTTTTATATTATATTTTTTATAAATGTTGTAATAGTCCATTGTGGTACACAGTCCACAGATCCTATATAATTATTGTACTGATATAAGTGTGTGAACTATGAGGGTGGTCCTAAGAGCTCTTTGTCATGGCCTTCACTTGGTTTTGGCACCATCTGGGAATAGTTCTCTTGCCTGGCATTGTCATGTTAGTTAAATTTTGTTCCAATATACAGTATGTTACACACAGTCTTAAGGTGCAAGCTACAGGTTAGGAATAGCTTAGATGATAAGGTCCCTCGTGAGATTTTTGAGAAGTTAAGCACAGCATGTCTCGTCTTTTGGAAAAGTTGTTTTTTTTTATCGAAACACCTAATAATCGTAACTGAGCCTAGAAAAGAAAAGACGCTACTTGCCAAGAGTCACTATAAATCCACTCTTTACATCTTCCAAGTCTTCATGCAGTGTGCAGAATAAGGGCTTTTCCAGTTCACAGCAGTGATTTCATGTGCCAAAGGGTTAAATGACTGTATGAAAGAGGAAGCAGGAATTGCAGTGAAGTGTAAGCTTTCTGGGCAGACTCTCAAGTAAAACTCAGAGAAGAAGGAATGACTTAATACATAACCTGGAAAATATATTACTTAATGGTATTAAAAGCCCAAGATCCCCAATGTCATTGATCCAGACAAATATTAAATTATAGGAAAAAAAAGTTTGTAAAAGTGCAAATTTGGCACCAGGAAGTTTTAAACAAAAATGAATGTAAATCTTTATTTCAAATATAGATGTAAGGAATTAAAATTATTCACACACATCAAGGAAATGCTGCATTTAATTAGTGAGTCTCCAGACAGGAATATGAAACCCTAAACTGTGTATTACTTGAGGTTTCTGCCATACTGTGAGATGTGTTATATGTCTCCTCTGACCTTGCCTTAAGTAAAAATAATGACTCAAAGATTCAACATTTCAGTGTGGCACACGTCTTTTACAAAATATTTGATTAGAGACAAACTCCTACCATAGGTGTACAATAGGAGTGTGCGAGCTGTACCCTGGCTCACCGTAATGCAGGGCCAAATTGTCTCATGTTACGCTTTGTGTCCTGTTTGGGTAAATTTCAGTTAGCTTGTTATATATATATATATATATGTAAAGGCTTGCCTGGAGTTATGGGAGGGGCACGTTGGTCCTATTTAAGCACTCCCCCCTCTACCTGCATAACCGTGGATTTTGACGTTCGGCAGGCATCACTTCCGGTGTCTTCCTGGCCACAATCCTGTCACTTCCAGTTCACGGTCTGTGCGCTCACGGTTGGCAATCAAGTTGCTGCTTTGCCACACGCTCGGCGTGCGCAAAAATTGTAAGTTTTAGCAGGGTTACGGTCCCCTCACCCTCTGCCACACGCTAATGGTCCGATATGGGTAGGGGGCCGGAAGTTAGACACTCGGACGCAACAGCCAGAGACCATACAAGGTCTCCTCATTACCGGCCAGTTTGTTTACTTCTCCCACATGGGAGAAACTCAGCTTACTTCAGCAACATACTTAAACGAAGTTATACATGCTGCAATTGCCATCTATTACTACTACTGGGTTACATTCTACTGGGATGCATATTACTGTATTACTTACTACTGGGTTACATACTTCTGGGCTGCATGCTACTGTATTACATACTACTGTTTTACATACTACTGGGCTGCAGACTACTGTATTACATACCACTGTGATACATACTACTGAGCTACATACTACTGTATTACATACAAACTACTGGACTGCATACTACTCTATTAAATACTACTGTATTGCATATTAGTGTGTTGCATACTACTATGTTGCATATTACATGTTGCACACTGCTGTGTTGTATACTACTGTGATACTACTATAGATACTACTATAATACATATTATTGTGCTGCATGCTACTGTGCTGCATGCTACTGTGCTGCATACTACTGTGCTATATACTACTGTGGTGCATGCTGCTGTGGTACATGCTACTATGGTGCATGCTGCAGTGTTGCATGCTACTATCATGGTACATACTGCGGTATTACATGCTACTATACTCACATGCACCATGATCAATTCATCTCAATATTATCTACTGCTTATTTTTCAGACAGTTACCGGGCATTCTATCCTCATGGCACATATTTTAAATGAGGGCAGTCTCAGCGCATATACATTACTTGCATGGGGCATGTTACACTAATAGGCAGATATAACATTCAGATTCATGGTATTTGACAGACTACTGTTATCTTCCCCTTTTCTTTCTGAATAGTATGTATATATATATAGATAGATAGATAGATAGATAGATAGATAGATAGATAGATAGATGGTTCATCTGCATTAGATGTGGATCAGCTTCAAGCTTAAAGGTTGTGTGTTTACTAAATCTCTTATTGGCTACAATTACTCTGGTCAGTTTATATTGCCCTATTCACCGCAGTAATGTTTTAAGGCTAGTATGTTACAGATTTCCTTACTTATTTCTCTATGCTTGCTTTTCAGGTTCAAGTTGACTTATATCAACTGCATTATTTGTTCTATCAAGTCTTTATTTAGCTCTTTCCAGTAAGTAAGGTATAAAGTAAGGGGTTACTCTCAGCGTTAAAGGGAAAGTACATTTGTTACTCTGTTTAACATATACTCCTCTTTACTATCATTAGGTTTAAACCTCTCTTCCACTATAATAGTGGTGGAAGTCTCAGGTTCTTTGTTGGGTTGTGACCAATTTTCTGACCTAACCAACATGCAAGTGGGTCTCAGGTACGTTTTGCCTAAACCCCCCCTCCCAACTAACACCTCCCCACCTTTTTAAAGGTAAGTGTTACTGGCTTATCTAGAATAGGCAGCCACTAGTTTAATATTCTGGCTTTTTCACCTTAATCTCAGTGGTCCCGCAAGGCCAACCCATTTCCTCCACGCTAGAGGATATTCGCCCCTCGGGCCAAATCATAGTTAGCCGCCTCACACGGTTGCATAGAGAGGGAATCACTTGTCACTCCCTTTCTATCCTATGCTTTTAGTTGTCATTGAGAGGCCAACACCCCGCCACAACGTTCAGTGGCAGCTATTCCCTTGCGCCAATCGATAGATAGAGCCTCTCAAGCCACTTAGCATTTAGTAGGGCCTCACCTGTCACCACACTTAGGAATTGTTTCGCCATCTGGCATTAGTTAGCCAGCCAGTAACCCAAAAATATGGTACAGTGGCTGATTATGTCTTGATTATTTTCTTTTAGCATGTCCCATCTACCTGAAGACACAGACAATTTGTCTCTCCCCAGTCCTCCGGTCAGATCCTTGTCACCTTCACGAAAAGGGGACATCGGCAGTCCAACTGTTATTTGGTCATGGACTATCCCTCGCATTACTGCAGAATTTCATGGACGCAGTATTCCTTTTCCTGCTATGGCCAGGAAAGAGAAGCTATTCAAGCTTATGCGGACTAATACCGATAACTCAGGGGCGGGAGAGGGAACTAGTGGTCCAGGCAACTCAGACCTTCACGCCATGGTTGCTTCACTAGTAGTATCTATGAGCAAGGTCAACGATAGACTGGATAGGATCGAGGCTCGGAGCCCTCCTGTTAGGTCTGCTATGCCCTCGACTACTGTACTCCCCAATGCTCCACTGTTGCAAACGGGTAATTACGTACCTTCTGGTTCTGAAACCCACATTATCAATCCAGTGCATGTAGTTCCAGCAAATATTAAGAAAGACATCTTGGAGGGGAAAGATGTTAATCTTGTTGCATTACTTATTGCCTCACACGATGTTATAGAGAATCGCACTTATGCTTATGGCGATATTTCGTGGTGTTAAAGGCCAGGGATCCTAGACTTAATAAGAAACTGTCTATACCTGATTTTGTGATAGCTCTTGGTATCTATCGGGATGTTATTTGCTCAGTGTACCTGTATAAATGAGAGGAACTCGACCATTATATTCACAAATTGGTGGACTTGGGAAATAAATATGGTGGGTCATCCTTTTATGATTACCACCGGTCCTTTTTGGCAAAGGCTAAATCATGCCAGAGTCCACACCTGTGGCTTTCCATGAGCCACAGACTAGGATGGACAGATCAGGCAAGGGCAAACTCGGTCGTCCTATTGTTTACCTTGGAAAGTCGCAAGTGTGTAACAACTTTAATATAGGTACATGTGGTTATAGTGCCTGCAGATTGGCAAATCCATGTGTCCTAATAAAAGTCATGCCAAACCGTATTTGACATCCGTAAACATTGGTTCTTTGGCTCACGCATTAGCCTCTTACCCATCCAAACATCTAGTGGATTTCTTGATTGATGGTTTCACGGAGGGATTTCATACAGGTTTGGTACATATCCCTGCTGGCATTTACGAATGCAACAACTTGCAATCAGCATTATCTGATGTGGAAATGGTTGATGCCCTTTTACAGAAAGAATTGGAAGATGGGTTCTTGTTGGGACCTTTTCGGGTGCCCCCATTTTCCAATTGGAGACCCAACCCTATAGGACTAGTCACCGGAAAATTCTAAGGGAAATACAGACTCATATTAAACCTAGTCGCACCTCACTGGCCATACCTAGCCTTAATTCTCTAATTCCATGCAAGGAATTTTCACTTCAGTACGCCACCATAGACAACACCATACACACCATTATTTCAGCTGGTATAGGGGCTTGGCTGAGTAAGACAGACATCATTAATGCATTTAAATTATTTTGCTATGGCATCTGCATGGTCTGAAATGGAAAGGTTTCTATAATTTTTTCACCAGGCTCACGTTCAGGTCAAAAAGCAGCCCAAAAATATTTGATACCTTTGCCGAAACCTTATGTTGGCTCCTGTTAAACAATTGCAGATGCCATGCGGTAATGCATTATCTGGACAACTTTTTTGTTTGTGGAAGATAATTCCTCTCCTCCTAGTGATCTAATTAAGGCCATCTCATTTTTTTAATTCTTTGGGGGTGCCAGTTTCTCCCAAGTAAACAGAAGGCCCTGACACATTAGTCAATTTCTTGGGTATCCTGCTCGATTCAGTAAGCATGGAAGCGAGCCTCCCCTCAGGCAAAATTAACAGTATCCTACGTACCATTAACGACTTTCTGCTTAATAGGACATGTAATCGATCGGAAGGTATTGCAATCTTTGTTGGGCTCACTAAATTTTGCAATACGTATCATTCCGAAAGGTAGAGCCTTTATTTCTAAACTCCTTTGTCTCCTTCCTCTCTTACTAAATGACGTTATCCGTATCTGCCTGGATTCACAGGCTACTGCTGATTTATTAATGTGGCACAAATTCTTGTTGCAATTGTCTGCCCATTCTCCTCTCATTTGGACAGATGCGGCAGCATCAGCGGGTTTTGCTGCCATATTTGGCAATGAGTGGCTCTGGGATGGTTGGCCAGAGGAGGTTCAGCACATCGAAGGGTTCTCACGTACCTCAGCCTTATTTGAGATATACCCTATAGTTGCAGCAGCCGTAGTATATGGTCAGTCTTGGGCAGGTAGCTCAGTACGCTGTTTTTCCGACAACCTAGCTACCTGCCACATCATAAACAAGGGACGTTCCTCATCTCTGACGATCATGAGATTCATGAGAAGACTGACCTGGCTGGCAGCCTGCAATCAGTTTTATAATACTGCAGCTGACAAATTGTCTCGCTTTGAATTCCAGCCCTTCAGCGACACATTAACCACTGCCTCCCCAACAGCCACTGCAGCACCATGTTTTCAGGATCTTGTAATGGACTAACATAATTGGCAAGGCATAGTCTCGCCTTGGTTAGTTTGGCCATATCTGAAAACACTAAACTGTCCTACAATAGAGCCTTCAAACTGTATAAGAGGTTTATGTTAGAACATAACTTGGTTCAGTTTTTTACCATTTCTACACTGGTAGCATTTGCATCATTCTGTCATCTCAAACTCAAACTATCAAACAAAACCATTAAATTATATTTAACCAGCATCCAAAATCACATGTATACCTTATACTCAGATAACCCCAGTTTTTTATCATCTTACCCTATCAAAAACACACTCAAAGGCATACAGAAAGCCAGTACCACTACTCCAACCACAAGATTGCCAATACATAAACAGTTATTTAAAGACATGTCTGATTTGTTGGATACTGCCCTATTTGAACACACTACAAATCTGGTAATCAAAACATCCATCTACTTGGCATATTACAGTTTTCTTAGACTTGGCGAGTTTACCATACATGGTACCAAACACACACGAGACTGCCTAAAACGGTCCTATCTCATTAAACATCAAGATTACTACATCTTGTCACCCGTTACTAAAACAAAAACCTGGCATTTGCGCTACATGTCTGTCCAATTGTAATTCACCTATTTCATATTATTTGCACCCACCCTTATTATATATCATTTTATTCAGGGGAAACAGGGCTTTCATTTAATATCAAATATTTAGCTATGAAACATAATTTAATATGAAAAAAATGGGAGAAAATCAGATTTTTTTAGTTCTACATGACATTTTAACGGTTAATGTCATAATACTGTTTGCTTTTACTGCAATAAAATACACATATTTGTATTCAGCAAAGTCTCACGTGTAAAACAGTACCCCCCATGTACAGGTTTTATGGTGTCTTGGAAAGTTATAGGGTTAAATATAGTGCTAGCAAATTAAATTCCCTTTACTTTCGGCATGGGTTGTCAGGCAGGTCCCGCTAATTGTAATTAATTAAGATACCCAATTATGTAAAAATATTACATAAATATATATGTAGAATTAATATATGTATATATAAACGTATGTGAATATATATGTATATATGTATATAATTTTTTAAAAATATTTTTATTTATGTATAGGTATATATACATATAGTAATATATACGTATATATTTATGTATATAGATATATATATTATTTTGTTCTACGTGTATTTTGATATAAATATATATATATATATATATATATATTAATATCACAATACAGTTAGAACGAAATAACACACATTTATATATTTTTTAATTATTATTTTATTTTATTTTTTAACGTATTTACATATTTAATTTTTTTATATTATATATAAATATATATATAACAATAATTATATATATATATTTAATCATTATCAGTCAACGTGTAATTTGATATTAATATATATATATATAATTATATATATATTAATAGTAAAATACACCTAGACAGTGTACGTGTGTGTATGTATATGTGTGTATATATACTTAGATCATATATATATATATATATATATATATATATATATAATATATATATATATGATCTAAGTATATATTATTATTTTTTTACACTATTTAATTTATTTTAATTTTATTTCTAGCCAGCAGGGGGACCACCTGTCATTACAGGCAGCCCCCCTGCTGGCAATGCTGCAGCCAGCTATCCCGGCCATGTGATTGTGAGGTCCTCGCAAGGACCTCACTCTCACATGGCCGGGGGGGCTGCAGGAGGAATATCTGCTGCGGGGGGGCTCCCTGGGAGTCCCCCCAACCGTGATCGCCGGCGTGGGATCGCCGGCGACCGGGTAAGTACAGAAAGACCGGAGGGCATACTATTACGCCCGGCGGCATTTAGAGCCGCCTATAATAGGGCGTAATAGTACACCCTCCGGTCTTAATGGGGTTAATGACCTTGGTTGCAACGTCCTGGCTTGATGCCATAGACACGGCAGCTCTCCTAAACGAGTGCCCTGAATAATGACTAGGGTTCATACCGAGCTTTGTTAACAATAACGGTACATATAACATTAACTTAGAGGTAGTGAGGATAGCTCCGTGAAGTGACAGTAGCGGAAGAGATGGGATATTCGGTATGGTGAGGAGGTAGGAATCTAAAATATTCACCGGGTACCATATATTATTTGTGGGATAGTATGGAATGTGGACGGGTTGACCCAGTTGAATAATTTTTGTCACAGGTAGAGTCAGTATGTAATGATCTTGATGTTTAATTTGGTAGGAGCTTCAAAGGCAACCTTGTGAATTGTGTTGGCCACTGATGGTGAATTTTTGTGGCCTTAGGAAGCCATAAAAGGCCAGGTACATAGCGGTTTTAATGACAGAGTTGGTGAGGAGTTTAAAAGGGGCTGAATCTAGAAAATCAGACATATTTTGGATACCCTTGAGTATAGTCTGATTGGATAGGATGAAAGGAAACTGGCGTTGTTGGAAAGTAGAGAAACATGTGATGTTGGATGGCAGTCAGGCGTAACTTGATAGTATAGTGAAATAGCCTAAATTGAAGGTGGCAAAAAAAGTAGCAAACACAACCACTTACCTGTAACGTGAATAGTAATGGAGAGACTTGGTGACAGCAATTGCTGGGAGACCACTAAGGGCACAACTTGAAATACCTTAGAACGTGGAGGAGTAATACCGTGTACAATGAATAGCGGAATCTGCCAACCACGTGAGCCCTATGAGGGCTAAGGAAATTTTTGTAAACATGTAATTGCCAACCAATATATACCTTGCAAAAAATTGAGTGGTAACTCGAGCAACTTAGACTAAACCAGGTGGCATGAATATTAAAATACCGGCATATGACATCAACCATAACCTAACAGCATTGAGGCATATAGCAACATACTAATAATGCAGAAACTCTGGAAAGGAAGTGAATTGTGAACCTGGCACATGTGTACACGCCTGTTGCCTGAAAAGAATGGGATAGCCCGGAGACAGATAAGTGATGAACGCAGATAAGTGATTAAAATAGCGAGGGCCAAGTTGATAAAACCAACTTATACAGGGGAAACAATAGAGTTAGAATTAAGGTGGGCTTAACATGATTGATCCAGTCAACAGCGACACATAGCCATGTAGGGGGCCAAGACATATAATAGAAGTCGATATGTTCCAGTAAGGGGCCTAATACCGGAAGCTGAAGAAGGCATCACTGTGAAGCTATGTATTAATGAAATGCAGAATATGATAGTAGTGAGATTCACCATAAAAAAAAAAAACATACAGTTAGTAGAAACCGATTAAACAAGCCGCGGCAGGCCCGCCATGGCGACTTCTATGAGTACAAGGTAGGGCCGGCTCAACTTAAAGATGACATGTTTTAGTATAATAATGATGTCATCACAATGTTTGATAGGTGTGGCATTGCAACTTATCTACATTCTAATTCACCTATTAGTGTAAAAACTTTAAGACAGAAAGTCAGATAGCATTATAGAAAGTCAATATCCCATTGGACATCTGAACGTACAGGCGCACATGCTCAATATTGAACTGTAGTGTTGAACCATGCAATCATATTAAGGGAAATCTCAAAATATGATTAGACATGACACAAAAATATGTTTGTAAGCAAAACCGTAGACTGTGCAGAAATGCATATGTAAATATAGACAGTGTGGCCCAAGCCGTATCGTCTATTGTAACTGATCTAAAATGCCACATCGAAGGTAATACCTGTTTGTGGCATTATGATAATCAGATTGAGGAAAGACATTATAGTCTTAATCCAAAATCTATAAACGTTATCAATTAAATGCCCAAACGAGGTGCCGAATTAGCCTGTGGCAGGTTGCCCATTACAGGGCATATGAACACATGTTGTAAAGGCATAGTGATGCCAGGAGTAGGAAATATGCGTATCCTTATTTGTATCCCGAGTTCCAGGGTGGCTGTGCAGGCTGTGTTGGGATTAATGAGGGTGAAGATAGGATGTGAATCGGAGAATGGTTGTGGAATCTATGTTTGTAACTAAGACATGTTGGTGATGAGATGGTAGAGAACCCGATAGTTGCTAATAATCATCTAGTTTATGAAATGGTGAAAAGAGCAGAAACTGTATATAAACACTTATAAAACATAATATAATACATACGCACTGAGCCCAATAAAACGAGACCTTGGAAGACGGAATCAAAACAGGAACAGAAGCCTCTAGAATGCCACAGTGGCTGAACAGGCTAACAACCGTGATGGCCGTACATAATACATAAGAAAAAAAAAGGAGATATAAGTCATACCTTAAAGATACCTACATGTGGAATGCTTAGAAGGGTGATAAATACTTATGCATACACAGCTGGCATGGAAGATTAGGGTTGAAAGCAACAGGAAATGCTAGAATAATCGTAGAATATCTCAGTAATATTAGCATCAGATATAAAACTTCTTAAACTGCTTAAACTGAACATGACTGAATGATGTTACTGATGCATGTAGACCGTACAAAGAAAGTCTGGGTGGTGTTAGAAAGGGAGGGAATGCAAAAGCAGCATACAAAAGAACTGCAGTTTAAGCTAGCTGTTTTAGATTATACCTCAATGAAAATGACATAATTAAATGCATGCAAGCTGTCCTTTGCATATCTACTAAACAGTGAATTACCAAACAATGTTGGCCCAATGAGTACCTGAATACCCAGAGGGAAGACAAACATTAAAATGTAGGGTGACTAACTGAAATGCATATGATACAGATTTATGAATTTAGTAAGAAGATTTAAGACATTTAGAAGATATTCCCGTTTACAGAAAATAAGGAATTTTACATTTATGTGTACAGAGAATGTATATAAAAGTTTATATATTATTTCCTTTACCACATGTATAGGCCTAAGTTTAGGCCTGACATAAATTTAGACAGTCAGTTGCAACACCTAGCCATATAAGTGCATGCATACCCAGGACAGACAAAGAAAACTTTAAAATGTAGAGGGAAACATTAATTTGCAGGGTGACTAACTAAAATGTATATGATAAGTCGATAGTGCCTAGTGTGGGCCAAATACAGTAAGCAGAATGAGGAATCGCTGCCAAATACAGTAAGCAGAATGAGGCATCGCTGCCAAATACAGTAAGCAGAATGAGGCATGCTATGTATGATTGGAATAGGCTGAATTTGCGTTACTAGTAAAATTTGACATATCCGAATGGCTGAACAAACAAACTTACAGTTTTGTTGAAAAAAACAACAGTTATAGAAGTCGTGGCTGGGCTGGATTCGGCAGTGCCCCATGAGCTTTTTTGTAAGGCGGCTGTTTACTACAGTGAGGTAAAACAAATACTTGCGTGAGCCACACTAGGCCAAGACAAGCTTGTTTGGAGTTTAGGCAGTTTGTGTTGATGGCCTTTGGACTGGAAGTAGATAGTTCTGTACTGAACCAGACAGTCTTATCAGCCTGCAGCTCGTCAGACCAATCCAGGTAGGGTAGGGAAGGGGGGACTCCCTTTTAAAGGTCCATAAGCCCCTCCCACAATGTCAGGCCAAGCATTCCAATATATATATATATATATATATATTTATTTTTATTTTTTTTATTTTATTTTTTAAATCTGTAGTTTGTCAAATCTGTAGTTTGTCAAATCTGTAGTTTGTACCTTATTTTTGTAATTCTTTATTTTTGATGTGCATAGTTATATCAAAGATAACGTCACAGATACATAAAAGTCATCAATAGAAAGAAGCATATCCATCAAATAATGTGTAAATAGAAAATAGTAAAGAATACAGTGCTAGGCTTGAAGATCTAAAAAAAAAAGAAGAAAGCAAAGTACATGCACAGTGAGTAAATTTACTGCTTGAAATGTACATAGGGTGGATCATATAGCTCAACAGAGAATTGACATTACTATATATAGCATGCAATATATAGTGTGAGACAGCCCCCCATGAGGCCTGGGATAAACTGATACCCAATCTGCATGGCTGTTGGTACTGTATACAAAAGTCCACCAAGCTGGGACGAGACAAGTGTCAAGTAAGATGTATGCTGTGGCCACATCATAAAATCCTCCTAGCTGCAGCAATATGTCATCACTATTTTGAAAGAAAAGGGGTGACTGTATGACAGGATTGCATTCCCTTGGCCGGTTTCAGAGCACTGTGCAGGCCAACATAGACATTGGCACTGAGTGAGGAGAGATATGATACAAAGTATATCTGCCAATTGCGTCAAGTGCTGGTAACCCAGCGGGATCTCCCACGTGTTCGTCGGCAGGTGAGTAGCAGTTTGGAGGTATCATAGGCCCCTCTGCCTCTTCACCATGCAAGACAAGAAATCTATGAAATTAGCATTCAGCCTTTGGATTGTAGACTTTGACTGTGCTGAATTGTAGGCCATCACTGCCATCACTGCCATTTTAAGGTATAGTGCCTCTGTCGGTGGCAAATGCTGTGGCTTATGTTCTCCTGGGACTGGAATAAACCCCGCCAGTCCCGGGCGTGGGACGAGGGCCCGGACTCGAAGTACCAGCCATTTGTGATGTCCACCTCACCCATGCCAGCCATGATTGTAGGCAACAGAAAATTATCGGGTGATTGCTTCAAGAATATCAACTTGAATGGTATCCCCATGGACACTGTGATGTCCCCTCTCACTTGTGGCCAAGATATGTCAAATAATGCCTTCTATCTACAGATAATCAGCTAAATTCACCATGAAATGGAAAGCTGCAGTGACTTGCGTCTGCTCTGCTCAGCGGTCAGGCCCCAATTCTCAGAGTTTATACATAAAGTATAGATAGTTTTACTTAGTTGCACACCCTAATGTTGCACGCCTATGACTGCTACTAGCATAATACTCAACATTATCCATTCTGCTCAGTGGACAATCATAAAATCTTGGCAGAGAACCAAAATAATACCACAGAGTCTAATGATAGATGTCATAATGACTGCTGAACGTTTAGATATGCACAGTCAGAGCTGTAAATGTGCGCAATTAACTGCCTTTAGAGATTGTGTTGTTATATGTAACACAAAACAAAAAAGGCAATCACTGCTTTACAAAAACAAAGTGTATACGTTAAAAATAATTAGTGTTAACATAGACAAGGTGTTTACCCTGACAAATGGTAATTGGTATCTTGGAGTCAAGAAAGCGGTTTTCATCTTTCATCTTTTAAAGGTTTAGCTTGATAGAATTATTATATTTTAAAAAATATTCAATTGCTATGGTACACAAATAACAATTGCAAGAATAGTTTCCAAAATGTCAAGAGTAATTGTTTCTACTTACATGATGTTGGTGAATCATTTTTTATGTCCAGGAGAACTGTACATCGCAAAACATTACATTTATCAGTTTGAAATGCCAAAATAAGGCAAGAATATTTTATAAAGAAGTAAGCATATTTTTATTTACATAACCATTAAAATACTCTAAGCATTACTCTAGAGAAAATTTCCACTGGGTATTTTGAACATTACATGGATATGGAATTTGAAATGTTTTGAATTAAGTATTATAGTTCCAATACTGAAACAACAGTAAAATGTTCTCCGGTTTTAGAAATTTTTAAACTACAGAATTAATCCTTCAGATATGTGAATCAATCTGCATCATTTGAAATCCATTTACAAACTTTTAAATGGACTCCAAACATTGTTTACAGTGAGAATAAAATAATAATATACATGTAAATTCACTGGCTCTCCAAACTGCTATTACTGACTACTAATACAGCGTATTATGCATACTATGCATATTCTAGCACATTTACAATATATGAGATTGCAATCTAGACATAAATTGGTGAAGATAGATATTTTTCTTAGGACCCCTACAGTCACCCAGACCACTTCAGCTCAATTAGGTGGTCTGGGTGCCAGGTCCCCCAGGTTTTAACCCCTTAGGGATGGGGGAAATGCTATACTGTCCTTAGGGAACTGGCTCTAAATGCCAGAGGGCGGCACAGCACGTCCCCGCCGTCATATACATAATATAAAATAAATAAATATGTAAATACGTAAAAAAATAAAATTTTAAAAATAATACAAAATAAATAAATAAAAAATATATTTATATTTGTAATTTCTTTCTAACCGTATTTTAAAATTAATATATATATATATATATATATATATATATATATATACTGATATCAATATACATGTAGAATGAAATAATATATATATATTTATATATATATATATATATATATATATATATATATATATATATATATATCTATATACATAAGTATATACGTATATATCACTATCTATATACCTATATATAAATAAAAATAATTTTAAAACATTATATAAATATATATATATATATATATACACATATATATGCACACGTATATGTATATATATGTTTTACTGTTTTGAAACACTAATATTTGTTTTCAGCGAAGTTTTCTGAGTATTACCGTACCCCTCATGTACAAGTTTTATGGTGTTTTCAAAAGTTACAGAGTCAAATATAAGGCTTGCGTTTCAGTTTTTTCACATTGAAATTCGCCAGATTGGTTACATTGCCTTTGAGACCGTATGGTAGCCCAGGAATGAAAATTACCCCCCTGATGGCATTTCACTTGCAATAGTAGATAACCCAAGGTATTGCAAATGGGGTACGTCCAGTCTTTTTTAGTAGCTACTTATTCACAAACACTGGCCAAATTTGGCATTCAATTTATTTTTTTGCATTTTTCACACACAAACACGACCAAGTGGCTTCTAAAAGAAACTGGACATACCCCATTTGCAATACCTTGGGTTGTCTACTATTGCAAATGGTATGCCATCATAGGGGTAATTTTCATGGCAAAATAAAATCATTAATTTACAACACCTCCCTATTGGGTCAATTCTATTCTAAAATATGTCAGGGAATGGAAAAATGCTGGCAGTAGCTAACATGCCTTGTTCCTGAAGTTGGGCTTTATGGCACTATTTTCTAACTCAACCCAAAGAGGAGGTTACTAATATTTTTTAGAATACTCGGGTATCCTTAAGCCCTTTACAGTCAATAAAGGGGCACAAAATTTATTTTTTAGTCCTATTAATATATTAAAGGGACACTTCAGACCACTGAAAGCTTTATGTGTGAAGACCATTATCTCTTTTTTTCATTTTGCAAAAAGTGCAGAGTTTAATAAAAATTGACACTTTTTTGAGTTAGCCTATTTACACTCCTGTTAATCAGACAACTGGTCCTGTTATTTCCTGGTTTGGCTACAATGGAGCTAAACTCAAGAGGCAGCAATTGTCTACAGCACCTGCCTTGCAAAGATTTCTCATTGAGCTTCACTGGGAAGTCTGTGATTGGACAGAAAATATGGACGGGGCTAGAAGGGGAGAGTTTACAAACTGTTTTTTTTTTCATTTATTTATTTATTTATTTTATTTATATGTAACTCCAATGGAAGAATGCATAATTAAATGCATTCAAATTTTCATTTGGGGTATATCTACTAAACTTTGATTTTTATTTATTTTGTATTAGGGCAGATGGCTCAGTGCTGTATTGCCCATATAGACATTACTCTCATCCAATATGTGAAGTTAGAAGAGCGGCTAACACATTCTCACCGGTTTTATTTGGGTCCAATGAATCTCAAAAGTTCCTCATTTATTTACTCATATAAGTTTTTTCCTTCCGAACTTGATACTTGTTTCGGAAGTTATTTTGTATCCATACTAGTCACAATATTATCTTCACACACTTTATAGACTTTATCGAAGACATGGTAGACGATTTTAAATACATCATAATAAATGTTAAGTTTTATTTATGTATTTATTTTATTTTTATTACTACTTTATGGGTTGCCTTCTGTCATGAAAGTAATCGTTGGAGTGATCAATCCTCCACTTTCCTTTCATGCAGGATTCTCATGTGTGGTTTTTCCTCATATAAGAGAGAGAGATGATCGCAACATAGTGAGATCATATTGATTTCGATATTATAGATTTTTTTTTTCAGTACCACAGTGGAGAGCAGTGCGTCCTTGCGGATTCAAGTGTTAATTATACAATTAATAATTATATTGGTGTTTACTTATCTAGTTAGACTGTACATCTGGTTTACCATTACGTGCCACTTATACCAAAAACTGTTTCTTTTTACACCTCTTAATACCATGAAACCTTCTGCTAAATAGAAAATGACCACATAGTTTCCAATGTTTCTTATGGTGCGATATTACTGTACTTGGAACGTCTTACCAATTAGCATCATGACAAAGTTACACCGGAAAGAAAACAGCATTTTTGGCCTAATTTTGCCACAATGCGATTTTTTTTTAAGTGTTGGTTTGTTGAAAATCAATGTGAATACGGTTAGAGGAAAACCCTCAATCCATCTGTTTTCCTTTTATGCTGCATATGTACCATTGTGAATGGTGTTATTTTATGTATAAACTAATCCATGCATTGTCTAGATGGCTATTAAGGCCAACAACCTATAACTTATTTCTCCTAAACCTCTGAAGCCCTGGAATTATTCTGTTTTTTTTTATTCTTAAGAAATATTTTCCCATGAACTGCTATGATAAATGTTGCAAAAACACAAATCCAAATGTGCAGTTATTAATTACAGCAATTTGCTATTTGTCAGGAATTCTTACCCTTAATAATGTTTATAATTCACAGATCAGAGTAATAAGGAATGCGGGCCTATGTCGTTGATGGCCTATGCTAAATATATTGAAGATTGTGCATTTTAATAAACAAGGTCTCTTCCTCCTGTTCCCTGTAAACATTTTCAGAAAATATGTAATGAGACATGGAGAGAGAAAAATGTTCCCAAAAACTCAAAAAAGAGTTGCAGATCTTGGAACGGAGCACTGCCAGATTATTTTGTGGAGATAATCTGTTTATGGAATTATGGTGCATTACAGTTCACCATTTTACTATGGTTATATACTCATATCCACCTCACATTAATATAAAGTTCAGCTATACACTCATGCACACCGCACATTACTATAAAGTTCAGCTATACACTCATACACACCTCACATTATTGCAAAGTTCAGCTATATATTTATACACACCTCACATTAGTGTAAAGTTCGGCTATACACTTATACACACCTCTCATTACTGCAAAGTTAAGCTATACACTTATACACACCTCACATTGCAGTGAAATTCGGCAATACACTCATACACACCTCACATTACTGTGAAGTTCAGCTATACACTCATAAACACCTCACATTACTGTGAAGTTCAGCTATACACTCATACACACCTCACATTACTGTAAAGTTAATGTACAAATTCATACACACTTCACATTACTGCAAAGTTCAACTATACACTCATACACACCTCACATTACTGCAAAATTAAGCTATAGACTCATGCACACCTCACATTACTGCGAAGTTCAGCTATATACTCATACACACCTCACATTACTAGAAAGTTCAACTATACAGTCATACACATCACACATTACTGCAAAGTTAAGCTATAGACTCATACATACCTCATTACTAAAAAGTTCAGCTATACACTCATACACACCTCACATTACTATAAAGTTCAGCTATACACTCATACACACCTCACATTACTAAAATGTCCAGCTATACACTCATACACACCTCACATTAATGCAAAGATCAGCTATACAGTCATACACACCTCACATTTCTGCGATGTTCAGCTATATAATTATACACACCTTACATTACTGCAAAGTTAAGCTATACACTCATACACACCTCACATTGCTGTGATGTTAAGCTATACACTCATACCACACCTCACATTACTGCAAAGTTCAGCTATACATTCATACACACCTCACATTACTGTGAAGTTCAGCTATACACTCATACACACCTCACATTACTGTGAAGTTCAGCTATACACTCATACATATCACACATTACTGTGCATTCTGTTACACATTCATACACACCTCACATTACTATAGAATTTAGTTATACACTCATACACATGCACAACACATTTTACTGAGCATGTTTGTATCTGTGAAGCTGTGTGATATACTCTTAAACAATATACATTATTGTGAGTTTTACTGCTTTGCTGTTGGGCTGTGTAACCCAGTTATGTGGCTCTTTTATTAAACATCCTGTGTCCTTTAATTATTTTAGACTACCCAATCCATCTTTCTAATCCCAATTTTTTTTTTAAACCCTTTAACTGTAACTGCAACACATAACACTTGGATGCTATATGACAATATTTGATTGTGTTTAGAAACAAGATATCCTGTCAGGTATTTTTGCTTTTCTAGGCCTCTCTAGATTATATTGTATATCTTCATATACAAGGTCTCATACCACCAGCTAAACATACCCTTTGTTTGTGATATAAATACATAAAATATGTTTGGGATTGCATATGTCGATGATACAATCAATGTGGATAAGTGCAAGATAATGCAGTAAAAAGGGCAGAGTACAAAATATTTGATACAGTCCTAACGTCAACATCTGAGGAAAGGGATTTAGAGTTATTTTTTCAGATGACTTAAAGGTAAACAGACAATGTTAATAGAGCAGCAGGAAATGCTAGCAGAATGCTTGGTTGTATAGGGAGAGGTATTAGCAGTAGAAGGAGGGAAGTGCTCATGCCATTGTACAGAACACTGGTGATACCTCACTTGGAGTATTGTACACAGTACTGGAGACCGTATCTCCAGAAGGATATTGATACTTTGGAGAGAGTTTAGAGAAGGGCTACTAAACTAGTTCATGGATTACAGGATAAAACTTACAAGGAAAGGTTAAAGGATCTTAACATGTATAGCTTGGAGGAAAGACGAGACAGGGGGGATATGATAGAAACATTTAAATACATAAAGGGAATCAACACAGTAAAGGCGGAGACTATATTTAACCCCTTAAGGACACATGACATGTGTGACATGTCATGATTCCCTTTTATTCCAAAAGTTTGGTCCTTAAGGGGTTAAAGAAGGAAAACTCCCACAACAAGAGGACATAATCTTAAATTAGAGGGAAAAGGGTTTAAAAAAAATATCAGGAAGTATTACTTTACTGGAAGGGAAGTGGATGCATGGAATAGGCTTCCAGCTGAAGTGGTGGAGGTTAGGGGGTTTAAGCATGCGTGGAATATGCATAAGGCTATCCTAACTATAAGATAAGGCCAGGGACTAATACAAGTATTTTAATAAATGGGCAAACTAGATGGGCCGAATGGTTCTTATCTGCCATCACATTCTATGTTTCTATGTTTCTTTGTTACAATTGGTACAAATGTCTTCATTTGCATGTAAAATGTGTGTGACTGCTTCTATAATATGGTTGTGCATTTTTGTGGAGATATGTGAAATTTGTGCACCATATGACTGCGTATGTAAAAATATAGTTTGTATGATTGTTCACTTACCTATGTAATATGTCTCTTTGTATATGTTAAATTGTATACAACATTGAAAATTAATATATAGTATTGCATCATAACATGTAGGAAGAAACAGCTCAAACAAGTACTTTTAATAAATATTGGGTATAGAACATTTAGCCATATTGTATACATTACAACTTAAGTGTAATGTATACACAAGTTCAAATATTTAGTTTATCAAAAAAGAGTGAAATACACTGAAAACATTAAAGTTTGTATTTTAAATGCCATCTGTTCACTTATTTTAGTACTATAAATAATCATTTAATACAATAAATAATACTGCGCTGTTAAATGTTTTAATATAGGCCCTCTAAAGTCTACTGTGTTCAGGGTCACCAGAGCATATATCCTTTATGATATTTTGCAATATTTTTTTTAAGAGTGCTACAGGAAAGGATGTTGGGAATCCTTGACTTTTGACTCACTCTATATATAAATTGAAGTGGTCTGGAAGCAGTGTCCTTGTCCACCTTAGTACTGCAATGTAAATCATTGCAGTTTTAGAGAAACTTCAACTTTAACATTGCAGTACTAAGACTGCCTCTAGTGGTTGTCAATCTAATACAGCCACTAGAGGCACTGCCTGCTTGCTAAGCTACTTATGGTCACTTAACTGATGCTGGATGACCTCACGCTTTGCATGAGGGCATCCAGCATCTTTAAAAGTTCTAATGTGCTTTCGGCACTTGATGCGCATTAGCTACCCTCCCGCCCCCCTACCCGTCAGATGACATCGAAGGAGACATAGCACTGATCCAACACCGAGGGACATCAGCGCTTGAATCGGGTAAGTGTTAAAAGATTTTTTTTACCTGTTTCCATGCCGGGTGAGGGAGGTGGGGCGGGGGCAGGTTGAACAACTTTGTACTTCTTACACTGTAGAGCCCCTTTAATGTGTTTATGAGTAAGTAATTATCTATTATACTTGTAATGTACTATATATGTATACATACATGTTCATTTGAACACTGCCTTCTTGTTCTATGTAACATTCAATGTAACACTGCCATTATTGTATTCCACTTTCTCGTACTGTGTTTCTAGCATTTCCCATTACAAGCTGTCATACTATGCAAAGCTAAGTGATCAGCTCTTTAGCTTTCTACATGTAATCACCAAGGACTTCAGCAATTTCCCTGCCTGTAGCGAGATGGACAGTTCTCAACTCCTTCCTGGGTCCTTAGGATACATTTGCAGACATGGTTTAATTTTTTACTGGTAACAGCGGGCTTACTGCCAGGAATCTCCATCATCCATCATGACTTACTCACAATCACACGATCCCCCGTGTATTGGCTCAATTCCACTCTAAACAGACATCTAAAAAAATAAAAGAATGTTCCCTATCCAGGATTTGAGCCGTGTGAATACATTGTACTAGATTACATTTTATTTCAACAAATTTACAAGATTTTCTCTATCACGTGTCAAGAAACAATCACTTCATTTTTTTGTAATCAAAATTTACACTGAATGGTTGACGAAAGCTAAACAGAGGAATAACAGTACGTAGTAAACGGGCAGCAATTCTTAAACTAAATTATATAAAAAAACTCGACAAAAAAAAAAAAAATTACAATATGAGACTAAGCACTCACGAGGCAAGTAGAGTTGGGTTCACTAAGCTCCACTAAGCATTTACCATGCCATAACAGCATAGTAACAGAAGAATCCACAACTAGGAAATCCATAATTCTAAGATGAAAAGATCAGATATTCCAATTTAGGGTTAGATATTCCAACATAGGCCTTAATTTCATATTTTTGGATGAGCTTTCCAAATTATTTTAGTATTTTTGTATAAGCTTTTAAACAAAAATAATAAAATATGAAGAAAAAAATAATATATATATCATGTAAATATAAAAAAATATTATTTTTCAAACTATTAAATAATTTTAAAAGTGTATCTACAAATAGTAAAACATTTGAAATGCTTTTTCAAAAATATTAAATTAGGCCTTAGTGTGCAACGATCTTCCACATTCTACAACGTGCTATTCTGTTCTCTTGAACTCTTGCACAATACAGTGTTTAAAAAGCAGAAGGTACAAAGAAGCTAACAGAAAATCCAATACATTTATAATATGCAATTAAGTTTGTATAATAAAACTTTATTCATGTGCTGAACATTCTGATTACAGAGGAAGAAAGAGAAAAAATATGAAACAATTAATCAGTGCAATGTAAATTAGATGTCATGTCTCCACCATTTGTGGATCTTGGTGGCAGCTCAGAGTAGTCCGTGGCAGTACACTTGGAATGTTAACATTAGGACAAATCTTACATTATCTTAGCTGTGTCTTCTTATTACTTACTTTTATTAATGAGATGAAAATTTCCAAAATAAACAAACAATAATATGTTCCGTTGTATGATGCTGGTGTAGTTAGTGCATCCTTATTATTATGTCAAAATGTATTAATCTAAAAAAAAAAAAAAAGAGATTACCACATTAGCAGCGGATACAAGGAACAGAAATATCAATGTCTTGTTTTAGCACAGAAAACAAAGAATTGATGTCACTATATTGAACAAGCATGCAGAAGGTAATCTGCATAAACAAAATCAAGAATGCAAATAACAAAAGAAATTCTAGAAAGAAATCTGTCTAAAGATAGAGAACTTAGGTCGGTATTGTGTCCCAAGCACAGATCTCATTATTTAGAACACAAACAAACATCCCTGATGAGGACACATCACTGCCTTCAATTAAACTGGTATAATTGCATGCTTTCAAGTGGAACAATGACAAAATCTCAGACTTCACAGAAATCATTTTATCCTTAGCCTTCTCGATTTATAAAAAAAATAAAAATTATCATTTGATCTATGGAATGACTAGCTTATTAATTTATTATCATTAAAAGGACTATACGGTGAAAAACATTAATCAATACCCCCTATTTCTTAGTAACTGTTTCAAGCTATATGAATTCTGGAGATCACACCAGAGTTGTGTCTTCATAAATGGAATCTCTGCATTTTTACAAAATGATTCTGTTAAAGGCTAAAAAATAAATAGTAGCAACATTATTTGTAAATGAGTGTTATTTCAACTTAACAATTTAAAAAGATCCATAACTATTTAACCATTTATACTCTGAAAAGGTTATTTATTAAGGTCTTAATGACCCCCATATGGGGCCGTTTGTACTGCAAAATCCAGACACATTATTTAACATTGTCCGGGAATTGCAATTTAGGTACCGAATGAGCTAGAATTTGGTATATATTTCAGCCAGAACGAATGCTGACGGTCGTCTGAAATCCAGACGCGAATGTTTTAAATCCGGTCCACATGCTTTAAATATGGGCACAGATTTAAAAATGTATTTTTTAAAAACTATTTGCTCAATGGCAGCACTAGCTGCATCGGCCAGTCGATACATTATGAAAGTATACAAATAAATAAAAACCCTATTTTATTTAATAATATCCCATATTACTATAAGGGAGTTTTAAAACCACCCTATGCCACAATCAGCCATATGGCAGGTGGGGCTTATCTGCTAAATATTTAATACTGGCGTCAGATGAGCCACTGCTAAATAAAGGAGGGGGGCATAGTTCATCGCACTTATGACAAATCACGGCTTGAACTATCTTGCTTTGCACGTAATGTGTCTATCTCATATATTAGTTTCCTCTTTTACGTTGCATTACTGAAATAAATGAACTTTTGCACGATATTCTAATTTTTCGAGTATCACCTGTAAATAGGTGTGTTTTGTACGTTTATGAGTTTGTTTATAGCTGCCGTGAATTTTGCAAATCACAGTTTAAAAAAAAAAATGCATACAAAGAGACATGGGCATATGTATAATAACCTATTCAAAGAGTATAAGTTGCAACGGTTCTCCGAACATTCTTTACATTTGGTAGAGGAATCCTTAGCTTTTTATTTATTTTATACAAGACCGTGAAAGCACATGTATCTTTCATTTTGCAACACTTGGAAACGTATCTGTCCACTCAGTGATACTGCATTGGAATGTCTGCCCAAACACTGAATGTACGACACAACAATCAAAAATAGCAGCAAAAGATTGTGTGTTACCTGTCACACTACAAGTATACTAATCCATTAATTCTTAAGTATCTTCCAATTAAATTTTTTCTTGTTTTCCGCAGTAACAACTGTCCTCGTGATTTTACAAATGCCTTTATGTATGAGTGCTTGAAAGTGATTCTTTTATGCACCTCAAATATTTCTCATTACATTCACTAGAACTTGCACCTCTTTGTTGATTTCTCCCTTGAATGTACTATTTCCTGACAGTTTAATAACTTACCTCCATATTACTCTTACCAACATTTAACATTTCATCAAGCGCTTCATATGCAATGGCAAGGCTTAATCGCAAAACTTCAAATATATAAATGAGAACCATTCTCCAACAGCAAAAAAGTCAAAGTATTCTCTCTAAGGTCCATAAAGAAATAAAAATCGTGCTCAATGTGGGGCTTCTTCTAACCAGCCGCAATTGCAAAAATAATCATAAAAGTAAACGGTCCATAGAAATGTTGTAAAAATGATTGTCTGTCTAATTGTTATTATTTGCAATTTAACAGAAAAAAACTTAGTATAGCATAAAATAATTGCACCATTGAGATAAAAAGGAAGAAAAATGCACATGGAAATAACACTTGCAAGGTAGGTTCGAAAACATACGGAAATCATTCTAATTTGTGAATATATACAGTATGTGAACAGTTATGAAAATGAATAGCAACTTGCTATTTGATTAGTAAATTACTTCCAGTGGTAAAAAAGGAATAAGATGCAATTATTTGTTAATTTTCTTCTTTTTTTTTTTTTTTGGCACTTAATAGTAAATACCTCCCAGTTTCCTCCAGATATATGCACAGTTGGGAAACAGATGTTAGCCTTTTAGATAATGATCAGTGGTCTGTGTTTAAAATTTTCCATAGCTACATATTTTCGACATGGCTTTATACATTTGAACATATTGTAGTGACTGCATATGACACACAGTAGGATGTCTAGAACCAATCACATACACACTCCATAATGTACTTGGGGCCACATTGTTACCTGTTTTTGGTAGATTTATTGTGCACTATGAAATAGTGCAGCAATGGCATCTTTTGTCATCTAGGAGCTAAATATTGACTCGGGAGATCAAGGCTTACAGTCGAGTACAGATGATAATACATATGGTATTATTTTAAGATAGACATTTGTACTTTTACATGGTATAACAACTTGTTATATTTGTAGGGGCTCACCAGTATTATTATTATTATTATTGATAAAGAGCCAACAAATTCTGAAGTGCTGTACAAAAGGTGGACTAACAGTCGTAATTGCAACAAGATGAGCTGGAAACACAGGGACAGAGAGTGTTGAGAGCCTCTGCATTCTAAAGGGAATGGGGTAGAGTGACACAAAAGGTAAGGTTAGGATGTATTTCATGTACGTGAAAAAATTATATTACTGGAATAGTTCACAGTGAAGGCTTAGTTTATTGCATGACACAGTTGCAGGAGAGGAAGCAGGGTGGGTTACCAATATGCAGAGAGGGAAAGCTATTAACAGTGTAAGTTATATGTTTTCCTAAAGAAGTAAGTTTTGAATGATCTTTCAAAGGAACTGAGACTGGGTGAGAGTCTAGCAGAGCAGGGAAGGCCGTTCCAAAGTGATGGTGCAGTCCTAGAGAAGTCTTGGAGGCAGGAGTCAGAGGTGCGAGTAGGAAGAGAGAATAGATGCAGATCATCGGCAGAGGATAGGGCCCTGAACGGGACTTGAGTATCAGTGAGGATAGGGAGGTAGGAGCAGTGTTGTGCAGCGATTTGTAAGCATAATGTAGCATTTAATTCCCAAATTACGTTTCTGTTGCTTTCTTTGCAACAGGTAGCAGAATACATGTTAAAAGCATGTTGTAGCTGTTTGTGGGTTGTTGTTATTTTTTTCTTTGTTAAATATATCTCTACCAGAGGCAAGATAACACTCACTAGAACCAGCATTAAAGGTAACAGAATTACATTTAAAAAAAACTAATTAAACTCTAATAGCTACATATATCAGTGCCCAGACCTCCACTACACAAGTATTGCTCACTAACCTAACCCTTTTATTAGTTCTGAGAATGAATCTAATTAAACATTAAAACACATTAAATGCATTTACGTGACACAAAAGGACACATTTGAGGCCCGTGTATTTTTTTTTTCTGGACTATTTTATTGTCCTATTGGTCAAGCAAAATATAAGCAAGGAAAATTCTCTTTGGCCCCTTCTTAAGCCCACCCCATTATTCCTTTTTTCCAGCTCACCAAGCAGTTACTGTGACAGTACACAGTGGGAAATGTCAGCTTCTTTTCCCCCCTGGGAGTGCAACAGGGTTCCTTCACACACCCAGCATTGAATGGGTTAACAGAGCGCTGTGTGCTGTGATTATGTCCATTCCCAGAGGTCACACAGGAGACAAGCTATCTTTGTGTGTAACATTCAGACCTGTCTAGTATTATAGGACTAGAAATGTCGCTAATGTATTTAAATAGAAGGTTCTTGAGATTGATGGAGTAGTTTAAATATAATTACCTTGGTCCTCTTTTAAATAACCATTTAAAAAAAAAAAATTATTGATAAGGAAAACCAAACCCAACTAAGTTATAAGGCCCAGACCTTTAGGGGGGTTTACTTCTTGGATAAACTGCTAGGAACACTGTTGCCCTGCAAAATAAATTTAGTTTGCTACATCTGCATATAATGAGAATAAAGAACTGTTTGCATACAATGTTTACAAATATCTCATTATCTTGCAAAGTTACAAAGCTACTGTAAATAAATCAATATCAGAGCGTAGATTCATCATAGAACAATATTAAAAACTAAAGAAACAATAACAAATTCAATAACAAATTACACATTTCTGTACTTCTATTAAAAAAAATAAAATTAAAATTAACTTTTATTTTCAATCCAACTGTTAAAGCTTTCAGTATAAATGTACACATGAGAATAAGGTGTATTTGAAATTATAGATATATAAATTCATAGAACCACATATTAATATTTATGCAACATAAAACAGATATGAAAGAATGATATAAACTGTTATTTTTCCATTATAATCCCAGATAATGCTGATTATACATTAGGACCTCAAATTCTGTTTTAATATCTGCATATTTTTGAATATGTATAATTTTCATTTGGTTTAAAGAAGGATATATATATATATTAATATTGTTTTATACTGGGCAAGATAAAAGATTAAATAATATAATGAAGACCATCTTTAGAATTAATTCTCTTTACCCATCTTCTTAGTCATGGATTTGAGCCATCATTGACTCTTAATCTTCAACAAACGTTATCACTTTTGACCATGTAATATCTACCCACTATGACTTTATTTTATAAACCTAGATGCATGATTTATAGATCCTCTTATTACATCTTTAATTGAATAATGTAGCCCAGTCACCACCACCATTAACATCCATCCTTAAATAAATCCTTCATGAGGTCTCGGTTCTTATCTACTGCCCTGCTAGCTCAATAAAGGTTGACCCATTACATAGATCCATCCGTACTCTATATGAAATGTGTTGTTTGATACCCAACTTTGTTCTACCTTAACAAAGCCACAAAACAATGGATAAGACTATATAGAGAAATAACAATCACTATCCAAATGCAAAATAGAAAACAAATGTGTTCAAAGAGTAGTAACACTTAGCCAGGTAAGCATGACTATAATTTTCTTCAAAAGTACTAAAAAAATTATGAATTAATTCAATTTGGAAATCAACACTGTCACTTTCTGAAGTAAGCATTAAAAAAACATGGTTTTATTAAACATAGGTCATGTCAAACTTACTTAATTGCATTCTACGAAGAAGTAAGTATAAGTTCAAGATCAAGTTGTTGCAGTGGATGGGATTTACTTGGATTTTGCCAAGGCATTTGATATAGTTCCACACAATAGATTAGTGTTCAAACTCAAAGAAATTGGTCTAGATGAAAATTCTTGTTCTTGGGGAGAGTTGTCATTAATGGTAAATTTTCAAGCTGGACAGAAGTGGCAAGTGGTGTCCCTCAAGGTTCTGTTCTGGGATCACTCCTATTTAACATATTTATAAATTATTTTGAAAGTCATGTTTTAGTGTTTGCAGATGACATAAAAGTCTGTAAAGTAATACAATGTGAGCAAGATATTACTTTGCTGCAGACGGATTTAGATAGGCTGGGGTACTGGGCACTCAAATGGCAGATGAAATTTAATGTTGAAAAATGTAAAGTTATGCACTATGTGTTAAAGAATGCACAAGCAACTTGTACCCTAAGTCAGGCTTCCCCAAACTCCAGCCCTCCAGATGTTGCTGAACTACAACTCCCATGATTCTATGAATGAGATAGGCTGAGAATCATTGGAGTTGTAGTTCAGCAACATCTGGAGGGCCAGAGTTTGGGGAAGCGTGCCCTAAATGGTTGTGAATTAGGGATAACAATACAGGATAAGGATTTGGGAATTGTTATAGACTACAAACTAGGCAATAATGTGCAAAGTCAATTAGCAATGGCTAAGGCCAACAATGTATTATAATGTATAAAAAAGGGTATTAATTCTCGGGATGAGAATATCATTTTGCCTCTTCATAAATCAATGGCAAGGCCACATCTTAAATATGCTGTGCAATTTTGGGCACCTGTTCTAAAGAAGGATATTATGGCACTAGAAAAAGTGCAGAGGCAGGCTACAAAACTAATAAATGGAATGGAACATTTTAACTATGAAGACAGGTTAACAAATTTAAACCTCTTTAGTTTAGAAAAACAGCACCTCAGAGGGCATATGATAACATTATGCAAATATATCCGTGGCCAATACAAACCATTATCTGGAAATCTATTTACAAAGAGGACTATACATAGGACATGATGTCATGCATTTAGACTGGAAGAAAGAAGATTTAGTCTATGGCAAAGGAAAGCTTATTTTGTTACTGTAAGAACAACAATAAGGATGTGGAATTTTCCACTGAGGAAGTGGTTTTATCAGAGTCTGTACAGATGTTTAAACAGCATACTATAACTAGATGCATACTTACAAAAACTTAATATTCAATTATATAATTTTTCAACTGAAGGGTAATAGCTTCTTGATCCAAGGATTAATCTGACTGCCATTCTAGGGACAAGAAGGATTTTTTTTCCTAATTTGTTGCAAAATTTGAAGTGCTTAAAATTGTTAGTTTTTTTCCTTCTTTTGGATCAACAGCAAAAAACATATGTAAGGAAGGTTGATCTTAATGGACGCATGTCACTTTTCAACCTATGTAACTATGTAATAATGTATAGAGAAATCACTACACACATACAAAGGAGATGACTACAATTTATAGCTTGACTTCTAAACCGCCTTTGAGTTTATAGTGATACAGTAGGAATATAATTGCCATCAACCATAGCCCATTGGCTGTACAGCTCTGATGTAACCAGTAAATACACTACAGTAAGAATAAAGATTAAGCCTTGAAGTACTATTTTTGTAGTATGTAACTAAATTTATATTTAACTTTTTGTGACAAACCCCCTTGGTTTTGTTTGTTTTCAAGCATTGTATTTTTTCAAAGTTTGTCAAGACTGCAAAAATATTCAAAGTCTGATATATATAATTTATCGGGTGTGAGAATAAGCTGATTTAATTGAACTGAAATATCATCTACCTCAGTGGGCTTTCTTCAATATACTAATAGCTCTTCAAATGTGTGTCAATAAGCATATTTAGCATGGTTTAATGTATGTATGTATATATACAGTATATATATTGCCAAAATACTAGAGTATTGCAGTATTAATGTATGTATTTAATCTATAGTCTTGATTATGAGCAGAAAAAAAATTAAAAAAAAATCTAGATTCAGTTACAGAATTATAAAATTAAAAGACAGTATATTAAATGAATAACATCTATTGATTTATATTGATTTTGGCTCATATGAACTGTTTTTCTTAAAGCGCATTGACATTTTTTCCCCATGAATCAATTCAGACAAACTATATTTTCTGCAGTGTACAAGTGTAGTAAATACATCCTTTCCCTCTTGATGTTCCCTATCCATTGTGAGAGTCCTTCCTCTCAGTCCCTTTTGTGGTTCCATATGGTGTTTCTAACTTTTGTCCCTCATATGGGCCCCCTGCTCAGTTTATGACTTGTTTAATTTAGTCCTTATCACGGTGCCTTAAGTTGAAGAAAGGAATAACAAAGAGTCTATGGGTACATTTTAGTTGTTGTTGTTTTTTGTTTTTGCCAGTGAAGAACCTTGCACCCTGTCTTCTCTGAGCGTGTCTTTAGAAGACTAAATATATTCTTTGTAAAATAAATATTTCACATTCAACACATAACACTTGTTTTTTTTTTTAAATATTCTATTTATATAATATATATTTATTTTTCTTTTCTTTTGAAAAGTTGATATTTCAAACACAGAAAAAGAATAAAAGGACACATTCATTGTGAAGAATAAGACACAATGTTAAATACTGATGAAGTCGAGAAGAATATTGATATTGAAGTATTTCAGGAGACATAATAAACAAATTACTTTCTCTGTTCTGATGCGTAAAGAAAAACGATAACAGAACATAAAGATACTACTTTGATATTTATTTGCAAGATAAAATCATATGATTAAACTGAAAGAAGACGATAAATTAATAATCTTAAAGGGGGTGTTAGCGCTATACTTTGAGAGGGGAAGAGTAATGCTGGTTATAAGCTAACCATATGGCTACTTAAAAGTAAAATGAAAACATTTGCCATATAGACACAGTACAATACTGTTGCATTCAGAATGAGAGCGGGCAGGTCATTAAGGGATGGCTTTTTCCTGTCTGTTGATGACCATTTACTATCACTAATATGGCCGAGGAAAGATGTTTAACAGGCCGTGAGGTTTTTGGATATTTTATGGGGGTAAGTAGAAATCAAGTAGATACATTCCATTGGTTTTGAAAACTTACATGTCAATTCAGTATGGCCCAAAAAAAAAATATTTAAAGTTGCACCTAAGTTACACCAGAGAAGCTATTTATTAATTGCTATGACTCCATTTCAAAGGAAATATAATGATAATTGCTATTCACTAAATGATGTTGTGAGTACAAAGGCAAAAACCTAATAACTGCTACACTAGGTAAAGTTTCACTAAGCTAGCTGTGCCTGTGCAATTAACCCATTAACCATAGGACAAATGTGTTTCTATTATACAAATCTTCTTCAAGGTGCATTTTGAAGAAGTCATGTAGTTCAAACGAGTTATCTGTAAAATTATATTACCTCTATGTGTATTTTACATTTTTTTTTACCTTGTTTTGTCTTCTCACAAATATGACAATTTCATAAAAGAGTAGAGTTTTATGGTGTTTCATCTGTGCAATTTCTGAATGCACCATTTGGATAGATGGTGGCAAGTTAGAGGACAGAGATCAAAGCATACTTAATGACTGAAAGCGGAGAATGTATTCATTTGGAGGCCATACAGTCTGAGCTTAATCTTAGGCTCAGCAATATGTGAGTATGACTTGTATATAATCCAGTTTATTTATTTTTATGTGATATTCTAAATCACAATATTTTTGTCATTTGCTTTATAGGTTTATTCTGTTATTATTTATTGGAACAGTAAAAAAAATACATTGTGTCTACTGTCACCTGTTTTGAATGTTTGATGCTAGAGAACCTTTCTTTGTTGCCCACCACCGTGTCAGATTTTCCTGCTCCATTATAGATTTGGTGCATTCTGGATAAAAAGGTTGATAAGCAAAAATGACTGATCCACATAAGCTTATTGTTTTGAGAATCACAATGTTAAAAATCTTTTTTTTTTCTTTAACCCCGTAAGGACACATGACATGTGTGACATGTCATGATTCCCTTTTATTCCAGAAGTTTGGTCATTAAGGGGTTAAACAGTAAAAAAAAATTATTAAAATAAAAAGTTAATTTTAAAAGAATGTGGAGCTCAAGGTCTGTGAAATTCACTCAGGGCTAATAATTGTTGGCATAATTTTAAATAGCAACTAAGGCTGAATTGATTGATTGTTCATTGTCACAGAGACACAATGGCGATGCGTAACTGTGAAATATAGCCAGAAATTATTGCAATAACTAAGCATAAAGCTTGTTTATTTGTTAAATCAGATTTGCATATTTTCATTCACATAAAATCTTCCAATATTTATATTATCTTCTAACTGTGGCAAATGCATATTTTATGAAAGCTCTAACATTTTCTAGTTAAAACTATCTGCATGAAATCAAACAAAACAATAAGAGTTATTTTAAAATAACATTATGTGCCAAAGACACAATGTTTAACTTTCTAGAATATCCTTAAATATTTCCAAATGTTGCTCTACAGGAAAGATCTGAAGAACAAGAGTGGAGTAAATCCAAAATAAATGGGATGAGGAACTATGCAAATTATGAAAATATGTCTGCATGTGTTTGTAACCTTTTATAATAACGGCATGTTTGTTATATACACGTAACCCACACTCTTACATGGTCACTGGTTGTCTCCATCTCCAGGTGGTCAAATATAGCTCAAAACGCAGAGTTGGGCCCAGATATTAATATGTAGTTCTTCCCCTCAATTGTAGATAACTGAGGATCCACACCATAAAGGAAAGTGAACCACACCCATAATGCTAAATAACATGTTGTAAATATCAGAATAGAAATAACAGGACTATAAACTTTAATGAGGAACATAGACAAATAAAATTTACTGTAAAATCATAGAAAGACAACAAAACTGATGTAAAACTACTACTGAAAATTCTAAAATGTTTCTAAGTTTAATAATAATAATAATAATAATAATAATAAACATTTAACAACCACAATTTGTGGGCCACAAATTATATATAATTTTTGATTAGCAGTTAATCCTCTTCTTCTTAGTTACTCCACAAGAGTGACATATGACGTATCTGATTTTAAATTCTTTATTCTGGAATGCACTTAGACATGATCTCAATATATTGTTTGATAATTTCCAACATAGAACACCTACTCATGAGTTGTTATCAATGTATACACAATCACAATCACTCCCAACACTTTTAGCATGTTTAATTCAGCATATTCAGCAAATTAATGGGGCCATTTTTGCCTTACCACATTCAACAGTCAAAATAACGCGATAAACATCTAGCAAATTATCAAATGAAGAATACCTCCAAAATGATCAAACATAACAGTTTGAACAAAACAAACATAACAGTGAAGGAATATGGAGGAATCTTATATTACTTTATATAGGTAGGAGAGTTTATCATGCCATGCACAGCTCCTAAAATGTAGACTTTGCCATAATATTAACTTGGCTGTTGGAAATCTTCAACCTATCATGTCATCACACAGCCCATAAAATTGCCATTCTGGTTGTTATTAACCTCTCAATGCTAGCTTATTCATTTTGAGATCAAGTATTTAACAATAAAGAGAAAAGTCAAGCCCAGCTTTAAGTTGGTAATGGTTTCTGACTTTGTAGCATTATCGTCAGAAAATGGTTAACACATGTTTAGAGTATGATTGTATTTTAAAAAACTAAAGACGCAATCCTGAGCAAAGTTCAGAAACTGCTAACAAATGTAAACAAACACAGAATTGTGAGTGGACGTCTCTGTCTCCAGTCCTTTAAGTAATTGCTAAAAAAAATCTTAAGTAAAGCATTGTTACAATATGGTATAGTGTTGCAGACTATGCTGTGGACCATAAATATTAAAAACACAAAACTTGTACAATTAATAATAAACACGAGCTAGGAACAATAAGCTGCATTAATGGAAACATACAAGAAATCTAAACCTCAATCCAAGATTTTTGCTTAGATAATAATTCTGTATCTCCACAGAATAGTAGAGTTAACATGTAACAGTATCACATGGACATCTGCTTAAAAGAAGAATCTAATTTCTAAATAACATAAATAATAGTCATTCCAGTTTTTAAGGGATATATTCTAAACATTTTTTACAGAATGAAAAGCAATTGTATTTTGAAGTTGTATGTTTAAAGTACAACAATTTAAACAAACCCTTCAGTCACAATATTATTAAACAGACTCTCAGAGAAATGTTTTACCATCTTTAATACCTTTAACACATAATACCTACTTGCCAGATAGGTTTTAAGTATTACTAAAATAATCTATGTCAGGGCTAGTATCTAGTAGTGGAATGTTGAAACCCAGATGCTGGAAAAGGCACACTTACATTACATCAGTATCGGATTGGTACAGGCCCCTCGCGAGTGACTAAAAGAAGGGACTGTTTGGGTACAATGTTTTTGTTGAAGGAGAAGTACAAACAAGTGACCTTTTTTGTGTATGAAACTAGCAGATCTCAGTGTGGACAGCCCTGCTCACATTGAACATGCAAAATATTAGACATGTGCAATTTGTTTCATTCCGAATGTACATTCGGACGAATTTCATAAAATGCGTACATTCAGATGCTTATGAATGTCCAATTGCCTAATTTCCGAATTGCCAAAGTTCAGAATTGCCAAAGTTCCGGTGTGGGTTAGGGGTAGGGTTTAGGGTTGGGTTAAAGTTTACGGGTTGAGTTAAGGTTAGGGTTAGGATTAGGGTTAGGGTCCAAATTAGCGAAATTCAGAATTGCCAAAGTGCCGAACCGAACCAAATGCCATTGGTCCGAATTGCCGAAGCAGACTCATTTTTTTTTTTACTTACCGAAATTTTTTGCCCATGCACATTCCTATAATATATACAGAAAATATGGGCAAAAGCCCAGAGAAACCTCATTAGCCAAACCTTTGGTTAGTCTCCACACAGGTTTCAAAAATGTTTTTGCTCAATTGTGCAATTATACAGAGAAATTATACCATTTGCATAACAGACTGATCCCACCCATAAGGGCAGTCCAGAAATGAAATGCTGTCAAGCCCCCTCTGCACGAGAGAAACAGAAACTTTGAACAGTTGTTTTAGCCATCTTTGGACCTCGTCAGTGTAGCTGATACACCTCTAGGCACAGTGCGCACAAGGTCTTCATCTGGATCAACCCTTTTATTCAGGGAGAGCCTAAACAAATATATTGCAACATGTAACAGTGAATATGAAAACCCTGAGAATTGGCAAAGCTTGCCCTTCGATTGGTCCATGCTCAAGTCTCAAAAATTTTTTTGCTCACTTGTGCCAGACTGTGAAGGACTTTTATGCAATTGCCTATATGCTTCAGTTTAATTCTCTCCCTGCTATTGTCTATATTGTTCGGTTCCAAATGTTGAGAATGAATGTATTCGTATACCGAACGGGGACCACACACCCTGGGTAGCAAGTAGCAATTAGAACACAGAGAAAACCGCAACTTAATTGCTACTGGGTGGCCACCATTTCCTGTATCAGAAGCACATGGTGAGAACAATGGATGGCGGCCATTTTAACTCACAGACACTGTGTGGACTTTTCAACACGGTGCCATCTCGCCAGTATTTGGTGCACAGAGACATCGTGCAGTGGTTTTGGACTATACAGCAGGGGACACATTATACAGTGATTGTTTTTCATTTAGCCTGTATATGTTCTGCAGAATCTGCATTAAACTGTATTTTCCAAAGTACTGAACGGATCTGGGTGAATTTTGGATATGTGGTTCAACCAGATCCCCCGGTTCCAAGGATATACTTTTTATGGGGTTATTGCATGTTTTGGGGTCCCTGTGTGTTTTATGAAACTGTATTATTTCTGGCCAGCAGATAATTGAGCTTTGTGTATTGTAGAAACTCAATTATCTAGCCTGGCCCAGAGGAGGAGTTTTGTGTTGCATAAATTGTGAGTTCTGTGTGCCAGTAAATCAGTCTTGTTCCAGCATTAAGCTTTGGCTCATATGTGGATTATTCGGCGATTCCAAGGATATTTCTGCTTATGGAATATTGAGTGCTTTTCTTTTATGGGAAGAAGGGAATGCTTGACGGGGATGGCCAAAAGGTCATGGTATTAAGGCCGGTCCGAACAGACAAGCTCCAGGCCGCCTGGCAGGGCCCCTATAAAGTTATAGGACAGATATGCGACACTACCTACACGATAGCCAGCTGCGAGGATGAAGATGTGAAATGAACCTTTCACATCAACATGCTCAAGGCCTATCAGGAACGGGCAGAGGAGGTAGCCGCTATCTGTGCACCAGCAGGGGAAGACACAGAGACCCTACCCCTTCCCGACCTATTGGGCAGTAACGAAGGGATGACCCAGATAGAGAAAGTACAGCTAGGTGAACAGCTGGAGCCGCAAGAGCGGGCTCAAGCTGTCCGCTTACTAGAAACGAAACAGGCCACATTCTCTCAGGAGCCGGGGTACACACTCCTAGCCATACACAAGGTGGAGACTCCAGGACAGGCACCCCTGAGACAGCCTCCTTACCGTATCCCAGAAGCAGTCCGGGAAGGGATGCGGAAGGAAATAGATGAGATGCTTCGGCTAGGCGTAATCGAACCCTCAGAAAGTCCTTGGGCCTCGCCGGTAGTCTTAGTGCCAAAGTAGGACGGGACAACCCGCTTCTGTGTAGATTACCGGCGCCTCAACGACAAGACGGTTACGGACGCCTATCCGATGCCACGGATGGACGAGCTGCTTGACCGTATCTCTGCAGGGAAGTATCTGACCACAATAGACCTATGCAAGGGATATTGGCAGATTCCCCTAGCAGAAGATGCCATACCCAAGTCGGCCTTCATCACCCCGTTCGGCCTATACCAATTCCGGGTTATGCCGTTCGGGATGAAGAACGCCCCGGCCACCTTCCAACGGATGGTGGATCAGTTACTTGGGGGTCTCCAGAGATTCGCATGCGCTTACCTGGATGACAACGCCATCCACAGCGATACATGGGAAGCGCACCTAAAGCACGTAGGGGTAGTATTAGATAGGATCAGGGGGGCTGGGCTGACCCTGAAACCCGACAAATGTCATTTGGGTATGGCGGAGGTACAATATTTGGGCCACCGAGTAGGATGTGGTAAGCAACGGCCGGAGCCGGCTAAGATCGAGGCCGTTGCCAATTGGTCCACTCCCCACACCAAGACACAAGTCATGGCTTTCTTGGGCACAGCCGACTATTACAGACGCTTTGTACCCGACTATAGCGCCCTGGCCAAACCCCTGACCGACTTGACCAAAAAGAAGCTACCCCGACAAGTCCTGTGGTCCCCGGAATGCGAGGTGGCTTTCCAAGCACTAAAGACTGCTCTGGTTAAGGCTCCGGTGTTGGTTACCCCAGATCCTAACAAAAGATTTATTGTCCACACAGACGCTTCAATGTTTGGACTGGGGGCAGTACTAAGCCAGATCGGAGAGGATGGAGGGGAGCACCCGGTGGCATACCTGAGTCGGAAGCTGTTGCCAAGGGAGGTCAGTTATGCCACCATTGAAAAAGAGTGTTTGGCCTTGGTATGGGCACTCAAAAAGCTCACACCTTACCTTTATGGCCAGGCTTTCACTCTCATCACCGATCACAATCCCTTGGTGTGGCTTAACCGGGTTTCAGGGGACAACGCCCGTTTGCTACGCTGGAGCTTGGCCTTACAGCCCTATGACTTTACGATTCATTATCGCCCAGGCAAGCAAAACGGGAATGCCGGTGGATTGTCACGCCAAACGGATTTAACCTCGGACTAACAGCTCTGAACCCGTCAACCCTACTGGACCAGGAAAGGTCCAACCAAGTTGCCGGAGCAGGGAGAAAAAGGGGGGCCATTGTGAAGGACTTTTATGCAATTGCCTATATGCTTCAGTTTAATTCTCTCCCTGCTATTGTCTATATTGTTCGGTTCCAAATGTTGAGAATGAATGTATTCGTATACCGAACGGGGACCACACACCCTGGGTAGCAATTAGCAATTAGAACACAGAGAAAACCGCAACTTAATTGCTACTGGGTGGCCACCATTTCCTGTATCAGAAGCACATGGTGAGAACAATGGATGGCGGCCATTTTAACTCACAGACACTATTTGGACTTTTCAACACGGTGCCATCTCGCCAGTATTTGGTGCACAGAGACATCATGCAGTGGTTTTGGACTATACAGCAGGGGACACATTATACAGTGATTGTTTTTCATTTAGACTGTATATGTTCTGCAGAATCTGCATTAAACTGTATTTTCCAAAGTACTGAACGGATCTGGGTGAATTTTGGATATGTGGTTCAACCAGATCCCCCGGTTCCAAGGATATACTTTTTATGGGGTTATTGCATGTTTTGGGGTCCCTGTGATGTGTTTTATGAAACTGTATTATTTCTGGCCAGCAGATAATTGAGCTTTGTGTATTGTAGAAACTCAATTATCTAGCCTGGTCCAGAGGAGGAGTTTTGTGTTGCATAAATTGTGAGTTCTGTGTGCCAGTAAATCAGTCTTGTTCCAGCATTAAGCTTTGGCTCATGTGTGGATTATTCGGCGATTCCCGGGATATTTCTGCTTATGGAATATTGAGTGCTTTTCTTTTATGGGAAGAAGGGAATGCTTGACGGGGATATTTTCTACTACCGTCACACAGACCTTGTGGAGAAAGTATGCAATTTGCATGGTATGCCATCATACATCTCTGCAAAGTCCATCAGTCTGAACTGAAGATCATGAAGGACCGTTCACGGACACCTGTACATGCCTACCAGCAGTGTGTCATATGAATATTATGACTGTCTCTTCTCACCCTACGATCATTGGCTGACATCTACAAAAACATCATACGTACTCATTGTGGTCTTGCAGCCTGGTCAACTTATACCCCAGTCCACTGAGAAACATGACAGTTGGCCAACCAAGAGTATTGTGAACACAGGCACCAGTCTTTTGTCTAGAACTTTTCTGCAGAATGTATTAAGTGGGTATAAGTTAGAGTGCATATGCTAACGGGGCCACTGCAATGATTTTTGTATTCCTAGGCAAAAAAACAACTACACATTTTATATAACTTCATGTTCCTTGACTTTTACATCACACATTAATAATATACCCAGCTTCTTACTTTTAACATCTGCTTCTGAAAGTTTGACATGACTGAAAAAGAATAAGGTATGCAGGCAGGGTACTTTGGATTACTGAGCATGTATGGCTGCTAAATTCAAAGACATACCCAACATTTACTGTGTAAACACATCTTCCATGCTGTGTGCATGGTCACCAGAAATTAAAACACATTATATAAGTATGGAAGTGAGAACCAATGTTATTCCCCTCTGTTCCTGCCAACTGCTCTAGTTCATGGCTAGCTAATGACTCCCCAGTGACACTGCTGGATGTGGAGATACACCTCCGACAGCAAAGCCATTAAAATCTGTATGTGCAATGTATCATAGTCAGGGGCAGGCTGGGACGGGGGCAGGAAGGCAATTGCCCCCCAGGCTGCCCTAAATCCAGAGCCGCGCATCCATAAGGTGGCACAAGCGCCCGCCTCAGGGCGCACCAGCCCAGAGAGTGCTAGATTAGAGTGACCAGCAGGAGAGGTATGGGGAGAGGAGGCAAGAACAATATGTAGACAGGGAAGGGGGGGGGGAGAAAACTATGGGACAGGAGAGGGGAGAGGACTATTACGGGATGAGGAGGGGAGAGGACCACTAATGGACATGGAGGGGAGGAGAGAGGAACACTAGGGGACATGGGAGGGAGGAGAGAGGAACACCAAGGTACATGGAGGGGAGAGTGGCACACAGGGGGGCCTGAGTGGAGAGCAAGACACACAGAGGGACATGAGTGTGTGTGAAAGACACACAGATGGGCCTGGGAGTAAGAAAGTCCACAGAGGGGCTGGGGATGTAATGCCACACAGAAGAACCTGTTGGTGGAAATACTAGGGGGCTGGGGGTAAAAGAGACACAGAGGGGCTGGAGGATAGGTAGAAGAGATACAGAGGGGCTGGGGGGAGATAGATGGGCTGGTGGTGAAAGACAAACACACAAAGGGGCTAGTAAGAGTAAAAAAACACAAAGGGTCTGGGAGAGAAGGAGACACAAAAAGAGGCTGTGGGAGTAAGAAACACAAAGGGAGTAGTAAAAGATACAAAGGGAGTTGTAAGACACACAATGGGGAAAAAAATAGGGGATAAGACACGTAACTTCACCCTGCCGCTGGGGAACAAGACCGGTTGCTCCATTCCCAGAACCTCACACTGCCGCTGGGCTGCTTAGAATAGATGCCTGCAGTCCTGCTCAAGCTCCCACTCCTGGTCAGCCAGAAAAGGCAGATCCGGCTGTAATTCCGCTATCTCTGTAAGGTCCAAGAGGTCTCCCCGCTCCTCTCGGATGGACCAGAAGTGGGAACTGTCGAGGTCCCCAAACCACACATCTTCCAGAGCCTGCCACACAAGACCAGGGCCATCGTAGTCTTCTCCCTCGATGCCCTTCGGCTCGACCAGCCACGGGTAGAGGTAGGATGCATGTCACTGCAGGGCCTGGTATGATTCATCTAACCACACTTCATGCCTGACCAGCCTCTCCAGTTCTCTTTTTTTTTCTTTTAGTTCTTTATTAGATTTTCTTTTGTACAAAGTATAACAAACAATCAGGGACGTATTAGCCGCGAGGCAAACAAGGCATTTGCCTTGGGCGGCATTTTTCAGAGTGTGTCTGTGTGTGTGTGTGTTTATGTCTGACAGTGTGTGTGTTTGTGTCTGACTGTGTTTGTGTTTGTGTCTGTGTGTGTGTGTGTTTGTGTCTGACTGTGTTTGTTTGTGTCTGACTGTGTGTGTGTGTGTGTGTGTGTCTGTCTGTGTCTGATTGTGTGTGTGTGTCTGACTGTGTGTGTGTGTGTGTGTGACTGTGTGTGTGTGTTTGTCTGACTGTGTGTGTTTGTGTCTGACTGTGTGTGTGTCTGACTGTGTGTGTGTCTGACTGTGTGTGTGTCTGACTGTTTGTATGTGTGTCTGACTGTGTGTGTGTGTGTGTGTATTTAGAAGGTGGGGTGGAGGTGGCGTGGGGGGAGGGGGGTGCCTGAGTTTTGTCCTGCCTAAGGCAGCACAAAACCAGGATACACCACTGACAATAAACAGACATTATTTATAAAATCTAATTATAAACAGCATTTATGCTTTTAATTATGTTACTGTATTATCATTATACACAATCGATTAGTTAGATTATTACAACTTTTCCTTATAATAGAGTGACACCTATTTCACCCTGAGCTGTTTATATTACTATTATACATTTTATCCAAATCATACATTCATTCACACACATTTTCGGTCTATTGAGTTTACTCTATTAATACTTCCTTATGGGGATTATTAAAGTATCGATCTATGGCTTTTCAATTCATTTTACAAGGTCAAAAAATACCACATGTTTAAAGAATTAAACAAGAAGAGAAGAAGAAGAAATTCTCTAAACATATTAAAACTGTACAATCCCTCACATTATTAATTAGTAAGTCACCTGTATTTATTCAACAATCAATTCAGATCAATTGATCAAAAACATATACATATACCAGCAATTCTCATAATCTGTAATTTATAATATCTCCCTTAGGTTGGAACCAGTATTTCAGTAAATCTATCCGCACCTTTTGATATCTGTTACTAGGCTTTTATATATCTCAAGCAATTTACGATTGGTAAGAGAATGAAATAGTATAACTCCAATTTCCATCTCTAGTTGTTTTAACACTTGCTTTTTAAACAATGAGTTCGATGGAATAATAGTTTGTTTCCAACTTTTCGCTATAAGCAGCTTTGTTGCCATAAGGCAATGAATTATTAAAATCTCTAATTTTTTATTATTTTCTATTTCATATAGGTGCAGTAACGCGGTTTTTGGTGTTTTCTCTAATGCTACTGCTCCAATCTTGTTTATTAGTTCGAACGTTGAGTCCCATAATGGGATAATTCTAGGACAGCTCCACTAAATATGTAATAATGAGCCGTCTTTATGTAAGCATCTCCAGCAATTAGGAGGATTGCTTGGTGAGATTTTGTTAAGTCTTATCGGTACTAAATACCATCTAAAAGATAGTTTTAGGAAAGTTTCTAAAATGTTTAAACAATAGATATATTTAAGTTTATTAAATGCCTGACACCATAAATCATGCTGTATATCCAAGGATAGATCAGATTCCCATTTCATAAACATCTTAGGGGTATTAGGACGAATAGCTGTTTTTATTGCTTCCATTGCTTTAGCATAAATATATTTAGAGGATTTAAGCGATAGGATATCTTTAATTAAACCTCCCAATTGATCATCTCTATTCATAATATGTTCTTTCAAAAAACTTTTTATTCGTAAATAATTAAATATTTCTTTTGAGGGCAAATCAAATAGGGTGGAAAGTTCAGCATATTTTTTCAGCTGTCTGTCATTGAATAAAACATTAATCCGATCGTTGTTATTATACCAATTTTTAAGGTCAATTTGTGTCATAATCTCTTCCAAAGATTGTAATGATAAGGTGTAGGGAATTAAATTTTCAATGTTAAATTTCCTTTTTCGATTATTCCATTATTTTAGTGTTTGGAATAATATAGACTCCTCTTCTGTTTTACTCTTTATATCTTTGTTCTTATTGAGATTATTCCATAACAATGGTTCTAGATTATTTTTCTTAATTCTATGTGTTTTTAATTTATACCAAGGTTGGTCCCTCATTTCAGTCCTTTGAAGGTTGGTGGTGTGTAGTATCATATTAGCCTGATATGATTGCTTTATCAGTGGATAACCGATTCCTCCATCCCTTCTTTTTTTTGATAGGGAAGTTGTATTGATCCTTGGCCTTTTCCCTCTCCATATAAAATTTGTAAAGCTATTTTGGACCATATTGAGCTAGTGTGGGGATATCTGCAAGGGAATCATATGGAACAAATAGGTCCATTTTGGTAATAAATAAGCTTTGATGGTGTTCACCCTTCCCTACCACGAAATCTCATACGATCTCCATTCCCTTAGTAATCTATTAGTTTCTTTTAGAAGTCTCATTAAATTTACTTCCATGCACCTTCTAGGGTCCGCCATCAAGATTAGACCAAGATAGCTGACCTCTTTTGTGGTCCAATAAAATTTATAGGATTGTTTCATTATGTGTAAGGTCGTATATTGTATGTTATTTACTAACGCTGTTGATTTATTAACATTTAATTTATAGTTTGATATCAGGCTAAATTTTTCGAACTCTTGCATCAAAATTGCAAGGGAGGAATTGGGCTTGGATACTGATATAAGTATATCATCTGCGTAAAGGCAGATCTTTAATACATCGCCAGCAACCAGTATCCCTTTTATTTCCCTATTTTGTCGTATTTTACAAGCAAATGGCTCAATTGATAACACATATAGCAAAGGTGATAATGGGCAACCCTGCCGGGTACCATTAGAGATTTTAAAACAATCAGAACATAAATCCCGGCCCACTATCCTTGCAGTGGGATTAGAGTATAAGGCTCCCACAGCTCCCATGAACCAACCTTCAAATTCAAAATGTGATAGAGACCTACTAAGGAAGCCCCAACTGACCCTGTCAAAGGCCTTCTCGGCATCTATCGACAGGGTCAGAAGGGGCGTCCCGGTATGTTGGGCCCAATCCATAATCTCCAACATTCGTCAGTAATTATTACTGGATTGTCTCCCCGAAATGAAACCAATACGATCAGGATGAATAATGGATGGAAGAATTTTCTGTAATCTGGCCGCTAATATAGCGGCAAATAATTTAGCGTCCACATTAATTAAAGAGATTGGCCGATAGTTATGAAGATCCATTGGGGATTTCCCTGGTTTCAATATCGGGGAGACGTGAGCTCTAAGTAAATCATAAGAGGCACTTTTAATAAAATTGAGAGCAAAAGCAAAATTAAAAGTGACTTTCAGCATGGGAATAATTTGACTTTTGAAAGATTTATAAAATAAATTAGTATAACCATCAGGCCCTGGAGCTTTTCTATTTACAAGATTGTTTATTGCTAGTTCCACTTCTTCAGTATATATGATCTTATTTAGGCTCTCTTTTTGAGCTAACGATATTTTTAGGGAAGGGTCGTATTTCGTTGAGATCCTCCTTCCAGACATTGGTTTCAGATGGCCACTCTCCATTCTGGTATTCTCGGGTCAGCGATAGTGTCATCACTACAGCACAAAACATTCTGTAGCCGCTGCCCAAACCTTGCATCGATAGAGGACCCTGACGGATAGTACACTCCTTTCATATCCCCACTTCCCGTAGGTGTGTGTCCCCAAAGATGTGCTGGTGTCCCAATCAGGAGAAAGGGCGCGAAACCCTGTTTGAAAGGGGGCTCCCTCTCTGATTGGTCACCTGCGCCCGCAGCGACCAATCAGCGCTCCCTTGTGCCGACCCATCAGAAGAATGACGCAAACCCAGTTTGAATGGGTGCTCCTTCTCCTTTTGGTTGGCATGGATTTCCAGGCGGCCACAAAACCCTGCGGCTGTGAAGCTGACTTACAGCTACAGGGATTCCGCTGGGGTTCACGCCTCTCTCCAGGGCTACCTCCACTTAGGCAGTCCTGGGGAGAGTGCCATCGGCAGCTACGAGCCTGGCCTTGCAGCTCCTGGGTAGGAGAAGGTGATTATAGCTCCGTTAGGAGCAGGTAGGGCGATCCCTGACACGGGGACCTGAGACAGTGGGCAGGCCCGTTTGGGATATGAATGCCTCCCTGATTGACATTCTAAATGGGATCTCAGGGTGGTCCCCGTCTGGAAGACAAATGGGTTCTGTTCGTATGAGCTCTCCCGAATGGAGAACAGGCTAAATACACAAAATACATAACAGATACATGGGGAAACACACAAATAAGGGTGTCGCTCAAGGTGGGGGGAGAAGTGCGAGCGGCACGTATGACACGGAAATCGCAGCGAGCGGTGAGTAGGAGAGTAAAGCCACCGCAAGTGGCGGATGGGACCCGGAAGCCACAGCAAGTGGTGAGGCGTAAAGTAAAGCCACCACGAGCGGCACGCGTGACCTGGAATCTGCCGCTCGTGGTGAAGAACTGACTAGGGACCTGACATAACCCTCCACCCGATAACCACCAGGAGGGTGGGAAGCCAAAGGCTTCAAAGGGAAATGAGCATAGAAGGCCCGAACCAGGCAGGGGGCATTAAAATCAGAGGCAGATACCCAGTAACGCTCCTCTGGACAGTAACCCTTCCAGTCGACTAAATACTGCAAGACACCCCAAGAGAAGAACAAGTCGAGGAGGTCTCAAACCTCATACTCCTCTCTGGAGTCAGCACTAACAGGACCAGGGCGCCTAACAGTCCTCGTCTACCGCACAAGAGCGGCTTAAGGAGGGACATATAAAAAGGTATTGTGAATGCAAAAGTATAAGAACCTTATATCGACCAATGAACTTGAGTGCCAGTTTCATAGAAGGGACACGGAGGTGTAAATTATTCATAGACATCCGCACCCTATCACCGGGGATATAACTGGGAGCCGGAGTCCTGAGGTGATCAGCGTACTTGTCCTGGACATGGCTGCACGTATAAGAGCTACATGGACCTGATCCCACATCTCCCATAGAGTAGGAAGGTGGTCGTCCAAATCGGGTATTCCCCTTTTGGAAAACACACAGGGAAGGACACTGCGTTGCACACCATAAGCCACCTGAAAAGGGCTTAAGCCAGTAGAGGCATGAGAGACTTTATTCCTGGCAAATTCAGCCCAAGGGAGAAGACCGGACAAATTGTCCTTGTGCTCATTTACAAAGCAGGGCAGGTATAGTTCCAGAGACTGGTTCACCCTTTCAGCAGCACCATTGAACTGCAGGTGATAGGATGAGGAAAAGAACAATGAGATGCTCAATTCTGCACAGAAACCCTTCCAAAACCTAGAGATGAACTGGGGGCCTCTATATAAGACTATGTCCACTGGAATGTCATGCAAGCAAAACACTTCCTTAGCAAAATGTTAGCTAGTTAAGCAGCAGAGGGGAGTATTTTCAGCAAGACGAAACGGGCCATCTTGAAAAATCTATTGGTCACCATTAGAATGACCGTATGACAGTCAGAGGGGGGAAGGTCCACTATAAAATCAATGGACAGGTTTGTCCCCGTGTCATGGCTTACCTAAGGTGGGAGTCCGGTAGGCAGAGATATATGCTCACCCTTGCTAATTAGTGATAATTTACAGGTGGACCATGAATGACAGGAGAGACCCGTGACTAGAGGGCATTTTGGGTATCGAGAGCGACATGAGAAGACCAGGTGGTTTGCTTGTAGGGGACTTGGACTGTGTGCAAACCTGGCATGCCTGAATGTATTCCTTTATGTCTTGCTTTGAGGACGGCCACCAGAACTGTCTAATGATATTCTTATTTGTTTTCTTTATGCCTGGGTGACCTCCTGTTTTGGACCTGTGAAATAAAGCCATGACCACCTTTATGTCTCTTCCTTTCACATATAATAACACAGATGGTGTCTCAGGTGGTGCATGTGTTTGATAGCGTTTAATCTTGTCAAGAAAAATGGAAGAAATCTTAAGCTAGAATGCGACAACAATGTTAACAGAAGGCATAGTGGTTTTAGGAGTAGAATGGGTGGTCTCTACAGGTTCATGTTGTCTGGAAATAGCATCGGCCTTGACGTTACGGTAACCAGGTCTATAAGTGATAGTGTACTGGATATGGGAAAAAAACAAGGACCATCTTGCTTGTCAAGAGGACAAACGCCTAGTCTCAGCAATGTATGAGAGGTTCTTGTGATCAGTAATAACTAGGATGGGGTGTCTGGAGACCTCTAACAGGTGTCTCCATTCTTTGAAGGCCACAGATTAAGACCCAGCTACCTGCCTTCGCTTACCTACTTATTAACCCCCATACATAGAGTTGAGCGAACCCGAACTGAAAAGTTCGGGTTTGTACCAAACATTACGTTTTTTGAACCCCGGACCCGAACAGGGACATATCACTGTATGTTCGGGTTGGAGTTCGGTGTTCGGCGATTTAATGACGCCTTTTGAAAGGCTGTAGGGCAGCCAATCAACAAGCGTTTGACTCGTGTGCCCTTAGAATCCATCACAGCTATGCCTACTAATGGCATGGCTGTGATTGGCCAGTGCAGCATGTGAGCCAGCTAGTAGGGGTATGTGTATTAAACAGTGAACAGCCTGTGGCTGCTTACTGTTAAAAAAAACAAAAAACGTTTGTTCCCCCACCCCTGAGTGGCGGATGGGGGCCCTAAATACCAGGCTGCTCACTGTTTACTAGACATGCCCCTACTCGCGGTATAGAGAGTAGGGGCTGAATTTACTAATACTATGTAAACTTTTCTTAGTATTAGTAAATGTGGCTGAAAGACATATTTTGATGACCAATTTAGGTCTTTCAGCCTTTTGGTAGATAGCTCCCTAATACTGTGGGAATTAGGGAGTTATCTACTAAGCGGCTGCTTATTTTATGTTATTTTTAAGTGATTTCCCTATCCACATTTGTTTGCAGGGCACTTGTCCTACTCTTACCCCCATTTTACTTCCTTTTGCAGCCCTCAAGCCCTTTCCAGGAGTTTTTTAGAGCCATTTTTGTGCCCAAAAGTTCGGGTCCCCATTGACTTCAATGGGGTTCGGGGTCAAGTTCGGGGTCAAGTTCGAGCCGAACCCACCAGACCCAAACATCCAGGTGTCCGCTCAACTCTACCCATACATAGTTTAAACCCACCAAAGCTACCTATGTCTTCTCACCCGCAGATTAACCCCAACTACCTGCCTTCTCTCACCTATATATTAACCCACTGACCGTTGCCCTCTCCTATTTACATATTAACACCTCCAAGCTACCTTCCTTCTTTCCCAGCTTCTTGTCCCCTCCTACCTGTTAACACCCCAGCTACTTGCCCTCTCCAACATACATATTAGCATGCCCTGCTACCTGCCTTCTCTAATCCACAGATTAACCCCCCAGCTTCCTTCCTCCTCTCATCTGCTTATTATCCCCTTAAACATAGATCAACCCCACCACAGCTACCTGCTTTCTCTCACCTACTTATTAACTACCCCAACATAGATTAACCCCACAACCACAACCTGCCATCTCTCATCTACATATTAACCCCACAGACTGTTGCCCTCTTCCACCTACAAGTTAACCTCCTATAGCTACCTGCCTTCTCATGCCCAGCTACTTGCTCTCTCCTATCTACATACAAAGCCCCACAGCGACCTGACTTTTCCCCCTCAACTTAACTCCACACAGCACCCTGTCTTCTCTCACCTACATATTAACCCGGCATCAGCTACCTACCTTCTCCCACTTACAAAAAAAGAAAAAGGAGGGGTGAATTTACCCTCCTTGATGGGGCTGATAGAACTTCATAATGTGCAGGAAAAAGAGTACACTAATAGAGCAAGAGATGGACAGTACATAGAGAGAACAGACACAAATACACAGAGAAAACAACACAGAGCACAAGACAGACACAGGACACACAAAAAAACACAGAAACACAATATAATGGACTGAGCCAACAAATCTACAGTCAGGCCAACAGCGAGGTGAAAGAGGGTGGCAAAGCATATAGAATGAATAGAGAGAACTATACAGTGCAGAAAAAATGGATATACATTGAGCAAAAGTAGACAAACCAGGAAATTCAAAAATAGGATATGCCCAGTCTTTTTTAGAGAACATTTAGTCACAAATCCTGGCCAAATTTAGTATTTACATTTGATTTTTTTTGCATTTTTTCACACAAAAACCACGCTTTCACTGATGATATCATCCTCATTATATTTTTTTACTGCTCTAAAACACTCCAATTTGTGTTCAGAGTGTCACACAATTGTCGTTGGAGAGGGATTAGTGGTTTAATATGTATTCTATAACATGATATAAATATGACTTTATAATATGATGCAATGTATCATATTCATACTTTGAGAAAAGAGCATTTGTGCTTCAATACTATTTTTATTAAACCATTATGTAGAGTTACAAGATGTGGGATAACATTCATACCAATACTGGGCACAGCGTGCCACAACACAAGAGGAATCTGGGGACCCACACATAGTGTCTGTCTTCCATCTTCCATGATGACTACCATCACACCTTATAATCACAAATATTCGTACACCCTGCTGATATGATAACAAAATTTTTTAGCATTTTGAACTTAAATAACTTTCCATTATAATGGAAAATGAAAGTGTTTAAAATGTACACAATTTGCGCGGCCTGGAGCTCAACCGAAGCGGTCGCATGTCAGTGTAGCTCCGGCTACATAGGCCTTAATAAAGAGCAAAATATAAAAGAAGGGCTGCGCCACAGTAAAATAAAATAGATAATATCCAGTCCAAATACTGATAAAAGTCCAACCTAAAAAATGTAGTCCTCTCTGTCGTCATTGGATGCAGGAACAAAAGTCTTCAGGTTTGGGATATATAAAAAATAAAAAGAGAACAGCCAATAGTGCAATATGTATGGTTCAAGTGAGAAAAATTTATATTGTAAAGTAGAAAACTCACAATTTCTAAGAGCTTCTATCCAGCTCTAGGGTAAAGCGCACACAGCGGTATAGTCCCCGCTTATGGGACGTGCGGTGAGTGTCGGTTCTTCAGGGACTACAGCTATCCAAAATCTACCGTCAGGCAAATCCCTAGGCCCAGACAGATTCGCCAACTGCTACTACAAAAAGTTTCACACCATTTTAACGCCACACTTAACTAATGCATTCAATGAAGCCACCCGCTTACAAAAACTGCCCACTGAGACACTGTTAGCTCACATCATCACACTCCCAAAACCGGGAAAACCACCCACCTGCCCACAAAATTTTTGTCCCATATCTCTGTTAAACACAGACGCCAAGTTGTATGCAAAAATTTACACGTGGCGCCTAGGTGCCTTGCTCCCACACATTATACACACCGATCAAGTAGGGTTCATTAAAAAAAGGCAAGGAGGAGACAATACCAGGAAAGTACTAGACATCATACATAGTGCCCAACGCATGAAGGTGGGAAGTATATTGATGTCACTAGACGCAGAAAAGGCCTTTGACCGGATGGGCTGGGATTTCCTGGAACAGGTCCTCTTTAAATTTGGGGCACCAGAGGGCTTCCTCTCAGTGGTCAGGGCACTATGTAATGTTCCCACAGCGCAGGTCTTAAATGCAGTCTTTGTCTTGGATCCCCTCACCATATCTAAAGGCTCGCGCCAGGGGTGCCCCCTCTCCCCACTGTTGTACGTGATGGCTTTGGAGCAGCTGGCGGGGACAGGGAATACAAAGCAAATCTATTCGCAGACGATATCCTACTGACCCTTACTCAACCACATATTTCGCTACCAAACCTGATGGTCACTATTGCGGAATATGGGAAACACTCCTATTACAAGCTAAATGTAACTAAGACACAGGCCATAGGAATAGGGATCCAAACGGACACCCTGGAGAGACTTAAAGCAGCCTTCCCCTTTGACTGGAGGACTGACCACCTGACGTTCTTAGGCATCAAAATCCCACCAAACCTCGGCAAACTACTAGACAAAAACTACATAGCGCTCATGAAAGACATCGCCACCACATTGGAAACCTGGAAAGGAAAATTTTTATCATTGGTGGGAAGGATGGCAGCAATAAAAATGATGTTGCTGCCAAAGTTCCAATACCTGCTACGCACATTACCTATAGCACTGCCAAAAACCTACCTAGCCTCCCTACAAAGACTAATAACTCACTTTGTGTGGGCTAACAAGAGACCAAGGGTGGCGTCTGAGACCTTACAACAGCCAGTCGCAAGGGGGGGATTGGGCCTACCAAGCATACAGGCATACTATAGAGCAGCACAACTAACAGCAGTCAAGACGGCCACAGCTGAGGGGGAAACACTGCAGTGGGCCCAGATAGAAGCTCACTGGGCAAATAAACAGGATCTGCGGGACCTCTTTTGTCTCCCGGGACCTCTACGCCCAAAGCATCTCCACTCCCTACCAACTAGAGCCCTGACATTGAAACACTGGGATGAAAAGAAGGGAGAGGGGAGAGATCAAAGAGAAATAAAAAGACACGCCCCAATCTCTTGCCTAGTGGTGGGCATCCCATCCCTTGACACAAAAACATGGAAGGAGGCTCCATGATTAACCACCTATACAAAGACAACAGCTTGATGCCCTTTCCAGAACTCCAAACACAGTACAGCATATCCAGCAAAGCACTGTTCTCCTACTTACAAATGAAGTCATTACTCACAGGGGTCAAAATACAAAACCCACGAACCATCACTCCCACACAAAGCTGAAAACCCCTGCCTAAGGGGCAGGCCCCCAAAGAAAACACCCTCAACATTATACACTGCCTTACTGGCAGAAACGCAGGGACTGACATGACTTTCCAAAAAGCATGTCACACAGAACTGGGGCATACACTGGGAACAGATGTATGGCAGCGGGCCTTTACAATTCATAAAGGAAACACACTGTGCACCACACACCTAGAGACTATTTGAAAGCTGCAATATAGATGGTACATGGTACCAGCAGCGATATACCCAGGCACACCCAATGTATGCTGGAGGTGTGGGGACATGGAGGCCTCGATAAGTCACATATGGTGGTCATGTACCAAAATTAGGCGGTACTGGGGAGAGGTGGAAAAAAGAGCAGAAAACATATTAGATAGACCATGGCCACTAAACATAGAGCAATGCATTCTATTCATGTTACCAACCACGTTAAGCAAAACCGAAGAAAGGCTGATATTCCACTTGTTAATGGCAGCAGTAACACTCATAGCTAGGGCGTAGAAGTCTCCGCTAGCACCCATGAAAGAGGCCCTAATAGACCAAATCTCTCTCAACTGGAAATACGAGCTGATGGCCGACAAACATCTAGGGCAGCGGAAACACACTGGCCAAGCGGGGGAGAGATGGAGGGCATACTTAGACGAACACCACGCTCAACATAAAAACAAGTACAGGGGTGGCACTACTACCGAGGAAAGGGGGGAAGGAGGGCTAGAGGGTCCAACTAGGGGGTATAAACAGTAAACAGTAAACAGCAGACACGGAGCGAAAACACACAACGGAGCAACCAAAACAAGTTGTAAAGGACCAGACAAGTCCTAAGCAGATACCAAAAGGGAGTGGGTAGGAGGCATTGGGAAAGAAAAGGGAATGTGCAGGAGGTTAACTGTGTATACACCCTATGCTGTAATAAAATATTCCTGCAAAATCCCTCTCTACATTCTGTACCCTGGCGAGCAGGCGCCAAAAGTTAAACAACGTGAAACACAAATAAAAGCAAGTTTTCAAATTGAAAAAAAAAAAAAATGTACACGATTTACATTTTTAAGTATTATTGAATAGAAATGTACACGCAAAATTGCAGTTTTTATGAAAATAATAATAGTATACTATTTGTGCCAGATCTGATCCTATTTCAAATAAATGTTACACTTAATTTGGTGACCATAAAATATAACTAGGTAACATAAGGGGGTGAAACAGTTATTCCTCCAACACTCATCCAAATGTAAATACGCCCTCTTGATCTCAAACAGTTTCCTTAAAACACAAAACAGAACATGTTGTTTTCAATAAATTCTCACTCTGAAGCAACAATTTCATTGAGCTGTTCAGCCATCGGACTAAAGATTGTTCTTATACAGCAAAAGTTTCACCGAATTTCAACACCCAATATAATGTGCAAACTAATTAATGTAAATAAGGATTTATGACGTCATCAATGAATGCCTGGATTTAGGACCAATTCGTCGGCACGTAATTATCATCTCGTATGATTTTTTCCTGCATGGTTACTGAATTCCTCTTTCCCTTTAATTATAATCATTACATAAATTGCTGCATTGTCTTCCAAAATAAAAATGTTGGTTGGAACATACATAAAAATATCCATCTCTCAGCGGAATGAGACGTGAGAGATTTTGCCATGTATTGCCTTGTTAAATGCTAGTGCTTGCTTGGGAACAAGGATGCACATACATTTCTAAATGCAATCTGGGTAAATATCCTATTTCCCAAATGCAGATATCAGGGGATATATTTAAAGAAAGAAGCATCTATTGTTATTTTACAAGTGTATGGTTTTTCACAGTTTGAAAGACTTAACACAGTGTGGCTAGTAAACCTAATTACAAGACATAAAAATGTTCAGTGTATTGGAACAAATCATAGGAAATTATATTTTCTGTATTCACTATGTTATATCTTGTGTATGGAGGACAATTAAGATCTCAAACCAAACTGCTCTTTGTACAGAGCGCAACTTTCTTTAATCAGAATATTAACATTTAAATGTTTGATGTCACTTATGATGTCCATAAAATCAAAGTTTGGGGGAAAAAAACTTGATTTAAGACATTTTGAAACATAATTTCTAATAATTCAAATTTTTTGGGGATTGATCTTATCCTTTTTATATGCACTAATAAAAATAATTTTTTTGGCATACTTAAATCCTTTTGAGTGCAGTATCTTTTTTCTTTTGTGGTATTTTCTATATAGAGTTTGGGGGCCTACTCACTTATACCAGCACTGCTGACTCTTGAGTGCCACCTTGTACCCTACTTTTGATCATTTTTAATAACGTTTTGCTCAGAAGTGCGTCATATAGTGAAAATATGTTATTTGAGAACTTTTATCTGGGACAACGCAACTTTGATAATTACATTTCTTCATATTGAAAAAGTATAGCAAAACATCCACAGACCTCCATATTGCTAACAGGATGCCTAGAAATAAAGGCTTGAGACTCGATACACTGATCAGCCACAACATTAAAACCATGGACAGGTGAAGTGAATAACATTCACTATATAATTACAATGGCACCTGTAAGGAGGTGGTATATATTAGGCAGCAAGTGAACAGTCAGATCTTAAATTTCACATGTTGGAAGCAGGAAAAATGGGCAAGCGAAAAGATCTGAGTGACCAAATAGTAATGTCTAAATGACTGGGTCAGAGCATCTCTAAAATGGCAAGACTTGTGGGATGTTCCCAGTATGCAGTGGTTAGCACCTACTGATGAGACAAGGATGGACAACTGGTGAACCTGCTTCAGGATCATGGGCACCCAAGGCTCATTGATGCACATGGGAAGCGAAGGCTAGCCCACCTGGTTTGATCACACAGAAGAGCTACTGTAGCTTAAATTACTGAAAAAGGTAATGCTGGCCATGATAGAAAGATGTCAGAACACACAGTGCATAACAGTATCGGGCTGAGTAGCTGCAGACAAGTCCAAACGCCAATGATGACCTCTGTCCACCACCGAATGTGCTTTAAATTAGATTGTGAGCATTAGAATTGGACCATGGAGAAATTGAAGAAGGTTACCTGGTCCGATTATGATAAAAAGGTGTCAGAAAACACAGTGCATCACGTTTTTCTGTGTATTGATCAGGGTGCCCATGATGACACTTAGACACCGCCAAAAGTGCCTTTAATAGGGACGTAAGCATCAGAACTGGAGCAATGGAAAAAGATTGACTGGTCTGATGAATCATGATTTACTTCAGGTGGATGGTCAGGTGTGTGCATTGTTTACCTGGAGAAGAGATGGAAGAATGTTTAAATATGGGAAAAGGACAGGCTGGCAGATTTAGTGCTATACTCTTGACAATTATCTGCTGGGAAACCTTGGGTCCTTGCATTTATGATGATGTTCTTTTGACACTTACTACCTACCTAGAGATTTTTGAAGAGTTCAAGATGTTGCCTTGGCCTCCAAATTCCCCAGATCTCAATCCATTTGAGCATCTATGGTATGTGCTGGAACAACAAATCTGATCCATGGAGGTCTGAACTTGCAACTTGCAGGACTTAAAGGATCTGCTGTTAATGTCTTAGTACCAGATACCACAGGACACATTCAGAGGTCTTGTGGAGTCCATGCATAAGTGTTGGTTTGGCAGCACGAGTAGAACCTACAGGATATTAGGCAGGTCAGTAAAAGGGAAGCAGGAGCACACGTTCTGTAAAATACAGTGAGGGGAAAAATATTTGATCCCCTGCTGATTTTGAACATTAGCCCACTGATAAAGAAATGATCAGTCTATAATTGTAATGGTAGGTGTATTTTAACAGTGAGAGACAGAATAGCAAAACAAAAAAAGAAATCCAGAAAAACTCATGTCAAAAAAGTTATACATTTATTTGCATGTCAATTAGTGAAATAAGTATTGGACTCCTTCGACTTAGTACTTGGTGGCAAAACCCCTGTTGGCAATTACAGAGGTCAGATGTTTCTTGTAGTTGGCCACCAGGTTTGCACACATCTCAGGAAAGATTTTGTCCCACTCCTATTTGCAGATCCTGTCTCAATGTACTATCTAAGGTGTGGTAGTGGAAACACCCAAGATTCAAGCTTATCACTGCAATTGCTAAGCACACAAATGGTTCCCTTCTCTTTCTTAATCTGAAATATCAACTCCGTTAGGTTGTGCAATAAGTTCCACAAGCAAAACCCAGGAACAATGAAAAGCTGCTACAAACTAGAGCAACAGTCTATCAGAGAAAACCTAGCCATACAAACTAAAAGCTATGATTGAAAAAAAGCTGCCTCTCATGGTTTCTGCTGGAAAAGGAAACTCAATTCTATCTATGTGAAAATATACTTAAATGTTTAGAGATACAGCATAGAGTAGCTATTACACCTGCTATAAAATAATGTCTTTAGCCACAGGATGGGTCATGGGTTTGAAAGGTTAATCCAGTGCCAGTTTCGGTTAAATAATTAATATGTTACAGTAAAATATATGAGGTTTATTAAAATGATGGATTGCATAAAGAATATGCACATCCATACTGTGGTCAGTAATTAGGACATCCATGATACAGACTATAACAGCACAAATGAGGCTTCGAAGAGTATTCCTACTAGGGCCTTTGCAGATCAACAATTAGGATTTTGTTTTATTTATTTATTAAACAGAGAAACATAGAAACATAGAATGTGACGGCAGATAAGAACCATTTGGCCCATCTAGTCTGCCCACTTTTCTAAATACTTTCATTAGTTCCTGGCCTTATCTTATAGTTAGGATAGCCTTATGCCTATCCCACGCATGCTTAAACCTCTTTACTGTGTTAACCTCTACCCCTTCAGATGGAAGGCTATTCCATGCATCCACTACCCTCTCAGTAAAGTAATACTTCCTGATATTATTTTTAAACCTTTGTCCCTCTAATTTAAGACTATGTCCTCTTGTTGTGGTAGTTTTTCTTCTTTTAAATATAGTCTCCTCCTTTAATGTGTTGATTCCCTTTATGTATTTAAATGTTTCTGTCATATCCCCCCTGTCTCGTCTTTCCTCCAAGTTATACATGTTAAGATCCAATAACCTTTCCTGGTAAGTTTTATCCTGCAATCCATGATTCAGTTTAGTAGCCCTTTAAATTGGCACCAGTTATGGAGTTTGGAACCATAATCTCCATGGGCTTAGTGTGGGAATCACTGAAAATACAATTCTGCTCTTCAGCATAGCAATTTCAATTTACAATACATGTTCCAATGTCTTTTGAGTTGCTACATAGGACATATTGCTTCTCTCTTTCAAATCTTTTAGTAGATGTTGACTTGACCCTATTACTGGAACGCTTGTATGAATGAATCTATAGCAAAAGGAACAACTGAGAGAACTATTCCAACTTTAATTAGACAATTTTTCAATCTACTAATGAACACTGCAATAAAGCTTCTTGATATAATAACAGTCAGGACCATTGTGAAAATATAAACGTAAGACAGAATCTTAACATTCACTCAGTCACAAATCTATTGTAGGGGTTTCAAATAGTATAAATAAAAGAATGGGAATAATGATGTGAATTCTGCAATTAGCTACGCTCGTTCTGTTAATTTAATTATTCATGTGTATTTCACAACTTATTTTCCATGAAAGAGAATACTTATAAACAAAATAAAAGTAAACAAATCAAGAATTTTTTTTTTAAATGAATGATTCTATAAAAAAAAACATAAACCAGCTATCACAGAGAATTGACAAATGTAATGATTTAACATTCATGCTTGACAAAAGCATTTCAGAAAGGTAGCTGTTGAATTCTAAATAAGGATTCAGAAGTGCTAATTCTAAAGCATTTTGTCGACAGCTCTGTCAAGCCCTAGATAATCAGCTGAAGGGTCAGAGAGCCCAGAGCAGAAACTTGTCAGAGATCTAGTATACGCCACTTTGGCTTTCACATAACATTCTTCTTCAGCCCCCGTCAAGAATTTTAAGTAGTCTTTGTTTATCAACAAAATCACACAACTTTTAATTAGTAGCATGCTAAAAAATCTTTTGCTTTATCATAAAAACGTATTTGTTCAGAAATTATGAAAAGAAGAGAAATTAACTTTTTCTGAATTGTTTGTCTCTTTCTGTCTTAACATATCTCAAAGCATTTCATGTATTCATTTCTCGTTGATATAGAAAAGCCAGATACTAAAATGTGAAAGAACTACGGTGTATGGCATCTTCTTGGCAACCACGGTTAATGAAATGGCACGACCGTGCTCTGGAATATTTCTTGTAACAAGAGACTTGAGGTTTTGGGTATAGGAAAAAACTTAAGTAATGTAAACGTGAAATACATTTATATAGAAATTCACTTTTCATTAAAGAGTAAATGCTAGCTATTATTTCCCAAACAAAATCTAAGATGCTTGTTCCTTTTGTTGTATTTTATAATACACAGGTAGATCATATTTCCATTAGGTGAATTAGTGAAAGGTGCCCCTCTACCTAGATCAGCATTCTCTCTGTCCTCGGGCAAACACACAGCATGGCAGTCTGAAGACAGGGAAATATACAATGTGTAATGAAAATTATAATATGTATTTAATGTATTTAACAGTTCCTATAGATCTATTTAATCCAGAGCACTTTATAATAAATGAATTAATATTGTTCAGCAACGGTTGAGAATTCCTTGTTATAACCCACCAATGGATTTATAGACTACTAAAAGCAATTTCTCATGGAAAACAGGCTTTTACAGCTAATAATTACAATGTACCATATATTACACTTGCTGATGTTACACAATTTTTTTTTGCTGTCCCGACCTGCAATTTATTAATTTATTATATTACAATCCCTTGTTATTACACCTTACCATTGTTGTGGTGAGCATTAACCCAGCTGCCTTTTATGATACTTGTCCTTGATCAAACTTCTCATTATTGTTGCCACAGACTCTAAAATGGGCCATTATCATACCCATACATTATTGAAAACTCCCATTGTTATACAAACCCTATTTAACACTTGTTATGACGTTCATGCATACGTGTGAAACACATGGTATTACAGAAAGCAGTCTTTAAAAGCCTTTGTCATTGAATAACTAATTATTAACACACTATTTATTTAAAACAAAAATAAGTTTTTTAAGTTCCTTTAAAAGATTAGATTACTGAGCCCCCATAAATAAGTTTAAAAACACAATTAAACTTAATTTTATTCCATAGAAGCATAGAAACATAGAATGTGACGGCAGATAAGAACCATTCGGCCCATCTAGTCTGCCCAATTTTCTAAATACTTTCATTAGTCCCTAGTCTTATCTTATAGCTAGGTTAGCCTTATGCCTATGCCACGCATGGTTAAACTCTCTCGCTGTGTTAACTTCTACCACTTCAGCTGGAAGGCTATTCCATGCATCCACTACCCTCTCAGTAAAGTAATATTTCCTGAAATTATTTTTAAACCTTTGCCCCTTTAATTTAGGACTGTGTCCTCTTGTGGTAGTTTTTCTTCTTTTAAATATAGTCCCCTTTTTTTACTGTGTTGATTCGCTTTATGTAATTAAATATTAAAGAGAATGGACCCAAGTATAGATCACTGAGGTACCCCACTGGTAACTAGACCTTACTTCGAATATACTCCATTGACTACAACCCTCTGTTGCCTGCCACTTAGCCACTGCCTTACCCATTCAACAATATTGGAATCCAAACTTAAAGATTGCAGTTTATTAATAAGCCTTCTATGTGCAACAGTGTCAAAAGCCTTACTGAAATCTAGATAAGCAATGTCTACTGCACCACCCTGATCTATAATTTTAGTTACCCAATCAAAAAAATCAATAAGATTAGTTTGGCATGATCTCCCTGAAGTAAACTATCTTGTTGTATTTTTTGACTGATTGATTCCAGTGGTAAGGAAGATTTTACACCACTGCTCAATCATCCAACCATAGAATCAACAAACTTAAATGAACACTATGGACACCCAGACCACTTCAATCATTGAAGTGGTCTGGGTGCACTGTACCTTTCCCCCCTTTAGTTCTGCAATGAGAAACATTGCAGTTTTAGAGAAACTGCAATGTAATTGCAGTACTAAGACTGCCTCTAGTGGCTGTCTACCAGACAAGGTGGCTGCGAGCACCAGGGGAGAGGAACACGTTACTGTTTGTATTCCTAACTCTAAAATGTTTTTTTGATAAGGAAACTACAGGACTAGGAATGCAAATCTGTATTTCTTCCACTATAGTTCCCTCTGGTCTAACCCTCCTTCATGTCCCCAGTAGATAGAATGTTAAAATAAACCTTTATTCATCTACCTGATTCCAGCGCTGATGTCTCTCGGTGCTGGGACAGTGCTCTTCCTCTTCCGGCATCATCTGCCGGGGTGACCTAATGCACATGCACTCTGCTTTCCTATGGGGATTTAACTGATGCTGGATGTCATCATGCAGAGCATGAGGATGTCCAGTGTCTGTTAGGTGACCTTAAGTCCAGTAAGATCCCTAAGTGTGACAGGGACACTGCATCCTGACCACTTCAATGAGCTGAAGTGGTCTGTGTGCAAACAGTGCCCCTTTAATAACTTTTGTCCATTTCAATGCTTCTCACAGAAATGCATTGTGGGCCTACAGTGCATGTATGATTATCGCCACAATATGTTAATCCAATGCTTCTCGCTAATTCCAGTTCTTCCTACGGAGAAGCATCAAACGCACAACCAAGCATGCTAACATTAAATATAAAATAGATTCAATTGTTGAATCTATTTTAGGCCAAATACCCTACCAACACTTTTTTAAATGCAAGGCTGCACGGGCAACAACTGTACTGCCAAATCACCGCAATAAGATGAAATTATTCTGGTGCTTAGGCTGTTACTTTAAACCTGAGGTTTTGTTCTTTATTTACCCTCCAGGATCCATGAAATGTCAGGACTGTTACAATGCAAAGCGATTTGCTGTAGCATGGGTTTGAATGGGTAATTGATTTTAGCATACTGACAAAGGTTGAGCATAAAAGAAATTCAGTGCATACACATTCCCACAGGACGCCGTTCCTGCTTTATGTCTCAAGAATGATTGGTTCCTTGCTGCTTCATCTTTTAACACATTTATTATCAGCAACATATTTACATATAGCTGGTTTTATTTTGCATTGTATTTGCAACGGTAATTAGACTCTAAGGACATTATGGCCACATGCGATAAAACATTTATATTGCAATACAGGGTTGCCGTATGTCACAAAAAAAAAACTGGAACGTTCGGGATTTCAATGACAGGGAAAGTATTCCATCCTGGTTCCATGTAAGTGTAAGTAGGTGACCATTTTTCAGCTTCGTGCTACTCTACAGACATTGTAAGGTTAAACATTGCCCTGGATTTAGAGAAGAGACTTGTCTACTCTGAAAGGCCAACCTCCACCTCCCACCAGCTACACTATTACTACGATTGGCTGTTGAGTGACTGTTGAGCTTCTGAACACTCTTTCAGGCTTATTGTCTTAAATGAGAATTGCCAGGAAATCATAGTGAATTGAAAGTGAATTTCAAAACTTATGAGTGATGGAAGGAGGGAATGATGCCTCAAGGAATTCTTAAGATAATATTTTGTTGTATGTTCTTGTTGTTTATTTCATTACATATGTATCACCATCTGAGAATTCCTTAAGGTGCTACTCCCTCCTTCCATCACACACACATGTTTTGTTGGACAGGAATAGAGAGACTCTGGTTTGTGTTGATTGAGCTGCCTCCAACACTCAATTATATGCACTAGAAACCCGCAACCCCTATATTTTAGAATGTTAAAAGTTAGGTCAATAGAAATAAATTAGAAAAATCATTTCTGTTTTTAATTTGGCTCTGTTCGCCTTGGATTTGATATTCACTTTAAAATTAATTAACTTTAAATTCCCAACAATTCTTTACTAGTGAATAGCCCTGTTTGTGTTGTCAAGACCAATAAGTCCAACCACAAAAAAAATGCACAGGATGGTCCCAAGAAAAGTCTAGACACCATCATTTTTAGAGTTCACGTTTGTGCTCTGATTGCCAATGGAGCACCATCATCAATTATAAAAGGGATAGTGCCCACACTACTCTTGGTACCACCCCGTGCATCTGACTGCCTTCTCAATTTCTCCTGCCTCCTCAATCTCTCCATGCTGCAGCCTGTTAGCAGGAGTAGATAGTTAAATCAGGTAGTGAATGGTCCACATAGCACTGTAGGGTCAATCATTGCAATAGGTAAAGTGATACTGTTGCTCTGATCATTTGGATGCACAAAAATCACTGAGCATCCCTCCAAACCCATTGTGTAACCCTATGGTTTGGGGTAACTAACCTTAGGGTTTGTACTTAGCTAAAATTAAGGCTAGTTAACCTTAGGATTAAAGTTTTGGTTAGCTAACCATAGAGGCAGTCTTAGTATTTGCTCACCACCACAGAGTAAGTGTTAGCTTCTAATAACACAGTTCTGTCCCAAGTTTATGGCAAACCCAGTCTGAGAGCATTTTGATAAGCTTGTATATAATTATGTGGATAAGCACTTTCTAGCTCTGTGCTATGAAAAGGATTTTTATCCAACAATAAAAATGAAAGATTCTAAAAAGTATTTATCCTAGCCACCTCCAAGGTGACTTGGCAATGTTTTAACCAATTGGGTTACTAATGATAAAGATTTTACAATCATTAAGAAATTTTTAAAAAAAACAGCATATTTCTTCACATATGTAAAAATCGTGGAGTGGATCTTTTAAGGTTATTCATATAGTCATATCTTGGCTTCACTGGTATCAAGAAGAACTGCTTGCTTGTCATTTGGTTAAGGGTATTCTGCCTTTAACTAGAAAACAAACATAATAGTATTTGTGTTGGCATTTGGGGAATCAATATCCCCAACAATACCGGCAGATTTTTTTCCAGCACCCATCGGCATGGGATGTGACCATTTTAATCTTAGTTTTGCACTTACTGTATATTATGAAATTGCTTTTGTCATAGTATTGATTTTTTCTGAAGCTGTTTGACATAGTACAACAGAGAATCTGTATAACCTGTAATATTTTAATCCCCCTGATGTATATCAAAAAAGGCTGAAAATAAATTTAAAAAAACACATTATTTAAATGGGTACAATTATAATTTCTTAGATATTAGACAACAGCACTGAAGTGTTCTATGGGTTCTATGCATCCATGGTTTTATAAATAAATAAGAAATGAAGGGGTTAAAGAAATTCAATTCCCCATGGTACACAGCACAGCCTAATAAAAACCCTTTTATAAACAATTCAGAAACAGTCATTAATGAAAAAGTGGATAATCAGTCTCCTGCCAAGATTTCATCAGTGAACAAGAATATAGAATCTAAAGTTAGTCTCTTCACCATAATCACAGTTAAATTTACTTATTTATTTAAAGTTGCATAGGACAATAAATTATCAGGACAGTCACAGCAGACTTGCCTAATCCTAGTCCAGAAGGGTTAATTAAATTGTGTTATATCATTTATAGATAGAAACATAAGTACTGGGGGTGGGGGGTTGACAGCTCTTTACAAAGTCTGAACTTTGAAGAGGATCCTATACATCCATGAAGAATTTTAATGGCAGTTTAATGCTGACATTTCAGGTACAGCCTTGAGGCGTTATCAATTCCACAAATAAACATTTAAGAAGCTTAGTATTCTTCAGACCCCTAAATCTTCAATCTTGTCTTCCATCCAGATCCACAACACAGAGGCATAGCAAGAGAGGCAGGAGGGGACAACTGCCACCAGGCACCGATTTGATGGGGTGCCTCATTGGCATAAGAGACATTAGGCTGTCTCTGATGCCGGCATGCTGACCATCAGGCATCTGCCAGGTGGAGCCATGGAGCTTTAAGTAGGTGCAGTCTGTGTATATTGTTCTTTGGAGTGGATGAGAGCTTGTTTCAGGTTACCACAGTAACACCAAATAATGACCCCATGTCTTGTCGGGCTACTCAATTCAGAGTATCTTCTGGTGATATCAAGGGATCTCTGTGTAGGAACTGCTAATCCCACTGGAAACTATAACAGGATTGTATGCGATATTCATGTGAAGAGCATCTAGTACCCATGAAGTAGTTAACTTAATTTTAGATCCAGTTGATATGTACAGTACAGACCTCCCTAGTGACTTTGTACTATGTCACAGATAATAGCAAAATTATACTATTGTTGTTTGTAGGACACATATAATAAGTCACCATTAAACATCAAATTCAAGTAAACCTGTAACACTCAAACTCAAGGCATGGTGTGTACTGGAAAACCAGACAATTTGCCTGTCTAGATTTCATAGTTTATCCACTAAACAGGGATTGGGGAATGATTGACAAGGAAATTTCAATTTATAGGAAAAAAGAACCAATTCATAAATGTAATATTTTTTTTTGATACGCTTTTCAAATGATTTCATATTTTTGGTTGACTTTTCTTTTTTTTTCAAACATTAAAATAAAAAAAATAATAAAAAAATATATATATATATATATATATATATTATAAATAAAAGAATGTATAAAAAAAATCTAAATATTAAAATACTTTTGAAAAATACTAAATCATTTGAAAGGTTTTTCCAAAGATATTAAAGCAAGGCCCACGTTGGAAATATAAATGTAGAAGAAACTTTTTAATTTTCCCTAATTTGTCATACGATTCACAATTCGTTTAATGATCCATTGTTTAATAAATTAATTCCAAAGTCAAAACATCTCATCAATTATTTGCTGTCCTCCAGACCCTGGATATGAGCCCTCACCTGATGGACTAGATGAAATCCATTTACACGGTCCATTCCAATTTGATTTTTTTTACATTTGAATTTTTTTATTGTTTTGAACAGACATGAGAAGAGTACATTTATATGAAATCACAATAATAGCACCAGTCAGACATTATATTGGGGTAAGGAAGAGAAACATTGAGAGCTATTAATCATTACACACGCAGTTCAATGCTAACACGTCATGCCAAAAACCACTTGAAGATCATAGAGTACAGTAGGTATGCTCAATACACAGTAGGTAATAAGGTGATATAATGTAGCCAGACACGTGTGTCACCAGACAGTGTGGCATTGCTTTCATGATCATGTGGATACCTTCACGATTAATCAACAATTCCAACGAACTTGTAAATAAATGTGCCGAATGGTTTGTGTTTGAGTCGTGAGTTTGTGACTTCTGTGACCTTGTGTACTTAATTGGTTGGTTTGCGGACTGGTTAGATAATACCACACTGTTTAAGGAAGGGGAGAGGGATACAGAAAGAAAAAAGGAGGGGGGATAGGGGTCAACTCTCTACAATCATTACAATCATTTTATTTTTGTATCCAAAAACAAAGGGCAAAGGGGTCTCGCAGGCCTCCTTGAGGCCGCTAGGCAATGGTGTTTTCTTTGGTGGACCACTCTAACCATGGTTGCTACGCTGTGTGAAATGAGTCCCTGTCTTTTGGTAGATTTTTCCATGAGTTGGACTCTAGTGGGTAACAATTGTTGTTTCCAGTGGAGGTCGATGAAGTTATGTGCTACTAGTATAATCAATGCTCCTATTTGTTTGGAAGCCTTGGGTAACCTGTCTGGGAATATCAGAAATAAACATGTTTTTCTAGATGGTTGTATGTCTGGTAGTTCCACCTCCAGAAAGGAGCAATATTTGGTCAACAAGACCAAATGTGAGTCATATTGCCCTCTTATCGATTACAGCGCCAGCATGCGCTGGAAGTCATGCTGTACATCTTGTGTAATTTGTGTGGCATAGGATACCATCTAAAAATAAGCTTTCTATGAGCTTCTACGTGTGAGTAACACAGCACCCCTACCCCCCACACACAGCACCCTTACCCCCAACACACAACACCCCTACCCCCACACACAGCACTCTTTCCCCATACACATCACCCCTCCCCACACACACACACACAATACCTATACCCCCCACACACAGCACCTGTACCCCCACACACACACACAGAACTCCTCCCCCACACAGCACCCCCCCCACACACAGCACCGCTATCCCCCACATACAGCACCCCACCCCACACACACAGCACCCCTACATAGCACTCCTTCCCCACACAGCACCGCTACCCCCCCACACACAGAGCACTCCTCCCCCCAGGGCTTGTGCAAGGATTTCTGCCGCCTTAGGCAAAAAAAAATTTGCCCCCCCCTCATATGTCCTGCCCACCATGTGACATCACAATGCCCCGCCCATATGATCTGCAATATGGGCCAACGCCAGTCTCCACAAAGTGTCTTTTATCTGAAAAGACAGTGTGTTTACATTAAAAAGCTTACAGGCACAGGCTATAGACACCAGAACCACTACATTATGCTGTAGTGCTTCTGGTGACTATAGTATCCATTTAATGTGAGGTAAATTAGAGATTAGTGCCACTAATAATATATTGGATTGCCTACTTACCACCAGATGAGGACAAGAGGCTGATGATGGGCTCTGTCTGGCTCCACAGGTGTGGTGTAGAAGAGGCTCTCTGGAGACTGTTTTTTAACAGTGCTCACAACAATTAACGAACAGGAAGCAGCTCCATTTTTTAGGGCTCAAGGTCTGGGCCCCCAGGGCTTGACCGTGAGTATGCCTACAATGCCCACCCATTAATCTAGCTACATGGCCCACCCATGAGTTCTCTCACAGGAAGTGGAGTGTGTGTGTGTAGGGGATGTTTTATGTGTTATTGTAGTGGATGCAATGTGTGTGTGTTCTTATAGAATGTAGTGTATAGGGATACCAATTTCTGTAAGGGATATAGTGTGTGTATAGTGAATGCAGTATGTGTTTGCGTGTAAGGAATGCATTATATGTTTCTGGGTGTGTGTGTAAGGGGTGCAAGGTGTGTTTCTGTGTATTTAATTGAATGCAGTGTGTGTCGGTAAGGGGTGCATTGATTGTGTAAGAGATGCATTTTGTTTCTGTGTGTAAGAGAATGAGTGTTTGTGTGAACGTAAGGGATGCATTGTGTGTTTCGGGTGTGTCTGTGTGTGAGTAGGAATGCATTGTATGTTTCTGTGTGTGTGGGGGGATGCATTGTGTATGTGTGTAGTGTAAAAGAGAGGGTTTGTGGGGTAGGATAGGGACTGAGAGGGGAGCAGCTCTTTATTTTTTATTTTTTTCATAGTGCTCTCCCCTCCTGTCAATTATTGATTCCCCTTCCCTCCTATCCCTCCGTGTTCTCCCCTTCTGTCCCTTAGTGCTCTCCCTTGGCCCCCTATAATCCCCCCTTGGTGGTCTTCTCACTCCCCCCACTCCCCCTTAGTGGTCCTCCATCCCTCCCCTTAGTGGTCCTCCCTCTCCCAAGCCCCTTAGTAGACATTCCCCTCCTCCCCCCACCCCCTTAGTGGTAATCTCCCCCCCTCAGTGGTCATTATCCTCTTTCTTCCCCCCCTTAGTGGTCCTTACCCTCCTCCCCTCTCCTTAGTGATCCTCCCTACTTATACCCCCCTTTGGTGGTCCTTTCCCCCCTTAGTGGTCCTCCCTCTCCCAAACCCCTTAGTGGACCTCCACCCTCTTCCCTCAGTGGCCCTTACCTCCCCTCCCTCAGTGGTCCTTTCTCCCCACCCCCTCTCCCCCTGTCTTCCTTCCTACCCCTACCCCAGTGTTCCTTCACCCCCTTCCCAGTGGTCCTTACTCACCACCTTCCTCCCCAGTGGTTCTTGCTTCCTCCCCAGTGGTTCTAACTCCCCCTTTCTCCCCAGTGGTCCTTCCCTCTCTCTCCCCAAGGTCCTTACTCCCCTTCCCTTTCCTCCCAGTGGTCCTTACTCCCCCTCCTGTGGTCCTTACTCCCCTCCCCCAGTGGTCCTTACTCTCCCCTCCCTCTCCTCCCCCAGTGGTCCTTACTCCCCCTGTGGTCCTTACTCCCCCTGTGGTCCTTACCCTCCCTCCCTTGGTGGTCCTTGCCCCCCTCCCCTCCCCTTGTGGTCCTTACCCCCTCTCCCCTTGTGGTCCTTACCCTCCTCTTCACTCCTGTCTAGGTAGCGTGGCCGGGCGGCGCGGGACAGGAACTTCTGTTTCCTGTACCTGGCCGCCGGGAGGACTGAAGGGAAGTGCTCACTCAGTGAGCACTTCCTGTCAGTCCGCCGGTGGTCGGGTACAGGAAACAGAGGTTCCTGTCCCGCGTTCCGCGTCGCCAGGCCACGCTACATTGAGAGACCGGAAGGAGGTGGTGCTCTGCGCTTCCCTCCTGCCGGTCACTCAAATCCGGCCACCCTCCATACAGCAGTGCTGCGCCTCATGAGGCTTGTAAAAGCGCTCCTTCCACACAGCACTCCTTCTCCCCACAGCAAGAGGAGCCGCACCGATGATTCCTGGTGCAGGGAACCCACGACCCTTCTAAGGTGCACCCTAGGCGCCTGCGTAGGTCACCTTACAGGTAGCGCCAGCCCTGCCTCCCCCACACAGCACCCCTAACCCCCACACACAGCACCGCTATCCCCCTACACACGGCACCCCTACCCTCCACACACAGCTCCCCTTCCCCCCACATACAGCACCCCTTAATACATTTAATACACAGCACTCCTCCCCCACACAGCACCGCTACCCCCCGACACACAGCACTCTTCCCCACACAGCACCCCTAACCCACTACCCACCCACACACAGCACCGCTACCCCCCGACACACAGCACTCTTCCCCACACAGCACCCCTAACCCACTACCCACCCACACACAGCACCGCTACCCTCCACACACAGCTCCCCTACTCCCTACATACATCACCCCTATCCCCCACACACAGAGCACCCCTACACCCACACACACCACCCCTACCCCACACAGCACCCCTACCACCCACCCACACAGCACCACTCCACCCACACAACACCCATCCCCCCACACAGCACTCCTTCTCCCCACTCACACACACAGCACCCCTCCCACACACAAAGCACTGTGATGTGTCGAGTTGCTCCATTATGTCGAATAATGAGATGGGCTAGGAATATGTTTGCCTTCCTTAGAGCTTGCGTTATTGGCCCTTCGTTTTTGCCACCTTCTCTGCTAGGTGGTCTAACTTGGCGTGGAGTTTAGTATGAGTCATCAAGATTGTTGTGCGCTGATATTATCTCCTTCATTTAGTCCTCATACTGTGCAATCCATTCCGCTATTACCTGAATGTCAGCCCGTACATCCCTGGCCAACTTAGCAAATTCTGCCTGCATCGTTGACTAGAGATCCAGCAGCATTTTGTGGATTGAGGAGTCTGTCACTGGAACAAAGGTATGTTGCAATATGCAGGTACTGTCACTGCGGGTTGAGTAGGATGGCAGTAAACACGGCCAGTTAGTGCCATTTTGTAATCGAGGTGAGGACAAGGCCGTGATTTGTAGGGTAGCTTTCGGTTTATTTTTTGGGGCTGATTTTTTTTCCATGGTGGGCAGGGTAGTATATTCATCCGTTTCAGGCTGGTTTTGGGCGTAAATTGCTGTTTTAATCACTGTAGTGTGGGTCACTCATCTGGAGCGACCAGATGCGGCCATCTCGGTGAGCTGCAAAACCATGCCCCCCCTTCCAGATTTTTAATGGCACCCATCAGGGATATCCTTTGTCACCCTTGCTCTTTAGTGGCATTGGGAGAAAGATTTATCTCTGCGCAGCAGCAAAAGATCTATGATTTGACACAACATTGCACGGTTTCTAACGGAATCCAGGAAACTGCTTACAAATTTCTAACATATTGGTATAAGACGCCCCTCCTGTTACATGCCATCAAGACATCCATAGATGACAGGTGCTGGAGATGTAAGTGAGGGTTAGGATCTCTTCTCCACCTGTGGTAGGACTGCCATCTGATCCGTCCATTCTGGTGATAGGAAAAACAATGCCCTGGCTGCTAACTTGGGTCCTAAGGCTTTATGTTGCTCATGCCATGACCTCACAGTGCCATCTCTGCCGAAGGGAATGCCCTGGAGGCCTTGTGCTGCCACTAGATATCCATATGTGATAAACGTACTTTGCCATTGTACGGTCTCTCTACTGGACACATATATATGCCCTGCCTCACACATTACCGATACCTGCACGTTTCCAATGCCTTGTTCTACTATAGAGATCTGCATATCTCATTGGTTACATGTGACATATTCAGACTGTTGGGGGCCTGTGAATCCTGCCTTTGTTTCACCTGAGGGTTTTAAAAAATTTAAAAACCTCTTTAATATAACTATATTTACAAAACAAACACCACATCAAGGTTCTTGTTATCTGTGCACATGATGTGCTGTACATCATACTTAACTGGATATACTATTAACAAAACAGAGATATATTATAAGGCCCTTCATTTAAACAAACTAAGTAGATGCTGTAAGCCTTTTAAAACTTTAAAAGTTTAAAATTAAAATATTTTGACTTTCTCTACAGCTCTAAAATAATGAAAGGGAAAAGGGGTGTCTGAAAAAAAAAGAACAGAATCTGTACACTTTATATTGTAGATAATTTACATTGCAGAGTATTTCCATGCTTGTCAATTGTGTCTTTTCAATGAAGAGTCTTTAACATCATTTTCCATTCTTCCTACTTCCAGGGCCTCTTATTATCTGTTAATATATTGCCCATTGGTGACTATTAATAAAACAATTTGTGTTACTGAACTTACAGCACTAAGACTGAAAGAGTATTGAATATCTAGTAATATAATTTAAATTTAATCAGCTGTCTGAAGTATAATGAGCTCTCAGCTCTCAAAAATCTGTCTAGTGAATGATATCACAAAAGCTCAATTTCCTAAAACTGATGCTTTCTGTAGATAATTAGAATAAGTGAGCTTCAGCACAAATGGAAGGAGAAAACACAAATATCCATTTTGTGCTAATGGGATTATTTAAAGATCATCGCATGGTCATAGAGCAAGTCAGGAGTCAAAATGCAAAGAGGCCGATGGGCTGTAACGAGAGTCGAAAACATGTATTTCCATCCTGTAGCCTGGAGCGTTCTCTGTGTTCTAAACATTCCATAACAGTACTAAATTCATTCTAACAGGCCAACAGCATCTAAAATTGACTTGCTGAGAAATCCATTTACAGGTAAGCTAAGGAACATCTTTTTTAAGCATAAACATTAACATTTATTTCTGCCTTTCTGTGAAACTAAACATATACAGTTCTGCAGTGTATGGGTTTGTTAAAAAAAAAATTATATTCCCGAAAATAACAATACTTTTTTTTTGGGAGGGGGGGTTATAGGTTCCCTTATGAGCACCACCTTTGTCCACACTAATCGGTGAAAAAATAAATGTTTAAAAATGATTTAGTTAGTTTTCAGCTCCAAGACACTTCTGCTTGCTCTGACTTTGATGACCTCAGCATGCCTGACTATCTACTCCAATCCAGCAGCATTTGATTCCCAGAAGAATTTCACTTAAACTGGAGGATGAAGTGCCCACAGTGGCTGTCACGAGGATAGTCACTAGAAGTGTATTTAGCCCTGCACTGTACAAATTGCAGTTTCTACTTTAGTGGTCCTTTAAAGTTTCAAACTTCACTTATTAATCTTTTTTTATCCATATAATGATGGTTGAACCTTCTAAATACCCATATGCCAGAAAAAACTAATTCAAGAAAGATGTCTGCCGTATAAAAGAGAAATAGCCACTAGATAGACAGCCATCCTGAAAGAACGCTATTAGAGATACAGACTTCTAAGGAAACAACCCTCTGATCCGTCCATTCTGGTGATAGGAAAAGAAGTGTCCCAGTGGCTAACATGGGTCCTAAGGCTTTATCTTGCTCATGCCATGACCTCACAGTGCCATCTCTGCCAAAGGGAATGCCCTGGAGGCCTTGTGCTGCCACTAGATATCCATATGTGATAGTTTACTTTGTCATTGTACGGTCTCTCTACTAGACATATATATATGCTCTGCCTCACACGTTACCGAGACCTGCACAAGAGAGATATTCCACCAGACATAATATTGGTAAGACCCTGTAAGACATTTTAAGGAACAACAAAGTTTGTAGATCATACATAATAGTAAGGGCTTAGGGCTACTACAAATAGAAGCTATAAACCATGGTGGGATTAATAGTGAAGGTTTATGGCTAAAATAAATGGACTCTAGAAACCATGCTGGAATATTGCTGTATATTGTCAGTATAAAAGACATGTATGTCAGATATATGTCACATATATGTTACAGTATTAATTCATGTAAAGGAATGCTTATTAAAACTGTTATCTGGCAATGTTAGTAACATATTTTTGGAGGAAACATTTTTGTAATTTGTGCTTTATATGGGTTCTTGTGTCGATCACAGAATTACAGTAAAAATTATAGTTTGTTTTCTGATACTTTGGCTCATATATCTATCTTGAATGTCTTTCTCTTATTTTACTGAGAAAGAAAATGTTTTAACCTAACGTTCATTTACAGAGCTTAGTATGTTCCGTAAAGGCTGTGATAGGTTATTCGATACGACAAAAGGATTATTTATAAAAAGCGAATTTATAAAAGTTGTTTCATCACCATGGAAACCTATGAAATGTTTTTGTTGAGTCCTTCACAGTTAGAACACATAAAACCAAAATGTAATAATGAAAAAGTGAAATAAATTACAAGTACAATAGGGTAAATTACCCCGATCACGAATTTGACGACACAGTGGCGACACACTGACACAATGAAAACATTTATGTTTTCTTAACGCAGCAGTTGTATCTAAAAAAAAGATTACCACAGCAATCTGTCCCAGATTGGAAAAGTATCTATAGACAATGTGTGTGGGTGAGATACTGATCCAAACAAGCAATGCATCAGTCAGTCCAATAAAGGAGAAACTTAATAAACGGACACTCACATAACACAAAATTCATGTTCAGATTTTTTTTCCCAAGGATTACAGGGATTATGTTGGTGAAACAGCACAAACAAAAAAGTACATTTATTATTTATTATAATAAGCAAAAAAAACAAAGGATGAAACAAGTATAATATTCCATATGTTCAGAGGCTAACGAAACCCAAGATTAGCTTAATTGGGACAAATTAAGAAATGTTTTGTTGATAAATAAATGGACCAAACTATTATGGTAAAATATCACACAGAGTCAAACAGAGAATTCATCAAGGTAAAGAAAAAAAGTATACTTAAAGTTACTGAGTTTGATTAAAAAATAATTTTACATCCCACAGGAAGGACATAGTTTCAAAAAGAGGAACCCTCAAGGAGTATATAGGATGGGAACCAGTAAAGGATGGGAACCAGTAAAAGTTGTCATGAAAGTGAAGACAAGTAAAGGGTTAGAAGACGTATTATCAACAGTGTCAAAGGTGGCAGAGAGTCCAAGAAGTATCAAAAAGAGAGCAATAACCTTTAAGATGGTTATATTGTTGGTTAAGGCCATTTCAGAAGAGTGCTGAGAGGCCTGATTGACGTGGATAATGGAGAGATCTGGAGTTTAGAAAGTTAGTCATAATGTAATGTACAGTAATTTAAGAAGCTTTGTGATGAAAGACATTAGGATAATTAAGGTGGAAAAGTGTAAATCTTGTTTCTTGACTAAGTTTTCCTTAAATGTCACCTTTCCAACTGTTAGATTACCAACAGTCGATACCAATTTTCGGGCAAAAATATTGACAGTTTTCAACCTCTAGGCCCATGTTTTGCAGCCCGCAATGCTGTCCTTTGCCCCGCGATAACAATTCACATTTTAGCAGGTACCTATTAGCAATTTCACTGTAAAGCAGTGACATGTTTTGATGATAGAAAAACCAAATAAACAATATTAAAGTCATACTCTTTATAAGTGTTTCTTCACCTGTGAGCCACTTCACCATGGTCTTAGCAGGACAGATGTGGGCGATATCTAAATTATTTACACTTGAGTGACAATGTACATTTCCAAAATCAAGTATACAAATGTGTACTGTAGAGCGATTTTGTGCTATGCCAGGTAGATATCTGTGTGATGGCGGTGGTGGCCCCAGTAGTCATTAATGCTTAGCAACAACATTGAAAAAAGCCGTAATTTGACAGAAAATTATCCAGTTTTAAGTCCATTCAGTGAAAGGAGATCAGCAATTAAAAGAGACGTGGAAAGCTGTTCTGTGCAGTTTTTGGTATAATGTGGCTTATTTTGTGGCTCCAATTTTCACTGGAAAACCTAGTAAGAAGTATTCAACTGACACACACTAGGTCCTCCTACGCTTACCTATGGTATCCCTCACTATACCTTAACCGTAGACATACACAATTGCCCATACGGGAACTAATCAGTTTATAAGATAACAAGATGTTGATTTACTCTACGTTTCTACTACTATCACTTAAAATGTGCAGTAATTTTAAATGCCATAATGATGTTGTTAACTGTCACAGTTGAGCTTGATATAGCTGTCGTGGCTACTCAAGCGTGATGTAAAGCTCGGACAACAAAAATAAAGAATTAAAAAAAAAAGCTAACATATCATTTCTTTTTTTTTTATCGGGAGAAATACAGATATTGTATTATATGTCTTCCAACATTTTAGTTCACTGTGATTGGCTGCTGCAGGTGTCTTCCCCATAATAATCATTTTTGTTTTTGTTGGATTTTTTTACTGCAGTAGATTTTAAACGTTACGTGCAAAATCGAACTGATTTACTATACTCATTCACATAATATTCTCTGCATTTTACATTTTAATGCATTTGGTCTCATTCTGCCTACATGATTACCACCTATAAATAAATGAATGCAGAAGCTGCTTTTAACAACACTGCGCTAGCACTGGAATATTAGTGCATTTTATGTAGAATAAATTAATTTTACAAAATTACACTAGAAAAGTGAATTATTTAGTTAATAATTGTCTATGTTAAAATATACTTTGCTTTTTACAGCTTCCATAGATTTAATAAACCTTTGGCAATGAACAAAAACAAAATTGAACCAAAGGTGGGTGATAGAGAGTACTAGATGTCACAAACTGGTTTAAAAGCTGATTCACTTAAAAGTTTACTCAAAGGAGCATGACCAATTCAGTGATTTGAAGTAATTATGGTTTTTGAAGTAATTTTTTTCTGAACTCTACAAGAGTAAAGAGTGTATAATAGGGTTTTCCATCATGGTTGTATCTATAAATGTGCTCAAATTGAGTCAGTTCTGGGTGTATAAGGTTGACTAAGCAATTATAAACATACTAGGTACTTGCTCACAATGTTGAGTCTCCGCAAGAGGCATCTGGTAGCTCTCAGCAAAGGCTCTCACATCAGAAAAAGCATTCCTGCATACAAAGCATCTTTAATTTTAAAAAAATGTTAAAAAAGAAAATTTACAGAAAAATATTTTTAAAAATGTAAATGAAAGCAGGAGGCATTTGCCTGTCTATGAACTTGCCATTCTGCCCATGGTACTCAGAGTCATAAATACAGACATGGGGTAACTACATGAAAAAAAAAAATCTGAAGTTTCTACTTTTTTCTATAAATAATGGACGGTGCTTATGGAGCTGCCATCCATTTAATATAATTGTATATAAATTAGCATTTTCAAGATGTCTCGTAATTGCTGGATTTTAGTCTGAACTATCAATATATTTAATGAACATTTTCTAACTTTGTACATAAGTGTAAAATATAAAGTTGATTTTTCCGAGTTAAAGGAACTCTATTTGCACCCAGACCACTTCATCGTAATCCTTTTTTAACTGTGGCAATGCTGGTCCAGTCATCTAAATGGTTACTAGGGCTCTATGGCAGTAGCATATTTGTATTCCTAATGCTATAATGTTCCTTTAAACCGTATAAAATAAAACAAAACCTACAAAGTCCAAGTTAGTGTTAAACACATAATAACGTAACAATGTAATTTAAGCTGAAAAAGAAGACGCAAGTACTTCATGTTAATCGTTTGAAAGATCCCTCATGGATAACATTTTCCAACAAAAGAAATAAAGACATTTTTCTAGGAATTAGTTTCTAAAATAAAATTAGTTTTTTTGCGTTTTTTTTCCACATTGACTTAATAGCCCAGAATTCAGTTTCTGATAACTTCAGCTACATAAATCGATATCAATTTACTCTAGATATGGAATATTCTATACTCAAGATTTATGGAATCTGGGATTGTACTCTTAAAGCAGACACTTGGGATTGTATTTAAATTCCAAATAGGAATATGTTGAACGGACAAATTAGCACAGCTGGAGCGTTTTGTATAAAGAAAATAACAAGTCAAATGAGAAGGAAAGTGTAAGTAGAGGGCATATGTCTGACTAATCTTTCACCAAGGATAGAATGATAACCAAATTAAAATATCACAAAACAGTTCCCTAAACTGTAATAAAAGGATTAGACTTTCCATGTGCTTGAGGTATAAATGATTGGTAAAGATTGTAAAACATTGTTGCAATATGAAGACCAAATTGCAAATTAAGGAGAAAAGAATAGAGTTGAAAAAAAGTGCTAAAAAATTATATTGGTATGTTACCGTTAAAATATATGAAAATAAATGGAAATGCAGATCAATAAATTAGCCATTTAGTGATTTTAAAAATACCTTTGAGTTCTGTTCTTCTGTTATATGTATTTATCAGTATGCCTGTATAATAATTATTATATCTATACTTCATCTGATTTTCTAAATTAACATAAAACCAGCTATATACGTGCTTTGGGCAATAGATAGAACAAAAGAAGAGAATCCTACGATGAGTACTTACGTACTAACTATCTACCCTTTCAGCTAGCTTTCTTCAATCCATGTTCAGGCATTTTATATTGAACTAATCTTAATCACTTCGTGCAAAAATGGTCTGAGTGGATTTGTACCAAATTCTAAAGTAAAATCTAAACAGTTCACTTTTTATTAAACCATGGTGAATCATAATAATAATTTTGTTTTTAAAAACATGCTCTTGAACCTTATCTTCTAATGAGTTTTTAAATAATTTCTACAGCGCAGATTTTTATACTTTTCTTAAATATAGACACCACATATATTTTACGTGACTCGTTTGGCACATTAAAGACTAATGGACTGGATTTAACTAGCGTATGTTCTTTGAGTACCTGGGGGTATACATGATCTGACCTTTGGACGTTATATAATTTATCTTTAATTGTTTAAATACTTCCTGTGTCAATCATCTATGTTTTTTTATGCAAGATTTTGGTAATGTTGATTTGAAAATCTGCAGCCATTTGGTTCTTCCTTGATAAATGAAATGAAGAAACAACATATCTAACCATTTTATCTTCTCCTGATCCCCGCTAACTGATTTATCCATTGCAGGTTTCAGACAAACATTGTTTGCATAAATGTAAACAATATGTATAAAATAAGTGGCTTACAAAAGATACAGGGGCTGGATTTGGAGCTGAAGTAATAAGAATGGGAAGATAATCTATAACTGTAGCCAACAGTCGGCATGAGTCTAGAATCAATAGATGCGGCCAAAGAGTCAGCAATGGCAACAAAAGATTGTAGTTTGGTAATGTTGTCTAAAGTCATCAAAGGAAGCAAAAAGTCAAGATTAACAAACCAAAACCAAACACAAGATCAGGTAATGCTAGGATGTATGGCATAAAAAATCTCTGTAGCAACTGAGTAGGGAAGAATCCATTTTGTGATATATCATAGATGAAAATGCCTGAATGATACACGAATGAGAAGGTTCAGCAGAGTCTGAGAGAACATACAACCTGGTTTCATTATCAAACCCTTGTTCATTGTTTTGAGCCAGAGAGTACACATCGGAATATTGCATAGTTAGTGCAGCCATGCATAATGCTAGAACGGAGGACAACGGTTGTTACATGACGACCTTTGTCCTAGCATGCTCGGACCTAAGTGCAAAATACTGATGCTGTTGTTTGCAAATTTCAGGTGTCTTTAGGAGGCACATCCTGGACAGGCACATATAACATTTTTCAAATACTACTTTGATGTAGGTTTTTCTATGCTTTAATCCTACTGACTTTATCTCATTCTTTACAACTCTCCATCTTCTGCAGATTTTTTCCTTCATATAAATCAGGACAGTTTTATGATGTCTAACCCCTTACAATAACGCTGTTCGACAAACAAAATGTTTCTGACTTGAAAATACTTACTTCAATTTAATATCAGCATGTGAAAAATAACTATGACATTTAAAGAAGAATAAAGGGTGTGGCAAACCTGAGTAGTGGAATGATGAGTCATTTTAGGCTTTGTTTTGTGTGTATTGTCTGTGTAAGGCTTGCATGAAGTGAAGTTTTATGGTTATGCTTTATGTAAAATACCAGGATGCCACGTAAATATATTAAAATAAATGACAATTTTTGTTGTGTGGTGATGAGTCATCCACCCAGAAACATCAAATTTCTCCACTCATGAAGACAGCCTGCCATCATTATTTTAGCCTCTAGGTAGGGGATCAGGACAAACCCTGGGCACCTCATATTTGCTGCGATACACATTCTGTGAATCTACGTGTATTGTTAAATAAAAATGGACATTCAATGCCTTTTTCCATCCTAATGATTTATAGAGAAACCACAAATCATATAAACAACTGCTTTTTATGCATGGCATTTCAAGAAAAAATAAGTGGAGTATGGAACACCCCATAAAAGCTGAATACATCATGTTCCCCAATACTAAATTTAACCCAATTCTAGCCCTAAACTCAATAATCCTAAACAGCCCTTACACTACAACTTCAACCCTTCTCAAGTTTTTTAAACTTTTTAATACTAAACACCCTATGCCATCTAACTCTGACATGGACCTTATTCTATCCTCAGCTGAAAACCTTTACTCTAACCACTTTTAATATGATCTTTAACCTTGCGTGTATTTACAACGATGCATAGATTCACTACACTCACAGGTTCAAACACAATACATTATAAGCGGAGCAGAAATATGCACATTTATATATGTAAAATGCTTCTATGCTTGCTGACTACTGTTGGACAGTGACAAGAGATGCCCCAGAAGAGGACTACAAACGACAAGCAAAGAGAAGGTGCTCTCATGAATAGGACACTATTTAGGATAGTACATTCAATTGCTGTATGTGTTTTTTATAATGTTGCTTTATAGTACGACTATATTACTGAAGAGCATGTAGTGTATCTCAAAAACTAGAGCTAATGAAAAATTGAAGTCGTTCATTTATTTAACCCGAAATTAGTATACTTTAACTATTTTTTTGTAAGAAAAGAATTGTAAATATTCTTTGTTGAATGGTGAAATTCTGCCCACTCTATAAAAGGAATTACAAATGGGAGCCTGCAGAAGACTACAAACTGTTCAACGGAAACAAAAAAGATTGACAGATTACTCAGATAAGAAATTTTAATTTAAAAATAGCTTACTTTTCCATGCCCTCCATTTTCCATGCCTTCTGCTATTTTTTAGAGGTTTTTTTTACCCTGTGTTATCTACATTTGAAAATGGTATGCCATGATGGGTTTATTTCACATTCCTAGGATACCATCGGGTCTCAAAAGGCAACACAGACCCAGCAAACCAATCTGTCAAACTGAATTGGGCAAGCCCTATATTGACCCTGTAGCTTTTCAAACAACATAAAATCTGTACATGGGGGTATTGTTATACTTGGGAGACTTCACTGAATACAAACATGAGTGTTTAAAACATTAAAACATATCACAACAATGAAATCACCAGTAAAAGTGCAGTTGTTGTGGAAAAAAAATGCAAAAAAGCCCACTTTATTTTTGTATTGCGGTATGCTAAATATTGTGCTAGTACTGGATCGGAGGTTAAAGGAGGTCGGAACAGCCGAGGTGAGCATTCTACTCCGGTAGGGTGGGAGCTTCCCAGAAATGCTCTTATGTTAAAGACTGGAAAGATGGAGAGTGCATTGGGATTCCAGCGACAGTCAGTTTAGCTCTTTTAACATATCATAGTGGTGGGTAAAGTAATTACATTCTAGTACAAAGCGGCAGAACAAATTATATAACGTATTAAGTTTATTAAGGTGGGTTTGCGGTGCGGGTGCATACACTACATCCCCATAATCAATGACCGGCATTAGCATTTGCTGCATCTGTTTCCTTACTGTAGGGCTTAGGCATGATTTGTTTCTGTACAGGGCACCTAGTTTTGGGTAAAGTTTTGAAGCAATTTTTTCAATGTGAAGGCCAAAGGATAGATTTGATAAAACCTATCAACAATTTTGTTGGTAACAACAAGATCCTCATTATAGTAAATTAGTAAATATATCTATGTGATTCAAGTTGCCTCTAACTGCCTCCAGTTTGACTTTCCAAAGAGGCCACTCACTCTTTTAATAGAGTCTTAGACTGCAGAAATTGGGCACCAACATGGATCCCCAGATACCGCAAGAAGTACTGTCATTATTTTTTTCTTCCCTTATGACTCATATTTCTCCCTTGCCACTACTTTTTATTTATGTGTGTTATCTTTTCTTCCTTCTCCCAAATATCAAAATCAAGGAGCAGCCATTTTGCTTTCCTCTGCCCATGAGTCTGCTATTTGCCCTGTGGTTAATGGGTAAATTTGATTGGACCAAACACAAAAAAATACAGTTTTAAATCTACGCTACTTAAAATTTTAACAAGAAAATATGGGGATTCAGTTAAGCCAAATGCAATATTGTGTTCAGCCCACCACTACACAGTAACCCAATATCGGTGGGTCCTACACTAATTTTAACATGGAAGATAAGCATTCTTACTACAATGCTTACTACTTAAACTGCTTCAATTGATTCTCCTCAAATTTATGCTTTCCTATGGGCACCTCCAAAGAGGCACTTGGAGCAGAGGGGCAGGTGCTCAACACCAAAGGAATCTGGTCTGGATTCTAAACATACACAGAAAAAAAGGGAGTTTGGGACTTGTACACCCGGGACATGTTGTTGCTTTAAAGACCAAAATACAGATTAAGGGAACAGTGCACATACAAACAAATCCACTTTTAAATCTTAAAATAACTTAGCAAACAAATATGTGGATTTAATTACACTTTATAACCTTTTCGTGTTAAGCTCACCACTGCGTCACACGCAGGACAGCCCAAAGCACACCACCCATTTCAGGTACCCCTGTGAACTTGACCACAGGAAAGCATACTTTTGAGAAGAGTTAATGGAAGCTGTTAAGTAGTAAGTATTGTAGAATGCATATTTTTCGTACATGTTAAAATTAGTGTAGGGCCCATTAATATTTGGGTACTGTGACTGAGTGGTGAATGTAAACGATATTTGAGGAGGAGGAGGGGGTGGCAGATCAGCACAGAAGGGGTTACTACAACCAAGTTAGTTGCAACCCCCTGTTCCCTGCTTTTGTGAAACTAATTAGAAATATAATTAGTCGTTCCAGATTCACAATCTACAGTTTGACTGCATTTTAAATGCTTCCCCTGGTAATTATTGTAGATCCATACTCACTTGCATTCACCTGAACAAGTGTTATTTCAATGACTGGAAATACCAGCCGAGACCAACATAATGCTTTTTAATGGGGATTCAGCTCTCATGTGAAAGCATGTTCGCACATAGGATTACGTCAAAGGTCAGAGACTAGCCTGCATTGTATTATAGTTTGGTTTTTATAATCTTTTAAAAAAAAAAAAGTAAGAAGACAACTTCAGCTTGGAGTGTTCTTTTAAACAGACAAATGACTCTAACTGCAGATCTCTGCTGCATGTTCAAATGGTGCCTTTTAAAATCTGCGCTCTTAATAAATATACTAATACAGCTTATACTAAAATACCAGCACGGGAAACTGAAAAGGCAGAGTAAAAATTTTTAAAAAATTAAAAAAATACACCTACATTTCAATAAAGTAAAAGGAAAAATCATTAACAATAAACCCACAAGCAATAAGACCCATTAATCCCTCGGTACTGAAGAGGAGTTATGGATGCTGTGTGCTTGCATTTAATGGTATATTCAGCACTTGGGTATTCCAGTCGCACTAATGGTTTGTTGTTTGTTGAATATATTCTACAAGCTGTAAGAGGAACTCGATGTAAATAGCTTTCTATTAAAACTGTTTCATATTTGTAGATGGAGCATACAAGTTAGAGCGACGAGTATTCGAGGCTCTACCAATCACTGAACCTCCCTTGAAGTTATAATCATAGTCTCAGTGGGTGAGAGGGCGAAGGAATTCTTCATTCTATTCCGTGCCACCTCGCTTAGACACTTTTTATAAGCCGTTCAAAATTATATATGGCATCTCCAAGAGGAAACCATTGCAAAACTGTGATGAGACAATTGGAAAATGAAAAAATATTATTATTTTAAGAATTGTAACATTTTAATATAATGTGAAAAATGATAAGGGGATAATAAATGCAGAGCATAAAACTAGCTAATAATAAAAAGCCTCCATGAGAAAGCCTGCTGTCGTATTTGCATTTACCCTTAAACTAATGCTGCGCACATTTCGGAATGCAAATAATTCACGGGAGGGAACTATATGAGGGTTTTAATAATCATTTTCCTTTAATGAGAAGCTGTACTTTGATTGAAGACTGCTTCAAAATGTTCTGAACTAGGTCTAATAAAGGGCATTTTTAATCATTTAAAAGAAATGTATTGAAGCAGAATGTTCTGTTTTAAAATTATTATGCACTCACAAATCCTTTTTTTTTATTATTATTATTAATATACAGACTATGCGATAATTGCATTTCATACGTGCGCAGTTTTGATTGTAGCTGTCGAGTTAAACTGCACCAAAGTGTATTGAGAAATGGGCATTATCTGCTAATCAGGAGGTCAGCCGTTCCCAGTGTATTTTGGTTTTGTTTTTTCAGATTGAAATTGCTCATGTTAAAGATTAACTAATTAATTTAAATTCTAATTTTCAAAACAAGTAAACACACACAGTAGACATATTATAATGAAAACACACATTGTATTTTGTAAGCAGATGAAGCACATTATTCTACAATGTATAATACTATATATATATATATATATATATATATATATATATATATATATATATATATATATATATGATTAGCCGTATTAGTCCCGTTGACAAGATGCTAAATACCAGAGTATTGCAGTATGCCGTATATGCAGTATGCCGTATATGCAGTATACCTTTTTTATTGGACTAACGTAATACTTAGAAGACAAGCTTTTAAGAGTTTTCCTCTGTGCCTCGTGTCTGAAACAATACACATATACATATATATATATATATATATATATATATGTATTTACCAATAAGGGAATGCAGTTATTCTCTCTCTCTCTCTCTCTTTCTTTATCTGTCTCTCTCTCATTTGCTGTATTTTATAATATTCTATTTAAAAAAAGAAAGTAGCACAAAGATATATCATTCAGCACTTATTTGAAATGATTACAGTCCAATGGCAGCTTAAACACCAAGTATGGAGTCTCTCTCTTCCGATCAAAAGCTGGGTAGAAATAGGAGGTAGGTGCAGCACCTGAATAGTCATTTTTAGGGTAAATAGTATATTTTGGTCATGTGGTCCCATACATCCTGTAAACACTTTTGAGAAAGCGTGAAAAGTTAAAAGAGGTCAGCGCTAATAATAATAATAAGGAATAGGTAGGCAGCGGCCTAGCAGAGGGTAACCCTCTAACCCTCTAGCATAAGAGTAGAAAATAACAACAACAGTAGTGCAAGGCTGCGCCAAAATGTATCAATGTAGACTTATAGGAAATAAAAACAAGTATATAGATAGAGCATATATAAAAAATATATGTAACTATTAGTCTTTATTAAAACACCATAAAAAAGTAGGTAAAACAGAGTCCATCCAAGTGTTGAAATGTTCAGTAGAAATTAAATAATAAAATGTTCAATAAAAATCATAAAACCGTCTCACTAGTATATGGATAGGGTATGTGTACAATCCTCAGGAGTTGATCCGTCCGGATTGTAGGTAATCCGTATATGTGAAGATAAAAAACACGACAAACTTCCAATGGTGAAATATTGTAGCTCCGAAGGTAAAATAAATAAAAAGGAGGATAGTACACTCACATTTGGTGGAGCTAAGGCCAGCTCTGGGATGGAGGGCGCTTAGCGGTATAATCCCCGCTAAAGGATATACTGGAGAAGTTGGTCCGTCCGTCCGACTTTGGTTCCGTCGTACTCCACAGAATATATATAAAAACAGCAATAGTGCACTCAGTTGGAAAAAGTAAATAAAATAAGTAAAAATAAAATATACTCACAATGTTAGAGCAGAAAATACTGCTCTATTGACACAGCACTGGTGGAATTATCCCCACCTATGGATTGCTTGAAACAGGATACAGTTAAAATTAAAATGCCAGGAAAAAATAAAAAAGTGTATATACAATAAAAATAAGTATAAGGTTGGTCCTATAAAAAAGGTAACCAAATATAACTTTTTATTGCTTTAAAATACACAATTTAAATACAGCCTTGCATTACTGTTGTTATTATTTTCTACTTTTGAGAAAGCCTATGTTTAGGTGAAACGCGTTAAGTGTACTATAAATACTGTTTTATCTGTTTTTTATCTTGCTACTGTTTTTATTATTTTTTAACATTAAAGTACTTTTTTTTTTACCTGTTTCTGCTGCTGCTGGATCCTTGGGCTACATCTTTGTTGTGGATAATACCACCTAAGTGTATTGGATTGAGAAAACCACATTTTGTTCTTAAGTATGAGAGTAAGCTTTTTATCTTTTTATTGAGTTTTACTCTCCATATTACTGTGTACACTATTGTGGTTTTATTTGTCTCTTTCTATATATATCGACCCATGGAGAAAGACTATCTACACTTATATCCTCGAGTGGGGATCATACCACTTCACGCGCTGTCTTTGGAGCCATATCTACAGCTCCATTACATGTGGGTGCACACTTTATATTTTATATAAAAACTTTATAATTTTTTTAAAATTGTTATTTCTATGAGGATACCTCCTACAACCACGACAATACAAAGAATCAACTTTGCACTTTATCCTTAGGCGGGGATTATTCTGCCCAGGCGCATAAATTGGAGCTGCATTGAAGCTCCAAAAAAGTTTGAGTTTTTAATTACTATACTTTTGTTTTTCCTCAGTTTTTCCTTTTTGTCATTCCATATGCCCTACTAAAGACTATTTAGGTGCTGTACCTACCTCCTGTTTCTATTTAAAAAAAGATTATATTTTGGGAGGAATATTAAAAACCCCAGTCTGGTATTTATGGAATATATACAAAACCCTGATCTTGTGCATCCTGGTTCTAAAAATGTATTCCCACTGAGAGCATATTAGAAAAATCATGAAATATTAAACACTCAAGGACCACATAAGAGTCTATGCCATCATGCAGTGCACAATTTTAATGCTCAGTGACAGCATAGACCGCCATGTAGTAAAATTACCAGCAGGGGGGCGGGGCCTGACCGCAGAGCAGAGTGGTTGACAATCTCCAGAGCTCCTGCAACAAACCGCATTAAAAACCACCTTTCATCCCTTAAACGGTGACTAATCGGGCCACAAAGGCCGGCAAATGAAGGGGGACACTAAGTGGAGCAGTAGGATACCTCTCAAGCAACAAAACAAGATGCACCTCTCGGACAAGCGTCTGAGGCCTCCTCGACAGGCAGGCACGGGAGAGACGGCCGCTCTCCCCTCTCCACAACCAAATACCCCTGTGAAGAAGGGCCCTCGTTCCCCCCCCTCTGGACCGGCAGGGGTCATCCCAGTCCACCAGCCCACGGAGAACACTCACTTCCCGGACACCCGTTAAAGCAACTCCGACCAAACAGCCCCATGAGGCCAAGCCAAGATGGCCGACGGCAGTGCCGCAAACCCACCACATGAGACAGCCGAGGAATGGGCAGCGACCTTCCAGGCTAAATTCGACGCTGTTTGCAGGAACTTCTGGGAGCAGTTAGAGAAGAGGGGCTTGCCTCCCGCTCTGAAACCAGCTAAGCTACAACAGCGCGACAAGAGTCACCAAAGCTTACCACAGCTTACCACTGTGCAGCATGCTGCTAAGCCGCCAGTTGCCCCTCCAATTCCTGCCAAATCCACAATGGGACCCACCCGGAGACTCACCCCGCTGCAAAAGCTGCAACACCGGCGAACAGCACGGTACCGGAGACGCAGACCACACCAGACACCCAAGCCTGCTCGCTCTCTCCCGAATAGGAAGATTGAGGCGCCTAGAGCTCTGCCTGCAAGCAGCAACATGAGACATACAGTCCCCCTGGTTTGGGACCGGGAGGTAGCAGCTCACCTACTACACAACAGTGGCAATCAACCAAGCTGGGGAGCCCACAAACCGGGCTATCAAACAGACTATCTATGAAACACACCAAGGGCATCAGATGACAGGTTACAGCTGTCCGAGTTCCAGCTATCAGTTTGCTCACAGTACGGGAGTTAAATGGCTGAGCACCAAGACCAACCGTACCTTTTCATCTAATTTGATATGTACATTTGATGTGTTCACTTAATCTATTTCCAACACCCATATGTAGAATAGGCTCAGTTACATTATTCTCCAGATAGCCGGTCACATATTGGCCTTAATACTGACCTGCCTGATTGCCTAACAATTACTCCCTCCCAACTCGTATCTTATAAGCATGTTGTTAATCTAGTTTTTATTTAACCACTCACATGTCCAGCTAACCCACACTGAAGGTAGAATCTATAGTACAGTATAACCGGACATACATGAATAGTCTGAAACCCTGCCACTTAACTGGAAATGTGTGCAATAGCACTATACTGTTGTTTAAGCTAACATTTATCTACTATACCTTAACATGCATACACATCCTGGATACTCACCTCGGCTACTCACCTTGGCTACTCACTCCCATGCTGTCAGCTAGAGTATTTAGAGCTTAGCCTATTGTCTCATTATTGTTTACTGACACATGTTTAACGTGTCATCTTCTCGCTATATGCCTAAAAATTGTGTCTAGCCTGCTTCAACATAATAACTAAAAATGTGCAGATTCCAAGTGCCTAATTGAATGTTTATTACTTATTCTATGCATGCTGTTGTGGCACTTCACAAATGCCTGTAATTTTCTCGCACAGAAAAAATAAAGAATTAAAAATAAAAAATTACCAGCTGGTGTTAAATTCCTGCTGGCACCAATGAACCCCAGGTATTGTTTTATACCTGGTGGTCCCCTCTATCATATAAGGCTGGAATTAGTAGCCCCAGACAGATCTATGCTCTGTTTGTAGAGCTCAAAGTGAGTACTATAATCAGGTAGTTAAATGGGGATTAAAAATCCTAATTTATGCAATGCGGTGAGAGCAGGGTTAAATCCCTAGGCACGTGTGACTCTACTCTCTCACCTGAGGCCATTTTTTGTGTCCCCAGACTGACAGGTGAGCTGCATGCAGAGCTCAGACTAAGATTGGCATGCAGCTCTTTCAAAGGGGATTTAAATCCCCATTGATGATAGATTACAGAGGAAGTGGTTCTATTTCTAGTGTCAAAAGTAAAGACAAATAAGTTGATGGGGCCTTATGGAATACACCCGAAGTTATTAAAAGAGCTTAGTGGTATACTAGCAAAACTATTAACAGATTTATTTAACCAATCATTGTTAACAGGAGTCCAAGAAGATTGGAGGTTAGCAAATGTTGTGCCCATTCACAATAAAGGTAATAGGGAGGGTAATAGAGATGAATTGAATCAATAAATCTGAGGAAAGTTCAGTGTCTGCATGCAGAGGGTGGAGACACTGAATGTTTGGATGCATTTTAGGCAGCCATGACCCAGGAAGGATCTTTAACAGCCATCTGAGTAGTGGCCAGTGAAGTTATCACTAGGATGTAATGTAAACACTGCATTTTATCTGAAAAGACAGTGTTTACAGAAAAAAAACCTGAAGGTAAGGATTCTACTCACCAGAACAAATTCAATAAGCTGTAGTTGTTCTGGTGACTATAGTGTCCCTTTAAGTTTGGATTCCAATATTTTAAACAAAAACATATACAAAATGCCAGTGAATAATAAAGCACACTCAAAAACCTGTGTGGTATCCTCTAAACTTACACCAAATAATATAACACAAAATACATACAATAGGTGGAGCGTGTTAAATCAACGTAATGAAAGCACACAGTGGCACTGGACCAAGACAATTTAAGCATTGTACTGCAGAGACCTCGAGATGGAAGGATTTCCCCAAGTGAGAAGCTCATTTAGCAGACAGAGTAGGACCTGCCAAAGATGGGGTACATTGGCGTTGTGGCAGGCTTATGCAATGTATGATCATATACTGTAACTAAACCCCCATTATTTTTTTGCCTAGATTAGGTGTTTTTAATAAAACTGAAAATTGTTCAGCATTAAAATAACTGTTTAGTAGATAAGTGAGTGCGCTGGATTTTCATTTTTACTGAAATACAAATGTAACCATATTCTAGTGCAACACAAGTGAAGAGCTACTGAGATTTTGGCTTAATTAGTAGGCTTTTTGGGATATTTACAAAGATCCCATCCCCTTTCTCTGCGTCTTAGTGATCATTCCTCCCCGTATGAATCCACCGGATGCCAGGTATGGTCAAAGTATCACTTTATTGTATCAAAAATAAAAGAGAAAACAATAAAATAAATTGGAGTAAAAATCCTTACAATTGGGTTGTGTAATATGTGTTTCACCTCTTCCTGAGGCTTCCTCAGTTGCTGTGTGTCCGATCATCTCTGTCCCTTGGTCTCATATGTGTCCTTAATTGAGTTCTCTCAGCTTTTGGTGACTTCTGTCTTCTTTCGATGGCCATTGGAGTAACTAAATAACCTCCATTTGTTTAAATATACCTAGGAATTTTGAAACAGCGCAGGTAACTTTTTTTTTGTTGGTTTTTACAGTATGTATTGGAGCTGAAGTGTACTTGTTTTTCTGTATTTAGATTTCAGTAAGGTTTTTGACACTGTTGCACATACAAGGCTTATCAATAAATTGCAATCTTTAAGTTTGGATTCCAATATTGTTGAATGGGTAAAGCAGTGGCTGAGTGACAGGCAACAGAGGGTTGTAGTCAATGGAGTATATTCGAAGCATGGGCTTGTCACCAGTGGGGTACCTCAGGGATCTGTACTTGGACCCATTCTCTTTAATATTTTTATTTGTGTTATTGCAGAAGGTTTTGATGGTAAGGTATGTCTTTTTGCTGATGATTCTAAGATATGTAACAGGGTTGATATTCCAGGAGGGATAAGCCAAATGACAAATGATTTAAGTAAACTAGAAAAATGGTCAGGGATGGGGCAGCTGATATTTAATTTGGATAAGTACAAGATAATGTATCTTGGATGTACAAACTAAGGGCAGAGTACAGAATATTTGATAGAGTCCTAACCTCAACATATGAGGAAAGGGATTTAGGGGTGATTATTTCAGATGACTTAAAGGTAGGCAGACAATGTAATAGAGCAGCAGGAAATGCTAGCATAATGCTTGGTTGTATAGGGAGAGGTATTAGCAGTAGAAAGAGGGAAGTGCTCATGCCATTGTACAGAACACTGGTGAGACCTCACTTGGAGTATTGAACACAGTACTGGAGACCTTATCTTCAGAAGGATATTGATACCTTAGAGAGAGTTCAGAGAAGGGCTACTAAACTGGTTCATGGATTGTGGGATAAAACTTACAAGGAAAGGTTAAAGGATCTTAACATGTATAGCTTGGAGGAAAGATGAGACAGGGGGAATATGATAGAAACATTAAAATACATAAAGGGAATCAACATAGTAAACCAGGAGACTAAATTTAAAATATGAAAAACTACCACAACAAGAGGACTTGGTCTTAAATTAGAGGGGCAAAGGTTTAAAAATAATATCAGGAAGTATTACTGCATGGAAGAGGGTAGTGGATGCATGGAATAGCCTTCCAGCTGAAGTGGTAGAGGTTAACACAGTAAAGGAGTTTAAGCATATAGGTGGGATAGGCATACAGTTATCCTAGCTATAAGATAAGGCCAGGGACTAATGAAAGTATTTAGAATACTATATAATTACTTTATAATTGGGCAGACTAGATGGGCCGAATGGCCCCATTGATAACACAGAAATTAAAATATTTTGGATTCTAACTCTAGTAATGAGTATTGTGAAAGTATCAGGTCCTTTTGGTACAAGCACCCCATCATGGCTACTCCTCTTTTCCCAGGAGTTATGATGAGGGATTGCTACAAGCAAATGCTGTGATTTCTCCATTTTTTTTATTTTTTAAAAATTCTTTTTATTTAGGTTCAATATCTTAAAACATTTACAATACATTTACAATACATCATTCATATTTGGCTTATTTTATCACATTTCTTTTTATATAAAAATGAATAAACATCAATTCTTTTTTAACATAAGATACATAAGATATTACAAGACAACTTAAAACCATTAAGACCAGGAGCAACCTTTTCTTGTTTTATATATTTTAAATTTTATTTGTAGATTTTTTTGTTTGTTTTGATATAGCACATAGAGTTTCAATACTATATTTCACTCAGCCATGTTTCATATATTTTCCATTTCTTAAAGGAGTATATAGAGGTAGTAGATAATTATTTTTCCATACGGAGTTGATATTTAATTTGGTTGACGAGTTAATTTTTTTGAAAGGGGGAAGTAGATCTCCAATTTCTGGCGACAATTATCTTAGTAGCCATAAGGCAATGTTTAGTTAAGCATATGTGATCATTCGTTGTTACATTCCATTTCACATGGAGTAATGCTATTTCTGGTCCCCACTTTAAGTTTCTACTAGAAAGAGTTCTAAAACTATCATAGGTCCAACTGCATAAAGGTTTCGGCAGAGGGAATGCCCACCATATATGTATAAAAGATCCAACTTGGTAACCACATCTCCAGCAATTTGGAGTATAATCCGGGTACATCTTGCATAAACTAGTAGGTACTAAATTCCATTTATACATAATCTTGAATTGACATACTATTAAATTTAGACAATGGATGTTATTATAGAGTTGTATTAAAGTAGTACACAATTCTGTTGTAGTTATTTCTAAATCTTTATTCCATGAATTTATTATTTTTATTGGTTTATCATTTAATGTGTCTGGTTAGCTTTAGAAGTTATTTCATTTACTTTCTTATAAGAGAATATCTGTTCTATATGATTTGAATTTGGCAAAGAGCTCCTCATTAGAGTTGAATCTACAAAGTTTAATTCTTAGATAAAAATTTCTTTATTAGAAATTTCATATTTTGATTCAATATTTGGAAATTATTCTAATTGATCTTCCTGGATAATGTCTAATCAAGTGGTTACATTTATATTTGGCCAATTTTTAAGAGACAAATCCTCCATGTTGTCTTCTAATGAGCTCAATCTACAAGTCTTTGGAACTCTTTGGCTTAAATCTAAGACTTTTTTTTATTTCTCCCCATGCTTGAATGGTTTTGACTAGAATTAAAGATTTTTTATAGATATGATCTGTGATTTTTTTAGAACTATTGCACCATTAAAAATACTTAAAGGACCACTATAGTGCCAGGAAAACATACTCCCGTGGCGCTGAGGGGGGAGGAAGGGGTTAAACATACCTCTTTCTCCAGCACCGGGCGGGGAGCTCTCCTCCTCCTCTCTGCCTCCTCTACTCCTCTTCGGCTGAATGCGCATGCATGGCAGGAGCTGCGCGCGCATTCAGCCAGTCTCATAGGAAAGCATTTACAGTGCTTTCCTATGGACGCTGGCGTCTTCTCACTGTGATTTTCAAGCGTTCAAGTGTCTCTAGCGGCTGTCAAGAGACAGCCACTAGAGGCTGGATTAACCCTAACATAAACATAGCAGTTTCTCTGAAACTGCTATGTTTATTAAAAAAAGGGTTAACCCTAGCTGGACCTGGCACCCAGACCACTTCATTAAACTGAAGTGGTCTGGGTGCCTATAGTGGTCCTTTAAGTCTTTTAACACCCACTGCTTCTGACTAAATAATATAACATGGCTCTGTTAACATTTGATCTTCCTGAAGTTTATATATATGACCGATTATATTAGCCCACTATAGATATTTGATAATTGAAAAAAAAACACAATTCCCTATACTTCAACCTTCCTTAATCTTATTGTTATTACACCTCGTCATTCCTCTTATTTCCTTCCCCTAATTGTTTGTCACCTTTATTTTAGACTAATTTCTTACTGTTTAGCCATTCTTTCACCTTTTCATTGGTTTCAAATGTTTCAACCGGGCCTCGTAAGCAATAGTCATCTTGAGTGGAAAACTCCATCTAAATTTTACATTATATTTTCTCAGGATTGTAATTGCAGGTGCGAATGTTCTTCTTTTCATAAGTGTATTGGATGATAAGTCCAGCAGAACTATTATCTTTAGATAGCGTCCTTTTTTAATTGTTTGTTCTCTGAAATCTTTTAGTATCCTTTCTTTAATTCATAAGAATAGAAGTAGGCAATGATGTTTCTAGTAAACTCTGATGGAATATTTTGAGGTTTACTCATCCTATGGCATCTTTCAATCTTTTCTTCTCAGAGGTTTAATGAAAGGCCTAAGGCGGCAAAATGTTAATTTAAGATGTGTCTCAAATCTTCTTGGTTAATAGATTCTTCAAAGTTTCAAAATCTTACATTTTTCTTTCTTAAACAATCTTCCAAATCATTTATCTTGAGATCTAATGTAGACATTTTTGATAGTATTTTCACATTCTCTTCTTTCAATTGATTGACTTGAAAATCAATATCTGTATACTGATCTTCCATATTTAGAATTTGAATTGATATCAGATTTATTTAATTTTTGATTTCTTGTTTAATTTCTAAGGAGTTAATAGAGATTTTTCTTAATTTCTTCCAGAATATTTTTTAAACTTTTAGTTTAAAAAACTATTTTTCTAAGATCTGCCGTAACAGTGTCTTTTTCTTTTCTTATGTCCAAAACAGAGATATCAAAATTTGCAGTGGAATCTCCTGTGTATCTATTGGGCTTTTATTTTTGGTTTTGTGGTGAAAAATACATTGTGAGGCTTTTATCTTGATTTAGTTGTTTCTTATCTTTTTTGTTGAAGCTTTAGTTTCTTGAGATTTTTTTGCGGCCATTTTTTATTTTGAGTTTACCACTTATCTCAGTTTCCTCTAACTAGCAGTTTTTTAATGACTTTGTCTCACGACTTGAGAAACAGCTGATTTTGTAAATGTCTCTTAGTAAAGCCGGGAATTTCCCTTTTATTTTTATTTAATTTACTCTTTTTCACCACCCCTTAAAAGAAAAAATTTAAATTCCTTTTGTTTTTTTCTTTCCTTCACCATCTTTCTTTATCCCTTTTTTCCTTTTTTCTCTTCTTTTTATCCCAACTTAACTATTTACAAACTCTGTTATTTTCAATTTGGGTTGTCTTGCTTTTAATTTTTTTTATACAACATGTGCTAGAGGTGAAACTTCCTGATTTATGCACAGACCCGTAATTATTCAGATGACCACCCTAATTAGACTAAAGTCTTATACAGTAAAGGAATAAAGGAGAGTAATAATTTCAGATCTCAACAAAAAATTTCAGTTCAATATGGTGAGAAAAGTTCTCTTTTTTTCTGTTTCTCCTTCCTTTTTTCTCTCTTTTTTTCTCTCTGTGGTTTTGCTTGGCGTTATTTAGGCAATTTGTCCCTCTTATGATTTAATCCATTGGGACCTTAAGTTCCACAATAATTTTTGAAATAGCAGTCGACTTATGGTTTTGCAGCAGTGTATCTGTATTATTATTTTTTTTTTTTTCATTTTCTCTTCTTCCTCTTTTTCCTTTTTTCCACTGGGTGCCGGCTTGGGAGTTTGCCGCCCACAAGTGCAACCACAAGTTCTCCGTAATTTATTCACTTAGTTTGTCAAACTTATTTCTTTTCAGAGCTGGAATAAAATTATTTCCCGGCAACACCAACACTGACACCTTCTCTTTGCCCACTTCAACTTGTGCATTCAGTATTTATTGAGCGTTATGGCATTCGGGCTCGTTCACTGCCTCCTGGTTTGTTAGCTTCGCTACCTTGCTGCCTCGCTTGTTCAGCCGCTCACTTCACCTCGGACATCCGCTCCACTCCATCGGGTTACATCCCTCCTCAGGATGTACATCATCAAGTCATCGCGCACCCACTCATAATTACTCCATTTCAACGATAATGCCCTGTATCCTCTTGGAAATGACACGTTGTTTGACAGGCTCTACAAAATTCGGCCCCTAATCCAACTCCTGTGTGACAAATTTTCTCAAAATTATATCCCAGATCAAAACATTTGTATTGATGAATTCCTTATGAAATGTAAAAAGATATTGCTATTTAAACACTATATCCAATTAAAGTGGTTATGATATAACATCACATTTTATTAAAGGGACACTGTAGTCACTTAGACCACTTCAGCTCATTGAAGTGGTCTGGGTGCCAACTCCCAACACCCTTAACCCTGCAAGTGTAATTATTGCAGTTTTTATAAACTGCAATAATTACCTTGCAGGGTTAAGTCCTCCTCTATTGGCTGTCTACCAGACAGCCACTAGAGGGATTTTCGGCTTCTTAGAAGACCTTTGGTCATCTAAATGATGCTGGACGTCCTCACGCTATGCACAAGGACCCCCAGCGTCTGAATCCACATAGGAAAGCATTGCCGCACATGCACATTAGATCTCCCCCGCTGGCGGACGACGGCGAGGGAGGATCGTGGGCGGAGGCTGACCCAGCACCAAGAGTCATCGGCGCTGGATTCAGGTAAGTGTCTGAAGGGGTGTCAACCCCTTCAGCGACGTGGGATGGATGGTGGAAGGGAGGGGGTATTCCAGGATTCTCTAGTGCCAGGAAAACTGATTTGTTTTCCTGGCACTAGAGAATCCCGTTAATTATGTGAATCCACTACTGGTTATACATGGGTGTTTCAGATTTATCAAGGAAAGGGTAGCCCTCGTGACCCACCAAGATTCCCTGAGCATAAATGGCAAGATTGTGTGGGATCTGATCCTTCCTTTTTATGTAAGGGTTATCCTCTATGGGTTTCTAAATATTATGCCAGTAATGATTTATTTAAAAATGTGGCACAGTGCGTAAAAAAAATATGAGGCTTCCCCTAAGCCCTAAGCCCTAACAAGCAGCAGAAAAAATCATTTCACAAATAAGAACGATGTATACATTCTATATACAATGCACGATTAAAGTACATTGCCAGTGTCTGTCAGAGGAAGAACCGAGCAGCTGGAAAAAACGAAGTACACTGTAGACTATAGAAAGTATATGGGGGTAGTAGACTTAGCTGATCAACGTATATAGCCTTATCTGGTGAACAAAAACAGTAGGACCTGGTACAAGAAAATCGCAATCTATTTGAGCCAGGTTGCAATTTTCAATTCCTATGTGCTGTATAAATAAATATTAATAGGAAAGCCATACCCATTTCTTAACTTTAAGTTAAAACTTTTATCCAATATTTTAATGTTCCAGTCCCCCAATCGTAGCTCTTTGAAATCAAAAAAATGTCCAAAGACTTTGGGGCAAGCACTTACCTTCCCAAATTGCCCTGCACTTTGTAAAAAGTCACCCCAAGGAAAGTTATGTGTTTTCTATAAGAAAGGAGTTAGAAAGGATTAAAAAGATTACTGCTCTTTCTGTCCATCTCTGTCTGCCCTCTGCATAACAAACTGTTTCGGAGTTTACCATAGAGAGCTGAACTATTGAATCACTGAGTATGTGACTTTGTAAGTTTGCTTGATTATTCTGGATTCCTGACCTTGGCTTCTCCTGATTACGCTTTGTTAGCTTTGTTCCCCTGACCTTGGCCTGTCCCTGTTAACGTAAAGCCCAGTCATTATAAAGTGGATTCACCAAATAGCTCAAAATACCACATTTAGAATACTTGTTAAAGTGGTATGTCATCATGGGGGCCATTTCTTTCTTAGGGTGCCATGATCTCTCAAATGTGATTTAGATGCAGAAAATCACTTTATCTATTTTACAAGTTGAAAAGGGCATCTAATATATAAAATCTTCATAAAATGTATGTGGGGGTACATGTTCATGAGACAATGTAAAATAAAAGTACTAAGGCTTTATCACACTAACTCATATCAGAATTATGACATTTCCTGTGAAAATTTAATTCATGGGGTGGAAAAACAAAAGAAAATATGACCACTAAATGGGGCCAGCATTTGCGATAAACTGACTAGCCCAAACAATTCAAATTACACCATTTTGAACTTTTAAAATGATATGCCATCATGGCGGTTATATAGTTTCCTGGGCTGCCACACTGCCTCAAAGTTGACAAAGACCCAGAAAATCACTTTGTCTACTTTCCAAATGTCATCTAATATATTTGGCCATGTGACTTCCCCCAAAAAACTGTACAGAAGGGAAACTGTTGTTGACACAATACTAGGTCAAAATATTGTGGCTTTATTACACTAATGCAAAGTCACATACAAAGTCATTCAATAGTTCAGCTCTGTATGGAAGACTCTGAAACAGTCTGTTATGCAAAGGGCAGGTAGAGTTGGGCAGAAAGAGCAGTAATAACTTTAGTCCTTTCTAACTCCTGACCTTTTACAGGGTGTGAGGGGGATTCAGAAAGGAAAGTGCTTGTCAGAAAGTCTTTGGGCATTTTCTGAGTCAAAGAGGGAGGATTGGGGGACTGAAAAATGAAAATATTAGACAGAAGAAATGGATATGGCTACACTGTGGCTGTTTTTTTATATAGAATTGGAATTGTGCAACTAGGCTTAAAGGACCACTATAGGCACCCAGACCACTTCAGCTTAATGAAGTGGTCTCAGTGCCAGGTCCTTCTAGGGTTAACCCTGCCTGCTGTAAACATTGCAGTTTCAGAAAAACTGCTATGTTTACTTTAGGGTTAATCCAGCCTCTAGTGGCTGTCTCATTGACAGCCGCTAGAGGCGCTTCCGCGCTTCTCACTGTGATTTTCACAGTGAGAAGATGCCAGCGTCCATAGGAAAGCATTGAGAATGCGCATTCAGCCGATGATGTTGAAAGGAGGAGGAGTGTCCCCAGGAGAAAGCTAAGCCTTTAATCCCTTCCTCCCCCATCAGCTCGGCGGGAGGGGAGCCATGAGGGTGGGAGGGACCTATTAACAATGTAGTGCCAGGAAAACAAGTTTGTTTACCTGGCACTTAAATAGATTGCAATTTTCTTGTAACAGGACCTACTTTTTTTGGTTCACCAGATAAGGTGTTATACATTGATCAGCCATGTCAACCCCTCCCCCCACACCTCCCATATACTTGCTGTAGTCTACAATGCACTTTAGTTTTTCCAACTGCTCAGTTCTTCCTCTAGCAGACACCTGCGCTGTACTTTCATTGTGTATTGTATACAGCATATATATTTCTTATCTGTGAATTGAAGGGCCAGCACCTCATCCTGGCATAGAGCTGAATAGGAGCCTCTACTTCTTCTACCTCTTTGGGTTTGAAACAAAATACATTTTTAAATAAATCAATACTGGTAAATTAATAAGAAACCCATAGATGATAATACTTAACTAAAAATTCAAAACACCAACTTGTTTGAAAAGTTACCTTTAATTCAATCAGGTATTCATCAACACACGTTTTTGTCTGGGATATTATTTTGGGAAAATTTTCCAGGAGTTGGAAAAGGGTCCAAATTTCGTAAAACTTGTCAAAAAATGGGTTGTTATTAGGGGGACACAGGGCGTTACCATTAAAATGGAGGAATCAGAGCATTTGTTTGTAGCAATCCCTCTTCATAATCCCTGTAAAAAGAGGAGCAGCCAGGATAAGGTGCTTGGGCAAGTAGGATCTGAAACGTGGCTTTTTCACACTTACCATTACCAGGGTTAGTGCCCAAAATATTTAAATTTCTCTAAATAGTGGGGGGCCACATGTTTTTCTATTGCAATCTGACCTCAGATTAACAGAGTGATACTTGCCGGCAAAAAAGTTGTTTTGCTCAACCATCGGCTCAAAAAAAAATTTTTTTATGGCACAGTTTAGCATTGATCTCTCTGCATCTCTCGCCTCATGTCAATTTGAGCAGAAGAGAGGGACAGAAACAATGTCTCAGCAATTGTTACAATTCATTGAATGAGACATTGCAACAGTGCCCGCATGCTGCAGAATGCCATCATTGGCTGCATGGCGACTGCCTGGGTTGCCACGCTGGTCCCCTGATCGCGATTTGCAGTATGGGAAGGGAGGAGGTCTTTAAGGTGTGCTATGCTGCCCTAACGGTGTTAAAGCCCTCCTACTTTAGGACGGCATAGCAAGCCTTAACAGCATGAACGGGTTAAACAGAAGACCATAAAAAAACCTTTTCTAAACAGATATTTATATCCTTATATTAGAGGTCTTCAGCGGTTAATAAATGCATAAATTTACTTTAAAATGAAGCTTTCAAACATGAATGTGCCAATGACAGCCTATATGTTTGCTCTATAATTACCCATCATACCTGATGCAAATATCTCATTGTTATCTGTATGAGTTTTTCCCACTGAGCTACGTAGATATATCCAATCTGCTTCCAGATCAACGAAGAACTGGCAGAGTTCACATGTCAAAGTTGTCAAGCTATGGTAAACAATAATTACTGCAGCGTTAGGCTTAACTAGGCATGTATGTTCTATAGTTATATTTAATTGTGCTATTATTTAAAAAAAATAAAAATAAATCACCCACTTATCATATGGTGATAAATAATGACAATACAGAATCTATTCTTCTATACTTACTCTTTATTCATTTTCATTTTAGGAATAGAATCTTTTGCATTGTTTGTTAGTTTTTACATTAGACTATATTTAGCTGTTTAGGCACATTATACAGACATTTGCTTCTAGGTATTTATATTGATCATTGTATCATTATACAGTTTGTACTAATAAAGATTTCAGTCCTCATTTTTAAACTGAATATTTTTTTTTCCAAGGCATGCTTTATTATTCCCCAATATCTCCATATATACTTTTTAATTGTAAGGGTAAAGAAAAGATTTGTATAGTGGTTAATAAACAAAAGCAAATGGTATGGTATTGTAACAAAGATGTGAAAGAAAACAAAAAATAGAAAATAGAAAATAGAAAAAGAACATAAGTCCTGCAAACAAAATAACATACTCTTCATTATACTCTTTAACAATAATACAAATACATTATCAGCTATGCACATAGTAATAATATGTACAGTAATTGCGGACACCAACATTAATATAAACCTAACTGTCACGAACGCACCCTACTCCAAGAGTGTTCGTGACTTAGGTCTGGTGGTGATAGGGTTAAAGTTCAGTATTTGTCTGCACCAAACTGGAAATAATGATACAAATCTCCCTTAACACCACCCACACTTAATTATAATAATATAAATATTACTATTTAACGCTGCCACCACCAAGAAAATGTATAAATGGGGTGCCTCGGTCCCCCAGGTAAATAGGAATAAAAACCCAGTGAGTACAATTTAGCACAATATCTATGCAATTGCAAAACACTCATTAATTGGTCTTTACCAGACAAAGACATAACTTAATAAAGGAATATTTATCATGAGCAAAAATAGTCACAAAAATAGATGGTAAACAACAGATAAAAACAAAAAGGAGAAATTAACAGAAGTTCTTAATTACTCACTCACTTAAGTTTTCAAAGTAAAACTTCTGCCCAGGGGGTCTACAGCAAGGATAGATGGGGACTCACTCAAGATTTTGTCCCCAAGCAAGTACAATAGATAGTTACACATCATTGGATACATACTCTCTGGATTCATCTCAAGTTTCCAGGCCTGGCCCAGAGGTGGAGATAAGGCACGCCTATAAAACAATAAGTTACCAGAAATAATAATTGCATCTATGAATTTGTTGCAATATTTCCAATCCATAGATATGTCATGCTTATTACTTGTGACCTAAAATAGCGGACTTTGTAGTTTCTTCCAAACGACTTGCGTTGCCCTAATCATGTTTATGCTTGTTTAGGAGATTGGGCTTGTCCCATTCAGAATATTATAGAAATGAGACTAAATTATTAATCTGTGGGTTATTATTCATGTTTTGTTTGGGTATGACCCTGATAGGACACAAAGGTTCTTTGAAATGCTAATTAACATATCAAGGAAATCAACTATCAATTTAGAGTTACAGGCTATTCTGTTAGTCAGTCAGTTCGTTTACATTGAAACTAAACATACAGGCAGTTTAAGGGTAAAATTTCACACCTTGAAGAGCTTTCGATTAATCAAAGGAGCAATTCATATTGTAAACCATCTGACCTCTATCAGATTCCTATATAATGTGCAATAACCCTTTCTGACATCTGTACTCTACCAAGTGGCAAACCCATTCATGCACTATACAAGTTACATTAAATAGCAATATTCTATAGTGCAACAATGAATTATGTACCCTTGCCGTGACACCACCATTAATATAATTCCAACAATCAAGATAACACATTCTATGAGTTTTGGTCATTTAATGAACATAGATGTGAGTAGTTATATATGTAAATATATTTTGGTTGGGTGCATGATGGATAATATATAGCACTGAGCATTCATTCTGCAATTGCACACATACACATACATGGTTCCTCCAGAGTGCCATAAATGCACGAGTGCTGACAAGACCCTGTGTATAATGCTTGCTTATATCTACTCAAGGGGGGAGTGGTATGGTAGATTTCTTTGCTATGTTATCAGGCAGACTATGTAGCTAAGCGCAGAGTTAAGTAAGCAGCTGATGTGAGATCACCAAGCTGATGCCAATATTCACCAATGCTTTCACAAAGGTTTTCAGAGTTTAAAGTTGTTCTTTTCCAGGAAGCTGAAGAGCCTTTTCTTGTAATGTCTGACAATACTTCTTTAAATTATTGTGGGATACACTTGAATAAATGAGTTGGAATAGATTGAATTGCACCAATGCCGCCATCTTGCTGCTGCTGCTTCACATGTATTACAACACATCTAACACATATTCCTATCCATTCATTGGATACATTGTGTATAAGGCACTGCATATGAAAATTTATATCTATATATATATATATATTAGAAACATAGAAACATAGAATGTGACGGCAGATAAGAGCCATTCGGCCCATCTAGTCTTCTAAATACTTTCATTAGTCCCTGGCCTTATCTTATAGTTAGGATAGCCTTATGCCTATCCCACGCATGCTTAAACTCCTTTACTGTGTTAACCTCTACCACTTCAGCTGGAAGGCTATTCCATGCATCCACTACACGCTCAGTAAAGTAATACTTCCTGATATTATTTTTAAACCTTTGTCCCTTTAATTTAAGACTATGTCCTCTTGTTGTGGTAGTTTTTCTTCTTTTAAATATAGTCTCCTCCTTTACTGTGTTGATTCCCTTTATGTATTTATTTGCAATTCATGAACCAGTTTAGTAGCCCTCCAGTAAGTCTCCAGTACTGCGTACAATACCCCAAGTGAGGTCTCACCAGTGTTCTGTACAATGGTATTTTGCTTTTCCAGTTCACACCAGGAAGATTAAAGTCACCCATGATGATAACTTCCCCCTTCATTGTGATTTTAGCTATTTCCTCAACTAGTAGATTATCTAACTCTTCTATTTTTCCTACATGAGTTACTGTGTGATTAACAAATTTTATCGTAACCCAAACGGATTCTATGTTTGTATCACTAATTTTTTTAGGCTAGATTTTATGCTGTCTTTCACATACAGGGCCACTCCTCCCCCTTTCTTGCCTTCCCTATCTTTCCTATATAAAGAGTACCCTGGTATTGCTATGTCCCAGTCATTTTTCTCATTATACCATGTCTCAGTAACAGCTATCAGCCAATCAGCAGCAGACCCTCCCTCCCAGACCCTTCCACCTCCTGGACAGCATCCATTTTGAAGCTGCATTCTTAGTGAGTTGTCCAGGAGGTGGGAGGGTCTGGGAGGGAGGGTCTGCTGCTGATTGGCTGGAATGTGTCTGCTGACTGTGAGGTACAGGCTCATATGTTCGCCGTCCGTGGCCAAACGTTAGGCGAACCGTTCGGGACATCACTACTTATAAAAAAATTTAGGTTACTATTTTTTTTTTTAACTGTGAATTAATTCTCATATACCTAGAAAAGACATTGTTCGTTGTTAAGGTGTGCCTTACCAATTTTGAATACAAATTTAATAATGTGAGTTTAGGTGCATCCAAACCATTCATTTTGGAAGTTACAGAATCCTGGAAACCTATGAAGTAAATGTTTGTACTAAGATAACATATATAAATGAAAACACTGGGCTAAATTCAATTTAAAATGAGAATGAAGAGGAAATACAGATATGCACCGAGGTAGTAAATTGCATGAACACTCTGCCGTACAAGTCATTTATTTCACTAACTGGATCTCAGGAGAGGGAGAGGGGAAGAACTTTGAAGCTACTCATGGTGAAAGTAAGATAATAGCATGTAGGAAGCAAAACGCGGGCGCTTTCAGAAGATTTTGATGCTTTCATGACTCTTCATCAGCAGCTCGTGAAGAAGTAACATTTGCAGCAATGTCTCGGCGTGTTAAAAGCTTATATCTCGAAAAATAGACCAATTGAATGACAGTTTAAAACCTGCTAAACCTTAAAATACAAGATCAGTAAATGATCCGGACATTTCCAGAGCAGGAGCAAATGAATCGACATGCTTTCACCATTACAAACCTCTTTTAAACATTTTCATTAAATTATGTTAAAGAAATTCCCACTGCGTGATCTTGAAATCTTGGCTTTAACTCATTCCTTAGAAACTGATAAGAATGTATACGCAAAAATGATTATAACATTACTTTAACATTCCAATAGATCCTTTTGTAGAATTTAGTTAAAAAAAAAATATATTATTTAAGGCTTGTATCATATGGCAAAAAAAGGCATATTTTGATAACAAGAGAAAACTACAGCCCCATTGGAGATCTGATCAAGATAATAATATATATCAAAAGCTAACACATTATTAAATCAATAATAGAAAGCCTACTCCAGAGAGATGTTGTGTTTAAATAAAGGTTTTTTTTCTCTAAACAGTATGTTGTGAAGAATTAATATCGATTATCAATAAGAGGGTCAACACGTTGGTTTATTCACTAAACACCAGCATATTCACTATAAATTGTCCAGAATTAAATATTTTTTTTTAAATTATAGGTAAAATTTGATACCAAAAAATGTCGGCTAGTTAGCTATGTTTTCAGCTTAGTGATTTGTAGCCTAACATTTGAAAATTCCATTTTTGATTTAAAAAATTTAGAATATTTTAGCATAGATTTGCAGTAGAGTTTTCAAGTTTCTATGATATCAATATTTATTAAAAAATAAACACAGCAACATTATTAACACAATAATAGAAAGTTTTTTTCATACTTTGTGTTGGTCTTTGTTTCTCTCAACAGTGAGTTGTCATGATTTGACTTCAAATTAACAATGAAATATGCTGAAAGTCTAAACTTTATAATTGGAGCACTCTAAACACCTAACATACTTTAGCTTACTGAAATGCTTTATGTGTCAATGTTTGTCCTCTTTGTTTCATTTTACAAACAGTGCAGTTTTCAATAGAAATTATCACTTTTATAATTTAACCTTGTTACACCCCCTAGCTTTCGTTGGGGGTATATCCAAAAATAGCCTGCAAAATCGAAGATCTCTTGACTGCATCCTTTGTAGTAAAAACCAAAGAAAAACAAGTACCTGCACTTCTCCTTAATCCCTATGTATTTTTAAACAAATGGAGGTTTTTAGTTACCTCCAATGGCCATGAGAGGGTAAGCCCACCTGCCAACGTCAAAGCAGCCCCCCCTAGGTGGGTCCTAACTCTAACCATTCACCTTGCTTCCTTGAGCTTCTGGCAAAGACATCTCTACTGAGACAGAAGGGGGTATTTTATATATATATATATATATATATATATATATATACACACACACATACATACACCCCTATACATTTATTAACCCTTAATAGGGAACACATGGGATGGGCGGCATTATGTAGATATTTGAAATCAAGAACCAGAATTTTAAATTGAGCCCTATATCTTACAGGAAGCCAATGTAGGGTCTGACAGAAGGGTGAGGCGTGGGTGGTGCGGGCGGACAGTAAAACGAGCCTCGCCGCCGCATTCATTAAGGACTGTAACGGCAAAAGGTGGGAGCATGTAAGACCACTGAGAAGCAGATTACAGTAGTCAAGGCGAGAAAGGACAGTGGAATGGACCAGCACCTTGGTCGCATCTGGCGTTAAGTAGGATCAGATGCGCGCAATGTTTTTGAGATGGAAGGGGCAGGATTTGGCGATAGACTGAACATAAGGCGTGAAGGAGAGGTCAGAGTCAAAGAGAACACCTAGGCAGCGAGCCTGTGAACCATGTTCTTGTAGAAGGTATGTCTAGGTATGGTACTCATTTAGTCCTCAACTGCAATTTCACCTTTCCACTTGGTAATATGGTAGAGTAGCAGTAGAAAGAATTGTAACACATAATTTTTTTTCAAGTCGTGTTGGCTGATACATTTTTCTTTTTCTCTTTGGTTCTTATCATAATTTTTCTTTTGTTTTGCAGATACTGATAATATTTCATATTAGGAAACCTAAGCTGCAGTTGTAATTTAGCAACATTGAGCATTCTTTATGGGGAAAGTGGGCTGTGTGTGTATTTAATCATTTTGACCACTGAACATTTTGACCACTGAGACATGTTAAGGTGCAGTATGTAGTATTTTAGAATGCACAAAGGTGTCGACCTATGACCAATTTCTGCCCTTGTGTTTTATATATTTTTCTCTATCCCTTATTTTCTAAGATAAAATAGTAGTGTGGGATAATTGCTTAAGAGGGGGGTAATTGTTTCAGAACCATTGCATCACATCTCTGAGGAGGTGCATTAACTCATCAGCACACAGCTGGGACCTAATGACCATGGATGATGTTTATAATGTAGGCCAACATTGTTGATGTATAGTAATGTTGAGTATGCTCCATCCTACCTCCTCTATATTTCTTTGAAGATTAATATGTTAGGTCCTGCAGTATCTAGCTTTCAAAATTAATATTTTGTTTTCTGACATATTTTAATTTTCTAATGCCATGCTGTTTAAATATTCAATGCTTCTGTTTTTATAGAGGTGAGGAAAAACCCAAATGATTTTGATTTGTCATTTTTTTTTTGTAATACAGTTGCGTGTTTTTACATATTATTTTTACTTTAAAAAAAACATATTTGCAAAGTGTTATATATTTTCTCCATGATTCTATCATGTTTGGGACATAGAACTGTCAGAAATATATTATTTTTAGTAGTACTATTATACATTAAATGTATTTACAAGAAGCAGCGTATTCCTTTTCCTCAAATGTATTCATTTTGTTGCTTAACCTTTTCTTTTAGTTTAAGTATCTAACATTTCATATTGATGTTAGTTTTAAATGAATTTAGAGCATTTTAATCCATTACTATAAAGGGTCTCAATTTCAATATATTTCTGAAAATGAACTAAAATAAGCAAAGACTGAGTTTTGTTTGCAGTAAAGCCTTGGATATTATGTAGATAAAACATTCATCCTAATATACCGTATATACTTAAGTATAAGTCGAGTTTTTCAACACATTTTCTGTGCTGAAAACCCCCCACTCGACTTATACTCGAGTCAATGTCTGTATTATGGCACCTTACATTGCCATAATACAGACAAGGACTGCCGGGCTCATTACAAGCCCAGTGGTCCTGTTGGGGGCTGGCAGCGAGCTGTAACTTACCTTTCCTGCAGCTCCTGTCAGCTCCCTTTTCTCTCCTGCGTTCCGGTCAGCTCCCCTGTCAGCTCCACTGTAAATCTCGCGAGAGCCGCGGGTTCAGAGCGTTGCCACGGGTTACAGTGGCAATGCTCCGCGCGGCAGTCACAATGCGAGACTTGCAGTGGAGAAGGGAGCTGACCGGCACGGAGGTGAAGGGAGCCAACAGGAGCTGCAGGAAAGGTAAGTTACAGCTCGCTGCCAGCCCCCCTCCTGCACAGTAAACACCACTGGACCACCAGGGAATGAGAGCCCCCCTCCCTGGCCAGCTAACAAGCAGGGAGGGGGGACAAAAAATATATAAATAAAAAATTAAATAATATTAAAATAAAAAAATATATAAATAATAATAATAATAATAATAATAATAATAATAATAATAATAATAAAAAATAATAAAAATGCCCACCCCCCCACCAAGGCTCTGCATTACATACACACACTGCATTCATACACACACACACTGCAATCATACACACACACACACACACTGCAATCATACACACACTGCATTCATTATATACACACACTGTATATAAATATTCAATTAATGTAATTTTTGGGAAATCTAATTTTATTTCGAAATTTACCAGTAGCTGCTGCATTTCTCACCCTAGTCTTATACTCAAGTCAATAAGTTTTCCCAGTTTTTTGGGGTAAAATTAGGGGTCTCGACTTATATTCGGGTCGACTTATACTCGAGTATATACGGTATGTGGCTTTCTCCATGAACACACAAAGCCTGAATATTTCTTTATTGATATCTAACATGGTCCTGCACATGTCAGTCTATTGATGTCCTGTGGGCACAAAATATTTCCAGCATTGATAAGGAAAAGGATGTATCTCTCCAAAAAGAGGAAATGCACAGTGCACAGCACAATAACACAAGGCACAATTTATTCCCTATGAGCAGAATGAGAAAATGTAATGTTCCAGGTCTAAGACCATTTTTTCAATCCTTGACATGAAGAGCCCGAGGGAAGCATAAATACATACAGAGATTGATACTATAAAGGCTGTCTTATCCCCTGTCTTCATTTGGTATATGTGTGATCTAGCAAACATTGATTGATGCAATTATTCTTTAGAAACGTCTCCCTCCTGATGCTTAGTCTAAATTTAGTATAACTATAGTATTAGCTGGAACAGGTGTTTTTACGACATTAGCATTTTATGCGTTTTTTTTATGATTTACTTATTACTTGATTCCTTATCAGAGAGACTGATCCTTGCTGCAACAATTTCTATAAGCAAAAAGCTGGAGAGGTTGGTAGAAATACACCTCATCGGATCCATTATTCGATATTAGAGCTGTAAAAATATTTTATACATTGGTATATTTTAAGTGGCGCTGTAATGCCTACCTCTTAAAAAAATAGCATTTCATAAAGATAGAATCTTTATGAAATTCTCATAAAGAGTATGTTGGAATTCCATTAAAATTCTCATCCAGTCAAAAGATATCATAAATGGTAGTCTTTAGTATTTTTCCTACTCTTGACAAAGTTTGACTAAAAGGTGGAGCTACCGCTGTCAAACTTTGTCATGCCCTCACCTGTCTCTGAGGGAAAACGGCTGAGGGAAAAAGGCTCTGTCTATGGTGGGTTCTGTGGTCTCACGAGAGTATACATCTGATGTTGCCTCCTGGCAGATGACGACAAATTCAGGTAAGTAAATCGACCTTCTCCCGAACCCCCAAGCCACTACACACAAAGCCGAGTAATAACCACTCGGTGTCTTCGCAAAATATGCAAAGTCCCCAGAAGGTAACTGAGCCGCTTAAATTTCTACTTCAAACTTATTTGAAAAATAGTGCCATGCCCATGATAATGTACATCAAATAAAATGAAAAAAATTAAGAGATAGCTCTAACTCATTAATAATTCTGTTGTGGAACATAAAAATTAGAGGTTAAGTAAGTCGTATGTCATCAACACCTGATCACAACATAAGAACCTACATTTACCTTTTAAAAGATAATTTAATGTCGCCTTCCCTTGGGTGCTTCATAATTTATCCTGTTGATATGATTTGTCTTCCTTATAGCTGATATTTGATTAGCCCTGTCTCCTCAATATGCCTTGCAGGAAAATTGAAGTACATTTATTTGTACAATAATACTGTGCTTTAAGCTGGTTAGAATACATTTCTTCGATGGATCACACCATCCGTTTAGCTGACACAGTATTTATTAACAGTTAATATAAATTGCCTTCAGTAAGGAAAACACTTTATAATTCAATAATTCATCTTGTTTCAGTTGAATGAAGTATTAGTTAAAAAAAAAAAAGATTATTCCAATTTCAGATTAAAGCTTTGAATAGGATTAGAACTCCTTACAAATTTTTTTACATATCCCGAAATTGTCAAAGCCTTTGGGTTTCTTTGTGTGTTCAAGAAAGGGAAAGGTATCTTGTATTATATATTAGTGTGCTAAATACACACATGCAAATGTATAATGCTAGGCAAAAGGATTTTAATAGCCCTAAATACACGCCATTTGTGGTCAAGAAAAAGTAAAATGATTTAAATAAATTTATTGTAATAATGCAGTTGCTGATAAGTCACTATCTGACATAAGCACAATAGTTACAATAGTAATCTGAATTGTAAAGAGAATTGCAGAATGATATTAAAATGAACAAAAAATATTCTATTGTAATACATAAATTCAAGACAATATCATATCAATAGCTTTTTTTGTTTTAAGAACCATGTGTTGCAATTTTAAGGAGTTTATTGGAGTTTTTGCAGCTTGGTACATTTTGATTTACAATTTTCAATTCCTTTCTCCGGTTCTCCACTATTTCGCACTCCAGTAAATAACCCCAAAATAGGTATGCTACAAAATAAATTCAGGCAAGACCTGTGGCTGTCTTGTTTCATAAAGAATAGCAGGCACTTGCCTAGAATTCCACATTTTTATAATGTCATGTTTGCACAGTCATATGATTTTGTCTGTTTTTATCCACTTTCTGTCAAATCCTTACAATATATTTCATGTATTGTATGGGGTATGCAGATGTTATACCTATGGATGCTTTAGTGTATATTCTCCACAGCCTTTTACTTATATTACATTTCATAAAGTATGAAAACTCATTAGTGATACTCCGCATCAGTCAATAAGCCGCACTTCCATAACAGATGCATGGAGCCATTCCATACACACATGGCCACTGCAAGGAGTTTGGGCTAGACAGGTGGAGATGTATTTTATCATCCCCCATAAATGTATCTTTACATTTCTTACTCCCTTTTGTGTTTCTTAACCCTTCTTTTGAATGTCTTACCCTCTTTAGTGTATGTTATCTTTCTGTTGTGTCTTACATCCCCAGTCTTGCTCCCCTTTTTCCCTTTTGTGCTTCTTACAACCCCCCCTTTTGTGTCACTTACTTTCTCCCCCAACTCATTTGTGTGTCTCTTACTTGCCTCCAGCCCCATTGTGTGTCTTTTACTCTCCCCATCCCTTTTGTTTGTCTCCTGGTTCCCTCAGCCTCTATGGGTCTCTTTCCCTTTTACAACCCTTTTGTGTGTCTTTCTCCTCCCCATCCTCTTTGTGTGTCTCTTTCTCCTCCCCAACCCCATTGTGTGTCTCTTATCCCAGGCCATTTCTGTGTCTCTTTTCCCCTTCTGCAGCCCACCTGTGTCCACCTCACCCCTCCCCTCCTTTTCCCCTTCTCCAGTTGCTCGAAGTGTCTTCTTGTCCACGTCAACTCCCTTTTGTGTGTCTTATTTTCTCCCCACCATCCTTTGTGATCTCCCCTTCACCCTTTTTTCTCCTTGAAGCAGTGCCAAACAGACTGTGGTAGAGGATGTTCTATATCCTCTAACCCAGGGGTGCCAAAAAGATAAATCCATTAATGTTATAGAACAACAACAACCCCATGATGCTCTGCATGAATTTAGAATGACAAAACATCATGGAAGATGTAGTTTTAAAACATCTGGGGATCTTTTGGACACCTCTGCTCTACCCAGACTGACAGAAACTGTTAGTTACTCCCAGTGAGCACTTCCTGTCATACCGGGTAGAGGATACAGAAGATTCTCTACTGCAGCCCGTTTGGCCACACTACATGTAGTGACTGGAAAGAGGATGAGGATTGTACACTCTCCTCCTGCTGGTCACTCAAAGCCCAGATATTGTGACCCCAGTCAGGTGCACCCTAATGCACCTGCCTCTGTCACCTTATGGTTGTGCCAGCCCTGCGTACACTACAATGATGCCACAATTTACAGTGTCAATGGGACATGTGGCCAATAGAACATTGCACGATAAAGATGCAGACAGCATTGGTACACCCTCAAGGTCATGGCATGTACCAATTTCCTATAAAACCCACCAGGCTGTCCAGAAGGTGGCCAAGCCTCTTGTTCCTTATAGGAGTGCCTGAGCATTCTGTATTGCCTAATCTTATTACTGAACCTTGGATTGTATACTTCATCTTTAAACCTTTGTTGCCTAAGCTTGGACTGTTTATTTGACCTTGCCTTTGGATTATCCCTTCATTATTGTTGTTTACTCAGTCAATTGTAAACTTTCTGGCATTATTGTAAGGGTGCACCTTGCTGCATTTTAGGCTCCAACAGTTATCCCTGGGTACCTGTTGTTCTAGCTATATATCTCAGGTTTTAAATAAATGTTATACCTATTTTTTCTAAAAGCACTCTGTAATGAAGCAGTTACACATGAATATAAACATATGAAGCATAGATTCTGGAAAATGTAACCAATGAAATCACTAAAGAAGAATGTTGTTTGTTAATTGTTAAAATAGTGTCACACTCAGGCCTGATTCAGGGCCCCCACCAGAAATGTTGGGGCCCCTTACAAAGCACAAGGTCTGGGTCCACTCCGCCCACAGGACTCCTACCTAGTCCGCTGACAATGATGCAGGACTGAATGTGGTGTGTATAGTGGAAGTGAATTAGAATGTGTGTAATGGATGTAGTGTTTGTGTATATTAGATACTGTTTGTGCAGTGAATGCAGAGTGTGTGTTTGTGTGGTGGATGCAGTGTGTATAGTGAACGCAGAGTGAGTTTGAGTAGTGGATGTAGTGTGTGTTTGTGTAGTGGATGTAGTGTTTGTGTGTACTAGATGCAATGTGTTTAGTGGATGCAGTGTCTGTAGTGGATGTAGTGTGTGTATTAGATGCAGTGTCTCTGTATAGTGAATGCAGAGTGTTTGAATGTGTGGTGAATGTAGTGTTTGTACTGTGAATACAGGATGTTTGTGTAGTGGATGCTGTGTGTATAGTTAATGCAGAGTGTGTGTCAGTGGAGTGGCTACAGAGTGTGTGTCAGTGTAATGAAAGCAGAGTGTGTGTCAGTGTAATGAAAGCAGAGTATGTGTCAGTGTAGTGAATGCAGAGTGTGTGTCAGTGTAATGAATGCAGAGTGTGTGTCAGAGTAGTGAATGCAGAGTGTATGTCAGTGTAATGAATGCAGAGTGTGTGTCAGTGTAGTGAATGCAGAGTGTGTGTCCGTGTAATGAATGCAGAGTGTGTGTTAGTGTAGTGAATGTAGTGTGTGTCAGTGTAATGAATGCAGAGTGTGTGTTAGTGTAGTGAATGCAGAGTGTGTATTAGTGTAGTGAATGCAGAGTGTGTGTCGGTGTATAATGAATGCAGAGTGTGTATTAGTGTAGTGAATGCAGAGTGTGTGTCGGTGTATAATGAATGCAGAGTGTGTGTTAGTGTAGTGAATGCAGAATGTGTGTCAGTATGTAATGAATGCAGAGTGTGTGTCAGAGTAGTGAATGCAGAGTGTATGTCAGTGTAATGAATGCAGAGTGTGTGTTAGTGTAGTGAATGCAGAGTGTGTATTAGTGTAGTGAATGCAGAATGTGTGTCAGTATGTAATGAATGCAGAGTGTGTGTCAGTGTAAAGAATGCAGAGTGTGTATCAATGTAGTGAATGCAGTGTGTGTGTTAGTATAGTGAATGCAGAGTGTGTGTCAGTGTAGAGAATGCAGTATATGTGTCAGTGTAGTGAATGCAGTGTGTGTCAGTGTAGTGGATGCAGAGTGTGTCAGTGTAGTGGATGCAGAGTGTATGTTAGTGTAGTGAATGCAGTGTGTGTTAGTGTAGTGAATGCAGTGTGTGTTAGTGTAGTGAATGCAGTGTGTGTGTTAGTGTAGTGAATGCAGTGTGTGTTAGTGCAGTGAATGCAGAGTGTGTGTTAGTGTAATGAATGCAGTGTGTGCTAGTGCAGTGAATGCAGTGTGTGCTAGTGCAGTGAATGCAGTGTGTGTTAGTGTAATGAATGCAGTGTGTGTTAGTGCAGTGAATGCAGAGTGTGTATCAGTGCAATGAATGCAGAGTGTGTGTGTGTTAGTGTAATGAATGCAGTGTGTGTGCTAGTGCAGTGAATGCAGAGTGTGTATCAGTGCAATGAATGCAGAGTGTGTATCAGTGCAATGAATGCAGAGTGTGTGTGTGTGTTAGTGTAATGAATGCAGTGTGTGTGCTAGTGCAGTGAATGCAGTGTGTGTGTTAGTGTAACAAATGCAGTGTGTGTTAGTGCAATGAATGCAGAGTGTGTGTCAGTGTACTGAATGCAGAGTGTGTGTCAGTGTAATGAATGCAGAGTGTGTGTCAGTGTAATGAATGCAGAGTGGGTGTCAGTGTAATGAATGCAGAGTGTATGTGTTTACTAGTGTATGCATGTAATTTAATGAAAGTTATTCCCCCCTCCCTGTTTCTTACCTAGTCCAGGGAGGGGGAAGATTCCATCCCTTGTGGTCCGGTGGCATTGTGCACCCCCCCACCCACGCTCCCTGTATTTGCAGAGGGGCCCATCGGGCTGCAGTAGCACATTATAGATCTTCCCTGTCTCTAACTCACGCGAGACGTGGTGTGAGCGCCGCGCAGAGCGTTGCCATGGTAACCTGTGGCAACGCTCTGACGGCTGCACGTCTCGCGGGAGTTACAGAAAGGGAAGATCTGTAATGTGCTACTGCAGCCCGCCGGGCCCCTCTGCAAATACAGGGAGCGGGGGGTGGGGAACGGGAGGGGCCCGCGGCTGCACATATATATATATATAGTGATCATCGCTATATATATGTGCAGAGAGTAATTGTGGGGCCCTGGACTGCCAAAGCAGTCCGGGCCCCCCAGGACCGTCGGGCCCTTGACAACCATCATGGTTGTCACCCACTGATGGCGGCCCTGGCCTGATTGATACTAGTCTGTTCAGGAAGAATGATAAAGTCTTTATTAAGTTCGGCAGAGAAAAAGGTTTGAAACAAACACCTGTAAATCCTAGAGATTATTGTGTATATATATATATATATATATATATATAAAAATGCATTTGTAGTATACTTAACATTAAACATTATCAATGATAGCATCAATCTGAATAAATCCAGTGATATAGACAAATGTTTCTCCCGTTTTATTACTCTTAGTTTGAAATCCACGTAATCTGTAGATATATAGAATAAAAAACAGGGTACTCTTATTTATTTGTACAATGCATTCTGGAAGTGCATTACGTTTTCGTATTTCTTTTGACCCTGAATTCTCAATGCATAATAAATATCCAGGTTAGATGTAGCAGATACAAAATAATGTATAGATCTTTTTCAACTGGTAGAAAAAGGCAACACTGCAAGGTATAGGGAATGCAATCATTTTTTCTTTCATGCATAAAAAGTATGTATTTGTTTTCTGATACTGCGGATAACAATTAATGCAGAAACCCGACCCTGGGCTGATGTTGTACAATACTACAATCAGCATTTAGCTGGTAACATATTATTTCAATAATTTTATTAGTAATATTATCAAAATGGGATCATATGATCTGGAATGAGAAACAGAAACCAAAGATATAAAAGAAAAATTACCAAATCGCCACTTAAATTCAATGAAACAAACAAAAACTCAAGCACGTCTGTACTTTAAACGATCGTTTAAAGGACCAAGAGCAATGTTTTGGTCTTTATATTTTGAACACATAGTTTGTTTTTGTTTTTTTAATAAAGTGAAACTTGAAGGGGAATTCAAAGGAAATTTAAAATTTAAGGCCAGGGTTGCTGAATGGAAAACATTGCCGACAGATAATTCTAATGGTTTGATTATTTTGACCTTAAATTTGAAATTCTGTTGCCATTTACCTTGAATTCTCACTGTAGTGAATAACTAATTATTTTAAATAGTGCCAACTTTCTTGACATCTCTATTTTTTGCCCCATAGAAAGGGGTATACACCTATAGGGAATTTACATGTATATATATATGACTGAGAGACATTTAATTTTGATACTATTCCTTATATGAGTAGTGTACCTTAGTTTATCTGCACACCGATAGGGATAATTTTGAGGCTGCCTTGAAGAAGCAGTTTAGTTGAGTTTGCCACTGTGTAAGTCAGACAGTTAGTCCAGGGCAATTTAGGTTTTTGGTGGGTTCATTTGAGGGTCCTCCCTTCGATATCCACTGAGTATCAACAGCTCTATTTTTTTCTTTATGCATTGCATGCCCCTGTGGGCAACATTTACTGATAGAGAGATTGAGCTATACGAAGTCTATACTGACAGTACCTACAAGTAGATGGATATGCTCCTGTTCTCTAAACTAGTGAGCATATAAATTCTCTGTATATATCTTTTTTTTTATTTCTTGCCCGTAATAGTGACTACGTCATTTTCTCCCTTTGGTCTCACCACTGCTACCAGGCAATATACATGAAGTGTTTGTATCTGTGTTTCTGAGTGTTTAGATGTGTGTGTGTGTGTGTGTATCTGTGTCAGTGTTTGTATCTGTATCTGTGTCTGTGTATCTGCATGTGTGTCAGTGTGTGTGTCTGCATATCTGCATGTGTGTCTGGGTTTGTATCTGTTTATCTGCATGTGTCATTTGCTGAGTGTGTCTCTGTGTCTCTGTGTCTCTGTGTATAGGTATGTGAGGCATTGTTTGTATCTGGGTTTCTGAGTGTTTAGATGTGTGTGTATCTGTGCCAGTGTCTGTATCTGCATGTGTATCATTGTGTGTTCTTGTGTGTTTGTGTACCTGCATGTGTGTCAGTGTGTTTATATGAATGTGTGTGTATCAGTATATCTGTACATGTGCAAACATCTCAGCAATCAAACTCCAACAATTCATACAAATACACCCCTGCATTCAAACGTCTACACTACATGCAAACACACTCCTGGATTCAAGCGTCAATACTACACATAAACACACCTCTTTATTAAAACACCAACATTATATATAAGCACAGCTCTACATTCAAAACCCAACACTAAACACAAATGAATGCCTGCATTCAAAAGCCAACACTTCATACAAACACACCCCTTCCCCTACATTAACTCACACATACTGCATAGGAAAACCTGCTTACATTTAAACACAAACACTGTTTAGTGATGGCAAAGCATTGTGGGAATTGTAGAACAGTTGGGCCACTTTTTGTCCACCATTGCTTTGTGGTGCCACCTCTATGTTAGTTCTGCCACTGAACATAATGTTTTTCTTTCTAGACTACACAGACAATAGCAAAATCTACTAACAAGAATACCCAGCACTGCTGTAATTTCAGCTTATATAAATTAATACTAATTTGATCTTCTAGATTTAAATGGGCACTCTGGACCCCTAAAGCACTTTAGCTTGTTACACACCTCCCCGACTTTCAAGCATTCTAATTGTCCAGTTACTTCCTGCTTTGTTCAGCTTAGCTGAGTTAAAATCAAGAGGCAGAAGATTGCCCATAGCACCTGCCTTACAAAAACTTCTCATTGAGCTGCATTGTGAAGTCTGTGATTAGACGGCCACAGAAAGTCTGGATGGGGTTAGAAGTGGAGGGCTTGCAAAGGCAGCAGACAAGAGAACTGCAAGTTGTTTTTAGTTGACTTGGAGAATTGGTATTAGAAGAATCGTGATTCAATCAATTTAAGGCCAATCTGCGATTCTGCTAAATAACTGAACTCCGAGCAGAAACGTATACTCACTGGCTTGCTTTTCCCAAGCTTTACAATTTTAGCCAGAGTGAATATAAGAGAGATTTAAGAAAAAAAAAAGAAGACACTTAATAGCAAGTATAGATATATATTTTTTTTTTATTTTTTTTTAAGTTATTAGTTTTATTGCCCTTCCCCTCACTATTAGGTTTAGGGCAGCAGGTAGATCTTTTTTTCGGGGGTTGAACATAATTTGTGGAGGGTGTGGACAATGGCCTGGCACCCATATATTTAATTACAGCCTCTACCCACGTGTTATGTTCCCCCCATCATCAATAGTATAGCCCCACTGCCTATGGTTGGGGGCTTGTGCACTACTAGGTCCCCCTGGTATTTGAGCCCCCACACACTGGCCATGGGTGGGAAACATGGGTGGGACACTATGTCCCCTCACATATTTTAATGAAAGCTTAAAGCCCCACTGTGAGGGCAGCGGGGTTCACAGTGATCTGTCCACCCCCGTTCTTTAAATTAAGGCCCCCATCTAAAACCAGGTCCTTTCTGAATGTCAGTAGTGTCTAGGAAGCAAGAGCTGCCCAATTAAGTGTATTATTACATGTGCTGGCTGGCCAATCGCCATTTAATAAACCCTCACACTTCTGAGTTGTCCAGTTAAACCAATTTTTGTTTTCCTGAAAAGTTTCAGTCGAAATGAGCAGACACATCCCCAACAGTTTGAGGCACTGATTACAATTTTCCATTCTGAAAATTTCTCAGAAGTACCACAATTGTTTGCTGCACAAGTCTACTTAATATATGCATGGATTCCCCTAACATTAGCCTTGTGTAGTCTACCCTGTCATTTGCTCTTAGAGTGATGACAATCTGCAGGGTTACAAGACCAGAACCAGGATTTTAGTTCACGGGACAAATTGCTATGCACTGCCCTTTTCCTTGGAAAACATTTTGCTTGGCATGCATGACAAGTTGCACTGAATTATGAAAAATAATAAACATTCATTTCATCCAAAGCAATTTACAATGGATATAGACCATTGATTTTTTTTTTTTTTTAATACATATTGTGTCTCTGTTTTGATAACCCAAATACGAACCCTAACTATCGTTTTATCTTGAATGACCTTGTGCAAATCGAGTGATATCCTGTTTTGTAGATGTAAAATCCCTAAAAAAAATTTTAAAAAAATTAAATTCTTTGTTATTTTATTCAGTTCATCTACAGGTCAATTGTGTTGCATTTAAAGCTCTAAACTAGAATCACAGAACCTTGTTAGTTTTATTTTTTTAAACGCACATCAACTACTTTCTGGATTTCTGGCTACTTTGTCAGTCTGCTTGTACCGATATCCGCGATTCTTTTAATCATGTCTAACTTTTCTTTTGTCGGCATGATTTTCTTCCTACTAAGATGCACTAGAGATGAAAATACAGACAAGATGAGTGGTAAACCCAGATGTGTATTTGTAGGGAATAATGTGAAAAGTAGTTACTGGCTTCAATAAAGAGAAAAATACACAAATACATTCCACATGTCAAATTATTAAACCCATGAAATTAATTCCTTAAAAGGTTTAAACATCAGGAGAAAAGAAAGGGTAGACAATGCATTCCTGAAATAGTTTAAGTTTGAATTCATAAAGAGTTTGTTTAACGTGCAAGTACATTATTGTCATATTTCAAAGAACTTGGGCAAACAGGTATTATGCCTAAATTACCAACTAAAATTTAATATGCTTCTAACATCAATAAACACCATGATAAAGCACTTCAGTGACATACAGAGATTGTTACACAAAATAAAATTAAAAGATAGCCCTGCCCTTGAGAGCTTACAATCTACAGGGAAATATATATATTTATATTTCGCTTTATAAATATATATATATATATAAATAATTTATAACGTGCCAGCAAATTCCGCAGCGCTGTACAATGGGTGGACTAACAGACATATATTTGTAAATATGATATAGAACAGAGAATAATCTCCTCTAAAAAAAAAAAATTTTTTTTTATATATATATATATTTATATATTAACACTCCAAAATAATGCCACAGGTAGGTAATGAAAAAGTGCACAATTTATTAAAAGATAGAGGAAAAATATAACAAAACGCACATTTGTAACCAGATGAGTTGGACACACAGGAACAGAAGGACTGAAGGCCCTGCTCAATGAGCTAGAGGAAGTGGGGTATAGTGACACACATATACATATATATAGATATAGATATAGATATAGATAAGAACAGCAAGGCAAATGCATGATGTTTATCCTATCTGTGCTTGCATCATGCTTGATCAAGCTTGTGCCTTTATTTAATAATTAATTTATATGGAAAATGGAAAACCCTTTCTCCAATCGTATCAAGACTGATTTATTTTCATTGCACCCACTGAATCATTTTATTAAAACTATCAAGAAATAAAGCTGGCTTATCATGCATTAAATCAAGACTTTCAAGAAAACCTCTTCATTTCACAGATTTTTTTTTCTGTTATTATTATTATAGATTTGTGTGAGTGCATATATATTTGTTGCTTTTTTGTCCTGTTTGATGCAATTATCCACTTAAGTGAGGAATTAGCACTTACATTAATCCAACTTTATGAAAACATTGACAAAAAATAAGACACTTGTGCACAATTCTGTCTCGGTGGCTGATGGCTAATTTTGAAGCTGGAATGGTTTTATTTTAACATACAAAATATTAATGCGTGAAATATTAAAGTGTTCTTTTTCCGAATATTACATTGATGCAGAAAGCCAAATTTCACAGTCTGTTCAATAGCCATTTACTGTCTAAGTGGACAATTATGTTATAGATGTGCTTTCTCTGAGGATATCAGAGGGGTGAAGTTTTTGTTTAAATATTTGGGCCTGATGTAGTGTATAAATAGTTTAACTGTGGGTTAAACTATTTATACACTACAAAAAAAAGTGGTTAAAAAGTAACAAAACATATAGGATAAATAATTTATTAGGCATATTTTGATAAAGAATTGAAAGGGACACTCCACACTCCTAAAGCATTTCAGCTTGCTGGACAGCTTTATGTGTGTTTTTTATTTTTTTATTTTACAAAAAGTTTAGATTTCAAAATAAATTTACACTTTTGCAAATTTACCTGGTAACACCCCCTGGCTTTGAAGCAGACAACCGGTGCAGTTACTTCCTGACTTGTTTAGCTTGGTGAAGCTAAACTCAAGAGGCAGCAAGAGTCTTTATCTTGCAAAGATTTCTCATTGAGCTGCATTGGGAAGTCTTTGATTGGACAGCCACAGAAAGTCTGGGTGGGGTTAGAAGGGGAGAGCTTGCAAATGCTATAGACAAGAGATCTGCAGCTTTTGCAAGCAGTTTTTAGATATACTCCAAATTAAAAAAATCATAATTAAATGTATGCATGTTTTCATTGGTGGAACATCTACTAAAGAGTGATTTTTATTTATTTTGTATTTGGGCAGTGGGTTGTCCCTTTTAGTACTGACCTAATGCTGTTTTTAAATTGAGGTCAACAATAACATTAATTGAAACCAGTATATTTACAGTTAGGCTCATTTACCATTTTAGGGGAAAATCTCATAATTGGCTGGGTAAGAATGGCTTAGCAAATGTACAGTTATAAAGGCAGGTACTGTGTAAAATAGGGTTATGCAAATACCTAGTTTTTGGGTTGTTAAGGTTTGGGTCATTCGTAACATTTTCTTTGTCCTTTAGTGTTATTTTTTTGGCTTACATTGCGGTCATTTGTTTTCCTGTTACTGGATCATAGTAACACAATTTTATTTTCAGCTTACTTCGATACCTTTGATAGTGGAATAAAATTGGAAATACAAAGTTATACACACAGGTACAAAAGAGCACTGTCATGAAACCTATCAATTGGGGCCCTGTGCGATCACAGAAATTATGTATCTTCTGAGTTCTGATGCACACACACTCCTCCCTAGTTTCCTGGGGCCTCATTATGACATCATATATTACTTGGTATTACTTGGACCCCTCCCATTAGTCTCCTTTTATATTGTCAGCTCATGTGTCACGTTTTGATGAAGCATACACACTTGTGACATCATGGTCCTTTGTGACCAATCACAACTCAGTATGGGGTATTTATACTTCCTGGTTGTCCTTGTTTCCTTGCCCTGTCCTGGTTCTTGTTACTGAGAGTGTGTATATACTGTGTATTAGATTTCCTGTTTTCTGACCTCGGTTTGTTTGACTATACTTATATTTCTGTAATCCTGATCTTGGCCCGTCTCTCGTTTATTCTCTGTCTACTTGCAGACATTTCATATATCTGTCTCAGGCACTAACCCTGCCACTCTAAGAACTGGTAGGTGTACCTTTACTGTTTCCTTTAGGTTTGCATTTTAGGGTATCTCCACTCCTGACAAGTACTTACTGCTATTTATATCTGAAGGTCTTTTGGTGCATGCCATTACTGTAACTGGCAAAAGGCAGCAAGAAATAAAATCACCCAACTGATAGCCCGGATTGCGCTTGCCATCCGCAGAGCCATAGCCGAACTCTGGTCTACGACCCGCATCCCAACACAAGAAATGATAACAAGAAAAATAACAGAGAGTTCACAAATGGATAAACTGACAGCACAACTCCGAGACACCCCCAAACATTTTCACAAAGTTTGGGACCCGTGGCTAGAGGGAGACACATCCATCCCCTGGTAGCCGTATGCACAAACTGAGCACCTGCCAACAATACAACAAAAGACAAGGTAGCTAACACGCTACCCCTCACTGAACACATGATACCATGGCCCTTATGCCTGCCATCACTGAGCCCCAGCCCCCCCCCCCGCCCCACTCTTGGGGACGCCGCGCTCCGGGCGGCCCGCGGGCCGCGACTCCTATCTCCAACCCGACCCACTATAACCAGGCCACCCATGACACCACCAACCTCAAGGCCTCACCCCACCAACCCAACCACTCAAGACACAACCAGAAGTACCATTCACCTGGGAACAGGGGAAACATTAAGACAACCACCCTACTAACGGGCGCAGAGACGAACCTGACAGGCGGAACCCGAAGAGGCAGTTAAAAAGCTGGAACACAACAAACACCAACTAGGGCCCCTCAAAACTTGACAGGAGAACGATCGACCTGTAAGCAAAATACAACGGCCGACTCGGACTGACAAAATAGACCGGGACTTACCGGCTAAGCAGATAAGAAAACACACCCCAACGCCAGCCGCACTCTCGACCCGCACGGACTCTCTACCCCTTCCTCGGTGACCCCACCGCTTCGAGAGGGTACTAGATTACACATCAACACAAGTTCGATAACTGGTAGCCATTATAGTCTAACGCACACTGTTCACCATTGTACTACCATGTTTTTAAACGTACCCTGCGTTGGTACAAACCTGTCTGAATGGAACTGTTGTACCCCCCCCCCTTTTTATTTTCTGTACCCCTTCCCTTGATTACTGATACCAACATAAAACCAATAAATAAAGAATGATAAAAAAGAAATAAAATCACCCATCTCCAGTCAAGTCAAGACAAGTAACTAAAATTGTTACCCTAACTTTGGGTAATAATTATTAATGTGAAAGGCATATTTTAATGCAGCGGCTTTTTATGCGTCAATCTAGTGGCAGTATGACGTTTCTTCTCATGAAATAAAAAATGACCCAGTATCCTTAACTAATTTTAACAAATTTTGCTTTAATAAAAAAAATTACCCAAAAGAACAATTTCCTCTTCCATTATGTTTAGCCGGTACAATCAGTACCCTAAGGTCCTCCCCTTTGACTCTTTATTATTGTGACAAGATCTCTGAAGATTATGACCTATTTTGTTCCATGCAATTTTTATAGTCAATCAATTAGCTCTTAATACACTTCTGTGTTTCTGAACATTAATGTACATTTGACTTGACAATTACATACAAATTATAATCAACTTCGAATGTATAAGCTGCTATTTTCAATATAATAAATTATTAAACAGAAACATGTTAATCTAGCCCGTCTAATACAAACATGCCGTTTAGAACCCTATGAGCGTCTGAAAGTTCACATTTAATCACAGCATCCTTAAATAAGTATAATAAAAAATATATATTAAAACAAAGAAGAGATGTTTCAAATCAAGTTTCCAAATATGTTTCAGGACCCAGTACAAGGTAAAAAGACTTCTATGGTGATATTTAAAATAAATGCATTGTTGCAGTTACCAGGGGGTGAGAAAAGTGGAACAGAGCAATATGCACCCCTCTGTGGCATCACAAGGGTTCACTGACGCCAGATTGTAATGACTGTATACATTGGTTTTTATAGCAAAATACTGGATACAATTAGAATCTACAAGCAATTTTCCAGAAAGATAATCAAGTAGTTTATTATTTTCATTTTTTTTTTTTCACAGGGCAAAAGTTTCTGAACGACTGAACAATTAGCATGACTCTCGCAGGGCTGTACGCCTAGTGAGGGAATACATATTGTAATTGCCATACTTAGAAAACACAATAGCATCAGAGAAATTTATTGAAAGGCAAATAAGTCCCACTTCTATTCAGATATTGCTGTTTTGTGCGTTAGTCATATCTTTTACATTTAACGTACGAGCTAATGGAGAGTCATTTGTTTTGACTCTTGGCTGTAAAGTGTTGGAGGGTTTTTTTTACCTGTAATTTCTTTAAGTTGCTGTAATTAGAATGCAAAAGATACTAGCTGGAGATGTGATGAAAAGGACCTTTATCCAAGTTTCTGATACAGTGCTCCTCACAGTAAGATTATCTTTACTCTACGTACCTATCTGCATTTTGCCTTTAAGTACCTAATTAATGCTAATTTTGTACGGCATTCATTACGAATTTCCAACTGAAGTCTTTGTCACTTCTTTCTTTTTTTTTTTTTCTTTTTCTAAAACCGCATAAAAAGTTGAGTGCCAAACAAAAGAAAAATATATGTTTCAAAAATGTTTTCACTTTAGAACATTTGCGACAATGTCGCTCTCCTGGAAATATCAACTATAATATTATACAAACGAGAACTCGATTTGACCATTGCAATTTATCATATAATGCTGTTTTCATTAGTATGGAACTCTAATAGTGAAGACTAATAGAATGGATATTTTGGGTATTTTATGGTAACAATGATGTGATTTAAGAAACAGAACAGCTATAATACATGTTTTCACACTACAAATTAGCAATAAAAAAGTCCAAATTACCTACTTATAGATTACTAAAAAGTGGACATTCTTAGCATTTCCAACCATGGTTGACAGACGACCTACTGTGGCAGGCAGATGCTGTAAAACAAAACAGGAATTATAAGTTTAGTACAACAATAGCCACTACAAAAAGTGTTATATAAAATGAAGAAAATAAATATATTTTTATATAAACTTGTTTATTTTGGTTACAGTTCTCTAAAGGCTAAATTTACCCGAGCCTTTGTTGTCAGTCTGCATGTTTTTGGTCAAATTTGGTTTCTGGTTATAATAAACTTTGTCCTAATCCTTCTACTGAATCAAATCCTATGTAGTGTTCAAGAGCTAGGTTTTATTTTTGCCAGTGGGCACCTGTGAATTGTTTACGACAATGTGATACCTAGCACTTGTGATGAATGGTTATAGACAGCTCTAGAACAAATATATATATATATATATATATATATATATATATACACACACACTTCTGTTATTTGTGTTTTCTATTTAGGAAATGAATTCTCAAGTATTGTGATACTTCCCTATCATTGCTCTATTATATTTTTGGTTCTTACGGTTACAAGAGTGTTCCTCTTTCATGTCAGATGTTTTTCATTTTTTTATTACTTTTGCTATTACTGCGAACAATGCCATAAATCTTAAAAGGCTAATATAAAAATATATAATTTTTTTGTATAATGGCACTACATTATAAAGTATATATATATAGAAACTTTTTAATGTAGTGCCATTATACAAAAAAACTATAAAATCAGGCAGAATGGACCATTGTAATTAACCAACTGCTTAATTCAACAGACTGGAAAATTCTAAGATCACAATGGTTTATCTTAATTGCAAAGTATAACATACCGATATGATCGACACAATGCATCAGTTTATAGATGACACCGCTGAAGCACAGATGTACCCTTATCATTAGTTGTGCTTTATACATCCAGTTACCTGGTTCTACTGATGCACAGTTCTTTAGAATAAATATGATGGAAGAAACATTTCAGATGGGATATATTTTAGACTTTAGCATGGTGGAAAAAATGACGGAATCAGTTTTCAGTTCAGGTTGTCTAATGTGGCAGCTCAGCTCATGTAAATTGAGTTTAGGGATAGAGTTGGGTCAAATTTAGTATTGGGGTGCATTGAGTGTTTAGTTTTAAAGAGGAGTTAAACATATGATTAATACCACTATAGGCACCCAGACCACTTCAGCTTAATGAGGTGGTCTGGGTGCCTGGTCCAGCTAGGATTAACCCTTTTTTCTATATTTTTTCTTCAGAGAAACTGCTATGTTTATAATAGGGTTAATCCAGCCTCTAGTGGCTGTCTCATTGACAGCCGCTAGAGGGCTTCCGCGTTTCTCACTGTGAAAATCACAGTGAGAAGACGCCAGCGTCCATAGGAAAGCATTGAGAATGCTTTCCTATGGACTGGCTGAATGCGCGCGCGGCTCCTTCCGCGCATGCGCATTCAGCCAAAGAGGAGGAGAACTCCCCGTCCGGTGCTGGAGAAAGAGGTAAGTTTAACCCCTTCCTCCCCCCAGAGCCCAGCGGGAGGGGGACCCTGAGGGTGGGGGCACCCTCAGGGCACTATAGTGCCAGGAAAAGGAGTATGTTTTCCTGGCACTATAGTGGTCCTTTAATGGTTTATTTTCATGTAGAGACTTTGAGTGGAAAGTTCTTACCTTCCTATGTATTCTGTAGATCAGTCAAATTGATGATATTAGAGCTACATGAGCATCACTGAGAGCTTCCCCTGCTCTTCTATAAGGCATTTTCTGTGTAAGAAGCTGCTGGTGGGCAGATGGGAAGTGATCTTTTCCGCTTCCTGTCCATTCTCACACTCAGACACTGGATGAGCTGTGTTTAGCACCCTCTATAACTGTTCCTGTAGCTCTGCTATTAAAACTGACTGGAATACAGAGGACACTGGCTCCTGGTACCTATTCCTAAGCCTCCGGCCTTTATAAGCTACAAGAGACATCTTATAAGGTATCTTTGGCGAAAATAACCTCGCCACTGGACTTTGGAGGGGCCTGTTTGCCAGCCTTTTGCCCAAGGATTATGGCCCATATGATAAAACTTTGTTTTCTCACTGTAAAAAGGCTTGTTCGTGCATTTTTACTATGTGGCTCGGTAAATAGTATTTACTGAATAAACTAACGAACAGCCGAAACACACACACAAGTGGAGTGTGCAGCCCATTTACCTCCCAGGCTGGTGGTTAACCGCAAGCTAACTGATGAACGCCTGGGTGGTCTCTGTTAGTACAGTCGAACACATGGCCACGGCCATCTTGTTTAGCCAAACGCCCTTAGCTGTGTTTTGTCGTTGAGCTCCTGGAACTCAAATTGGACACTAAAAGAGACGAACACCGCTGGGACTTCCACCTTCTGTGTGTTTGGCTAAATACACACGAACAGAGCTCTTTTCAGTGAAAGTAAACTCCCAAACAAGACGCATCTAATGACAGTATGCACGAACGGATCCATTCGTGAAATTTGTACCTTATTTGAAGGAGAAGATTAGACCGGCCGCACAACCTAAATCTATTGAACTATTTTGGCCATGAAAGTCATGCTTGCGGTGGGTCAGATATGACTTCCAGGAATTTCCTGAACCCCTGCTCTGATCTGGGTAATTTTTAGATATATTGTTCACCCAGATCGGGGTGATCCAGGAATGTAGAATTATGGGCATATCTGGTGTTTTGGGGTGTTTTCTGTGTTTTGTGAAAAATGTTTTTCTGCTTGGGGATAATTGAGTTAATTACAGTATCTTACTCAATTATCTCCCAAGTAGAGAGGAGGGTTTGTGTACATTATCTGGGAGTGTCTATCTGTACAAACCTGTTTTGATTGGCTTTGTAACTTTGTGTCCTGTGCTCCACAAGGTCCACGTGGGTGGTAACCTTGTGGGAAAACCTGTATAAAAGAGACAATAAACCCTCAGACTGCTGAGTTCCTGTTTTACCCTTAACATAGAGTCTTGTCTCATGTGTGGGGGAAAAGGCTGCATCTACACTGGGGGATTGCTATACTCTGTATACTCCCTTGGGCTATAATCACTAAGCTCTTTTAAGAGCTTTTCCTGCTAACCTCTCTGGAACCTGGAGCCTTGTTGCAGGTCCAGGGTGGGTAGAGGATGGCGAGACCGCAACCAAGCTGCGGCTGTTCGTGGGATCTGCGGTGCTTATGGTGTCTGGTGCGGTGCTGATGGTCCTTGGTAAGCACTAGGAGCATCGATTGACGGAGGGTCCGTTACAGTATCCCCTACTGGTCAGGCGCCTGTAAGCAAGTGCCTACTCTGCCTGGTGGTAAATTCAGCACAGCACGCAAAAGTACATGGGATGAACCAAAAGTGCACAAAAATGGGCTATTGAGTTTATTGCAAAATTGAATTTTTTAAATAATTTTACACCATTTTGTTCACAGATCAAGTTAAAAAAAAAGCAACCAATAGAGGGAAAAATAATAGGAGCAGTAAAATATCTATATTTAAATCTAATATATTTGTTAAATATACAATATAGATCCTTTTATTCTATATTGGTCACTGCTCACTTGATCTGTGAATAAATTCAACATTTAGTGGATAGCCCCTAAATATAAATCTTTTTTTTTTCCCAAATGAATCACCTCAAATAGTTAGTGATCTGCAGATAATAACAAAGCTTCCATTATTAACTTCTATTATTAAAGTTTGAATCCAGTTTCTGATGCACCCTCCTTAAATGTCTTGGGTTACATCATGTTATTACAAGGTAACAACACACGTTTTACATTCCGTCTTTTACAGATGTTACCATACTTTTCCAAACATGAGGATGTTCTATTTAATCAGCAGTTTCTCTTTAACAGGTCTGCATGTAACTTTCACATTCAGTAGGGTCTCAAAAGAAAGATTTGCAAACTCATCTATATTTGCAAATTCTCTTACTGTAATTGGCAATTCATTAGAGGTTCACCAGAAAATGAATTGTACTTTTTGCTTACTGGGGAGAATACCATTATGTTACCTTGCTTTTAAATATTACATTTTTCGAATACATTTTTGCAAAAACAGCTGCGCATATTTTGCAGAAATAAGAAAACATTGATTTCCAGAACACTGAAATGGGAAAAGTTTTCATTAACATTGAAAAATAAAGCTGACAAAACAGCAAACAAATGTGCAGATCGCTAGAGATTAAGGTAATTTTGTTTGTTAAAAGTGAATTGTCATACGTTTCTGTGACGAGACCAATCTCGCCACTGTGCATTGGAGGAGCCTGGTTGCCTTTTGACTATGGACCGGCATTTAAATACTTTATTTTCCTATGCAGAAATGTCTATTCATGTATTTCATGCCCGGGCGTTCGGTAGATTCTATCTACCGAACAAACAGCCGTCTATTGGCCTCCCAGGAGCCGCGGTTAGCTGGCAGGCGCCATTAATTGGCCGCCCAGAAGCCGGCGAGCGCCGCCAATTGACCACCCACTAGCTGCGGTTATCCGCAGCTTAATTGACTATACTGGGTGGCCGCGGCTACGCATACTGAACACTGGATGGCAGCAGTCTGCAGTTCACACGCGGCTGGTCCATTCACGGATTTACTGAATGAACTTATTTAACCCAGATAGCTATGCCATGGGGCCTATTCATGTAATAAAAGACTTTGACTCCATGGCAATTGAACTGTATGTGTGCAGTCTGAGCGCCATTCAGTAATAATGTGCGCTCAGACCTAAGCTATCTGGGAATATGTTGCATGTCTGTATTTTATGTAATAAATGTAACGTTGTGTATTTTATTGTATTTTACTGTCTTTTTACTGCCATGTGCTTAATGGAGTTTTGCCTCTGTCCTTGAAAATTGGATTACTTCCCAATTATCTCCAGGATAGAGAGGAGGGATTGTGATGTCATTATGAGAGTGTTTATCTGTGTTGTATGGTTTGATTGGATGTTCCACAAAACCCAGTGGGTGGGACTTTGTGTATATAAGACCAATAAAGACACAGCTCAGGCTGTTCCTGCTTGACCCTCAACACGGAGCCTTGTCTCGTTCTTGGGGGGGTGGGAGGGAGATTTATTGTATGCTGTTCCAGTTCGACTGCTAGGAGTGTAAACCTTTCGTATGTTTTTTCCTGTTCGGCTGTTTACAGCATTCGTATGTTTTTGAGCATTCCTATGCTTCTCCGGTTCGGTGGATTGGTGTCTACAGTAGCTGACTGTATTTCTGGAAGGGAATATCTCCTAAACGGCTGTCAACCCATTTTATGCCTGGGGGTGCTGTTACAGTTTCATATCGTAGAAATGCATTATGTCTAAAGAAGGATGTTATTATAATAAAGCCATTTGCTAAGAGATAAGTACATATCAATAATTTTCAGTTCATTTTAGAGTGTTCTCTGAAGAGTGTGTTTTGGTGAACTGATGACGTACAAATTTTTGATCAATTCTTTTTAGTTTTTTGAAAAAGTCTCCCATTCAACCAAGAGGGACTTTTTTTTAATCTACATTTTCCCAATCATTTCTAAAATCACTACATCTCATTGTTTATTGAGTTGAACACCAAAATAGTTAGTAAAATGTGTCATTTCCAATTTAGTTTAATTGACAGATCAATAAGTCTTCCAATGCCTGGGGAAGCTATTTTGCAGCAATGAAAGGATTAAAAATGGTTATTGTTTTTTGCTTGATAAACTGATTTCATTACAAAAAAACTGAAATGAAGTGGCTCCCTTTATTTTTAAATATACAGGGTTATTTCAAAGTCCTGAGTAGCTAAACTGACAGCACAGATAACTTTATTTTAACCATTTTACTAGCTATTTTAACTTTAAATTAGAAATTCACTTTAAATTTCACTTTCGTTAATAACCATGTTCAGTGGCGTACACATGATCCATGGGGCCCCGGTGCGAAAATTGATCCGTGGGCCCCCCCGCGCGCTTACTCGGTGCGGGTCGGGGCCGCAACACATGGCGGCGGGCACCTGGTCGCAGGGGTTGCAGGGCTGCGACCCCGCGACCGCGGTATGCACACACACTTAAAGGACCACTACAGACACCCTGATCACATCAGCTCAATGAAGTGGTCTGGGTGCCAGGTCCCTCTAGTTTTAACCCTGCAGCTGAAAACATAGCCGTTTCAGAGAAACGGCTATGTTTCACTGAGGGTTAATCCAGCCTCTGGTGGCTGTCTCATTGACAGCTGCTAGAGGAGCTTCCGCAATTCTCACTGTGAAAATCACAGTGAGAAGACACTGTACGTCCATAGGAAAACATTGAGTAATGCTTTCCTATGGGCGGTTTAAATGCGCGTGCGCCTCTTGCCGCGCATGTGCATTCCGAGCTGAGAGGTGGAGGGATCCCCAGCGCCAAGGGAGTCCGACGCTGGAGAAAGGTAAATGCTGAAGACACACACACACTCTCACGAACAGACGCATACACACTAGCTAACAGACACACATTTACTGACAGAGACACACTCAGTGACAGACGTACATACACACTCACTTACAAAACATAAACTTTCACTGACAAACACACACTCACTAACAGACATCAAACACACTCAGTAACAGACACACACGGTAACACACTCACTAGCAGACACACACCCAAAACAGACACACTCACTGACACACACACATACACTAACACACACACTAACACACACACACACATACACACACACACTAACATACACTAACACACACATACATTCACTAACACACACATACATTCACTAACACACACACTAACATACACACACACATACACACATACACTAACACACACAATTTTTTTTTTAAAATTTAATCCCCCCAGCCTCCTTACCTTTTGGAGTGCTGGGGGGATTCCCTGGGGTCCAGTGGTGCTGCTGGGCTCCTGGGCGGGTGGCCGGTCGGGCAGGCAGGCGCGCGCGCGAGGGAGCACTCAGTGCTTCCTCTTCAGCTCCCTCGCGCGCCGCATAGGGATGCCGGTGCCAGAAGATGACATCATCTTCCGGCTCCGGTATCAGTACGGTGCGCGAGGGAGCTGAAGAGGAAGCACTGAGTGCTCCCTCGCGCGCCGGCCACCCAGCCAGCCCGGCCGCCCCCCGGGTCAGCAGGACTAGCCTCGGGGGGCCCTGGGGTGGCCGGCTCATGGGCCCCTCAGGGGAAGAGGCTGGCCCTGTGGGTACATACCGGGTCGCAGGGGCGGCCGGGCCCCCTGGTGGGCCGGGCCCGGTCGCAGCCGCGACCCCTGTGACCCTGGTATGTACGCCACTGACCATGTTACTCTTTTTGTACTTCATTAGGCAACTCTAGCAGAGTAAGTGGTACATCTCTAATCTACTGCCTATTAGCAACATGCAAAGTATAAAAGGGAATATTATGTTTACTTATCCCTATCTGTACAATATATGCATTTATGAGGTGTGAAAAATAGACAAAATGGGGGCTTCTGATTGGTCGATTTTCTTCCTGGTGAGGGTAAGGGAGTATTCTGCCTGTGGCTACAGGAACTTGTAATGTGAACATCTTAAAAGGGAACGTCTCTTCACAGAAATATTATATTTGCATTTCCTTATATTTAACATATATGTATTTTTGAGAAATTAAAACTAAAGTAAAAATTTGAAATGCACATTTTTTTATCCTGCAGCTGGTCAGTCCCTGTCAATCATTGTTATTAGTGCTGTCCTTTGCCCCAACAATGGTTAATTTCCTCACTTAATTTCCATTGCATGCCCTGGATTTTGCCTTTTCAGAACTGGATTATGATGTAATTTGCTAAAGTGATCATATAAATTTGAAAGAAAATTTAACATCTCAAGAAAAAGATTAGCATAGAGGATTCTCAGTGTTTTACTTAATGGTGAAAATTAGGCTTGGGAGCTGCCAAAATTTAAATTTCGTCCAAACATATTCAGTACGTTATTTTTTATGGGGGTGATTATGGGCTTTTAGTTACAAGGGGAAGTTAATTTTATGGGGAGGACAGAGAAAGATAGTGCCAGTAGGAAGTTAATTTAATGGGAGGGACCATAGATCAATCATTTAAGGATAGCTGTCCAGCCTTTTTTTAAACAGTGAGCAGCAACTGGGTAGGGGCAAGAGGGAGGATTTAAGATTAATTATACAAATATATATAAGGCTGGGTTTAGAACACTTCGATTTTTAAATATTAGAAGGAGGGAGACGGTAGCTCCCTCCTACTAAGCCCATTCCTAGTAATTCTAACGGTGTTATCAGAGTCCATACAGATGTTTAAACTGCAATTGGATAAATACTTGCAAAAAACATAACATACAGGGATATAATTTTTAATAAGTGGGGTAATAGCTGCTTGATCCAAGGAGATATCTGACTGCTATTTTGGGGTTAAGAAGGATTTTTTTCCTAGTTTGTTGCTAAATTGGAAGCGCTTCAGAATGTGTTTTTTGCCTTCTTTTGGATCAACAGCAACAACATTTGTGAGGAAGGCTGAACTTGATGGACGCAAGTCTCTTTTCAGCTATGTAACTATGTAACAAAAGAACTACTTGCATTGACAAAATTTCATTCAACAAACAATTTGCTCTTCATTTGATATAATTTGTATTAATTTATTCATGTTTTGGACAAACAGACAAATTGTCGAAAATTCTGACAAAAAAATGTTAGTCCGAAAATGAATGCCCAAGTTTAGTGTACATTTCAGAGAAGTGACAGTTCATTTGTAATGAGAATCATTTATACCCAACTGCACTATTACAAGCCCTAAGAGCTGCACATTTTTATCCTAACTTCTTGCTGCCCATAATAAATCTGTTAATTTCTTCCTTAGCTGACCACCTACTGATAATGGTATCTTTCAGACATTAAACTATGCATGTCCACTATGTTTTTTTATATGGAGTTCCCTTATTGGCCTTGCTTGTAGACAATCTCAAAACAACAGTGAACAGTCTGTCTATTGATGAGCCTTTTAGGATTGAACTCTTTCAAAATATGCTGCACACAGAAAGATTCTGTACAAACAGGGTTTTATGACAAAACACTGTAAAGAGCAGGGCATTGAGCAAAGGCGAGCATTGTTGCAGGATAAATAAAATAATTAAGAGAGCGCATACAAAATCAAAACTAAAAGTAATAATAAATGGTACTTGAAGTACCCTGTAGATACAGCTGCTAGACAAAAAAATAATTTTCCCAATTCCTATAACAGAGTACTAAAGATATTGTCAGCGCTTAGTGAATACTCCCCTTGAGATAATAACAAGGGTGCAAATATGTTAAGATAATATTGCAATAAACATCTAGACTCCACATGTAACAACTATAAAAAGAAGAAAAGATGCAAATAAAAATATGTATATAGATATAACAATAAAAATATACAGAAGTAGAGAAAAATGTCTCTAAATAGTCCAAAGAAGTCTTATAAGATCAAAAAAGATCAAAAAAGAGAGAGGGGGTAACATCCAATGTCTGAATAGATGGATGGAGACTCAAATAGATGCTTGAACATTCCTAGGCAAAAACAGAGAAAACAAATATAGTGTAACTCTGTAAGGTTTATTGTCCCAGTTTAACAAACAAACCCCCCCCCTAAATATGAACTCTCACAATGTTAAAAAATATATATGCAACAGTAGTACTTATTCCTAAGGACCAAAACGAAGAAACTTTGCGGCTGCTGGTTGTCCCGACAAACTGTCTTTATCTTCAAAGCAGACAGCGTCCACCTCGTGCACTCAGGTGGGCTGTCCGAAAATAAAAATTGTTGCAGGATGCTTATATGGTAAACCTAGGCACACATCTCAATAAAGGCTAAATGTGGTATTTCTCAGTAATGACGGATAAGAACATCAGGCTGATAATGGATAGCAAAAAATGAAAGCATAAACAGTTGTGGGATCAGGTAATGTCAGCAGCCTCAATATAAACTGTTTGGAGGTATTCAATGGTAAATAAAACCTGCACAATGGCTCTGTATGGGCTATATGATAACTTACACTGACTCCAAATGCTCTCCAACGTTTTGCATTCTTTAAACAAATGCCCGAGGCTCCAACATTTTGCATATTTGAAACAGCACCCTGAATATACGATAAATGGATTCAATTGCTTTTTAGGCCACTGCTCACGGCTTACAGATCACGCATTTTACCATCAATAAACCAGAAAGGTATGGTTACATATACAACATTTTTATTATATGTACCAAGTACACAGAGACTAGGAAAGACCTTGAGCTCTGAAAGGTAGACCTGACCAGCATTTGTTGGGGACAGAACTTGAAAGTCAGGAAAACTAAAAAGTTGATTGTTAAAAAATATATATGCAACAGTAGTACTTATTCCTAAGGACCAAAACGAAGAAACTTTGCGGCTGCTGGTTGTCCCGACAAACTGTCTTTATCTTCAAAGCAGACAGCGTCCACCTCGTGCACTCAGGTGGGCTGTCCGAAAATAAAACCGTAAGGAAACAGCTGCATATGAATAAAACAATGTTTTCTTCAACGTCCGTCTACAGGGGATATGTAGCAAAAAAACCCTTGCACCTCATCAACGCGTTTCGTCCTGCTACTGAGGACTTTTTCAAGATAGGTGCTAAATCCATTGTTGGCAGTTTTATACCTTAACGGGCAAAACGAATTCAAATCCTTTAAAGACATATACTCACAATTTCAGCAAATGTATTATGTTAACCCCCTCACCTTCATTCAACATGTGAAATATAAAACATGTGAAATATAAAACATAAAATTACTGGACTATACCCAAGTGTCCAAAAACAATTTCTTGATAACTTATAAATTAAAACAGACAATGTTAAAAGAATAACATGAAAATATAAAAATATGTAAAAATATTAAAATGTTAAAACAACATCTACTTGGCACAAGTCTTATATGGTACATAATTCAATGACCCAAAAATGACTGTACTAAGCCTTTACACTGCTTATTCCAATGTAGCAACTTGTAGCCTAAAGGTTATCAAATATATTGTTAGAAACAATGTCTAAATTTCTAACTAATGTAACAAATAATAACTCTAATGAAAAAAAAAAAAAAAAATGTACATTCTAATGTGGAAATATATAATAAAAATAAAATAAGTAGGATTTTATAAAATACAATTTCTATGTGGTGTACAACTAGTGTCTATAGTATACCACAGTACAGACTGATTTTATATATACATACAGCTAAAAATCCTTATATAAAATCTAACAGCTATAGCTCTATAAAATATTGGCTAACTCTAATTCTGCATTAAGACCTAGAGGGATGAGTGTTTTCAGGCTATATATCCAGAACATCTCCCTATACGTAAGGGCTTTACTCAGTTCCCCTCCTCTCCATGGTACTTGTACTTTTTGAATCCCACAATATTTTAGGAGTGTCGGATCGCTATTGTGGTGTATTTTAAAATGACTGGATAGGGAATGTTTCTCAAAGCCTCTTTTGATATTATATACGTGCTCCCTGAGTCTGACTTTTAATGTCCTCTTGGTTTGACCCACATATTGGAGGCCGCACGGGCACTCCAACATGTAGATAACTTGCTTTGTATTGCACGTGATACAGTCTTTAATATCAAATGTTTCCTTTGTGGCTGAAGACTGAAAAGTTGTGCAGTTTTTTCCTTTAGAGCTTAATTTACATATATTGCAGTTTCCACACTTATAATATCCCTTCTTTTCAGTTAAAAAGTGATTGCCCTTCATTGGTTTAATATAACTATGCACCAATTTGTCTCGTAGAGTGGGTGCTCCCCTAAATATCACCTTTGGTTGTGTGGGTAAAAATGAAGCCAATATCGGGTCTTGACGTAATAAATGCCAGTGTTTCTGTACACTCCTCTTTAGACCATTTGCTTGCGCACTATAGTTAAAAACCAAAGGACATATGTCTCCAATGCCCTTATTAGGTTTAATTTTGTTCAAAAGTGTTGTGCGTTCTACAGTTTTTACTTTTTGGAGAGCTGTATCTAATAGTTCTTCATCGTAGCTTTTTTCTGTGAACTGCTGTTTTACCTTCTGGAGTTGTACATCACATATCTCAGGGTCTGTGCAATTCTTTTTAACTCTTAGAAATTGACTAAACGGGACACCTGATAGCTACGAAGGATAATGGCAACTGGAAGTCCATATGTAGCTATTTACATCCACACTTTTAAAGAAGGTTTTGGATTTTAAGATTTTTTGGTCCGTATATAGGACCAAATCTAAAAAATCTATATTGGTAGAGCTATATTTGTACGTGAAGGATAGATTATATTCATTTTGGTTTATATAAACTAAAAACTCCAGGAGGTCTATTTCTTTTCCTCTCCACACAAAAAAACAGTCATCAATGTACCGTCTATAGAAGACCAGGTTCGCCCCCCACTTGTGGCCTTGCCAAATAAACAGATTTTCCCAATAGGCCATAAAAATATTGGCATAGCTGGGAGCGAACCTAGTCCCCATAGCAGTACCATTAGTTTGTAGATATATGTCGTCCTCATACCAGAAGAAATTGTTCTTAAGTATAAAGTCTATACATTCTATTATGAATTCCACCTGTTCTACTAACATGGTGGAATCCTCATATAGGATTTGTCTTATTGCCTTTATTCCCAAATCGTGTTTGATGACAGTATATAGTGACGTGACATCACAAGTTACCATCAAATAGTCTTCCTCCCATTTGAGGCCTTCTATATTTTTTAATAGGTCTCCACTGTCCTTTAAATAGGACTTCGCTTTTTTTACAAAAGGTTGTAATATTACATCTATATACTGAGATAGATTGCATGTGAGAGACCCTATTCCGGAAATGATAGGCCTACCCGGAGGGTTCGTAAGACTCTTATGTATTTTAGGTAATTGATAAAATACTGGTTTCTTGGGATATATCTCCATAACAAACTCTAGTTCTTTTTTGTTCAATATATTTAGAAAACTACCTTTCTGTAGTATGGTAAATAAACGTTTTTTGGTATCCGATGTGGGGTCTGCCTTTATTCGCTCGTAGGTGAGTTGATCATTGAGGATTCTTTTACATTCTATATCGTAATCCTTTGAATTAAGGACCATAATACCCCCTCCCTTGTCGGCCGGTTTTATTGTTATGTCCCTATTTTCACTTAGTTCTTTTAATGCTTTCTTTTCCCAAACATTCAAATTTTGTTTGTATTTAGCCACTTTTTTCGGTAGCTTATCTATATCAGCCGTTACTGCTAAATTAAAAGCGGACATGGGGCCGCTCATCTGGTTGGTGGGACAGAAAGTGGATTTGTTTCTTAAAGTTGTATGGTGAAAAGTAGTATGTTCTATTTTGGGTATCATAGAACTCGAATTACTCAAAAAGAATTTCTTTAGAGTCAAATTTCTCATGTACTTTTGCACATCTAAATATGCTGTGAATGGGTCTGCTTTAACTGTGGGGGCATATTTTAATCCTCTATTAAGCACCTTAATTTGATGTTTGGTAAGTATGGCGCTAGACAAATTGAAGATTCCTATTTGTTCTACCTTTTCATTTTCTTTTCTCTTGTGATATCTCTTGCCCCCCCTACATCCTCTAAAAAAGGTCTTTTTCTTATGTTGATTTGTGGGGGCTCTCGATAGTTCTGATTGAAATATTGGCTTCTTGGTCCTAAAAAATGATCATTTGATTGTGTATAGTTTTCTTTTGCCCCTACTCGGTCGGTCTCTTCTGTATGGAGTACATCAAACTTATTATATGAACGCCAATTTTTTGTTTGATTGCTTGCCCTAGGTGTTTCTGAGTCATATTTCCCTTGGGGTCTGTAAGGATTTTTTCTATACAAATTGTTTCTTTTCTTGTGAGTGACCGTAGTCCACTCACTACTATTCACTCTCTGAGGTGTATATTGTTTAGGTTGTAGTTCTCCTCGCCTGATATAATTATGCTCTAGAGGATTTTCAGGAGCATATATAGTTTTGTGATTTCTTAAATTTCTGGGGGCATAGTACTTATTGCTCCTAGGGCTAGATTTAAACGATCTCTCATTTTGATTTCTCTTATAACTTCTGACTTTATTCTCTCTAAAGTCCTCCTGGTCTCTATCAAATTTACGTTTCTTTGTGGACACAGTCTCCTCGAATAACGAACTTAATTTTTTCTCTATTTTTTCCATGAGTTGTATACATTCTGGCAGTGCCAGGTGAGGAGAAAGAATTTCTTTTATTTCATTGATTTCCTCATCCAGCACTGCCAACATTCGTTTCCGTTTGCATATGATATGGTTCATAAGTTCAAAGGAGCAATGGTCTAAGATTCTATCCCAAACAGTATTAAAATCCTCATCATCTTTATCTGTGGCTGATTTTAACATGATACGTAAACCTCTCGGGATAATACGTTTCTCCCAATATTTCTCCAACGACGCTATTTCTAATTTAAGTTTCATTTCTTTGACTATTAATTTTTCAAGAGAAAATACTTGTTTTCTCCAATGTGTATCCTTAACACAAACATGCTCATTATCATCATTTTTTAAAGCAAGATCAATCTTACATTGTTCTCTAAACGTGAAAAGAGACATCTTAGGTTGTGATTGCTGCTACTCTTATGTGGGAAAAAGCCAATACAATAAATAAAATAATTAAGAGAGCGCATACAAAATCAAAACTAAAAGTAATAATAAATGGTACTTGAAGTACCCTGTAGATACAGCTGCTAGACAAAAAAAGAATTTTCCCAATTCCTATAACAGAGTACTAAAGATATTGTCAGCGCTTAGTGAATACTCCCCTTGAGATAATAACAAGGGTGCAAATATGTTAAGATAATATTGCAATAAACATCTAGACTCCACATGTAACAACTATAAAAAGAAGAAAAGATGCAAATAAAAATATGTATATAGATATAACAATAAAAATATACAGAAGTAGAGAAAAATGTCTCTAAATAGTCCAAAGAAGTCTTATAAGATCAAAAAAGATCAAAAAAGAGAGAGGGGGTAACATCCAATGTCTGAATAGATGGATGGAGACTCAAATAGATGCTTGAACATTCCTAGGCAAAAACAGAGAAAACAAATATAGTGTAACTCTGTAAGATTTATTGTCCCAGTTTAACAAACAAAAACCCCCCCTAAATATGAACTCTCACAATGTTAAAAAATATATATGCAACAGTAGTACTTATTCCTAAGGACCAAAACGAAGAAACTTCGCGGCTGCTGGTTGTCCCGACAAACTGTCTTTATCTTCAAAGCAGACAGCGTCCACCTCGTGCACTCAGGTGGGCTGTCCGAAAATAAAAATTGTTGCAGGATGCTTATATGGTAAACCTAGGCACACATCTCAATAAAGGCTAAATGTGGTATTTCTCAGTAATGACGGATAAGAACATCAGGCTGATAATGGATAGCAAAAAATGAAAGCATAAACAGTTGTGGGATCAGGTAATGTCAGCAGCCTCAATATAAACTGTTTGGAGGTATTCAATGGTAAATAAAACCTGCACAATGGCTCTGTATGGGCTATATGATAACTTACACTGACTCCAAATGCTCTCCAACGTTTTGCATTCTTTAAACAAATGCCCGAGGCTCCAACATTTTGCATATTTGAAACAGCACCCTGAATATACGATAAATGGATTCAATTGCTTTTTAGGCCACTGCTCACGGCTTACAGATCACGCATTTTACCATCAATAAACCAGAAAGGTATGGTTACATATACAACATTTTTATTATATGTACCAAGTACACAGAGACTAGGAAAGACCTTGAGCTCTGAAAGGTAGACCTGACCAGCATTTGTTGGGGACAGAACTTGAAAGTCAGGAAAACTAAAAAGTTGATAAATATCTGTTTAATACAGCCTCATGGGTGTGTCCCCCAAAACGAAACAACAAATTAGTTATGCAATAGTTACACTGAGCAATAAATCCACCTAACTAATATCGTGTAGGTCCACCTTGTGTCACCAAAACAGATCTGATGCATTGAGGCATGGATGCCACAAGACCTGTTAGTGTCCTGTGGTATCTAGCACCAAGACATTAAGCAGCAGATCCTTTAAGTTGCGAGGTGGGGTCTACATAGATCAGATTTGTTGTTCCAGCACATCCCACAAACGCTCAATCTGATTGTGATCTGGGGAATCTGGGGAATTTGGGGAAGGCAAAACCTTGAACTCGTTATGTTTCTCAAACCATTCTTGAACAACTTTTGCAGTGTGGCAGGGTGAAATATCCTGCAGAAAGAGGTCATTGCCATGAGGGAACACCATTGCTATAAAGGGGTGCACGTGGTCTACAATAATCTCCAGGTAGGTGGTACGTGTCAAAGTAACATCCACATGAACGCCAAAACCCAAGTTTTCCTAGCAGAACATTGCACAGAGAATAACACTGTCTCCGCTGGCTTGGCTTCTTACCATAGTGCATTCTGCTGCCATCTTTTCCCCAGGTAAACAACTCACCTGCTCACCCACCTGATCTAAAAGAAAACATGATTCATCAGACCAAGCAACCTTCTTCTATTGTTCCATGATTCAGTTCTGATGCTCACGTCCCCACTAATAGTGTTTTTGGTGGTGGACCAGAGTCATCATGGCCACTCTGATGGGTCTGTGGCTAGCCCAATAGGCAGCAAACTGCGATGCAATTGTGTGTTTCTACAGATTTCTATCATAGACAGCAGTATGTTTTTCAGCAATTTGAGCTACAATAGCTCTTCTTGTTATCGGACTAGAAGGGCTAGTCTTAACTCCCCATCAGTGAGTCGTGGGCACCCATGGGTACTGATGCCAGTTCACCAGTAGTCCATCCTTGCACAACTTTTGGAGATGCTCTGACCCAGTCATCTAGACACCACTGTTCTAGATCTTCTCTTACCCATTGTCCTGCTTCCAACACATGAAATTTAAGAACTGACTTCATTTGCTGTCTAATATATCCCACCGCTTGACAGGTGCCATTGTAATGAAATAATCAGTATTACTCAATACACGGTGTTTTTCTATGTTGTGGCTGATCAGAGTATGTTGTAGAGTGTCTACTTCATAGAGTGCCTAAAGTGCATCTGTAAGGGTAACTGTAGGGTGTTTTTAAGTTACATCAATATACTACAATGTAAAAAATGCAGATACCAGGATGTAGACTATATGCTTCTTTGGTGGTTATAGGGGCATCTGAGCACAACAACCACCACCCTGCACTTCAGTAGTTGTGGTGCAAAGAATGCCTCTTTAACCATATGTAATTGGATAATGTGAGTACGAAAACCAGCTTAGCTTAGTATTGGTAGGTTTATGCTTTATCTGTAGATAAGGGGATTATTCATTGAACAGTTATTGAATGTGGTATTCCATCTGTTCAGTGTTTAGTAAATGAGTGAATTAATTTAAAAAAAATTAAATTTTCATGCCACTCCTCCCCAATAGCTGTCAGAAACCCACAGTTCAATAGTTAATGGGTCAGTCTATTTAAGATAGTCCCTGTGTTCTGCTTAATATTCCCCCGCCACCCCCCAATATTACAAAAAATACTGCATTACATATTTTATGGTATGTCATCAAAGCTGTTATAAAATGTATTATAATTTTAAAACATAGATAGAATTTGAACGTAGCTCTAACAACTGCAGCACAAGTCATTAAGTGGACTCACAGCATTATACATTTGCTTAGAGCAGGTGTAGGATTTAGGATATAAAAAAAAATAAAAAAAATTCTGCACATATGTGGCTTATTCCATCCAGTAGATACAAGTTCAGTTTATCATCCAGGAGAGTGACTGGCACATTCATTTTTCTTAATGGTGCAGTAAATTAGTTGCACACACTGTTATATACTATTATGATAACCTTTTCTCTCAGAATGATTTTTTTTTAACAGTGGGCACTAGTGAATCCTGCAAATGTTTTACCAGGAATGATACATGGATATTTTTCTTGTTTTAATGTATGACCAAGAGATGAATTTATTAAATTCAAAATGGCTATTAAGATAATGGCATAACAATAAGGTGAACACATTTGCATTTGTTTGTTTAATTTCTTCTACATAACAATGGCTCCTTTCCTAACATTGGTTTGTTTGGCCTTTTCTTTTTGGCTTTGCGGTTTGTTTGTTTTTCTCTAAAATAAATGGGTCAGAAATAGCATTATACCAAATGGTTTACAAAGAGACATTAAACTGAAAATGTAACACCCCCATCAAACAGATGTTAACTTTGATTTGTTTAGCAAATCAGAACAAAAAGAATTTATGGAATTTGTAATAAACTGATCCAATTCATCCAGTGCTTTACTAATTTCAATCTGCAAATGTTGGGATGATGACTCCCGGAAGGACTGATCTGCCAGAATCAACTTCAAAGAGATAGTGATACATTTTAAAATTAAATAACACAGGAAGGTTTGACACCTGCTTAGATGCCCAAATTGGGAATAGTGCCCTGAACGAAAACTACAGAAAGGCACGTATTCCTGGTGTCTTGGCTGATTTTCGATTATGCTTGTCTTTAATCATTGTTATCTGCCTTTCAAACAATTTGGCTGCTACATTTGTTTGTAGAATTTAGAAGCCAGTAAATGATACCATAAATGTACATCATACAAAAATGGTGTAAATGCTCATAGAATTAATGTACTTTGGAAAGAACAAAAGGTAAAAATCGGATTGTAGGATGATAATTTACTTCCTTTACAATTTTGCATTATGTAGCTAATAGTGATCTATTGATGCATTAAATGTAAAAACTATACGACTATAATATCATTACTGCAGGAGATCATGGTGGTACATTTCCAGTCCTCCAGATACCTATTCATCCAAAAAGTGAGTGCACAGAAACGTTTTGCTGTTCTTATATCCATAGTGATAGTGGCATGCAAATTTGTTGCTAACATTATCACTACAGGGCATATTGATTTATAGGTTTAATTCTATTAAGATCTTTAAGACTATTTTTCAAGAGTTAGTTCTGTGCAATATTCCCCAGATCCCTTCAGCTATTCCATTTGCCCCAAGTAGGCCAGGTCTCTATGTGAACTATAATCTAGAATGATGTTGAACACAGATTGTCAAGGGAAATACTCCAGAATCCAATCAGTTCAAACCACATATCCCGCAGAGATATCATAAATTCAAGGATTTAGCAAAAAAAAATAATAATCCACTTTTATTTTATTATAGTTTTGCTTTTAATATAATGTTTGATCTAGTTACAAACCCTGGAGACTAATATTTGGTTTACATTTTGTCTGCTATAACAGGTTAAAAGCAGGGGGACTGTTTGCAAACATGTTTATTTAACATCATTTTTATATTCTCACATTTGCACACGCTGTTTAAACATTTATAGGGATGTGAATAGGATCTAAGTAAGGAAAGGTGTAGTATTAAATCCATAGCTAAGAGGTCCACAAGATCCAGGGCAAGAAGAAAACACGAGAAAGATGAAGGAAAAGGCAAGACAAGCATTGTGCAATATTCTGGTTCCACACGCAATAAGGCAATCAACAAACATCACAACTTTTATGATTTTGCTACCAAATGCAGGAATATATACTATGGGAACTTAAAGGTAAGCCATTCAAGGCATCTGCAAATAGAATCACAAAGGAAGTAGAGGAGTTGTAAAAAGACATAATCAGGTATTTGATGCCTCTAGGTTTATCATGAAAATACATTGTGTAAATATTGCATACAAAAAATCTGAAGAACTTTTGTGGATAAACCCATAGTAAATATTGGTTGGGTTTTTTTCCATTAAACTGCTTATTTTACAAAATTAACAAAGGAATTGCAATGCGTGTGAGCCATAAGACCCATACTGGAAATAATGCTGAGATGGAGAATGTGTGGCTTGAACTTTGCAAGCCTCTAGTCCAGTGATTCCCAACTCAGTCCTCAAGTACCCCCTAATATCCCAGGATTTAGAGATTTAGAGATTACCCAGTTGTGTCTAAGTTGTTTTAACACAACAGGGTAATCCCTAAATCCTGGACTGGTAGTGAGTACTTGAGGACTGGGTTGGGAACCCCATGCTCTGGTCTATTTCTGATAATACCAACTTTAATGAGTATATACTGAAATGTATAAAAATCCCCAAACAAATTAGTATATTTAGTATTCCAGATACCAAAAGTACTCCCTGGGTTTTCTACAGACTATTTTTTTTTGTGGTTGCCACATCACAAAAGAGTTAAATCAGTAATAATGCCACAGTAACATCATAGAATACGCATATGCATAAGACTTGCAATGTGAGAGACTTTTTAGATAAAAGCATAAGGTATGACTTTGGAGAGTAGTAAAGGTAAATGAAAAAGCAAAAAAATAGGAAATAATAGCATACAAAAAAACAATTAAAGATCAATGGGTCACAGGCGAGGGCAGATTAGGTATTGTTGTAGGAATGTCCTCCAAGATAGAGGTCCAGCACAATGTAGTGGCATCCCTTGACACCCACTCATGGTCATTCTAACCCCATCATAGTTCCAAAGTCTAGAAATATAGCAAGGTATGCAGTTGTGCACCAGCCTCCAGCTTCAATTGCACTTAGTCTTCATTGGCAGCCATGTCACACATATGGCATATCATCTAGGCATTAGCCTCTGTGCTTTCTGGGCCAGCTGAGGCAGGGTAATCATCCTGGGGTGGGGCAAACCAAATTTTGGCATACGTGATTTCTGGAATAGCCAGTTCTAAATTTTCACATGTTGAGGCCTCAGATCTCTTCCGACCTCCCCTGTCAAGCCTTTGCCAGACAAGGAACAAGACATAGTGAATATTAAGGTAAGTTACCGGTATTAGCCCAATCCTGGGGAGCCACTTTCTACTGACTAGTTTTGCTCAAAAGCTATTAAATATTTTGTTGAGATTCTCCATAATGTAGGGCTGAGGGCTTTGAGACCATAGTAAGTACATGGCATCCACCATGTTGAAGTTGAGTGTAGCTCCTCACCGGACCCAAGGATGATAGGCGCCGGGATAACCCTCACTGACAGGGTGGGGAACAGGGTTCAATCACAGAGGCTCTATTTCTGACAGGCTGCAGGCAGAGAGATCAGATGCTTCTCTCACACCAACGCCACTAAGAGTGCCACAGGTAGTCCGCAAAACTCCAGATTTGGGGAATAAATTGCCCACTTAGCATTTAATATTAGAGTTTCTTCCTGGGGCTTCAACAAAATGCAACTACAGAGCATGTGTCAGGGTGGCGGTCCGGTGCCTGGGACCCAGGCATAGTCCGGGTGGCGGTGCGAGGACCGGGACCCAGTATGCCTGATGTTCAGAGTAGGAGTCACAGTGTGGAGGTGGATTAGCAGGGTCTGGTGCAGGGTAACCGCACGCCCCCTGGTGTTGAGCACCAGCATTTGTGCAGTCACATACCAGAACCCTGATGCAGCTTCAGCGGATCCCAGGAACTAGGAGCTAGGAAATTAAGCAGACTTCCCAGGAGCTCAATAGGGAGGCTCTGCAACAAGAATGTATCCAGTACAGAAACAAGGCAAGACTAGGAAAGGCACCAAACATGAAAAACAAGACAGAACTAATAGAACCAAGAACCAGAGAAGGATAGGAAGCTAAACCCAGAACATGTACACAAGACATGAGGGAAACATGAACATAACATGGGCAGGACAGGACTGTACATGGACTGGGTATACAAACTAAAACAAAACAAAACAAGATATGATAGGCAAAACAAGAGGAGAAATAACTAAGCACTATATATGAAAATCATGGGGATTTAGTTACATTATATGATCATACATTGCATAAGCCTGCCAACAACGCCAATGTACCCCATATCTGGCAGGTCCTACACTGCCTAATGTATGCTAAAACAACCAAAGAAGACATATAGCACTTACCTGCAAGAAGGGGCAGAAGCCTTGAGCAGCTGCCTGCAAGGACACTGAAACAAAAGGAATGTTGGAAAACAAACGGGTGTGACAACATGAAACAAACATTTAAAGGAAACCTGGAGACTGGGAATCCCTGGGATGGAATACAGGAATGAACCCAGAAATCCCAGCAATAAAGAAAACCAGACATAGAATAGAAAACCAGAAAAACCAAGAAAAACTAAACAAGAATTGTAAAAATAGTACTGGAAACCAGAAGCCAAGGCCAGACATCTCTACAGAACAGAGCAGGATGTGACAGCATGGCTGTCAGACCCCATCCCCATAAAATATTTTTTATTAAAATATGTTAGCCCCTTTAAGCATATGGCATGAGTGGGGAAACCAACGTACTCACCCTAGATTTAACAAGGTTTACTCCAAACATTAATTGAAGGACACTGGATACAATATGTACTTGTCATGGTGGGTTCTCTTTTTTTCATAGTTCCCAATGCACTAAATATGTGCTTTATCATAGCTTTGAGAGCTGGAGTTGCATACTTACCCGCAGGTCTTCACTTCAGTTCAGCCATTCTTGGAGGTCTGTGGGTGTTACAATATTCCTACTATTATTATATTATTGTTGTTATTATCATTATTCACATTTCTATAGCGCCAAGTTATTACGCAGCTTTACAATATTATAAAATGGTAAAATTTAACAATAAATGATACCATTACAAAATGTTACAGGAACACGAGTCTTGGGAGGACCCTGCTTACAGTCTACAGTAACACCCACTCTTCGTTGTCATTATCCTGTTGGCTGCATTTTGCCCTCCCTGGGGAAACTTTCCTAACAGGCCCATCCTCCATGCTGACACCAACATGTTGGATTCATTGCCAGCACAAGGGCATCGTTCCATTCTATACTCCACCAGCAAACATTTGAAACACCTGTAGGGGAATAACAGTGTGACTGACAGCAAGAGAACCATCTCTTTATTATCAAGGACTTGATTGACAGGTTGGGAGAAGCCAACATTTTAAACTGAAATTCAGTATAGTGAATAACCTTGATAGAAGACACATTTGTTTTAAAACCAAAGTTAATGAGTGTATAAACACCAGAGGAAGTGAAGTGGTTAAAGCTGTCCTAAGCTTTGAAAAAATCTGGAAAGAAACTTGTAATAAATACAGTCACTATGGTATTCTCACATACTTCCTTCTTACATTAAAAAGCTTTAATTAACATTTTATTGGCATTATGAAGCAGATCTGTTGCTGAGGTTTCGAGACAGTGAAGTGTATGAAACAGCCGAACATTATCATCAAAAGTTGGTTTTACAAATTACTTGGTCAAGATTAATTACAGGCAAATCACACGTTTGCCTGCTTTTATGCTTAAATCTTAAAAACTGATCATCTGCACTGTCACTGGCATTTTGCTTGCAAGATAATGTGTGTAAGTACAGCCATCGCTCTCCCTTGAGTATATTTCTGAGATCCTATAACCTTTTTAGCTAGTTAAAAATGCTTCCAGCAATTCATCCTCGTTCTTTTGGGAGCTGTGTAAATCACTCTCATACACATCTCCTCGCTATTGAGAACAGTTAGCTTATAAACTTAGGTATTGCTAAATAATGCTTTTTAAACATAATTAAAAGAACACTGGAAATAATGTCTTATTCTTCAAAAGATCTGCGAATTGCTGATTGAAACAGTACAGTTCAGAAGATGCTAATATTGTAGACAGACTTTGATACACATTTAGTTTATAAATTGCTTTATGATTTGCAACAAAAAGACTAATTTTCCAGCATAAGGAGACTAGAATACTGAGGCTAACGGATAAAAAAATCCTATGCAATTTAAAGATATGGTAATCCATTTTATTCCACAATAGAATAATGTTCAAAGGCAGTGATTGCACTCAAAATGTTGTGAACTGATGCACAGTGAGCCTACGCATTTCACAGAATATGAATTCTTTAGTTATCTGATTACTGATAACTTGTGGCAGCTAGAGAGTTTGGAAGGTTGTTAGGGCACTATATTTTTTGCCCAGATTTTAACTATAATTTTCTTGGATCTGCCTATTTCACCCCTAGTACTCAGCCTATGACCCAATCGTGTTGTGCCCAACGTCATAACGAAAAGATACATGTATGTGGGAAACAATGACCAATTTAAAGAGGTCTGTCAAGACCTCCTGACGCTGTTATCCTATGACAGTCCAATCAAGGATCAATGCAAAACCAACAGGTGATGTCAGAGATCTTTCTACAGAAGACTAAGCATATCTCAAAGGTCAATACTCATAATATGATAACTGCTTTTTCAAAACTGCCCCAAAATCTCAGCTTGATTATTTGCTTAGCTGTTCGACAGAATCTTCAGCAATTAAAAACGGTAGAGGAACTAAACTGCAGAATTAGTCATGACAGACACAACAAGTTTTTTTTTTTTTTTCTTATACAGGTATCATTAATCCTTACTACAATAATAGAGCAACACAAACTTCAAGGGGTTCCCCAGCTGTTGGGATGAACCTGACTGCACTTAAAAAACACAATTAGACTCTTGGAATGGTGTATATTTGACATGAAACAGAATCTGTTTTACCTATTCACTTTATAGTGTAGTAATCCAAACACAGAAAACAAAGGTTATTGTATCGTCACCATCACCAGACACTCGAGATCCATAAGTAGGGGATAGAGTTTAGGAACATGCAGCCAAGAAACAGGTCATGTTTACCACATACAGCAAATCATTTAAGAAACAAATATGAAAGAGAGTTCAGTTGTGCCGCTTTGCTCAGACGATTTTGGCCTCGATTTAATACGCTTTCAAAAGATTCAATACTGTTGGAAAAAAATCCAAATGACAAAAATTCCCATAGACCATTATAGCAACTTGTGTAGATAAATAATTTAGAAACTTTTCGAACAGTATTGAATCATTTGGAAAGCTTATTAAATCGAGACCTATGTCAGCAAAATCTGTAATCCAAGACTGGTAAACTAAGAGAGGAGGAAATATGGTACACACTGAGCTTCACACAATGCTGATAAAACATTTACCTTAATTTTACATGAATAGCATTTGTCCATTCTTAGAAGCAGGTTAACCTATACAAAAAAACTAATTCCATCACAAACAGCCCAACCTCAAGACAAACAACTAGATAAGAATACACAGTCACCCCTGGGGGGGGAGGGGGAGGAGAGAGAAATGTGTGACATACTAAACTTTTTTTTAAATGAACTCTTGTAAAAAGAATTTTTAAAAAATTAAAAATTACACAAATGTTTGTCTAGAAATCTTCTTTGTTTTATGAAACGTATTTATTTTGGACTTCTAGATAAATAAGGTGAACATTTCTTCTTATAAACTCCTATTTAATGGGGTTTTGGAAAGAGTCATTGTCTTTGAATAGTAAAATGTCATTAAGTGTCATTAAAGTTTAATTGCATTTTATTAAATTTGGTGATATCAATCAGCTGGCAAATAACTGTGTGACAGGGATTTTTGAGAGTGGCACCATCTCAAATCATATAGGGTCCATCTTGGGCAATTGATCCTTCCAGTGAATTTATTGTGCAGTGGATAAACCAGGAGATGATGACAAGGCCTGTGTCGCTCCTAGGAAGGGATTCTCATAAGGCAAGTAGGGAAAAACTTACGTGTCTAATTATGGATATTTATAATTAAAGGCGTAGGGCCCAAACAACATTTTCATTGTATTTAGATTTAAAAAAAATTAATAAATGCAAATTAATACTTTAACCATTTCTCTGTCGAATATCTTCAATTTATTTTGAAATGTGAACCAATGCAAGTACAGCAAAATTCACTATGTCCGGGTAATTCACTTTAAATTCACAGTAATAAACAGAAACATAGAATGTGACAGCAGATAGGAACCATTCGGCCCATCTAGTCTGTCCAATTTTCAAAATACGTTTAATTAGTCGCTGGCCCTATCTTAAGTCTAGGGTAGCCTTATGCCTATCCCACGCATGCTTAAACTCCAGATAATTTGCACTTTTGTAAGTAACTCTGTCTGTGTTATCTGTGGCTAATTCAGGAGGTAAAGTCCCCAATATGCCCTGGATGGAGTAGAAACACTTTCTTTGTATATACTTTGTTTCATAGTCTGTGTTTTGGACTGTGTTTAGTTTAGAATATTTATCAAGTTTGTATTTGCTGTAGTGGTGAATAGTGTTGTCGAATGATACGTTATATGCCTGTGTCTAACTTTTCCCCAAATATCTGTCCATCGGAGTTGTGTGTTTTTCAGTACAAAAATTCCTCTTGTCACAAATATGAAGGAAGGGGTCTTTGAGGTGAATTCCTTATTTATTCTTGCAGAAAATGTGAAGTCAAAAACAAAATATTCACGTTAGCAGGAAAACTGAATGTGTTTCTTTGGTCTGCTGAAAATATAAATTTTCTGGCATCCATTATCTCCCCAGAGGTTATGTATCATGCTGCTTAGGAAGGGTTTGACTGTTTTTTTGCCAGCTAAATCGCATCCCACACTTGAAAAGGAAAAATCTGAATTTTATTTAAACTAAGAAGCAGTTTACAGTAATGCAAAGTTTATGATCAAATTAAACTCTAAAACATTAAATCCGGTTTATATAAAATAAATCCTTATTGAAAATAAGACATTTCTAGCTGTAGAGTGGTTTGAATAATGGATGGATGGATGGATACCCGTGTGCTGCATTTATGTTTCCTAAGACATTAGTCATTGTTAATAATGACTGAGAATACTTTAATACAAGCCACTGAGATTATTTCACAGCCAAATAGCTAATTAAAAGTTAGCTATTGTTTGTGCTATTCTAGTTTTTTTTAATCAATCTAGATTTTTTTTTCTTTTACATGCAATGCTGGATGCACCATGCAAAGCATATAAAACTAGTTAACTCCTGGAGTGCCGAACACACAGCGCATGTACGCACATTGCACTGATGTTGAAAACTCTAGCACCCATGCACTTGTGTGAAACTTCTCCATAGATTCTTGAGTGCGAGTGTGCGTGCCCAAGGCATCAAGGAATGACTTTGCTACCCACAACTACAGTAGCATTTACTGGGGTGTGAGAACAAGGAACTGCCACTAGAACAGACAGTTCCACAGATAGAACAGCACTGAATAACAATCAGTCTTTGGTGTTACTGCGACATGACTAACACTCATATGACATTTTGGTCTAACTATGCAGTATAATCTGGGAGTTTTTACATACTCTGCTGTAAAGCAGGATGTCGGTGGTAAGGGGTAAGGGGGAGGGCCAGTTATGAGATGGCATCATTGGTGCTGCTCAAAGAGGCAGTCCTGCCAAGAAAGGTAAGAGATCTGTCCTTGGCAGGATAGTCTGGCATGTCTGAGGGCAGACCATTCAGGGAACACTGTTTCAGTGCTCTCTGCAGGGACCCAGTGCTATAAGTGTAGTGCAAGCTAATGATGCACTCGCACCACACTTTTTGGGGACAGTTCCCTGGTGTCCCTTAAAGCGGGACACCAAGGAACAAAGTTGGGATGGCGGGAGAAGACCTGAATTTCATGCTTGTCCTGCAAAAATCGGTATAGTTGGGAGGCAAGCTTTTAAAACTTGACCACGTCATTATGCAAGTCCTACTAATATTAATATCATTCATTCAATAGGAAATTTGCATTGACAAAGGGCTTGTGCCTGAAATGTTTGCTAATATAACACTGCCCTTCAATAAATGCTTGGTAGCACCGTGGTGTGCACACTAATTCTAGTTGTGCAGACCTCGTTTTATTTGTTTTCCTAATAATATTCCTGACAGAGCTCATTTGGAAGGAAATAAAGCTATGTTTACAAATCAAAGCATTTTAATGATTTTATTGTATTTAATGTAGCCTATTCCTTTAACTGATATGTAACACATAGATGTTTAAGGACATGCTATGAAAACAAAAAAATTTAAAATACAAACACAGCTTTGGGAATATTATCTTTTCTAAATCAAAGCAGGAAAATTGCCAAATATTTGATTGTAAGTAAAGTTAAACCACTGAGGAAAGTTACTTTTGTCCCTGAGATCTTCCATCTGTGGTCAATCAAAAGGATTTGACTGACAGACGAATCACTGAAGGGTTCTTCTGGTCCTCTCCGATTTACCAAACAATTAAATAAATTTGTCCTGGTTCAGTAACTCTGTATCCTGCAGGGACATGTGGTTTCATTTTCATATTCAAAAACAAATACAGGTGGCCACTTTGTGTAAGATATTTCCATTACCTTCATTGGTTAAATAAACTTGTTACTCTGTAGAATTCCTTTAGATAGGTTTAGAAGGAACACACTTGTAAAGACACTCATAACTTGGAAAAATATACAAACTAAAAATATGAGCTAAATAATGCCTGAGAAACGTTGGATTGTCTATTCCAAGTGACATTTAATTTTGATTGGTTACTTGCACTATCCTCACATACAGTAAATTCAATGGACCAATTATCTATCATGATATCAAGGAAATGATCTACCCCTTTGTTGTGAAATTGGTAATATGAAAGAGGTCTAATTGTAACTAATTAACTATGACCCTAATCTGCTCACAATATTTGTAGAATTGTAGGACACTGCATATCATCCAACCATTGAATAAGGCAAGTTTTTTTTTTAATGGTTTAAAGGGACTCTATAGACACCAAGACCACTTAATTTCAATGAAGTAGTCTTGGTGATATGCTCCTGTCTTCTTAATCCTACAACTGATATCATTGCCATTTTGCAGGAATTATTGCAGTGTTAACACATCTCTAGTGGCTATCAAAAAGACAGCCACTAGAGACAATTCGGCAGCTCTAAATTAGTTTAACTTTCCTTGAGAGGATTTGATAGGCACTGTGCAATGTTTTGCCATGCATGCGCGTTAGCCTCCAAATTCTTCCCTATGGACCTTGATGATCTCAGCTAGGGAGCTAGAGCGTCAGCCCAAAAACACCTACATGGGTAGGAGGAAACTATAGCGTTAGTAATACATATTTGTATAGTATTCCCCTAAATATATTTTTTCCTTTTTTTTACTTTTTACTTAATTTTTTTTTACTTTTTATTTTTTTCTCTCACCTGTGTATTTTGCTGGAGGTGTGCATTTCTGTCACCTGTACATTTTGATGGAGTTGACTAAAAGAGGAGTTGAATAATTTCACTTGCGTACCTTTATATGCATCCTTTATAACTTATAAAGGATGCATATAAAGGTACGCAAGTGAAAGTTATAGAGCTTGCTCTCTGTGTATATTTGAAAGTAATATAATTTTAAAGAGACACAATAATTCAACAATACAACCTTAGCTTAATGAAGCAGTTTTGGTGTATAGATCATGCCTCTGAAGTTGCATTACTCAATTCACTGCCATTTAGAAGTTAAATAACTTTTGTTTCTGTTTATGCAGCCCTGGCCACACCTCTCCTGGCTGTGACTCACACAGCCTGCATTAAAACCAAAATTATTGCATTATCGGTAAGATGTAACTTACTGTAAAAGTGTTTATCTCTTACTCTGTAAATTTAACTTTAATTACATACAGGAGGCTATTGCAGGGGATGAGAAATTATATTAACAGTGCAGGGGATGAGAAATTCTAATCTAAACAGAATTTGCAATAAAGGAGGTGTAAATATTAGATTACTTTTTACAGGAAGTGTTTAGGTAGGCTGTGTAAGTCACATGCAGGGAGGTGTGGCTAGACTGCATAAACAAAGTGATGTAACTTCTAAATGGCAAAGTATTGAGCTGTGACACAGCAGGGCCATGATCTTTACAGAAAACTGCTTTGTTAAACTAAAGTTGTTTTGGTCCCTATAGAGTCCCTTTAAGTAGTTAGGGAGTCAAAACACACTGCGGATCTCTCACATCTCCAGTTTGGGTCTGATGGTCTGAAGTGCAGGGGAGGGCTTACTTACTATAGCTGACCCCTAACATTCACCATCCTCTGCTTCCTGCAGACCCTCTTCAGTTTCGATGCGCTTCATCTACATGTTTGCATTCCTAACATCAGAGTGTTCCTTTAATATCAATTCTAGAATATAAAAAAAAATGAAAAGCATATTTACTTTTCTGTTCAGCCTATCCAAAATGACCTAAACACTGCAAAATATATCAGTGTGCTGCAAAATATAAATATTATGCATATATTTTGCAGTACACCGATTCACGCATTTGGTTCACAGACAAAGTGAGAAGAAGTAACCAATAGAGGGGAAAACAGGAGAAGCAATAAATATCTATATAATATGTAAATATAGATTCATATATTTTTTATTACTCCTCCTTTTCCCCCTCTATTAGTTACTTCTCACCTGATCTGTTTAAAAAATCTATATTTTGCAGCTGTCCCCTAACCATCATTCAATCATTCATCATTTGTCCCATCAAATATCTGTTTTTTGATGCCACAAGCAGAATTCCAAATCACAAATCAAACAAAACGGTTTTATCCATTGCTGTTCTGTTGGTTTCACAATTAATCCATACAGCATTGTGAAGCTTGGGATTTCGGAACAATCACTGATCACCGAAAAATCAGGCAAATCGCAATTTATTTGAAATTAATATGCACAAGTCTGGTAAATATGACATACATGTGTATGCTGTACATATGTATTCAGTGCACACATTGTTTATTATATATATATATATATATATATATATAATAATACTCACACATGAATTCACAGACATCACACATATGTATATATTCACACATTACATATGTGTAAGTCTTAGCATGATAAAGAGTACTTTAGGTGGGCTAAGGACAGTACATTTCCCAGATATAGCAGTGCAGATCATTACAGACAATGACAAATTCAGTAGAATGAGTATTTACTATGAACGCTGCTTAATATTTATAAACACTAATGGCTCAGCACCTGACGACTTCTGCTAAAGTGCTTATTTATTGTCCTTTTTAAAGAGTTGGGTGTCGTTTGGTATATTCTCAGTGTCCTATACAGATAAAATCTACCCATTTCCCTGTCTAATCTCTGATATAACTGCTAAGATTTATGAAATAACTGGAAATGAAAGTCATTTGAACTCTGTATTTTCATATAAAAAAACTAGATTACATCCTATTTGTGCCATTTGCAGTCTTTCTACTTAATGTCTAAACTTGGACCTTTTTGCTTAATTGATCTATGGATGTTTTCCAAATTGAAGCCATAACTCTGGTGTTGAATTTGATAAATGAGTAAGGAAATCATTAATCATGTTGCTTTATTTAATCCTGTAAACATTTCGAGCATATATAAATAATGACAAAACTGTGACTTTTACCATTTAGCTCCATTAACATGTCGTAATCAATACGCTTCAATGAAATTATTTAATTAGGAAAAACAAGCTCTTATAGAGAACAACGGCATTGGAAATTTCCTGTACCAAAAAATGTAAACCTTCCGATAAATAGTGACATCATCTCCTTCCTCAAAAATGAAATATAAAAGTTCATAGGTTTAATGTCGATATATAATGTAATATTTTTTATTTCAGTCAATGATTCCTTTATTTTATACGCCTGCACACCTGCTCCTTAATGAAAATATCTTATTAGTCAATCATGTACTAATGGGAAGCAAGTCAACGCATAAAATAGGTTCAATGGTTGTTCAACCCAAACATCAAAATTGGAAGAAATGTGATCTAAGTGACTTGAACATAGAATGCTGGTTCCAGACATAGTGATGTGCTTCTCAGAAACTGCTGGGATTTTCGTGCACAACATTTTCTCTAGAGTTTACAGAGAATTTTACGAAAGCCAGCAGCAGGCAGTTCTGTGGGCAAAAATGATGTGTTAATGACAGTGTGCAGAAGAGAATATTTCCAGCGCTGTCTTAATGCATGGGAATGCTGGGCAGTTCACAGGGGCCCCATGAGCATAGCAGCCCCATAGGCTTGACAACTTTTCAGTAAATTATTCTGGAAATATTATTCAAGACCTCTAAACCCACTTTATTAAAATGTTTAGTACCTTTTTATTAGCTGTTTTCTGTACATGCGATCTTGCTGTTGCGAATACTTATCTTGACCTTGACAAAATAATGTACACATGCTATTTGTACCTAAGCAAGATTAAATTTACACACATAATTTTTAAAGCCATAATTCTATAAAAATGTTTTTAACAGTCCATGTCAGCAACCTCCCCCGGGACCTAATAAACGTAAATAATGAAAGAAATGGAAAAGAAAGCAAGGAAGTTTGAGGGCTTTGAAGCGACAATGACTTTGTTTTTGTTTTCCTTGGCTCTGTTCTGCACCCTCTGACACGAAAATGTGTTTAAATCTGCTGTTTCGCCCTTTCTTCCAATCCCTCTCTCTCCCCACCACACACGCATGCATGAAGAATTGTCTCATATTCCGCGAGTCTCTGAGATTACTATGACTCTAGTCGTTTGGTGTCCATGTTATGTTATATGTTTGTGTAGATTAATCTCTGCTGCACAGCATGTTTTTTAATGTCTAACCCCTTAGTGATCGCGGACGTACAGGATACGTCAGCTAAAAAACGGTCTTTAATGAACACTGACGTACCCTATACGTCCGCTGCAAAAATTAATGCTGGAAGCAATCGTGATTGCTTCCAGACACTCTAAGGGTATTACACAATGCCTCGATATCGAGGCATCATGTAATACCCCCGCACTACCAGACACCGGGGTGATTGCTCCACCCGGAGCGATCATGTCCGGGTTGCCACACGTGGCGCCCAGCAGTGTAGAGCAGAGCATCGGAAGCCTTCAGGCAGGCTTTCGATGCTCTGCCTGTACTGAGTGCCTCAATGGGTCGAGGCACAAAGTAATAGTTAAAAACAAAATTATTAAAAAACAACTCTACCTCCGCATGTACTTACCGATCGCTGCCGTTGATCCGCCAGTGATTGGTCTTCTTCTGAGGGGAACTGTCTGGACTGAGCCCAAACAGTCCCCCTTCTGCACTAGGTGTCCACAGTGCTGCCAGGAGGGGGACTGCCTGAACTGACAGGCAGTCCCCCTGCTTGTGAAAAAGTAAAAATAAAGTTAAAAAAAAATAAAAAAGTAAATTAAATAAAATTAATAAATAAAATAAAAAATAATATATATATATATATATATATATATAAAACGTCATACTAGGTGTAATTTTTATTAATACACTTAGAGTAAAATTACACATACATATATATATATAATAAATATAAATATTTTGTGTGTATATATATATATAATAAAAATGAAATAATAATTAATTAAAAATAAATAAAAAAACTGTAAAAAAATGTTTTATTATTACTATTTGATCCTGAGGAATGTCCCTGCGTGGACCGAAACGTCGATCTTTTTATGGAATAAAGAAATATTTTCAGCCTAAAGACCGTGAGTGCAGTCCAGGACTTTTTTGTTATTTCTATCTACATCCCCATGGGACTGGCACCCGGCAAGTATTCTTTATACTTCAATTTAAAGAAATTTGTAAGCGTGAGTGCATGGATTTACAGACTATTTATTTATATATACATATAGATATATATAGATATATATATATATGTATATATATATATACAAAGAAACAAGTCCTGCGCTCAAACTCCCATTACTCCTGGGCGGCAGCAACGACCATAGTACACATCAGCCAAAATACATATAGTAAAAACCAAAGAATAAAAAGTTACCTGCGCTCGTTCCACATCCCTATGTATTTTTTAAAAAATTGAGGTTTTTAGTTATTTCCAATGGCCATGAGAGGGTATGCCCACCTGCCACTTCAAGGCACACCACTTATGTGGGTCCTAATTTTAACCATTTACCTTGCTTCCTTGAGCTTATGGCAAAGATATCTTTAATGAGACAGAAAGGGGTATTTTTATTATACATCCCTACATGCTTATTAACCCTTAATAGGGAACACATGGGATGGGCAGCAGCATTGTAACCTAGCTGTGTGATACAAAAGTAAATACAAATACAAAGAAACAAGTCCTGCGCTCAAACTCCCATTTATTCCTGGGTGGTAGCAATGACCATAGTACACATCAGCCAAAATACATATAGTAAATTACATTGGCCAGCTTCAGAAATGTCCTAAATAGGACATGGGTGCATGATGCCCAGCTGTGAAAATTCCAAGTTGGAAAACTGGAATGCGCACCTCCAAATAAGGTATTTTAACCCCCAGAGAAGCTGACATAGCTATACATGGGGAGTATCACTGTACTCAGGAGATGTTGCTGAGCACATATTGGGTTGTTCTTTGGCAGTAACCCTTAAAGTTCTCTGTACATGTATTCTTAAATTGTTATGTGTGTCAAAAAAATCACCACTTATTATTTATTTGTTTTTAATTTGGCATAGATTGGTGGTAAAATGGTGTGTTTTGGCGGTTGTAGATGCGTAACAGATTTTGGGAGTCAAAGTTCAAAAAAGTGTGTATTTTTAAATTTTTTCATCATATTTTATAAATTCTTTATAGTAAATTATATGGTATGATGCAAATAATGGTATTTTTAGAAAGACCATTTAATGTCGAGAAAAATGGTATATAATATGTGTGGATACAGTAAATGAGTAAGAAGAAAATTACAGCTAAACACAAATTCCTGGTCCCAAACGGAAAGAAAATTGAAAAGTGGTTTGGTCACTGAGAGGTTAAACACTGATTTTATTGGAGGTACCAATAATTATAAGCTTAGGATAATCAATAATTTACATTTTTATTCCTGTGTGTGGTTGTATAGCCAAGGCTGGGCCTTGCCTATACAACCACTCACTGGAAAAAAAATTCAATGATTGTGCACTGTTTTGCCCTGGGGGCCTATAATACTGTTAAGATGGCCCTGAATATTTTGACTGGATTAAGCTAATGGGAAAGCAGTAGATGAAATAAACATACATTACAACAGTACTGTGAACACACAACACATTAAACCTTGATATGAAAGGAGAAAATGTGAATACACTCTTGTTAGCCAAAAACAGAAATCTAAGGCACAAACCAAAACAGGGCAAGATTGGAAAAACATCAATTGGCTTGCTAATTCTTGATTTCTGCTCGGATAAAAAAAAAAATTGTAAGAAACCATCGGGCTGGCTGCACTCACCTGAACATGCATAAACAGGGTGCTGCTGGTAGCCAATTTATACAACACAAAAGAAGTTCCAGCGCACTCCCTTATCACAGGTGCCCCTCCCTCTCACAGGTGCCTCATCCCAGGGCCTCATCCCAGTGCCCTTGTACTGCAGAGAAACCCAGATGGAATTTTGTCCCCAAGTAAGTATCTCATGAAGCAGACATTAGGCTGTTAGAGTAGGACCTGCCAAAGATGGGGTACATTGATGTTGTGGCAGGCTTATGCAATGTATGATCTTAAAATATAACCCCCATTATTGTTGCCTAGATTATGTGTTTTAAAAAAAACTAAGAAAATCTGTCAACATTGAAGTTGCTGCTTAGTGGATAAGGGAGTGCGCTGGATCTTCTTTTGTATTAAAAATAATTGTAAGGACAGAATCTGGTATGAACAACATGAAGCCATGGCTCTATCCTTCCATGTGTCAACTGATGGTGGTGTAATGGTGTAGAATATTTTCTTTGAATCCCTTAATACCAATAGAATATTGTTTAAATGCCATTGCCTACTGACTGTTGTTTTTGCAAAGTATATGCATCCCAAATTACTGTCTACAGACCATTTAATGGGAACTTCCAGGTGGATAACATACAATGTCAAACTGCACTTCATCACAAGCTGAATCCACAAAGATGACAGCTAAGCAAAGAGCAACCTGTGAACGCTACACATTTAGATTAAGCATTGATATTACACAGATTTTAGGGTTAACAAGAAAAAAATTGTAGAAATACAAAGAATTTATAAATAGAACAATCGTTTATTGAAATTTATATTTGTAGGTTTTTAAAAAGATATACTTTAAGACATTTAAAAGGGGACAGCGACACAACAAACACAGTGTACAGTTTTGTAGTCTTACAAATTCTTTTTATACACTGTTGTAGCAAACTGCTAGCAGATATATAGACATTATTTACTGTATATTTCTAGTGCCAAGCTGCTAAGCATCAGCAAAAGGGCAACCATGACTACAGAAAAAATAAATGTGAGCAGCTGCATTGTTCTTCCCCCATACAAATGATTTTGACACACAGTATGGGAGGGATAGGACTACAGAATTGTATATAGATGGATGGGCAGTATAGTTATTGGAGCACCTAGCTATTTCCACGGAATGGTAATATGAGACTTAGGAACTAAGGATGACAATTGTAGAATATAGTTTAGCTCTATACTTAACGTGACCCAAAGCATGGACCATTAATGAAAGTAGCATAGCACAATAATTTAGCACAGTAAGTGTGCTATTATCAGATTGATACATGCATTTATTCTTGACACATGATTAATGTTTACATCAGGAAACTCAGTCTGGGAATCAACACAATTTGATGATAAAGAGCAGACCTCAGTTACGCAGGTAGGAAGACCCACAGCACCATGCAGCCTTGCAATATGTTCCCATGATCGGACAATGTGCTGGCCTGCAGCACTAACAATCTAATCAATGGGGTTTTTTTGCTTGTGCCTTTTACAACCAAGTCTCTCTTATACAATTTTTTTTTTTTTGGCATTGTCCATTTGGTGCTTCATAATGATCATATAGTTAAACACGGGAGACGATTGTCTGAACATGCTGTAAGCTATGGCAGTTCACACTTGGAAAACTTTTTTTGTAATTCCTAATAATTCATTCCTTTTTAAAATGTATTCAGTGTAAAACTGAAATTAGAGAACGCAGTATGGTTCTGTATAATCCTGCTTACACCATGTCTGCTTAATACAATGAAATTATATTAACAAACAAAAAAACTTCTTGGCATCTGCTGACAATGAGTAATGAACTTTAGTTCCATATAATTTCAAAGGCCGCGCAGGACAGCCAGCTGCACTCTGCAGGCTTATAATGCAAACAACTGACAAGCAATCTGCTTTTTCCACTCACTCGTTTGATAAACTAAAAAGACATTAAGTCATACAAATATATGTAATAATACAGTTTTAAATATCTGAGGAACAAAGAAATGCTCCTGTGATTGCAAAACACACTTAGAGCTGAGACGAGTGGTCACATCTTGGTGGGAAGAGTCATCAGTCTTTCTTCTTTTCTTGTCAGGCACTATATCAACTAACGACAAGATGAAAAGAGATATCAAACTCTGCTTGGACATCTTCCACACGGTGTTTTAATATTGCAATTAATGAACATTTCCCAAACATACACATGCAAGATCGTCCAGAGAATTGTAATTAAGTGAATGCATTCATTTAAATTACCATATGTGGGTCCTATTCTGCCAGTAAATATTTAACGCACATTTTTTAAACAAAATCAGGTGGTGGATGTTATGTACAGGGTAGGTCAATGAGCTAGATATGAAGGAAAACAAATAAAAGAAAACAAACAAAAAAAGTATATGCAACTTTGCCTATATTCCTTTACTTGTCTCTATTTTTTGGGGGTCAGTATAGTGTATAATACAAATGCATGAGTTAAATTAAAGGACCACTATAGGCAGCCAGACCACTTCAGCTTAATGAAGTGGTCTGGGTGCCAAGTCCAGCTAGGGTTAAATCTTTTTTCTATAAACATAGCAGTTTCAGAGAAACTGCTCTGTTTATATTAGGCTTAATCCAGCCTCTAGTTGCTGTCTCTTGACAGCCACTAGAGGCGCTTGCGTGTTTCTCACTGTGAAAATCACAGTGAGAAGACGCCAGCGTCCATAGGAAAGCATTGTGAATGCTTTCCTATGAGACTGGCTGAATGCGCGCGCAGCTCTTGCCGTGCATGTGCTTTCAGCCGAAGAGGAGGAGAGGAGGAGAGGAGGCGGAGAGGAGGAGGAGAGCTCCCCGCCCGGCGCTGGAGAAAGAGGTAAGTTTAACCCCTTCCTCTCCCCAGAGCCTGGCGGGAGGGGGACCCTAAGGTTGGGGGCAACCTCAGGGCACTATAGTGCCAGGAAAACGAGTATGTTTTCCTGGCACTATAGTGGTCCTTTCATATGGCAATACAAAAAAAAAAATCTGATTTAAATGTTCTAATTCCCATATCAAACATTGCCAGCTGTCATACATTTCCCTCAACCCCCTGTTTGCTATTGGGGGTTTAATGATTTCATATGAAAGAGACCTAGTGCTCCACCCTTGACACTTTTATTTTTAACTCTCAACTGCCGGAGAGATTGAATGGCAGAGAGGGGACAAACATGTACCAAAGTGCTTTGTGCTCAGTATACAGTATATTATAGACCTGAATGGCATAATCCCCACAATAAAGGTTTGTTTGGCATATAGCGGGAAATAAGTAATGCAAGGAGGTATTGCTTTGAAATACAATTTCAAAAAAACAAAACAAACTATAAAAATAATATAAAAAGGAATATACTGAGAGAATGACATTAATAGTGAAGAATTTGGTGAATTTGGTAAAATGGCTTATGGGATTAATTATCCAATTGGAGAGGGCAGAGCATGGCCATCATAGTGAGCAGTTACATGGCAAGTGGGCTCCTCATCTAAATGCAAACAACTCCTGAACGTACCTAGCAGTGTCAGGGACTCTTTGGGCACCAGCCGGGGCATTTCTGTGACCTGCAACAGTGAAGCTCCATTCCGTTGTCTTTGTGGCCTAGTGCGGTCCAAGCTGGCGGCCAATCTCCTCAGGGAATCCCACAGATTGAGATATGGCCGAGTCACTTATCCCACCCCCTGGATCGGTGAGGGTTATCTGGATTCCTACTGGCTTGCTCTATGTACTTCTGGGACTTTTGTATAGCAGATAGCAGTCACTGCATTTGCTATGACCGCAGCTGAACCCTTTAAAATGGCAGACGTGACCCCACAACATGGCCATGAGCCAAAACAGCTTGTGCAGGCCCTACATGGTGTAGCTGAACCAATGATACATTAACTGGATATGATTTTCCATCCCAATAGGAGGGAGAGCAAATAAGTGAGAGGTGGAGGGTAAAAGGGCCTTCTACGGGCGACGCATTCATGTGCGCTCCTGTGCCTTCCAACATTGAATGAAAGGTCTTTTGGGGCATTACGCTGGTGCATTCACCACACGGACAGAAGACCTACCATCACTCACGGCGACAAATACCAGGAGCAATAGCCATTTCCCCAATGGGAGGAGCTTGGACTCTACCAGCACCTGAGCTTGTGGCTCAACGATGCTGGCCTGTGATCAGTTCTGGGGTTGGAGAGATACCTCACCTCTCCCCCATTTACCAAATTCTACGGCGACCATCACACAGTCCCGATTCTGGTCATTGGCTAAAACCGGACTCACTATCCTAGACATATAGCCTGTTCAACATAAGGGTCTCTGTAATGCTAGTTGCTACCACCTCACATTTATATGCTGTTTTATGCCCTTAAGTCTTACTGTTCACAAAAGTCTTGTTTTTGGACTTACCTGTTCCTTTTGCTTTGCACAATACTGTAATATGATAGAAAGTATGGGTCCAGTGGTCTTATGATCCTGAACATCTAGTTTGTTAAGCAATATTTTTGTATGTAAGTTCATCCACTATTACTTTATCAGGCCTCTTACCCAGTGCATATAATAGCCTAGTATTCACCTGTCTAGTATTTCTCATACGTTTGACTCTTCTGTTTGTCATCTGAATCAAGAAAGTATTTCTATTCTTTCTTGTGTTTCTTTATTCTAACAAAAAAAAAAGTGTAGCATATCTTAGCTTTTTATTTTATCATATGATATGTCATGCCATTTGTCTTTTCCTACGTGCGATGGTGAGGTTCCTAGCGCTTGTTAGATCCGGGTATGGCAGCTGGTACTTCCCAAACCAGAGTCTCTTCTATCTTGTAGTAACTAGGTATAGGTCAGAAAAGGGTACAGGGAAGCAGTGTATTCTGGGGTTTCTCAAACTCGTATGGTGGTGAGTCAGTATGGAAAATCTGAGGACAGAATATAGTGTAGTATATTCTGAAGTTGGTGAGGTAAAAAAAAAATTGCACTTACAATTTTCTGGAGCTTCTGTTCAGCTCCAGATATATGCAACTGGGCGGAATGATCCCCACCTGTGGATATGTCGCTCAGCTTGGCTCCTTGTAGATGGTAGGTCAGGGTCAAGCATCAGAGTGTTTAGCGTTCACGGGTATTTCTCTCCAAATTGTAGTGTCACAGATCTTCACCAAATACATAAAATGAGAAGAAAAAAACTGAAAAATAATGCTAAAAAACAGCTATGCTTTTAAAAGGAGAGCAAAAAATTAGGTTTTTGCGCAATCCTGCATAGCGTAGGTGGTTTCCTCCCCACCAAAGAGGTAAAAAGTGTGGCTCCTCCAGATAAAATCTTGAGGGATAAAATCAGGAAGGTCCAGGTAAGGTAAACGAGTTTTATTTAAAACAAAGATAATAAAGCCAATAACAAAAACACTAATGCGTTTCACCCAAAGGGGCTTTTTCAAAGTGTTACAGTACATGAGGACCTGACCTGTTTAAGTAGCCTCCACAATTAAGAATGAGAGGGTCAGGTGATGTCACAGGTCATGTGACTTACAGGTAGTCAGCTACAAACAATTTTACAATTTTAAAATACAAGGAACTATGAAGCAGTGAAAGAGATTATGACATTGCAATGGTACAGTACAATGTAAAATACATTTAAAAAAAAAAGAAATTAGAGGGAAAGAAAAAAAAGTGGGTAGTGTGTTTTTAAAGGTACACCAAGATAGCCGCCGAAGCAGGACCATAGGGTACACCAATATGGCTGCCACCAGTCAAAAGACAATGGTCAGAATGGTTAGAATATTAAAAACATAAGCCCATGGGTGATGAGGGAGCCCTGTTGTGTGGGAAAGTGGGCTTATGTGAAAAACGCTCAAAACTAGTGTTTTGTGGCTGCAAGAGCACTCCAAAGGTGGTGTACCAAAATGGCTGCTGATCACATGACATTGGCTGTGTCATCCTGGAAATGGGGTGGGGTTTTCCTCCTAGCTCAAAGGAGTTAGTAAAGGTTGGATGAGAGGAGAAAAAAAAAAGAGCAACCTGCTGGGGAAATGACAAAGGGGAACATGGGAAATGTAGTAGGGGGGAAGAAATGTGGTAATAAAAAACATATATATATATATATATATATAAAACAAAAAACAAACAGAGAAAGATAAAAGAGTAAAAGTAATAAAGGTAGTGTGGACCTTAACATAAGAGGGGAGTATAGCAAAATAAATATAGCGCAAATAAATAAAACTGACATTATGCCTCTTACCCAGTGCATATAGTCTAGTATTCACCTGTCTAGAATTTCTCATATGTTCACTCTTCTGTTTGTCATCTGAATTTAGAAAGTATCGCTACGCTTTCTTGTGTGGGGCGGAGCTTAATTTGGGACAATGCAGAGCTAAAAGCACCTGGTACCCTTAACCTCTGCACACTAAGTGAGAAGTAGGAAGGAGCCCCTGCTTCCCCAACTACCATGGACTGCAGTGCCTTCCTTCCTCACTCCACTCCATAATGGCAAGAGGTAAGTGTGTGTGTGTGTGTGTGTGTGTGTGTGTATGCGTGAGTGACTATATGTAACTGTATATGTGTGCTTCCTGTAAGTGTGTGTGTGTGTGAGACTCTCTGTAGTAGTGTTAGACTGTCTGTGTGTGTGTGTGTGTGTGAGACTGCCAGTAACTGTGTGTGTGTCACTGCCTGCCGCTGTGTGTTTGTATCTTTGTACCTGTAACTGTGTGTCTGTCTGCCTGTAACAGTGTGTGTGTGTGACTGTCTAACTGTGTGCATGTGTGTGTGACTGCCTGTAACAGTTCGTGTGTGACTGTCTGTGTGTGTGTGTATCTTTGTGACTGTGTGTATGTGACTGTCTGTAACTGTGTGTGTGTGACTGTCTGCCTCTAACTGTGTGTGTGTTTGTGTGTGTGTGTATGTGTATGTGTGTGTCTGCCTGCAACTGTGTATCTGTCTGACTGTAGCAGTGTGTGTGTGTGTGTGACTGACTACCTGTAAAAGTCTGTGTGTGACTGTCCAACTGTGTGTATGTGTGTGTGTGACTGTCTGCTTGTAACTGTGTGTATGTGACTGCCTGCAACTGTGTATGTGTATCTGTCTGCTTGTAACAGTGTGTGTGTATGTGTGTGTCTAGTAACTGTGCCTAGTAACTTTGTGTGTGTGACAGATTCCCAGCACACTGGACCACCAGAGATTAACATGCCTCCCTATCTGCAAGGTAGCAACAGGGAAGGGGAATTAATATTTGTTTTAAAATAATAACTAATTTATTAAATCACCTAGAGAAACACTACATCCCTATACACACACACTATACATGATGAAGAGGTATGAACGGGGGGGACGCTGTGAAGATTTTTTGCACAGGGTGCCTAATGGCCTATGGCCAGCCTTGTTTACAGCAAAGTCTGGTTGTGAATCTGTCTGCATTTATTCACAATCAATCATTTGTCTTTTGAAGTCTGTTTGTATCTATTATTATTATTATTATTATTGCCATCTATGTGTGTAAGAGTCTGTATTTGTGAGAATGGTTAAGCTGGTTTTTGTTTGTTTTTGGGTTTTTTGTGTGTGTGTTTTCTTTTTAAATAGGCAGGAGCACTTGAGCATTTTGTGTGACTATATAGCCAACACGAGTAGATGGATGTAAAAGAGTAGTACAATGATAAAGAACTAGGATTTTTTTATGTATTGAAACCACAAAACTCACAGTAGTAAATGCAGATTATAAGTGACATGAACAGACAATAGCACTCTGTTAATATAACAGTGGGTTTCTAAATCCTCAGTAAGTCCCTTAGGTCATTGGTGGTAAAATAAGACTGACCCCAACAAGAAGACATAGTCTTAAATTAGAGGGGCAAAGGTTTCAAAATAATATCAGGAAGTATTACTTTACTGAGAGGGTAGTGGATGCAAGGAATAGCCTTCCAGGTGAAGTGGTAGAGGTTAACACAGTAAAGGAGTTAACGCATGAATGGGATAGGCATAAAGCTATCCTAACTATAAGATAAGGCTAGGGACTAATGAAAGTATTTATAACATTGGGCAGACTAGATGGGCCGAATGGTTCTTATCTGCCGTCACATTCTATGTTTCTATGACCTGGGAATAGAGATATAGTGGTTCTATAAATTATACTCTGTCCAAGCAGCATTGCCTAGATTGTGAACTTTGTAAGAATGAAAAACATAAATTATGAAAAATAATAATGCAATTTTCCAATTAGTAATGAGCAACTTTTGTTTTCAAAATACTCCCCTTCAAATGAATAAACATGTTGGGGTTTTTTGTTGTTGTTTTTTTTTTACCAGCTATATACTTGCTATTTGATGTGATTGGGATTTTAGGTACAAAGCAACCTTTAAGATCATCACATCATTTGTATTGGATAAAACATTAGTATGAACACAATGGAACAGTTTGGGAACTTGGAACAGTCAGTGAAATGATGTCTGTAGCTGGTTCTATGTTCTAATTGAACATTTGGCACGTACCTCTGCTCGAAAATGAGAATGACCAGATGACTCATAATGGCCTTTTTCTATTTAATAGGAAAAAAAATCATTAACTGGAAAGTACTATTATTTTAAAAGATATTTTCTGATAAGCAAAAGCGTGTTTTCTTAAACATTAAAAAGATACAATATTATCTTATGCTACAACAATAAACAGGGAATAGAGTTAAGAACAGAACAGATTTCTCAGCTAACAAATGTTCATTGACAACAACTGCAGTAGAGATACTAAACTAAAGAGAGCTAAATGTACTATATGTATCTGAAAACATAAAAACAGTATGTGCATGACACTGTTTCTTAAAAATAAACTTAATAATTGTATCTCCACAATATAGATTATTATAGCACAGGGTACAGTGGTGTACCCCAAGCTGAAAACAACATCTATAATAGACTTGGGCGTTTCCAAAATCTTTGTTTCAACCCCCCAAAATTTGTTTTGTCAGAACCAAATTTAGTCCATTTGTTAATTTGTTTTCGGATGGAATTCAGCCATTATTTTGTTTTGAAAACAAAAAATAACAGGCTGCATCTTGCATCTTTTTAGTACATTACTCCATAAACTGTTACACTTGTAGGATTGCCATATTTAAGGAAACCAAATGAGTGAGCTGTTTAGTAGGTAGCTCTTTTTTGGTATACTTATGACAATCCAGCAAGGATTAAGGCGCAATCTACTAAGAAACCGAAAGATCAAAATGACAACATTTTCCAGGGCGGAGCTTGGTTTGCAAGGTGGCAAGGCGTCCATCGCATGAGCTCCTGCTGCTAACACTGCTTACCCGGTGATAATCCGAGCTACAGAGACGAAGACCTCTACCCAAGGTGACTCCCACAGTGGGGATACCTTGCTCTACCTGTGGACACCTTAATCGATGCCGGGAGGCTCCGAGAACTGTGGCGGCAGGTTGCGGCCTACTAGAGACGTAGTGGAGGAGAGATGGCCGCTTTCTTTCCTCTGAATCCAACCACTCTAGACGAGACTCTCCTACCCCACTCCCTGGACCAGCAGGGGATATCCCGGTCCTGTCTGGAGAGCAGTCGGCTACACCAGCCCTGTTTTTTTTACAAAAAACACTGCTGTATTCGCATCGCACAATACACCATGTGCACAAATGCACAAGCAAGAATACCACTAAGAGGGCATTCAGCGACTCCACTGCTTACTCCCTGTGGCGACTAGATCAGATATTTCAGAACTCCTGGCATAAGATTATTATTATTACTATTGCTAGTTATATAGCTCCAACAGATTCCGTAGAGCTTTACAATATTATTAGAGGGGGGGGATTTTCACTATAAATAGGACAATTACAAGAAAACTTAAAGAAACGATAGGTTGAAGAGGGCCCTGCTCAAACAAGCTTACAGTCTATAGGAGGTGGGGTATAAAATACATTAGGACAGGAAATAGCAAATAAGGTGGGAGTGAAGCAGATCTGGAGGAGAGAGTAGAGTGCTGCCCTTTAGGAGAGAGCAAGAGACAAGTATGTGAGGTAGAGGTTAGTCTGGGAGGCCATAAGCTTTCCTAAAGAGATAGGTTTTATGGCACTTCCTGATTGAAGACAAGGGGAGAGTCTGATGGCGGTAGGAAGGCTATTCCATAGGAAGGGAGCTGCCCATGAGAAGTCCTGCAAGCGCGAGTTGGCCGTATGGGTCACAGGCAGAGTAGAGAAACCGAGAAGGGGCATACCTATGGATCTGTGAAGAGATATAAGAGGGATTCAAACACGTATAACAGACACCACAACGTTAAAGTCTGAACCGCGGAAAGAAAACCGGAGAAAGGAGCAGCCACGCAGGGTTAAGTCTTCTCAGAACACCTCAAACAAAGCTGACACGACCCCATGACCGTTCACCAAGGCAGGAGTCCACCCGAGGAAAGTCCTCCAGGCAGGGCGGAAGAACAGGCGGAAGGAGGAAACCGCTACTCAACTCCTCCGCCCTCCCCCTGAACGGGATAGACTTTGTCCCTCAAAGAACCCAAGTCTGTGGCAAAGATATGCCAGCCCTCATGCAGGCCTGGGGCCGAGGAGGTACCCTGTTCCAGAGTAACACTTGCCCAAGCAAAGCAACAGCTTTGCCATTGAGAGGAATAGGCTGAACTCACTCTTGGGACTACGGTCTGAGCATATCCCCTCTTCGATAACAACTGATTTTGAGTGTTTTAAACAATATGCATCACGTTTTCTTTTATGTCTTCTGATTCTTATTTCCCTGCTTTTACACTCTACACTATAAGACCTACTAATGATGTGATAAAGCACCATACTGATATTGCTCCCAGAGGTACATTGTAAGCAACTCCAATTAGAGAGATGTCTAACACTTATCTAGGGCATACCTTTACCTCTGTGTAAAAATGAAGCAAGCAATAGAGCCGGACTAGTCTGCTAGTGCCCTGCGATGATTTATAGTACATATGGCAAAACGCTAAAGCACCTAAGCCTAGCAACTGACCCATCTTACTGGGATACGACTATGCCTTACTGCCACGGCTAAAGTTTCTATAAAGTTAATGTTTCTATAATGCTAATGTTTTGTTATGCACTAGACTCAATGCCTCGCACTGAATTGCTCTTTCACCTGTAGTTATGTTCATGTAAAGGGCACCAGCGACAAGCGACGATTAATATGTTATGCCTAAGGTTATACCTGTTGAAATAGTGGTTGAACATGTCTGCTAACCTAGTCTAACTTTATTTGCTATAACCTGCCCGTCTTCGGTTTTAACCTATAACTTAGCCTGCTTAGTAACATAAAAATCTTGCATATGCCATGACACTAAAATTGCATGTAAACTCACAAAGTGCTTGTCCTGTTATTGTGGCACTACAAGCCTGTATGTTCATCTGTGCACTAAAGAAAAAAAAGAAAAAAATAAATGTAAAAAAATTTAAAAAATTCCTTTAATAATAAAAAATAAAAAATACTTAGTATTAGTAAATAAGGAAGGTTAAATCCTCCCTCCTGTCTCTACCCACCATGCTGCAAGTAGGGGCATGTCTACAAAACAGGAAGCAGCCATATTTAGATTAGTGATGCTAATCCAATAACTGGGGGCCCTGGCACAGGTCCCCATGGTAGAGCACCTGCTAAAATAATTAACTGGGGGGGAACATAGTGCATTACAAGTGGGGCCCATTAAAATAATTGGGGGCCTCTAAGCCCCAAGTGGGGGCTATTAAATAACATGAAGAGAGGGACACAGTGGTGTCGGGTGGGAGCCATAAATAACAAGAGACTGGAAGAATTCAGGTTCTGGGAACTCTCGCTTGATGTTAAACAAAAAAAGTTTAATGCTGAATGGAAGGACAGCTCCAGGGGTCTCCAGATACTAAAACCACTTAATAACATGAGGCAGTTACAGTGCCTGCAGTATCCCTTTAAGATTTCAACAGCTCTAAGTACTCATTAATCCTAAACAGAACCCTAACAGAAACTTATGTTACTTTGAGTAGCACTATGATTACTCTATGCGATTATCAATGCAAAACCATTACAGCATCAATCCAACAAAGCTCACATTTTTAAGCAAGCCGTTATTTGACAGTTTTTAATGGCTATCAAATAAAAGATGATTTAAATATGACACTTGAATTATATATATATATATTTTAAAATAATATAAATGAAAGTATTCAAACATCAATTTTTATCATGTTTCATTAATGAAAAGATTTCTTTTTTTTAATAGTGACAAAGAAAACTCAATTAATTTTACAAGTTAACTTCAAATTCTTTTTTGATAAAGCCCATGTCTTTCTTTGATTTGTTTTACAGAAAACTGACCAGATGGAAGAAATCTAAGAAAAATAATTTTTATTAAAGATATTTACTTGCAAATATTCTTTTATTCCTCTAACATGCATCTAATTCAACATTTTCACAGCTCTCAGAATAAAGTGGAGTTAATTGGATAGCTTATCTATTAAATACATTATTCTGACATATTTCATTGTGGTGATTTTTTTTTTATCTTTAAACATTCATGGGTTTATTTAAACAGTGACTTGTAGTGAATTGACAGTTGATTTGAAAATTTCAGTCCAAGGCAAGGAAACCAGAAACTACCAAGTTAGAGGTTTTTTTAACTTAATTTTTTTTTAATGTTTCATATTGCAGCAGTCAATTACATTTTGTGATATTTGAAATAAGCCCTTAGATTTCGAGAAGATAGTGAAGTTTACTTTTCGATCCACAATTTATTTGGGGGGGGGGGGATCTATGATAGTCTGTTATGATGGTATAATCATCAGAAATGTTTGAAAAATGTATAGCATTTCATATCTTAAAACCCATCTATTTAGGAAAGCTTATGGCCTCCCAGAGTACCCTCTACCTCACATACCTATCTCCTGCTCTCTCCTATAGGGCAGTCCTTTACTCTCTCCTGCAGCTCTGCTTCACTCCCACCTTATTTGACTGCTATTTCCTGTCCTATTGTGTTTTATACCCCACCCCCTATAGACTGTAAGCTCGTTTGAGCATGGTCCTCTTCAACCTATCGTTCCTGTAAGTTTTCTTGTAATTGTCCTATTTATAGTTAAACCCCTCCTCTCATAATATTGTAAAGCACTACGGAATCTGTTGGTGCTATATAAATGGCAATAATAATAATATCTAATATAGTTCAAACACTGGGAAAAAATGGGGGAAAAAAACATTTGAATCTTGAAAATTCCTAAACTAGCAACAGGTGAGACTGAAAACTGAAATGTTTTTCTGTCTGTCTCTCTCTCTCTTCATCAAAACATATCAACAATTGCTTTCATGAAAATACATGAATAAAACTGTTACTCAATATCTCCACTGATATTTTACCAAGAATGGAGTTACGTGTCGCTGACCAATTGGATGATGCTGCTTGCCCAATTAACCAATGTAGGCAGTCTAGGTTGTTTTGGTGCTTGGAGCATGTCTTTTTAAACTTTACATTTAGAATATACAGTGCCTTCAGCACAGAACAAGTGCTGCATAGAGAAGGCAGCCTTGGGTATCTCAATTTAGATTAGTGTCTCTTTCACTTTGAAAAAGGGAAACATTCATTCAGGTTGAACAGTTTGTAGGTGTTGTTGACTGTTTCCATTATACTATCGAAGTGGAGGTTGATAATATGGAGCCAAAGTCTTCACCGAACCCTTTTTCCTGCTCTCAACTCAAACAGTATTCAGAAGAGTGGATTTGACAGGCTCACAGCAAACTTTATAGCTTATTTAACGTGTATTATCAGCAGCCTACAGCCAGGAGTAACAGAAGAAGTGCCGTTTGGCAGTGAAACATTTTGAAATATGCATTTGCCATAATATAAAGTTTTTTTTTTCTTAAATGTAACAGCGAAGATATGACAGAAATACAATAGGACAAGAAGTAGGCAATATGCCATCGTGTAAAATCATCAAACAGTGTTACCATTTAACAACTAATTCAGTGAATTCTTGAAGATTACCTTACAGAAAGTATTGAATAGTCATTAATAAGAGAAAGGCCATTCTCCCATCAGAATGCAATGACATGAAGCTCTTTTACAGGATGAAATGTCCTGGGTATAAAAAGAAAAGTTATGTGTAGTTTTATTTTATATTACTGAAAATATTCACAAATTTAGCGGCTAAAGATATTAACTTTTACTGCACAGTTTTAGTGCAACAATGTTTCTATGGTACTCTTAACTCTTTGTGTGATACTAACTCTATAAATTAGTGTGATTGACAGGTAACCTATCAGTTTGCTCTGTGATAAGCTATAATTCTAAATTCATCTAAGTGACAGGACAGCTTTAGAGAGAGAACAGCAATAGTTGTAATTCCTACAAGGTGTATTTCTGCAAATTCATATGGTAGGTTTATTGGTCTATTTGGTACATTTACATAAATTATGTCAAATAAACTAGGACAACCAGAAATCATCGCTGTAATTCTGCTGACTCCCAGTAGCAATACTCTGCATAGCAGCATATTCCTCTGTGATGATCCCTAACCTACCTATGGGTATAGAAGCAGCACTGTATTTGCACCTTGCAAACAAGGCATTTGGCTTGGGAGGGACTTTCCAGGGTGCGGCAAAAAACACTGCCCCCAAATGCCCAGGTAAATGCCTTGTTAGCCTTGGGGCAGGTGGCTAGCTGAGGATGTCCGGCTCCCGGGATCACCCTGCGGCTCTGAGGGAGCTGAGCAGGGAGAGCTCACAAATCAGTGCTCCCTCGCCGCCCACCTGGAGCTCAGCTAGCCATCCGCCTGCCTCCCTGCCCAAACAACGCGGCCAGCAACCCCCCCCAGGTAAAAAAATCCTCCCAGCTCTTCCAAAGGTAGGAAGGCTGGGTGGATTTAAATTAAAATAAAAAAAATTATCTGTGAGTGTTGGGGGGAATGTGTGTGTGTGTGTGTGTGTGTGTCTGACTGTCAGTGTATGTGTCTGGCTGTCAGTGTGTGTGTGTGTCTGGCTGTCAGTGAGTCTGTGTGTATATCTGTCAGTGTGTGTCTGTGAGTGTGTGTGTGTGTCAGTGAATGTGTGTGTGTCTGTCAGTGTGTGTGTCTGTGAGTGAGTGAGTGAGTGTGTATATGTCTGTCAGTGTGTGTCTGTGAGTGAGTCTGTGTGTCTCAGTGTGTGGCTATGAGTGAGTGAGTGAGTGTGTGTGTCTGTCAGTGAATGTGTGTGTGTGTCTGAGTGATTGTGTGTGTATGTCAGTGTGTGTCTGTGATGGAGCCTGTGTATCTGAGTAATTGTGTGTGTCTGTCAGTGTGTGTCTGGGAGTGTGTGTGTGTGAGTCTGGGAGTGAGTGAGTAAGTGAGTGAGTGAGTGTGTCTGTCAGTGAACGTGTGTGTGTGTCTGAGTGCTTGTGTATGCCTCTCAGTGTGTGTATGTCAGTGAGTGTGTGAATGTCTGTCAGTGATTGTGTGTGTCTGTCAGATTGTGTCAAATCAGTGAGTGTGTGTGTGTATATGAGTGTGTCTGAGAGTGTGTGTCTGTCAGTCAAAGAGTGTGCTAGTCTTTAACAGGAAGAGGTGTGGCCTTGACAGTAAGGGGTGGGGCAAAATTAAATTAGGGGGTGCCCGAGTTCCATCATGCCTAGGGCAACAAAGATCGAAAATACACCACTGTGTAGAAGGTATCGGTAGGTTGAACTGTGCCCTAGCCTGTTCACAAAATTATCTGTATGGTTTACCATCCAATAATGCTTACTTGCTTTCAGTCTTTCATCATCTCTATTAGCCTTGTACACAAGGATTGGTGCCTTCTAATAATTCATTCCTAGCCATGTGTTGTCAAAGAGAAGTCATGTGATGTCACAGAATATCCTAAAACAGAAATATAATGGTAATCTGCCATTTTCTATGATAACCAAGAGTTTTCCAACCCCCATCTCTGTGAAACCTTTACTCAAGTCTTTGTTTTGTTACATTTGGCAGTGTACTTCTAGACCTCTTTAAGTCACAATTGGTTGCTTGTCTTACTTGGCCATGACTTTATCTAGTTCCTGAAACTGTGTGTGACCTGTGGCATTACTGACTGTCATTGTCAAAATCTTGTCAGGTAAAGAAAGTTCAGACAAAGTCTGTCAAGACTGTCAATCTGTCTTTTTCTATATATATATATACCTAGTTTGTCTACCAAGCATCTATATATTAACATGTTTATTGTCTTGTAAGCCAAGTCCAGTAGACTAATGTCAAGACAGGTATACTCCAAAATAGAACTTTCTACTAAATAGAGAAAATGTATTATCAGAATGGCAGTGCTTAATCTGGGTAAGTCTGAAAATCAGGCAAAAGCATAAACTGGGACAGGCTAAGGTCAGGGAGTACAGACACATGGATAAACAAGAAACAAAAGTATAGTCATCCAATTTTGCTCCCAATGACTCATACAGTAGCTGCCAATTCCTAACACAAGGGTGCATGTGAGTGGTTGCAGAATGCCTTCAATATATGCTAGTCAAGGTCGAGAACTCAGGAGATCAGATTTGTTGATAAACAGAGTCAAGTCAATAACCAGAAAACACACAAAATCACAAACACACTCTTGGGTAGCAAAGACCACAAAGGGAAAAGAGGAGTGGTCAGAGAGCTCTTAAATAGCCCTTGATTCATCCTTAAAGGCACCTGAAACATGACAAACTGCTTCTAGTGTTTCCCAGTTGACCAATGTACTAGTCTACAGAGCATTCTAGTCAACACTGCCAAGTTATTCCTGCTCTCAGTTTAATATAGCTACTCCAATTTTCTTTTCAATATTTTTTTAAGCCCAATGCCTACTTCCACTTATGTTTCCAATAGTTCCAAGCTGTGTTAGTTACTGGTAAAGCCATAATAGCCACCAAGCCCATCAGCTGAAAATAGAACATAGACAGCTCTTAAAAGGATTTCTGTCATTACATCTAAATTTGAAACAAGGATACAGTTGAGGGACAAATAACCCAGACCCAGTCCAAATCCATAATTACTCAAATAACTACCGTATACTTGAGTATAAGCCGACCCGAATATAAGCCGAGGCCCCTAATTTTACCACAAAAAACTGGGAAAACTTATTGACTCGAGTATAAGCCTAGGGTGGGAAATGCAGCAGCTACTGGTAAATTTCTAAATAAAATTAGATCCCAATAAAATTACATTAATTGAATATTTATTTACAGTGTGTGTATAGAATGAATGCAGAGTGTGTTTGTGTGTTGTGTGTGTATATAATGAATGCAGAGTGTGTGTTTGTGTGTGTATATATAATGAATGCAGTGTGTGCGTTTGTGTGTGTATATAATGAATGCAGTGTGTATATAATGCAGTGTGTGTGTTTGTGCAGTGTGTGTAAACTGGGTGAGGGGAGGGCATTTTAATTAAATTTTTTTAATTTTAATATTATATTATTTTATTAAATTATTTTAATAATATTATTTTATTATTATATTATTATATTAATATTTGCATTATTTTTTTTTAAATGTTTTTTTGTCCCCCCTCCCTGCTTGTTGCCTGGCCAGGGTGGGGGGGACAAAAAAACATTTAAAATAAAATAATGCAAATATTAAAATAATAATAATATAATAATAAAATATTGTTATTAAAATAATATAATATTAAAATAATAATATTACTATATTATTATTATTTTAATATTTGCATTATTTTTTTAAGTGTTTTTTTGTCCCCCCTCCCTGCTTGTTGCCTGGCCAGGGAGGGGGGGACAAAAAACATTTAAAATAAAATAATGCAAATATTAAAATAATAATAATATAATAATACAATATTGTTATTAAAATAATATAATATTAAAATAATAATATTATTAAAATAAAATAATATTAAAATAATAATATCGAATCCCTGGTGGTCCAGTGGCATTGGCAGTTCAGTGGGGGGGCTTACACTGACTTATACTGTGAGCAGAACGGAGCTGACCGAGGAGCTGCATGGAGGAGGAGGGAGCTGACAGGACCTGCAGGAAGGTAAGTAAGAGCTCGCTTTCAGCCCCCAACAGGACCGTCGGGCTTGTAATGAGCCCGGTGGTCCAGGTCTGTATTATGGCAATGTTAGTTGCCATAATACAGACTGACTCGAGTATAAGCCGAGTGGGGGTTTTTCAGCACAAAAAATGTGCCGAAAAACTCGGCTTATACTCGAGTATATACGGTATATTTATGTAAGAAGGGGATATGACAATGTACATAACTAATGTATTTGACAATGGCTCTGTTGCCATAACAGAAATAAGTGTATATTTAGCTATTGTGAGTTTAATGTACAAATATCTTTTCTGGAGAAAAGTTGTAAAAGTAGCATAATTAGCATGAACATTCCATTGGCCTCCATTGTTTGACTTCAACTTTGCCCCAGATTTGATCTTTATACATAACCTCCACATGTGTGTACAATGATTTAAAAACACTAAATGGCAGATACGCTTCATTTTCTTTGCTTATCATGCCAGTGGAACTCTAATTCAATGTTTTGACTCAGTGCTACAGACCTTTAGTCTGTAGCACATTAAGCGTTTTCCAATAATTTTCTTTTTTCACCCCAATAACCTTCTGCTGAACTCTCCAAAGAAGATGCACCGGAAGTCTAATGATTACAGCCTTTATGGAAATAGACATTATCATTTATTTTTCATTAAAAGATTTTATTTGAAAATATCTAACCTTTGATAAGACAGACTCATGTTGTTATGATTATAAACCTGGATTTTCAGACCATTGCAAGATGTTTGCATTCCAGCTGGATTATAAAGTACATACGATACAGAAAGAATTCTTTAAATTTTTTAACTGATGACCTGGCTTTTATCTGTATCCATTAGTATATAAAATAAAATCATTTTACCCATTCTGTGCTGTTTTTGCTGTTATTAAATACTAGTATTAGTGACCCTCATTGCCAGCTCTGTGTATCAATGAAATAAGCAATGTAATAAGTACAAATTACTTAAAACAAACTGGAATAAAAAGTTACCTCTCCGAGAGATTTCAGAAAGACAATATAATCCAAATAGTAAAGTTTCTTGAAAATATATTATATAGCGCTTGGAAATGGATCTTGGGCAGCAGATAAACCCTAACTCTACTCTACCAATCTGCTTAGAGCACTATGAGGTAAGTAATGACCATCTTTAACGCAGGGCAAACAGCCCAATTTGCCCTCTGCACACAATTTCTTTAAGAATCACTGATCCTAAGAGATGATTGCGGGCAGCAGGTCACCCAGTGTAATTGTGTTGCTGGGTCAGTGCGGATCTTTAATAGCGCGACCGGGCCTCTCTAATGATGTTAGCACTGGAAGGAAGTGACATCCGGTCACTTCTTCCCAGCTAATAGATCGAGCGCTGAGCAGGAAAGAGGATGGGGAGTGCATAGTGAGAGCCTCTCACTCCCAACTGCATCAACCAGCCACTGGACCCCAGCAAAATCACCTCACCGCACTTAAAAGGTAGGAAACCGGAGGAAGGCTAAAAAATTACTTTTTTAATGTGTCTGTATATTAATGTGTATCTGCATGTATGTCTGTATGTCTGTATGTGAATGTGTGTCTGTATATGTATATGTGTGTCTATATGTCCCCTACTGTTCTCTATCTATACTGCCTCCCTTGGGAAACTCATCAGCTCCTTTGGCTTCCGTTATCATTTCTACGCGGGTGACACGCAAATCTACCTGTCCTCTCCTGATCTCTCTCCACCCATCTTGACTCATGTCTCTGACTGCCCCTCTTCCATCTCAAACTGGATGGCTGCTCACTTCCTTAAACTCAACCTGTCCAAAACAGAACTTTTGGTCTTTCCTCCCTCAAGTGTTACTACTCCTGTGTCTGTCTCCCTCCAAGTCAACAGCGCTACCATCACCTCTACCTCACAAGCTCACTGCCTGTGTGTTCTTTTTGACTCCAACCTCTCCTTCACCCCTCATATCCAATCAATCACCAAATCCTGTCGCTTCCATCTCAAAAACATAGTGCGCATTCGCCCCTATTTAACCCAGGATGCGGCTAAGGTGCTGGTCCATGCTCTTGTTTTCTCTCACCTTGACTTCTGCAATACCCTTCTCAGTGGTCTTACGTGTTCCCAGATTGCACCGCTGCAATCTATAATGAATGCAGTGGCGAGGCTCATTTTCCTGTCCACTCGCATCTCCCACGCCTCCCTGCTCTGTCAGTCCCTGCACTAGCTTCCAGTTAAATATAGGGCTCAATTTAAAATTCTGGTGCTTGCTTATAAGTCCCTACATAATGCTGACCCAACCTACCTATCCTCCCTAATACACAAGTATGTCCCGTCGAGGCCCCTATGCTCTGCCAAAGACCTACGTCTATCCTCTGTCCGTACTACCACCTCTGATGCTCGCCTCCAAGATTTCTCCAGGGATGCACCTCTTCTGTGAAACGCGCTTCCCTTCTCCGTAAGACTTTCACCCAGTCTCCACTCATTCAAAAAATCAGTGTAAACTCACTTCTATAAGAAAGCATATCAGTTAAACTGTAAGCAGGTTTTTATCCCACACCCCCATGACTCCTCTCCTGTAACTGTCAAAAATTACCTACTAAGCCCTCAATGAATACTTTTCTAACAACCTACTTCGTACCCCTACTTTTACCCATTGTGTCACTATACCCCACTCCCTCTAGAATGTAAGCTCATTGAGCAGGGCCCTACACCTCTCTGTTCCAGTATGTCCAATTGTCTGGTTAAAATTACATGTCTGTTAGTCCAACCAATATACAGTGCTATGGAATGTGATGGCGCTATATAAATAAAATAATAATAATAATATGTGTATGTGTGTCTTGAATGCATGCCAGGGAAAAGGGGGGGCAGGATCCAGGGAGCCCAAGCAAATGCTTGCCCAGGGTCTAATAAATATTAAAGACAGCCCTGGGGCAAGTACTTATGGGGATTGAAGGCTAATTTAAATGTAAAACCTTGCAGTGTGGGCTTAATTCAAAGAGTAGGAGTACAAGTTGTTGCTTAGTAAAGTAGGTATTTCAAGTTGCAACAGGTTCAGACGTTCCACCCCCAGGGCCGGTGGAAGGATTTCTGCCGCCCTAGGCAATGATCCATTTTGCCGTCCCTTCATGAATGCAAATAGAATCTCTCAGAGGTTTTTTCACTAAACCCTGAATTGCAGTGAGTTGAAAACCAAATTGCAAAGTTTAAGCAAAAATTCTTGAAGATCAGCTATTTTGGGCTAAATTTTGCCATATGGTTTCCACTTAGGTCTGCCTAATACACACACACTGCCTAATACCTACATCCATACATACATACTGCCTAATAATGCATCCATACACACATACTGCCTAATACCTACATCCATACATACATACTGCATCTATACACACATGCTGCCTAATACATTCATCCATACACACATACTGCCTAATACATACAATTTACATTAATTACGTCATTTTATTTATTATAATGGTGGTATTTAATTTATGTTACAGTGAACTTGTCTGACAGGTTCATTTTTTTTTTTTTACAATATATAAATGAATTTATAAATATAATTTAATATATACTGACATACATTCACAATGTAACACACACATACTCTCACTGACAGACACACACAAATACACGCACACTCACTGACAAATACACACACTAACTGACAGTAACACACACTCTCTCACTGACAGACGAGCACACAGATACTGACAGACATACACAATCACTGAAAGACACTCACAGACAGACACACAATCACAGACACACACTGACACATTCACACACTCACTGACAGACACTCTCACTCACTGACAGACACACAGTCACTGACAGACACACAGTCCCTGACACACACACACACTCACTGTCAGACTCATACTCAATCACTGACAGACACACAGACAGACTCACAGACATACTCACTGACAGACACACTCACTTACTGACAGACATACTCACTCACTGACAAACACACACATTCACTGACAGACACACACACACACAGACACACACAGAAACACACTCACTAAAAGTCACACACTCACTCACTGACAGACACACACACACACACTCACTGACTGACACACTCACACAATTTAATTTTTTGTGGCCCATCCAGTCTCCCTGCCTTTAAGAGAGCTGGTGTGGGTCCTCTCCTATCCCTCGGGGTCCAGTGTGTGGTGGCTCATCACTCCTCATGCCCGCTGTTTAGTATGCAGGGCTGGAATTATGTCATATTCCACCTCCCAGAATCACAGAAGATGCGCGAGGGAGCAGTGAGAGACTTGAAGAACAGCGTCCCTCACCCCTCACGCTGCTACCGATGCTTGTCTGCCTTCTCCTCTACCCCTCCAGCATTTATCGGCAGAGCAGGCACCTGCCATCCAGGTAAGCAGGTGCTTGCTCTGCCCTAACAAATAAGTACAACTTTGGGGGAGCCCTAAGGTGGCCAGATGGCACTTTAATGGTCCTCTCGGCGCCCCCACCGCCTGGAGGATCAACCAGGCACTGGGGTGGGGGGCGGCTCAAGAGTTACTCATCCAGAGCTCCAGCCCAAGACAGGGGCAGCCCTCAGCAGGCCGGCGAATGCCTAGGCAAGTGCCTAATTATATAATCACACACGTATCTCTTTGAGTCCAGAGTCCAGAACAGAAAAAGCTATATGATAACAAAATGCTGAAGCTATCTACATACAATATCGATGTCCTTCCACATAGGCTAAAAGTTGGGAAAGGTTCATTTTAGTAGGTTGCATTTTCTACACTTTACATGACTGTTTTCTTACTGCATGACACATTTCCTTGAAACTGTCCACTGTAGCCGCTACTACCGCTTCTGAAAGTCTATTCTGTGCATCTATAACTATTTCTGTTTAAAATCCATCTTTCTCTTGTTCTAGCTGGTTTTCTTCTGCAGATATTTGTACTTTGTTGCATCCCTTGAGATGATTGTGTGTTTCTATGTTGATTCAAAGTTTATGTTTTTAGGGATTTGAGTTGTTAATGATAAGTTTATTATGCAGATTGTATACCATGCTGGAGTCGGTTTTCATATATTCTCTTGCAGCATCCCATTTTCTGACTCAAAACTGCTGAAGAGTGACCATGAAAGCAGAGCGTTGTAGAATACTGGCAAGAAGGTTGCAAATGTGAGGTCAAAATAGCAGAACTAGAAAATAAGCGAGTTGAGCATTGTCCAATTTGGCTATTCTGGTCTACATTTTGAAATTATTTTTTTTTTATCAACTGTTTAGAGATAGTACAAGTGTATTTGGTAGAGGCATTGCATAAATCTGGGTACAAAATGTCAGCTTGCATGGTGCTATTCTTGCCTGAATGTAACTCACGACTGCTCTCATAACATGACCACTAAGTGGACAGAGAAGAGGTACACTCAAACACTCTGTTCACAATGACTTACACAGTAGCTGCCAATTCCTGGCAAATGAGTGCATGCGAGGGGTTGCAGAATATCTTGAATATCTGTCCAGGGACTTCATAATATTTGTAGTCTTTACAACAGTATGGCAAAGGCTAGACAAGAAAAAATAATATGGAAACGTAATAGCTGTACAGTTGCAAAGGCAGGCATAATGTGGATTAAATTGTTAATATATTTTCCATGCAATATTCACAAAGTTAATTTTAGACAACCTATCATGGATCTGAGGGCGCCAGTCACTTCCTGCACTGAAAGACGAAAGTTCCTGCTAGGAGCTTCCATTAGCTCTACTAAGCTAAAACCTGGAAGGACAGCATCAGCTGATCACTCCAAGCCTATGAGCACCGCCAGGCTTTGTTTAATGCATAGAACTTCTGGCTGTCAAACTGTTACCTAACGTTAAAAAAAAAATTATGAATAAAATAGGAGTGCAACAGTTAATGAATAAAATGAGACATATGGTGAATCTTCTGCAGAAAATCTGTTTCTATACATGATTGAAAAATATGGTAATTAATGTTCTGGACTCTGGACTCAGAGAGATACGTGTGTGATTATATAATTTGTTACAGGGAGGGCCTGATTTGGCCCAGAACTGCTATTTTAAGAGTTTATTTTTTTTCTGTTTGTGTCTTTCTTTTGTTTCGGGAGAAGATGTGTGGAGCAGCTGTTAACAGAGTCACGCAGAGCCTATATCGCATGTGCATTAATTTGTATCATGTCTAAGCCCTTATGTTTTAATGAAGTGATTGCAATTAAACAATAACAGTATCTGATTTTACTTTATGCATAGAGTCCCATCAGATACCAAGGCCATGTACAATTGGGGTTACCAGTATATTTACACAAAATGCTCAGGATATATAGTAAGCATGATGGATGTGTTAAATTGTCTGATGTGCAAAAAAAAGGCAAAAAAAAAAATGTTCATATCTAAATAATAAGTAGGTTTAAATTTTGCAATATTTGCCAATGGTAAAAATCCTGTTTTCTACAGTGACTCTGATTGAAAGCTGTTTTTGGCAGATGATAACAATATCTGAAGAGTTATACTTCTGCTATCCAAATTTCATTTCAGGCGATTAACTATAGGACACTTATGACAAGTAAAATCATTTTCATCCATAAATAGTTCTCGAAGAGTGTCTTCCACTGATGAAGTGTCCTTGATTCGACCATTCTCATCACTTGCTGCTCTCGCAGACTGAAACTATGTTTCAGGTTTACACGACTCGGAGTTACATGTGTTCATTTGAGCCTATCAATACAATCTAATTTAGATGGCACCTTGGGTATAATTTAAATATTAACCCTTTAGAGTTTTTTTTTTTTATCATTGCAGGGAATGCCTGCACATATTTATAATCTTTTTATTTCAATTCACGTATCATCTTATATTCCTGCTGGATTATTAAAAAGCTTAATTTATTTTTGGTGGGGAAGGAATATGATGGTAGACATTTACATTACTACTAAATGATTCTCTATAAATACTAAAATATACCAATAGGAACCACACTCAACTCACATAAGCCAAGGGTGCTGAAGTAGACCACAGGCCAGTACAAGTCAAACAATGATAAGTACCGGTAACAGAGAAGAGGTCCAGGCACTCCAATAACTTTAGGTACATTTACTAGAACATAAGGAATACTGGAATGTTTCAACCCTAGATTGGGTCTTTGTCAATCTTAACAAAGACTCAATCTAAGGTCGAAACGTTGCAGTGTTCCTTATGTTCTAATAAATGTACCTGACAATATTGGAGTGCCTGGACCTCTTCTCTGTTATCTCTAAAATTACTGTAAGGAAATATTTTGCTCTGCCTCTGAGAAGTGCAGATATAAAGTAGTGTAGAAGTATATTTGCACAATATTTGATCTGTTTCTGGGACTGAGTAAGGATATTACATAACTATTTCTGGAGCAAACATTTCACAAAAAATAACACAATGCAAAATAAAGTACGTTGACATTATTATTGAAAATGTCTTTATCCACCACCAGTCCTGCATGTAAACAATTGTTTTACACCCCGATAATACCAATTATCATTGTGTTTCTCATTTGTATGTTTATTTCATAAATACATTTTATTCCATCATTTTTTTATCTGATCTACATTTTATTCCAAAATTATTTCTTCTGATTTATTGTTCTTGAAGACAGATTATTACTTACAAATTACAAAATAATAATATTGCGGTTTAGTCTCTGGAATATGATTGAACTATCTCGTAACCTGCTATCATACAAACAATGCATATCTGTGTATAACTAATCGTTAATTCTCTATCCTCTTAGTTTTTTGTTTTTTTGGGGGGGAGGCTTCCTTCCCATTAGTGATTTTGAAATATTGGCAAATTTTGTGAATATGTGTATGATGTATACATGTCACCTACTAATCCTAACTCCAACCCTAACTGTTATTAAGGGTATTGTCAATGCTGGGGGCTAAATGAAATAACACCAATTCATTTCAAAGCAAGACGCAAATATAGATGAAAGTAGCCACAGCTACTTATTGAGAAAACATCATTTTCATAGTGTCCGAATAAACACTTCAATTAAATTAACCAAACAATAATCAACTACCTGTCCTAAAGCTAATTTTATTTACAATAAATAATGGACTTAGTAATTTTGGTAATATCCCAAATCCAGCAACAATAAACAAATTGTAAAATATCTACGTGACCAAATGATTAGAAATGGCAAGATTTTACACTGCCAATACCTTGTTTGGGAGAGTGGGAACAATTTGCAATGTAAGTGTTATTTAAAATGGCTACCAACTTGTGAAATTAAATGGCATCACCTAACTAAAGTACTGAATAGCACAATACTGTGCTTGAGAAAATCTTTACCAGGGACACGTTCCAGAGGCGTTCCAAGAGTACTTGGCACCCAGGGCTGATGAGTCTGTTGTGTCCAACCATCCCCATGCCCAGACACACAATCATACACTGTCACAACACAATCACACAATTACACACATGCATGCAAAGGCTCGCAACTGCATGCATGTGCAGTCACACAAACAAAGTCACATACCACAGGCACATGCACACATCCACTGTCATACACAGTCACATATACACACAGTCACACATAGTAACTCATAGTCAGATGCACAAATTCAGACACACAGGCACATACAGTCACACAGTCAATCGCAGTTACACAGCGTCATCTAATGTCAGACACATAGCTACGTACAGTTACCCAAAATCACATACAGTCACCCAAGGTCATATACCTACAGCCACACATAGTCACATACACACAATAGCACACACAGTCACCCAAAATCATATGCATAAAGCCATGCATACATACAGAGCACACAGACCCAAAATCACATAAACAAAGGCACACATTGTCACCCAAAGTCCCTTACACGGTCATTAAATCTGAGTCACACAAAGTCATTAGATTTCACCCTCCTGCTCCATACTGGTATGGGCACCAGAGATGATGAGAGGGTACTGGAATCCCAGTGGTCTCTAGTGTCTAGTAGTGAGGAAGCAATGATTGCTTCCTACTTCCCATCTTCATGCAGCTGTCATCAGGGAGCAGTGTGCTATACTCTCCTTAAGCGTGAAACCTCTGTAAAGGATAGTTCAATTGTGTACCTGGGTCCCTCAAGCCCATGCTACAAAGTCTGACAGATGGGAGGAGGATGCTCTATGCACACCCTGCCACCTGTCACCTGGGGTGGACTCCCCCTCCACCAATAAGGGTTGTAATTTTGCAAGTGTTCTGATAATTTGCTATGTATACGTGTTTGTAACCAGGCATGCAGTCAACGGGCTATTGAATAGTTATTTTGGCAAAGGTATAGTTGAAATAATGCTGTGGAGTTGTTCTAACCCTAATTACTTGTAATTAATTGTAATATGGAGGATACTTAGTCTGTATATCACAACAGTTAAAAGCAATAAGGCAGCACTAAGGTACAATACTGAATTCATGGAATTATTGATTGTTTGATAATGAGGTAACACAATATTAATAATAATAATGATACTTATATAAGGGGCTTTACTCCCAAGAGACTGTGTGAATGTGCATTCTTTCAGGTATAAAGGGACAATATAGTCACACAGACCACTTCAGCTCATTGAAGTGGTCTGGGTGCAGTGTCCTTGTCCTCCTTACTCCTGCAATGTAAATCATTGCATTTTTAGAGAAACTGCAATGATTACTTTGCAGCACTAAGACTGCCTCTTGTGGCTTTCCTATGGGAAGGGCCTAATGCGTTTGTGGGGCTCGCAATGCATGCGCATAAACCCTACGTCGGATGACGCCGACCCAGTGCCAAAGGAAAACGGCGATGGAATTGCGTTAGTAAATAATGTTTATTTCTAATCCTTTAGATGCTGGAGGGGGCGTGAGGGAGAAGGGACTATCGCGTTAGAAAAAACAGATTTGCATTCCTAACATTATATTACCACTTTAAGTGTATTAGCTGATGATTGACACATTTCCTGCCCCCCCCTCCCCCCCAATTTAAAGGGAATCATTATAGTAACCTCAGAAATAACCTTTAAAGGGGCGCTTTACATGTAAAGACCACACCCCTGTAGTCTCACTGCTCAATTCTTTACCATTTAGGAGTTAAATCACTCTGTTTATACATCCCTAGTGTCTCTTTAACACTATGGTTTAAAACAGTTGAAAAGTGGATACACTAACCAACTGAGCTATCGCATTCACTCATAATACTGAGGTAACACAATACCTAGATGTTTGTAATATTGAGGTCAAAGCCTTTCATACTATTCAGTTATTGAATAATGAGAGAGTGCGCAATCTCAGCTCATTTCACAGAAATGTCCTGATAGTTTGTAAAATATTGGGACAGAGCAGTTTAGATTGTGCAACCTTGAAGGCTTGTGTCCTTTTCACATATTTTGCTGCTTCAGTAAGTTTCCATTTTATAGATGTGACCGTGTAAAGCATTTTATGTCAAGTCTTCAAAACAGGACACCTTAGTATAGCTTTCCCTACACGCTGAGTACTTTGACTTTTTATATCAATTTAATAATATTCACACTTCTTCAAACTCAGTTGTTTATGTACGTGCCATGCATTTGTCTTCGTGTAGTGCTGCATTCCATGTTGACATGTGAGTGTCTGTATGTACCGGTGCATATTCATGCATTCCATTTCAACATGTATTGATGCATGCATGCAAGTGGTACATGTGTATTCCGCTATTGATGTATGCATTCCCCCTTCAGTTTATGCTTCAGAAGGGCACTAGAAAAGGAGGCAATATGCTTGCATGTTTTGATTTATGCACCAGTGTGAGTCCGAATGTATGGGTATATGAATGTATTGGTATGTATGATCTCAGTTGTAAATGTTTGAAAATGCGTAGGTGTTAATGGCTGAAGTATGGTCATCCATGTATTGAGAACCACTGAGTTTCGTATTCTGTGTAAGTGGAGTCACTTTCACTTGTTAAGTAAGTGCACTGCATGGCACTGTTTGCAAATGCTAGTGTAGGTGCATACCACTGGTTAACGGTAATCCAGAAGAAGACCTCATGCTCACTGTGCCGAGAGGAGTATCAGCTACATCTCACTGACGAGGCCCAAAAAAGGGGTTTTCTATCTCTCGAGAAGTGAGAATTTGCCGACATTTTGGTTTTTGACTGCCCTTACAATTGGGATCAGCCTGATTTGCTATGGAATATGTTCTCTCTGTAATGGCACAAGTGAACAAAAACTATATTGAGACCCGAGGGGGGATTTACCGAAGGTCAGTGGACCGGTCATTTGTCTATTCTCAGAGTTCTCATATTTTTTGTTTTTGTAACATTATAATATGTATATATTTTTCAGCGCATTGACCATTTTCATGACTTTTTGGTTCGTTTGATTTGTTTACCTGAATTTATTTCAGTGGACGAAATTCTGAAAAGCCAAACTGCTATTTATGTGAGATTCTGCCATCCTGAATTTCTTTTTGTTTGTTCTCAGACAAAGTGGTTAAGCCAAAACAAATTTTTCCACTGAGCAAAAGTCTAATTATTAGTTTTACATTTATTGGGGCTAGTGCAATGCACATTTGTGACTTGACTTTACAGTGATTAATAAGGAGTGAATAATGCATATCACTATATGTTTAATGTATATTTTCTGCAGTACACTGACTGACTAATTTTGAGCCATTTTGATTCACTTAACTCATTTCCCAAATGAACACATGGCAGAAATTCAGCTGTACAAAATTTTTAATTTTTTTTTATTTCAGGCAACATAATATTCAGCAGTTAAAATGCTGCCTCCCTCTCTCTAATATGTCACAGTGGGAAGTAAAGCTTTCTTCTGACAACTGAAGAACAAGTACAAATCTCAGAGGCCGCACGGCTGACATTTCTGAGAGTTGTAGTTGGGCAGTCTGCTGTCTACAGTGCAGATTCCTGAAACACTTGCTGTACGCATCACGCCGTGCCACAAATGGTGAAGTAAGATCTTCAGTGTTAAAGTTAGATAGATATGAAGGCATCATGATAGTATTAATTTCCGATTGGACAGAACACACTGCAAAAACTGCAAAGCCTCGAGATTTACAAGTACTGTACTGGAACACAAATGTGAGTATGTTTTTTCTTTTTTTTTCTTTCACATATTTTGTATGCGTTTTCTATATAATCCCTATAATCCTTTTCAGTATTACACAAGTAATGCTCTGTTTGCCTAAATGGCCATTTCTCCTTATCACTCCTAATGATGGCGATTAACAGCTAATACACATCAGATGGTAGACTAGGTAATCCTTATAGTATTTTCAAAACCGAAACACAAAGCATAGACTTCGGAAAGAGTTCTTAATGTAGAGAAACAAAAATCTGCAACTCAATTAAATTTAGATAATTTACTTTATTTTATACTTTTATTTAGTGTGAGAATTTCCATTTAATTCCCAGTGAAGTTTTATTAAGTAATAATAATTTGGCTGGAGTTACTCTGCTTGCCTCTGCATCAAGGTACCAACAGTGTGCCAATAAGTTTAAGCATCCGGTTCCTCATTATAATTCTTTTTATATTTGAAGTAACTTCAGCTAATTTTCTTTTAAACATATTAAAACTACTTATTCCAGGTCTTGACACTAAACGCTTCAATACTTGCATGTGATTTAAAGGACAACTATCACCTCAAACCTATTTTTTAATATAATAATTATTTAATCAGATTTTGAAAAGAAATTAACTTTTTTAAATGAAGTATCTGTAAAAAAAAAAATAAATAAATAAGAGAAATACTCATCCCTACCTTTTACCATTTAGATGTATCTTGTGTCAGAAAGTGCACCAGCCAGACTTCACATATTCATGGGCGGTGGAGAGGTCAGTCGGGTAAGATAGGTGGAGGAAGCCAGCAATATGCACCTCAGCCAATGGGAAAATGATTCCATGTGTGAGCTCCGTGGTTAGAGCATTGCTGCAGGTTACCACAGCTATGATCCTGAACAGAACAGTGCTAGAGCTCGCGAGAAGAGGGGTCTTGGCCTGCACCCATCAGAGGTGCACGTCTTGAGACACCACACACCACCAGGGCCTTCGGTGTCCCCCTTCCCTGCCCAAAGATAGGAAGAAGGGAAGGGAGATATAAAACGTATTTGTTAATTCAGAATTAATTTAAAAAAAATTAAAACAAAGATATGTGTGCCTATTTATTTAGTTATTCATTTGCACACCTCTCACCCCCAACTGATACACACAATAGAGGCCCTAACATATTCACAGACACTGCACCCCTCACAAACACCGGATCCCTTATAGACCAACTGCACCACCCTCACACACACACAGTACATCCCTGGCACACACAGTATATTCCTGACACACACAGTACATCCTTGACACACAGTACATCCCTGACATACACAAAACATATCTGACACACACAGAGCTTCCCTGACACACACAGTACACCACTGGCACACAGTATTTCCCTGAAATACACAGAACATTCCTGATACACGCAGGAAAACCCTGAAGCGCACAGTACATCTCATGTACATGGATCCCTTACCAATATGCTAGATCCCCTATAGAGACACGCTGCACCACCTACATACAGCATCCCTGACACACAAACAGATCATTCTAAACATACGTAATACCACAATTAGGCACCAAAATCATGCACAGTACTATCTCCTGGCCTTTTTGCCCTATGGTATCAGACTTATGGAGACAAGTCGCAAGTTTACAAACTTAAAAATTATTATTATATTAAAATGTAGTTTTGAGGTAACAGTTGTCCATTAAGTTTTATTATGTTCTATGTGATTTAAGTTCTATAACTAATCACTTGAACTTCCTTGGTACTCATTGTTCCAGCCTAGGGTCAACACATAAGCTGAAAGCTGAACAGATTGCTCACTCACATTCTGTCTACTATGTGGTTACTTTGACGTTCACTGTTGCATGTACTGAAGTAAACCAATTCTTTCGTATAGTGTATGGGATGTAGCTGAAAGCCCTGTTTAACTGAACTTATGATGCTAAGTCATTGATATAAATAGTCTAAGATGAAGTGCCATCAAAGGGCTTCTTGAAAGAGAAATATAGGCTTTAAAGCGGCACTCGGGCAGCCTATTGTAGTGATTATAGTACTGAAAGATCTATGGGCACCATCTCCCATTTTTTGTGGAATTATTGTGTAATGCTGCGATGAAACTGGGGCTTCCCCCTACAATCATTAGCCTGGCTCCTCTTCACTGTTACATTGAACCACAATGATAGTCTGAGAGCACTGAGGTAGGGTTAGTATAGTGGTTATGGTACATAGAGTGCCTCTTTAAATATACATGGTATATGAGCGATATATAAGTATGTGATGATGAAAAAAAAATGTAATAGAAAGAAACTATATTTTTTTAATATTTTGCTCTTAAGAGTACAATGCAAACGTTTTTTATGGGGTTTTTTTCTCGAACTTGACAAGATCAGAACAATTTCAGTTGTGTCACTTTAGAAATATTAGACACAATGGATGAGTTGAATAAGTGTTTCTGTGAGGAAAGTAGTGCATTGGAAACATCAATAATGTCTGCGCATGAATAAAATGATTACCTCTAGAAAACAGTGCCAATGTGACAGAGGGGCCAATATGGCAAACCGATCTAATCATTGTTTAAGAATTTTGTCACAGATGCTGTATAACAAAGGTGCATTATCTGTGAAAACACGGTATTCCTATACCATTCTCTGCAGTCTCTGTGTACCATTATATGGAGTGTATGAAAAGTCACAAAGGTAAAATCAAATGTTACAGTCGTTCTCCTTTCTGTTCACATATATAAATCTCATTCAGGGATCTTCATAAAGGTTCTGTGGATACAGAAACAGGAATAATACTGAATGGCGATGATTGGTGGTAAAAATACAGTTATTTCTACGTCCCCTCGTGGGTCACTGTTTATATAGAGCAATTCTAGGTCAAAGGTATAAAGGTGGAACAATTGTAATAGAAGCCAATAGAATATACCTGATGATTGTGCTGTTATAAAAAGCATACTTCATAATTGTATCTGTCACAAAGTCAAGACAAACTGGAATCAGTGCCTCAAGGTACTAGAGTAGTTACACAAATATCAGTTTTGCTTCTTAAAGTGTTTCTGTCACCTTTGGAAGTCTATGAAAATTTTGCAAAGACCCCCAGCAGTGACGTTGTTGGTTGGTGTGCGATGGCCCGGGGGTGCAGCAGCGGTGAATTATACCACAATCATTGACATCCTTCATCTGCCAGGAGCCCACATAAGTGCTGTACTCTTGCACATGCACAAAAGTACAGCACTGATGTCCATGGAAGATCTGCCTGAGCTTGCATAGATTTTATCTCGCAATAAGCCTATAAGCCTATTGTCAAATGTTGTCATCTTAGTCTTATGATGTATGATTTCTTTTGACTGAGCTGTAATTTCAATTAAAGGTGCAGTTGCAGTACACTCAACGTGAAACTCTCCCGTGAGGATCCTGTGGTCTTCTTTACAGGTACTGTGTTAAACTCCTGGCACTTCATCAGATTATTTCCCTCATCACTGTTGTACTACTGCACAAGCACAAAAGTACAAAACAGAGTTCTATAAAAGATCATGCAAGATGACAGGACCCACCACAGAACTTGCTATTTACCCTACTGCTCTCACTAGCGACAACTATTGAGATATTGCTAAAACTTAATGACAGACAGATAGATGGATAGATAGATCCTTATTAGAATAAATGTGCTGACATGTTACAAAGTATGATAGATAGATAGATAGATAGATAGATAGATAGATAGAGGGAGAGAGAGAGAGAGAGATAGATAGGATCCACAGGGCAACTAATAGTCAGGAGCTAGATTATTTTATTAAAGGTAGTATGATGACATTGACCTGTGTTTTAGTGAGGTTACTGGTTCCCCTGACTTTAATTGTGCAGTTGGAAATGGTAGCATTCCAGTGGATGCCCACTCCACAAGACACTAAAATGTTTTCGACAATTATACTGCTAGGGTCTGCCCATAATACCTAACATATTATCGGCATTGACTGCCCAGTTAAGATACCAATCTCGATTACTCCATAGTAGAGTTGAGCGAACCCGAACCGCAAAGTTCAGGTTCGTACCGAACATTACGTTTTTTGGACCCCGCACCCGAACACGGACATATCACTCTATGTTCGGGTTGGAGTTCGGTGTTCGGCAATTTAATGACGCGTTTTAAAAGGCTGCAGGGCAGCTAATCAACAAGCGTTTGACTTGTGTGCCCTTAGAAGCCATCACAGCCATGCCTACTAATGGCATGGCTGTGATTTGCCAGTGCAGCATGTGACCCAGCCTCTATATAAGCTGGTTACTTAGTATTATTAAATTATGCCCCTACTCGTGGTATAGCATGTCTATTAAACAGTGAGCAGCCAAAGAACTTTCCCACGCTGTGCAAAATGACACAGAGCACTCTGATTAGTTAGCTTGAAACCCAGCCAATTGTACACAGCGTAGGAAAGTTCTTTGGAATTTTCCCACGCTGGGTAAAATGAGACAGAGCACTCTGATTGGTGGATTTCAAGCCAACCAATCAGAGTGCTGTGACATGTAAATGTAGAGACTTACCTGTCAGTCTCTTCATTTACCTGTCAGACCACTCTGATTGGATGGCTTAAACCCACCAATCAGAGTGCTCTGAGCCTAATTGCAGGGCGGGTCAAGGCTTTTAAAGTCTGCACGGAGCCCTCCATGGATGAAAATTTATTTATTTATTTTTGCGCTCGTTTTTTTTTTTTTTAAAGTGCGTCGGTTATTATGGATTTGCGTTTAGAAGAAAGAAGACATCAAATGGTAAGTCTATTTTGTAAAATTTTTTTACAGGTATTTAGGTAAGGGTCCCCCCTCATTATTTTTAGGATGAGGGGGGTAGGTAGGGGTTATATTTTTGGGGTGAGAGGTGTGACTAGGGGTTTGGGGACCCCTAGTCACCTGGGGGGGTTTAAATTTTTATTTAGGGCCCCCACCCACCACTCAGGGGTTTGGGCCAGGGGGGAGGACAGTAGGTCCCTCCCTTATTGTTATTTAGGGCCCCCACCCACCACGCAGGCATGGGGGCCGGGGGGAGGACATTAGGTCCCCTCCAATTTTTATTTATGGCCCCTACCCACCGCTCAGGGGTGGGGGACAGGGGGGGAGGACAGTAGGTCGCCCCCACATTCTTATTTATGGCCCCCACCGCTCAGGTGTTATCTACTAAGCGGCTGCTTATTTTATGTATTTTATGTTATTTTAAGTGATTTCCCTATCCACATTTGTTTGCAGGGCACTTGTCCTACTCTTACCCCCATTTTACTTCCTTTTGCAGCCCTCTAACTCTTTCCAGGACTTTTTTAGAAGCATTTTTGTGCCCAGAAGTTCGGGTCCCCATTGACTTCAATGGGGTTCGGGTTCGGTGTCAAGTTTGGGGTCAAGTTCGGGGTCAAGTTCGATCCCGAACCCGGACTTTTTTTTCAAAGTTCGGCCGAACCGGCCGGACCCGAACGTCCTGGTGTCCGCTCAACTCTACTCCATAGCATTTATAGCAGTGAGTGCTTTGGCGGTGGAGAACACATTACAGCTTTAACTCTTAGGGAATATTTTCCTGCAATGATCTTCAAATGACTTCATCATTAGTAATGAGTTCACATCTTTGTTCTGGAGTTACTGACACTGTGCAACCAAGACTTATATTTTAGATTGTCATAAATCTTGCAATGGCTCCAAAATGACAGACACAGTAAGATCACAGACAGACGCTGTAAGAGATGTGACTTGTGCTTCGTCTCTACTGACAAACCTTTTACAAAACCTTTAGTCATGTGAAACTAACTTAAAAAACTCTGAAAATCCATCTCGTGTTCCGTAAGAATCACAGCAACCTCACATCCACGCCAAAACTCTGTAAATTCTTACGAGGGAATATTTTATTTCAACAAAACTCCCATCCACTATTATTTTTAAGGTATTTCTGGTGGAAGACTAAACAAACTTTAAACCAAGTGAAAAAGGGAATCGTTTATATAAAAACCCAAATAACGGCTCCAAATACAAAAAGCTCTATAATGATAATTTAAAGGTAGCATAATTTACTTTGTGTCACACTGCAATGCTGTACAGTTCACATTTTATTTTTAATATGTATAAATTTCACCCCTTCCTCCATTATTTACTGAGAGACCTTAAGTCAAATCCAAAAGGCTTTAAAGGGAAATATTCACACCCCGAGACTCTTAAAATTATTTATATATAATATATATATTTGACAAATATTTGTTGATGTGGTCTAGAATATAAAATTAAATGTAGAAATCAATTTAACTTCATGATCTTGCTGATGCTGATCCTGATATTGCTGTTACAAGTGCTGTATTTTTGTGTGTGTCATTTTTCATATTGTAGCAACTGGATTGTGTGTGTGTGTGTGTGTGTGTGTGTGTCACTCACGCTCTCTTGATTTACCTAAGAACCCATTATTATGTTTTAGATAGTGATAATAAATAAAACTTCTTTAGATTCTCTGTTTAAACAGGCTTTGATTTGCAATAAAATGACACATAGTAATAATTTCAACCACAGCTTAACATATACATTCATTAAAATGATTTCTCATGTGAAACCTTGTGTCATCCAGTTTTACTCATAATCACAAACAAAAGCCAAGAATTTCAATTTGTTATATTAAATTGTTCTCTCCGTCCCTTGTCAACAAGGCAATTGTTGCTTTATATTCTACATCCAGAGATTATGTATTTTCTATTTTACTGATTAAATTGATATAGTGCCCAATATTCCTTCCGCTGACTTATTATTATTCAAACAGACAACAGTCAAATAATTGTCCTATTGTTGTAGATCACTTACCTACAAAATGGAATAACAACTCCTCTTGAAAGTAGGTTAAATTGTTATTTAAAAATATGATTATTCTATAACAAGATAAATACAAAGCACTCCCAGACGGCACAGAGCAAGTATAACGGCAGGTTTGTGGTGCATGTAATTTCTCCCCGTCTAGGGCAAACACACACACACCGGGCAAACCACAGGAAGGACCCGAATAGACAATCTATTGTTGGTTTTCACATGAGGAGGGTTATTATTTTTTGATATACTGATATTGGTCCCGGTCGGAGTGCCTTTTTCTTGTAAAATAAAACACTTCATTCGAGGAGTCACCAAGGCTAGTGAATTTTAATAGTTATAGATCTTAAATAGTGCGTTAGAAATTGTTCTTTTCATTACGGTTGCAGCAAGGGATCTGGCCCTAGGGTATCTTAATTTCTTGAAATATGGTCTCACCATCTAATATATTTTTTTCTTTGTAATAAGGAGACAATAGGCCTTATGCTCCCCAAGGTTGGGTCTCTATAAAATGTTTTATGTAAGAAAACAAAGGTACCTTCCTCTAATGGGAATTTTTAAAGGCTATAAATACAGTTAACTATTCAGACATTAATGGAGAACACTTCAATGTTTACCATTCTCCGAGCAACTTCCATCCGTGTTAATTCCAAAAGAAATATATTAACATTTAAAAAGTTGATTTGTGTTTTTTTTTTATGTCATTGCAGTATATTCCCCTTTTATTAAACATTATGTAAGTCTGTTGGCAGAGGCTAAATAGACGTTGCTTCCTTTCTTTCACAGATGTTAAATCAGGAGTCTGTAGTTTTTAGTTTTTTTTATTATGTCATCTTCACATGATCATTGTGTTCTGCAACATTCTAAGGCCAGCACTGAATTATGCGTGGGTCATGCTCTGGAATTGAGACAGATAAAACCCTAATTACTTAACATTTTACATTATGAAATTACCCTCAGAAATCCCAACTTCTCCAGTAGATGTTCTTACATTAGATATTAGAGAAGTATGACTTCCAAAAGATAGATAAAACCTTTACAGACCCATACCATTAAGACTGCGCACATAATTTTTGGTGTAAGGTGTTAGCCACAAAATGATCATTATTTAATATTCAAAGCCAACAAAGCAAACATTAACAAAATATTTTGCATAACAATGATAATGTCTATGATTTTTTTTTTTACTTAAGAGAAAGTTAAGAATTCCTGGGAATACATTTTAATATCACACAACTCAACAGTATTACTATTCATTTTAGAAGACAAGACATACACTTGACTGAAATTCTCTAAGCCTCAAAGGACGTTTTGACATCTCAAGCCTACTAAGCAGGTCTTGTTAGGGACCATAAAAAAAGAGTTTCATAAAACAAAAGAACTCAATGTGTTAGGTTCTTCACAGTCTTATTCTGCCTACTAAGTATAGAAAAGTTTATATGCAATAATACAATCAAACATAGGTTTTCAGTCATAGATTCCATTTGTTGTTGGTCTGTGGAGGCTTCAAAATCCTGGTCACAGAAGATGAACAAATCTAATACAAAACATGTGTGAATAATTAAACTTGAATTTGTCATGGGATGGGAAGATACATGACAACTAGGATTAGTCTAGGCTCGGATTAATATATATGTTTATAACAGTAGCAACAATTTAAAACAATAAAAAAGTATGATGGGGTAAGAGTGGTTTTTGAACCAAACGATTCATTATTGAATCAGGACATTCTTTTGCCTGTGTAAAGTCAAATATCTGATTTCTAAAGGTTAAATTGGCTAAATTCTAAACTCTACCTGGAATATTCTCTATATTCCTATTTCTGCCTCTGTGTCTGCATAGTCCATAGGAATATTTTAGAAAAACAAGTCAGAATTGTGTCTTTTTATGTTTAGATTGTGACTTGTGTACATAAAAGATTACTCTAACCTCTTTTAACGTTCCTTACATATTCACTGAAAAAATATTCTTAAAAAATAATTAAATTAGTTTTCTATTTTAAAAGCAGTTTATAGTACTCTTTTTAGGGAACACCGAAAACTTGAAATGTTTTACTTTTTTAAGCAAACTCATAATGAATGATTTTATTTGTGAACACATTTTACTTTACATTTTTCTTATTTTCTACCATTTTAATGCTGTATTGATCTTGCTTGTTCAAATGCCTGTGCAGAAATACATTCTCTAAAATAGTCTCCAACATCTCAAAATGTCATTTTATGTTCTTTTCAAAAAATCTATAGTTTGGGATTACACATAACTTTTCAACATATTGGTGCCTAATAAAATGCAGGGTATTCTGTAAACTGTGGATAAAAAAAAATATCAAAGATGCCTCAAATTTTGTAATAAAAGATTATTTTACCAACTTTATTTCCAGCGATAATATTGAAAGTATTTTGTGGTACATTTGAAGCACAGGTAGAAGAAAACAAAAATAAATATATAAATATTGGTTTCTCACAGATTAGGTAACAACCTTTACATTTCTGCTCAAGTGACTAAGCACATGTGCAACATATTGAGAAGGGAGATTAACAGTGAGCAAAGCCTTGATCAAAAGAGCAGACAAACTGAAGTGATAGTAAGCCTGATACAGTCTATATACAAAGATTAATTCAAGGTATTGATTTCCATTACAGTGTGGTCTATCTGCAGACCTCTTGAGTTGGTTTAGAAATCAGTCATCGAGAAGACAAGGACAAGGTAAGTTAGTGAGGAGTGGATCAGGAGATGCAGGGCATAGGAATTTTGTGTTAAGAAGTAATTGAAATATAAATAATATATGACAATGGCAATACAAAACTGATTTGGAACACTTAAACTGCACACAATGCCAAAGCCCACAATATCATGCCAATTTAGATTGCCACTACCTCCTATATCCCACTCATTACATCCGCCTCCATTCTTGCCCAACTACCTGTGGTTAGGAGTCATTTTTAGGGGGATTACTACTTTTATATTAGTCAGTTGTCTCCCAGCTAATGTCACATCAGCTCAGTCAGTGAACCATATTATCAAACAATCTATTACCTTTTAATCATCCACCACTATTACTTAACAGTCTATGCCTGTTAGCGCTTCATGCACGCACTGTTGAACAGCCATTGCTTTTAACTCTTGAGCCTCTGTAAATTAATAAATAATTGTTTTTGTTTATTCTAGTCAAGTTGAGTATAGTCTAGCGGCTCTAGCCTATACTCCAAACTTTTGTTCCAGGCAAGTCTACTCTAACGTTTACTCCATAGGGAATCTTAAATTCAGCCTGGCAGTTACATAAAAAAAGGATTTGTGTTCCTTTAGGTTTTAAATCTAAAAGTAAAGTAAAATGTAAAAAAGGTGAAACATAAAAAAAAATACATATAAAAACCAACATAACAGCTGTGTAATTCCATTGAATAGATGGAATGATAGAAACCTTTATGGAAGTTTTCCGATACCAGCAGCTCAGGCATTTCTATTCCACTATCTCACAAGTACAGACCCCATGCTGGCCACAATCACTGTGATGGAACGCTGTCAATGAGTACCGTGCCCACTTGTAGTGCAATGGACGCTTGCTATATACTTTCTACTCTCTTTGTTCGCCAATCATGTTTGGTCTTAATTGGAAGATTGCGCTTGTCCCATTCTAAATGTGATAAAGATGAGGCTTGATTATTAATCTGTGGGTAGGTATTAATGCACTGGCAGAACTACCGCGGTTGCAGGGGTCACAGCTGTGACTGGGCCCAAAACTCCTGCGACCACGGTGCCTGCCGAGATTGTGGTGCAGCCCCGGCCGCGCGGAACAACCCCTGGGGCCGCGTTGAAGGGGCCCATCGGGTGGCCCATGCTCTTGGGGCCACCCAATGGCAATGAATTACCTGGGGCTCAGTCAATGCTGGGGCACTTTAAGAGTACGACCGGGCCTGAGTGATGACGTCAGAGCATTGCTGGCGCTGGGAGGAAGCCGTCACTTCCTCCCAGCTAAGAGAGCCGTGCAGGTGGAGAGCACAGGGGAGGAGAGGAGGGAGTCAGAGTGGGAGTTCTGACTCCCATCAGCTGAAGGCAGCCACTGGACCCCAGTGAAGTCACCCTCCTGCACCTAAAGGTAGGGAACAGGAGGGTGACAAAATGTTTAACAGTTTGTGTGTCTGAATGACTGTATCTGTTTGTCTGTATGTGTGTGTGTGTGTGTTTGTGTGAATATCTGTCTGTATCTATATGTGTGTGTGTGTGTGTGTGTGTGTGTGTGTGTGAGAATGTGAGTGTATGTGAATGTCTGTATCTGTGTGTGTCTGCGTGTGTGTCTGAATGTGTATCTTTGTCTGTATCTGTCTGCATGTGGGTCTGTATGTGTATCTGTTTGTATGTATGGGCATCTGTATGTCTGTATGTGTATCTGTTTGTATGTGTGTCAGTGTGTGCCCCAATGTATCTGTATGTGTGTCAGAGTTTATATCTGTATGTGTGTCATTCTGTGTATATGAATGTTTGTCATTAAGTGTGTCTGTGTATATGCATGTGTGTCTGTGTGTTTTGTATGGCTGTATGTGTATCTGTTTGTCTGCATGTGTGTCAGTGTGTGCCTCTATGTATCTGTATGCATGTCATTCTGTGTATGTTTATCTGCATGTGTCTATATATGTATCTGTCTGTATGTATGTCTGTGTATCTGCATGTGTGTCAGTGTGTGTCTGTGTATCTGTATGCGTGTCAGTGCTTGTATCTGTAGAAGTGTCATTCTGTGTGGCTGTGTATTAGCATGTGTGTCCATGTATGTATCTATATGTGTTATATTATACAAATGGAGGGGTGGGAGGGGGAGGCCAGGGCAATTTGTGCACCGGGGCCCTGTAGTTTCTAGTTGCGCCTCTATATTAATGTCTCTGTTAGATATGATATTGGAACACAAGGCTTGTGCTAATGATCATTCATATCAAATGACTAATTATCTAAAAGTGAATCAAGACATATGGTAGATGTGAGAGTTAGTTTGTACAGAAATCAGACTTCCAGGCCACTCATGTGTGATTTCTCACACCTTGCAGAGAAGCTCTGTGGGGGGTCTCAGCTTCAAAGAGGAATTTGGGTTGTAAGTTCTTTATTGAAATTGTATTTTTGGAGTGTTTTAGAATATTGTATATTTCTCTGTAGAGGATCTTGGGATTGAAACTCCTGTTGTATTCTGTTGGAGCCCCCTTGTAGGGATCTGTGCATAAAAAAACATGTGTGACCAAATAAACTTCAGTTTGAGTTGTACTCCCAGAACTGTGTGTCATCCAGTTACTGGGGGAACTTATTTTAATGGTTCCAGAGTGGCTGAGGGAAGGAATTAGCGGAGGTAATTGGTCGGGTTACCTGTGGTCCACTACACCCATTCAAGGAAATCTGTTCGAGGGCTGAGCCACTGTGTAGGAGCATCACCACCCTGTACAAGTTGCTCCTTTCCGCTGCCCATGCGCCGCTGTTTTAGTTCAAGGTGCACTGGGGAGATGTACTACAGAAATCTTATTCAGACCAAGAGTGGCAGAAAATGATGACTTGGTCCATAAGTGCTCTCAAAGCATGAGACTCCAAGAAATAAAATTCAAAATTCTCATACAATGGTATGATACAACTTCAAAAACTCCATAAATTCCTACCTGGGGTTCCCGATGAAGGTATGGAGGATTAGGGGCATCGATCATACGCATCTTTTGGTACAGCTCTATGCTGACCCCCTTCCGGCAAAAAATCCATGATATGATGACCATGGTGGCAGATGAAGGAATGCGTTTTCATCGAGCATACCTGCTTTTGAGCTACACTAAAAGCATGCAGTCTAAATATAAATGAATGCTTTCCAAACATCTAATGGCCCATTCCCTCATCCCTGTGCTATGGCGCAGACAGGACTCCCCTTCCTTCCAGGCTTGGCTCAAAAGAGTGGAAGAGATACGTAAATATGAAGAGAGAACTGCTTTGCTGAAGGGACGTTTGACCCAATATAAGGAGATTTGGAGGACTTGGTTATTGCATCTTTGCACCCATGATAATACAGCGGGTCATGTGGAGGGAGATGGGGGACCTGAAATGGGTGCAAAGTGACGTCTGGTTGATGCCACCCATTAGAAAAAAAGGGGATGTGGGTCACTGGGTAGCTACAGCACTGAGAAGGTAGGAAAAAACACATCTATTTGCACCAGGTGGCTAACTACAGGTGCATCAGTGTGACTACCTCATTGAATCTGGGAGTACTAGCAACCAGACAACAACGACCCATTAACATGGCAAGCTCTTCACTGATTAAGGCTCTATTCACACCACACTATATGTATGGGGTGCACTGGAGGACTTACTTTGTTTATGTTTCAGCATGTAGAACTAGATGTACTACTCTTCTATTTTTTTATTTTTACACTTTTGATGCGTATTTTAAAAAAACTGAAATAAAAACTCGATTGTCAAAAAAAGCAATCTCTCAGAAGTTGTTTAAAACGCCGAATGCAATGCACCAGTTGGCCGTTTATGGATTTCTTTTCTCCGTTCTTTGTATTTCCACTACTTGTCTAGAAAGGGTTTGTTATTGGAAAAATGACTGCAGTATGAAGGTCTAATTCTTATAGAATAAAGATTAACATTTGGCACAGTTTACCCCAAATAACAGGCAGCATGGGGAACAGAATAGGCAGTTCTTAGTTCTATATCATCCCTTGACCTCTAAAGGTGCCAGGTTTTAGCTGCTCTCCCAGCTCTCCAGCCAAGCGGAATAATTCTTACACACGCATCTATGAACAGCTATAATGTAAATATTGTAAACAGCAGATAGAAGGAAACAGATATAAATGTATGAGGAACAATATTTACAAATACCACTTACCTGCCTCCAAGTCATAGAAAAATGAATCGTAGATTATAGACTCCTGGACTAAAAAAACGACATAGGGATTACTAAAAAATGTTAAGAAATGCCAGTGCTATTTCTTATTTGTTGAGCTGTATAAAGATCTGAGTGATCCATTTTCAGCGTAATAAAAACTATATAACATACCTGACAATGCTGTAAAAATTTCAATTAATTTTTCAGAGAAACTGGATACCTAGTAACCAGTTTAAGTGATTACTCCAAGCACCATAACCACTACAGTGCACGGTAAAACTTATGGTGCTAGGAAGGCACATTGTAAGTAGTCAATCCATTTTAGATTGGATTGAAGAATTCTTCCATGGATTATGCCGGGCACCTCTTCATGCCTCCACTACGTCAGGCAAAAAGCTTCTAGCTCTCTGTTTGAACGAAGTCCAGTGGTGCAAAGCTCATTTTATTGACCATAAATGATCTGCTGACACTTTCAGGCAATGAGCTAACCATGCACTGCTTAGAAACGTCTGGCTATCTGACAGAAGTAGTGGAGAAGTGGATTCCAGAAGACCCAAGGTAAAAAATCTAAACATTCACAACAAGCTTGACTACTTCAATAAGGGAGTGCCAGGGCATTATTTGCACCATAACCACTACAGATTTGCTGCACCTAGGTTTAATAATAAATTGGAATGCTACAGTGTAAACGTGTATGTGTTTTAATATTTTTATTGTAATCTTGAAGATGTTATAATAGTACAGTAGATTATTTAGTAAATATCAGGACTTCTGGCTACATGGCTCTCTGGTACTTAGCAACAAGAAGTCAGGTATTCCTAGGACCATTTGTCTTGGGAGTTTACCAGATGTGGTACAAGGAATATGGAACGTGTGCACATTTGAGGGAGGGGGAAGGTAGAGACATCTTGTTGGCCCCTGTCTGGTTAGTCTTTGGTCCTGTAGCCCATGTACCAGCGTAGCTAAGGGGAGTGTGCCTTGACATTGCTGGGATACAGACTTATAGTGCTGTAGGTGTGTGGGATTGGTTAAAAATAGCATTGTGGGTGGAGTTTCCAGGCAATATATAAAGGGGCCATTTTAGGTTAAGGGGACATTTTAATTAAGCTGCCCTTACCTGTTGTTGTGACAGCCTTTTGTGCAGTGTTTTCCTTTTGTCTCCTTTGCAGGGTTTTCTCAGCTCAGGGTGGAGGATTGGCTAGCAGGAGTTAGGGCAGCTGTACAGGAGAGAGGCGTCGAGTGGCTGCAGGCCTGTTTAGGCGATGCTTTGCCATCAGGATCTGCCATGTCCCCAGGTAGGAGGCCCGCTTGGAGAACCAGGCCCCCTCAGAGATTGAGCCCCAGCACGGTGCCGGGTACGAGGCGACACCGGAGTCCATCTGGAGACCCTGACAGCGTCGGTGAGGATGTCAGCTGCAAAACCGTGAGTGGAGGAGTTCGTTGAATCTCCGTCTGAATGGTCGGACCGCGAACAGGTGGATTCCCTTGTGACCGCATGTTCAGGCCGCGGACCAGGAAGTACGGGAACTACCAAACATTTGGGCCGTTAATGTGGAGGTATGGAAACTACCGAATGCGGCCTTTCGCATGCGGCTGAGTGTTCAGGAGGGAAATTTCTTGTTTCAGATGCAGCTGGGTGTTCGACAGAAGGGCTACCACTTTCGGGCCAGAGACCTATCCGCACAGTGAACAGCAGGAATGATGCAGGACTGACGGGAGACTCTGGTAACGCTGGAAGTGGTGCTTAGAGTGGAAGAGGGGAGACATCAGCTGTTCATCAGCCGGGTGAGGATTCAATATAGCCTGGCATGGTCTGGCATTACAGTAATGGAAGGAGCAGGAAAGCAAAGCCTTCTAAACAGCTCTTTTGGAGAAACCATGTTTTTGTTGTTTTTATATATTACTTTAGCTGATTATGTAAAATAGTTAGCTGTTTGCAAAAATAACCTAATATTTTTATTTTTGAAAACGTATTACTATAACATTATTGACAGGTATATTTCAATAAGGGAAGAATTGCCAGAAATTTAAAGTGAATTCAAAGCGAATTTCAAATTAAAGGTAAAAATAGCAGCAATAACTGGAAAGATATCTAGCTATGTTTCCAGCTGTGATTCACTTTGACAACAATTCTCACTTTCATAAACAGTTGTGTTAGTGTTTTAATGTTCTATGATGCACTTATAATTGAGTTTTATGCATGTGAAGCTCTATGGCACACTATTTTCCAATTGATTCTTTATCAGTCCATATCACACTTCAAATTTTTTTTCTTTATTCTTTGTGTATCTCATTACAACTCATTTTTGGAGACTTTTTTTTTGCATTTTTCCTGCTGGTAAACAGTGCAATGTTCAGAAAGCTGATTCTTTTTTACTTCGTATTTTATTTTGCCATTTTTGTAGCCGAGCGACACAAAATAAAGCCGCTTATTAAAATGTGAAACTTTAGCAAGGTAATAATCTCAGTAGAGATGTGTTTGGAATCTGAACCCTTTTTCAAAAGGCTTGTATCGTTATTTTAGATACCAATTATATTACAGAAGCATTGGCCCAGCTCTAATGACCTGCAAACCTCCTATTTAATAAAAATAGCTCCATAAAATAGGAACTGTACACTTAGTCTGTTTCCCTGTTGACATGAAAAACAATCTTATTTCAATCTTTAAAAAAAAAATCGCATAGGACATTTTTTTCCCACAGAGAGACAGCTACATTCAAAATATCCCTTTAAAGTTAGAAAACTAAATTAATGGAATAGAATAAAATCCCCCTTAAGGAATGATTATGTCTCTCCCTATATATTACTTATTTGTTTTGATGTCTAATTGGATGTAGTTAAAGAAAAATCACTGTGCAAATTAAATAAGTATTCCAAGCACCATAACCACTACAGTCTGATGTTGTGGATATGGAACCCTGGCGCCCTCCCATGGTAAGTATTCATACCATTTTATTATGGTTTGAAAACTTATCTAGGTCCCTGGGACATCCACTGCAGTCTCTGGTCTTCTCCTGTTGGAGTAGTCAACATTCTCATAAGATAAGACTCGGAAATATTAGGATGGCAGTCATTGGCTATGAGGGCATAGCTGATGCTCTCAACCAATGAATGTAGTCATGCGTGTCCGTAATTAGCTTTGTAGAGTTTAACGGATTCTCCTGCAGGAGAATTAGGTGTTGCTGCTGCGGGTGACTAACTTGACTCAGATAAGTTGTTAAACAACACTAAAATGGATTGAATAGTTACAGTGGGATGCTGCAATAGCCCTCCTAATACCATAAACACTCCAGTAGGCTGAAGTGGTTATGGTCCTTGAAGTTTGCATTTAACCACTTCTAGGACATGCTATTAAAGGATTATATAAATAGATGGTTCTTATTTACTACTAAGCAGATGATTCTGAAACGGAAATCTCAGTGGCTGGATCTTGAGTCATAAAACAAGGATTTCTCATTTCCTGTTGTTGAGAAAGCATCAAGGGGAGACGTGAAACTAGCTTTTTTGGTATGTGGTTGTTTTCTCCTACCCCTCCTTGTACAGTTTGTATAGATACACATTTTGGCTGCCTATTTAATTATATCTTGTTACATTAAATAAAGAGGTCTCCATTTTAAATACTCACTGTTAATCTCTTCACTGGAGTCCATAACTATGATACTGTTCTACTGATTATATTATTTAGAAGGGTATAGAGATTTACTCCCAGAAGAGAGTTTATGTTGAGATTTTTTGTACATTGATGCTAATGCCTCACTATTTTAAGCAAACAGTACTTTACAGTGAGGAAGCAGCTCACTGTTTTTGTATTTTTGTACTTGCTAAAAGATAATTTGAACAATTATTTTAAAAAAAAGTTAACTTTCTTAAAACACAAATTTTAATCCCATGTTGACTGTGAAAAGTAGGTATTCACTGTAAATTACTGCAGGCTAAGATCCAAGATGTAACGGCCTTGAATTTACATGCCATCTTCAAACAAAGGTTTGGGCATATTTCTGAATATTAAAACCAAACTGGGACAGGTGGCATGATATTTAGTATTTTTGGTGGAAAATGAACAGTGTTTTGGCCCTTCCACATACATTCTGTCACCCTCTACCACAATTGCAGGGAAAAAATAGCAGCACTAGTGCCTATTACAAAAACTCTATCTAGGATCTATCTACAATCTAGCTACTATCTACTCCAAACAACTCATTCGCTCACCAGAATCGTTTGCCGTTACTGGAACATTATTCCATAAAATAAAAAGCTCTACAAATTGAGGGTACTACTCTCTGCTGACTGGACATTATACCTAAGGAAAGGAATTCAACTCCTAGGTAAGGGGCATGACATCTACCATTACTATTAAATGGAACAGGGACTGTGCATGTTTTCCAATCTCTGTAAAAAAAATAGATGAATGTATGTTGTTAAATCTGCAATTGTGTGAACAATTAGTAAAAGATCTTATACTATGTATAGTAATTAGTTGTACATATCTATACTTCTACGTTACTGTAGCAATTTCAAATCTGATATGGAGGGGAATTTAGTAGATGCATAGTATGAAAAAAAAAGCCCCTTGAGGATGGATGGATGAAATGCGTAGTCAATGACAACTGGACAGGAATGAGAATCCACAGATGGAGAAGATCCAAAGAAGTTCTAAGTAGTACCTTCATTAAGAAACACTCTTTTTGCAGTAAGATACTTTAATTTTATTTCTGGCTGCCCTGTTTTGCTCATGTGGAATAAAAGTTTACATATTTTAGCTGGTGCTCTGTTGGTCTCTTCATCCTCATTAACAATATTAAATACTTAGGATCCACTGCTTGCAAGGCCTAGATCCCACCCTTTGTGATGAAGTGTGAGTAGCACTTAGCCACTTGTTTCTTGTGAATTGCTTTCCAAATGGATATTCTAATTGCTTTCATTTATTGTAATCTGTGTTTAGATGATCTGCACTATGCACTTGTTATTTGTCTTGTAGGGCACCATTTTTGAAGACTGAATCGTTTCAAGTTGAAAAGATTTCTTAAAGTTATAGAAGTATAGTTCTTTTGCGCATCATATTACTGTAATTGGGAAACTAAAACTCATATGACAGAAGAGAAGAGAGAAGGAAATGAATTAGACCCAGAATGATTTTCTGTCCCAGTCTGTCCCTAATGGAAACCAGACTTCTGAATATTTTGTAACTATTTTGTGAATCACTTTTTCCTCTGAAATTCATACAATTTATACATGAAAAAAAAATGAAAAGTTCAACTCAACTGTGAAATATTAACACACCTATACTATTTTATAGGAGCAGCTACAATTTTATCCCTCGCTCTTTTGGTAAAGTGTGGATGTTAATACGGATGAATTCAGAGGACAAAGACATGATGAGGCATTTTCCTGCCTTTGGCCAAGTGCTCCCATAAGTGACAATATCCACAACATATTATCTCTTTTAGATCAGCAGGCTCAGTCCAGTCTTTATGTAAATAAAAATGTTGAGAGAACTTGAAGTAGTATATGTTACTACTATACATTAGATAATTAATTACCTGCTGACCAGTGGAAAGTATTTATTATCCAAAAACAAATATGAATACCGCACTCAAAAAAGATGATTCTTGTGAAATCTAAACTGTATTAAATTGCAAGAATATTTATTATAATAGTAATTCATAGGTTGATCAAGTAAACCTTAGTGAAGTTCATTCCAATCATATATATACATCGATTATTTACATATATACACACAAAAAACCTCCCTGTGCTGAATTTCATGAACTATATATCTATATACATAGGTTGTGGATCCAAAAAATGCATGAAAATAAAATGTCCAGAAAAATATAGTAAAAAAAGAAAAAAAGGCAGAAAAAAAGCTAAAAAGAAAAAAAGAAAAAAAGAAAAAAGAAAAAAAGAAGAAAAAATGAATGAAAAAAATGTATATATTTTCAAGTCCTATTGATAGTCCAAAATATAGTGCACTATATACTTCATATAATTCATAAATGGATCTCACGTGAACTTGATAGTATATTCAGTAAGAGGGTGGTAGATCTTGTAGATGATGTATATTGAATCAAAGTGAACATGGGTGAAAATGAGTTGTAGCTCAATGACAGGACTGCCCACGATTTCGAACTCAGGAAAAGACCTGCTAGACTGACCAGATACTACAAAAGGGACGAGTGATTACTTTCTCATTGAGCTACAACTCATTTTCACCCATCTTCACTTCACCCATCCCACTGAATGTGAGGTGTTTAGGATCATTATTATACATGCAGAAGTGAGCTGGTACAGAGTGGTTATTTAGACCTTTCTCTATATTTCTGCAGTGTTCTGCTATTCTTGTTTTTAATGGGCATTCCAGTAGGTATATTGCATTTTTACTGTTACATGTAATAACATCCTTAATATTATATACTTTACCAGTAATATTGTTTTTAAAATGTATAATATCTCTTCTAGTTGTTTTTGTTTTTTTACACGCCATACAACAATTACATTTATAAAAACCTTTTTTTATCCATAAAATTATTTATTGTATTGGAACTCGTCTTCGTATAATTTCTTGTTAGGTGCATCTTAAGATTTGGTGCACCTCTAAATATTATCTTAGGTTTGTCAGGAATTATCGTTTTTTGAATATCGTCTTCTTTTAGTAAATGCCAGTGTTTTTTTATGATATTCTTTAACTGTTTATTTTTATTATTATAATCTAACACAATTGGCAGAGTAAAGTCTGAATGTGTTGATTTTGGTTGAGTTTTATTTTTGTGTATAAATTGATTCCTGTTTAATCTGGCGGTTTCATTAATTGTGGTCTCAATATTCTTTCTATTGTACCCTTTTTGTATAAATATTTCCTTTACCACGTTAGCTTGCTGCGTAAATGTGGATTCATCTGTACAGTTTCTTTTAAGGCGCATTATTTGGCTTTTTGGTATGCTGTCTAACCAAATTTTGTTATGACAGCTATCCACACTTATATAATTATTTACATTAACATCTTTAAAATGTGTTTTTGTTTGTATTTTATTGTCTTTAATGTAAATATTCAGGTCAAGGTAAGTGACCATAGTATTGCTAAAACCCGCTGTTAAAATTATGCCTTCCTCATTGCTATTTAAAAGGGAGATAAAATCTTTAGCTGAGCTAATGGACCCCTTCCAAACAAAAAGGAGATCGTCTATATAACGAGAATTTATATCCTTGGCCCCCCTTTTTTATGTAACCCTCCTTTTTATATCCTTGGCCCCCCTTTTTTTATGTAGTTTTTATGTACTCTTTTACTCATTTTTATATTATTATTTTTTTACAACTACTCCTTTATATATAACTATACTAATATTATATTCAAAGTTAATAATTATGTCAATACTCATTGGTTTATATTATTTTAGAACACAATAAGAATGCATTTGTGTTCATAATTTTATCATGCCTTTTTATTACTATATAGTATTATTATATATAAAAAAAGCTGTTTTTTTGTTTAAAAATACCCATCAATATATGTGAGCATTATCTTGTTATTTTTGTACTCCTTTTAAAAAACTTGTTTTTTAGTATGTACTGCTTCTGTATACTAATACCGCTTTTCAAAATATCTGTCTAAATAATTAGGTAAAGATATGTCATATGCCCTTTACATTTTTCTTTTATGCCCATATTCAACATGGCCGCTATGTAATTTTTACCAAATAGGTATGACTATTATTTAGGGGCTCATATATTTCCTGCAAGCGCCTGGAACGCAACGCACGCTCTTCTGAGCGGTACGTGTGTTCTATGAGCGGTGCAAGATCAACACAGCATCAAAGAGATGACGCCGCGTCATTTCCGGTGTGACGCGTAAATTGCGTCACTTCCGGTATGACACGTGCGTTCCACAGTGAACCACGAAACAAGAAGAAGCACACCAGGAAGTATTTTCGATAATTTATGACCATATATAAACGGAACCCAGAGGAATCTCCTACTACACTTCTGAGGAAGCCTATTGGGCGAAACGCGTTAAGTGGACTTTCTTTTATACATTTTATGTTGATATTAAGTTTTGTTTAATATTAAAGTATACTTTTTAGTTACTTTTATATTCATTATTTACTTCCTGGATTCTGCATATCCTTGGTGGGGATTATACCACCTAAGCTGTGTATACTAGAGCAAGTTACATGCTCAGAAAATTGTAAGTACATTACCAGATTTTTTATTAACCCTATAACTAGTACTTACTTCACTATTGGCTGCTATTTTTGTTTTTATTATGCATACTGCACTTCGAAATATTCGGACCAACTGGAACACCATATCCTAAGACGAGGATTATAGCGCACTACAGCAGAGCTCTGTTATAGCTCATATAAATGTGAGTGGATTGAATCACAAGCTACAATCGCCATCACATAATTGTTTATTGTTACTGTATTGCACTATTATTTTCTTTATTTTGTTTATTCCGAGATCTCATACTCATTGGAATTATCTACAAGTATATGAATGTATTATTTACAATTTTAAAAGCGCGGTTTACATTTTCTTCTTTCATTTTATCTATTTCACAAGGTTTTGGGAATCCTTGTTTTGTATACTGCTGCTGCTGCTTATTTCACTTATTTCTATAGTGAGCGCCTATAACCTTCTCTTTTTACTTGTATTGAAGCCTGAAGCTGCAGCTCTGCATGCTGTTTGCGTCAGAATAGCAATCTGTGTGCTGACATCATCAGAAGTGGTGGCCTGATCCAATTACAATGCTTTCCCATAGGATTGGCTGAGTCTGACAAACAGACAGATCAGGGGCAGAGTCAGCACAATTCAAACACAGCCCTGGCCAATCAGCATCTCCTCATAGAGATGAATTGAATCAATGAATCTCTATGAGGAAAGTTCAGTGTCTGCATGCAGAGGGAGGAGATACTGAATGTTTTGATGCATTTTAGGCAGCCATGACCCAGGAAGGATCTCTAACAGCTATCTGAGGAGTGGCCAGTGAAGTTATCACTAGGCTGTAATGTAAACACTGCATTTTCTCTGAAAAGACAGTGTTTACAGCAAAATGACTGAAGGTAATGATTCTACTGACCAGAACAAATTCAATAAGCTGTAGTTGTTCTGGTGACTATAGTGTCCCTTTAATATAACTTGAGAAGCAGTAGAAATATGGGTTAAAAATATATTCAGTGCCAATTGCTCCATCTACCAAATGTATAATGGGTTTCAAGCAAATAAACTTATGTCTATTATGCCACCCTCAAATACAATATGGGTTCAGATGTTTCCACAAAATACTAAAGACTTGAAAATGTAATAATTTAAAAGGACATTCAAGAGAAGTGCTTTATGTGTGTCTTCTTTTTTTCATCTTATAAAAAGTCACTGGGAAATGGCACTTTTATGAATTAACCTTGTTATACCTCCCTTCCCTTGTCAATAAGATTATTGGTCCTGTTACTTTCTGGTTCCTTAGATCAGTTCTATGCGGATGACACACAGATCTATCTGCACTCTCCTGATCTCTCCTTGTCCCTCTTGACTAGTGTCTATGACTGCCTCTCTGCTATTTCTAACTGGATGGCTGCTTACTTCCTTAAGCTCAACTTGTCCAAAACAGAACTTCTGGTACTTTATCCTTCAAGTGTTGTTACTCCCATTTCTGTCTCCCTCCACGTTAATGCACCACCATCAGCTCCACCATGCAGGCTCCCTGCCTAGGTATTCTCTTTGACTCCGACCTCTCCTTCACTCCTCATGTCCAGTTGATCACTAAATCCTGCCACTTCCATCTCAAAAACATTGCACCCATCCGTCCCTACTGAATGTCAGATGTGGCTAAGGTGCTGGTCAATATCACTGTCCTCTCTCCCCTTGACTACTGCAATCCACTTCTGAGTAGTCTTATGTGCTCCCAACTTGCCCCATTACAGTCTTTAATGAATGCAGTGGTGAGGCTCATCTTCCTTTCTGCCTGTACCTCCCACGTCTCACCCTTCTGACAGTCCCTGCATTGGCTTCCCGTAAGATATTGAGGTCAATTTCAAATTCTGGTTCTTGCTTTGAAATCTCTAAATAATGCTCCTCCCACCTATCTATCCTTAATACACAAGTTTGTCCCGTCAAGGCCCCTACGCTCTGCTGAAGACCTACGTCTATCCTCTGTATCTACTCCCACCTCTGATGCTCACGTTCAAGAATTCTCTAGGGCTGCACCGTTCCTGTGGAACTCCCTTCACTTTTCCATTAGATGCTCACCCAGTCTCCACTCCTTCAAACAAATCATTAAAAACTCACTTTTTCATAAAAGCGTGTCAATTAAACTGTTAATGGCTCCCAACTAATTCCTCTCCTGCAATTAAACAAAAAAACTAAGCTTTCAGTGAATACTATTCTACCAATTTACTTCCCTAATACTATCCTTACCTTTTGTGTCACTTAACCCCACTCCTTCTAGCATGTGAGCTCATCGAGCAGGGCACTCAACCCTATGTTCCTGTGCGTCAAACTTGTCTGGCTACAATTACATGTTTGTTAGTCCACCCATTGTAAAGCGCTGCAGAATTTATTGGCGCTTTATAAAAATAATAATAATATTCAGTGGAGCTAAACTCAAGATGTAGGTAAAGACTTCTTATGGAATGGCATTGGGAAGTCTGAGATTGGACAGTCATAGAATGTCTGGGCTGGGTTTGGAAGGGGGCTTGCAGAGGTTTTATACAACAGATCTGAAGCTTTTACAAGTTCTTTTTAGACACACCCCCAATTAAAAAATGCACAATTAAATGTATGCATATCTCTTGCAAGAATTAATGAAAAACTCAATCATAGGATATAACTTAATTTATGTGTAAAGCCTTGAGCAGGAGACACACTATTCAGAAAAAAAGACTACACTAGACAAAGACCATATAAATCAAACTGTTAAACAAATATATATCAAGGCAATGCAGTTTGTCATATTAAAAAAAGCATATTATCTTATTCTTTGGCAATAATATTTTATAAAGTCAGGAAAAACAGAAATAAAAAGAGCTAAAAGTTGTGTATTTCCCCCCAAAATCTGTGCAACAGTATATATGTTGCCAACATTGTGTGCAATATAATTCTAATTAATTAAGACATGACAGACAGATGACAAGACCCTGGCAGGCTCTCCCCGTCTGACAATTAGATGCACGAACACAACGAGGAGATAATTGTAACACTTCGGCAGATTGCGCGGCTGCCTGGTGACAAATCTCTTTCAGCGATATAATAATGCTTGTCACATAAAAGTATGAATATACTCCGGTTTGAGACGGTGGCTTTATGATCTATTTCCGCAAGTGTCTGTTTCATGTCTTCTCCGTTTATATATTATTGTGTTTGTTTGGTTAATATTTCACGGCTTCATTCCTGCAACTCAATTTAAAACCAAATCATTTTGTTTATGGATATTTCAAAGGATGAAAACAGATGGTTTAGAACAATCTCTGATCACAATCCCTGCTCTTAATCATCTCATACTCCTTATACAATATTCTTTTCCTTACTGTGCTGTACTTTCCAGGTATCCACTGAATGTTTGATGTTCTGGTAATTATTGAGTCTTAATAGCATGTGCTTCACACTGTAAGCAACCGAGGCAGGCTGACATTATGAAGAGGGAGCTTGTCTGTTACCAACATTCTGTATTTTAGAGGAGAGTCTGAGGTGGTACATGAAGAGATGTGGCAGGATTCACCTGAAGTGTTGTTTAGTTATCAGAATTTAATGGGTAAAACCTCTTTCATTTTAAACCCTGTTGAAGAAAATAGGAACGACGTGGCAACTTACTAAAATCTCTCACAGTATATTTAGCACATTTAAAATAAAGTCTAGCTCTCTTTCTCTATGTGCGTATACACTGTATATAGCTATCTAAATACACACAGGTAAAAGATTTTGTTTAATGGTAACTGTTTATTCCATTTAAGTTATCTGTTAAAGGACCATAACCCATAGACACCATGGCACGTAATAGAAAAATATCTGCTGATGATAAATAAGTAAGAAAAAAGTAACAGCCATTAATTTTCCATATATATTCATTAAAGCAAATAAATTAATAATTGGTTAAGCTACTAAACGATAACAAAACTATTTGGTCTATGAGGGTACAATTTTTTATGTATCATTCATGAATTTCACTGTAATATATCCACAGCTACACTGGCATTGATCACCTGACAACCAGTTTAACTGATATTAATATTAAAGGGGCCATCTAAAAACCATAATCACTAGAGCCCACTGTTGTCATTCCATGGCAAGTTTTCAAATCATTTTTGAGTGGTTTGCTACTTACCTAGTGTCAGGGTGGTGGTCCGAAGACCTGGACCCCTGTGCCTGATGTAGATGATAAGAGAAGTCTTCAGCGTGGAAGTAGATAAGTAGGGCCTAGTGCAGGGTAACCACAAGCCCCTTGGTGCTGAGCACCAGTGTTTCAGCATTTGTGCGGCCACAAACCAGAACCCTGATGCAGCTTAGCGGGAGCCAGAGCAGATTAATTAATGATATGTATCCAGTACTAGAATAGGCACCAAACAAGAAAACAAGACAAAACTAGAAGACCCCAGAACCGGTGAAGGATAGAAAGCAGAACCCAGAACATGTACACAATAAATAAGGGAAACATTAACAGAACAGGGGCAGGACAGGACTGTACATGGACTGGGAATACAAAATAAAATAAGACAAGATATATAAGGCAAAACAAAAGGAGACAAGACTAAGTGCTATATATGTAAAACATTGGAGATTTAGACATACATAAATGGCCAAGATGTATGCAGCCCACCACTGTGCAAAAGTACTCCAAGTATGGTGGGTCCTAACTGCCTAGATATGCATGGCTAAATAAACAACAATAAAACCCACACAGTACTTACCTGCAAAGAAAGGGGCAGAGGACATGAAGCAGCTGCCTGCAGGAACCAACTGAAACAAAAGGATTAATGGAAAAGGAAAGGGTGTAGCAACATAAAACAAACATATAAAGGAATCCAGGACACTGGGAATTCCAGGAACGGAATAAAGGAGTGAGCCCAGAAAACCCAGCATAAAGAAAACCAGACACAGAATAGAAATCCAGAAAAACTAAACAAGAATTGTAAAAAGAGTACCACGGTCAGACATCAGAACAGGGCAGAGCAGTTCCTGACACCTATGTCACGTAGGTACATGTGGTCCAGGTCCCTCTTCTGCTAGCAGAAGTTTCTCTCCCACATTAGATATATCAATTTCATTGCTATTTGGTATCTATGGTTTGTTTGAAGAGATGGAAGTATAAATGTCACTTATGTGGAAGTAGAAACTTCTGCTATAGTATTATCTGAAACAGAGTCTGGATGGTGGGTGCCTAGAGGACCAGATAAGCATGAAACTATTTGAAAATGGTTTGACTACTTATCACAACACATGGAGTACCTAACATTATAAACAAGATTTTACACTGATTAGCTGTCTTATGAGATCAATAGAAGAACATAAGTTTATTTCTCAATCTCCACTGGTTTCATTCCACAAATTTCACCAGCAGCTCCCTAGTTGGATCAGATCTACTTATGGATACTTCCAGACATATTTCTTGTTCTTTGAACTGGTTCCAGTTTTGCCTTATCTCTTGTGATTTACTGCAAATTGTAATGTATATATATTGTTATTATTATTATTTGTGTACAAGACCTGGCTTTGATTGGTCATGCATAAATGTGTCATCCTTGACCTGGCTTCTCTGTCTGATATTGGCTACTTCTGGTATCCTAGACCTCTGGCTTCCTACTCATATAATCCATCTCACCTGTCTGGAGTCCTCGTGTTTGGTAACTCTAGACAGTAACTTTAAGGGCCTGGTAAGTGTCCTTCTGTCCCTTTTTTCTGCAAAAGTTACAAGTATTTTGTGCTACATAATGTAGAATTTAGCCCTTTGGTTTCATTAGTAACCTTCCGTCAGTACTTCAAGTCCTCTGTATGAAGGATTGGACATTCACACCAACAATGCTAAAGTACAATCTGCCATCACTATGGCTAAACTAACTCAGTGTGACAGAAATAAAATCACAGTTTTTCATCAACAAGGTAATTTTCAGAAAGCAATAGCCTGTCTAAATGGATTTTCAGGATGGGATGTTCAAAGCTGCTACAAATTCATTGGAGGAAACCTGAAAAAGTGTAGACATAAAATGCAATGAAGGACCAAAAACACTATCTTTCTCTTGTAAGTACTCAAGGGTAGGTTATTTTGAAGATCAGATGAAGTAATCGGATACTTGTTTCATGTATGAGAAGGATTCAGACAGAAATTAGTTGTCATATAAAGAGTAAGAAAATAAAACAGGCAACAAGTACAAGGTATTGCAACATAAAACTAACTAAAAATTATAGAATAACATCCAATGACAAAACCCATCATAGAGCAGTGAATTAGTTTGATATGATCTGGTCACACATCTACCAACAGGTAATAAGACAAATTGATGAGTGGTACATTGAGTAATGTTTGCAGTGCTATATTTCCTGTAATGGTGAGCTAAGCTATGGTATATACATTTCCTGGCCATATCCATGGCAGCACAATAATGAGTAGCTCCTCCCTATCCCTAATTAGACAGGAACCTAATCAAAAAAGAAGATATAAGTACCCCTCCTATCCCTCCCACCATCAGTCTTTTTGGTCCTCTCCTATCCCTAGGATAGACTTAGCCATTCTAAGACTAGAGAATTTTTCTTTTTGGCTTACCTTAGGGTTGTTACCATCTGCAATGTTCCTTGAGAAGCCTTAGGACATGGCTATATATATATATGCCCCCTTCTACCTTTTATTGTTTTTTATCTGAATGGTAAAAGTTTCCTGGTAATTTTAACTCGATCAATCTTTCCATTATTAGGCCTCTGTGCCTTTTACTATAGCAACTGGGTTCACTTATTCCTAGGCATCTGTGCCTTTTAATATAGCCGGTGGATTCACTTAATCCAATGCCTTTGTGCCTTTTAATATATAGCCACTGGATTCACTTAATATGCATTTGTGGGAATTAAATTCTGTATTCACTTTTTCTAGACATCTGTGCCTTGCTATATGCATTTGCGGATCTATCGCTGCTTTTTTCTCTTACTCCTAGGCCTCTGTGCCTTGTGATAAATATTATTCGCTATTCGTCACATTATCAACTTATTTCTATGCTTCTGTACTTCGTAATAGGCATTGGTGGATATTCGGCTCTTTATTCCTCTATCTCAGCCTTACGACCTGTTTAGGTGCATTCACTTGGTTTTTTGCTTATGGGGCTTCTGTGCCTCTAGTGCGCCTTTCACAGTGATTCACAACTTTATTGTAGGCTTCCAAAGTTTATAAAGTTTATTTTGCGGCCATTCGTTGTTTTTTCCCTTGGCATTCAATGCCTGCGAATGCACAGGAGTGAATCGTTTCCGTGAATGCTTGTTAGTTGCGATTCATGCAAGTGTATTAGGAAATTTTAGTGCAGTTGCGGTGACATCATTAATGATGTATTGGTTCCCCTTTTTAAGCACCAAAACCATCATTTTTCTTCTTATAGTTTTTTTCCTATATAAAATAAGTAGATTTGTGTGCAGTTTTCATCTTATTTTGAGTCCTCTTTATTGGTTATGGGAAGTTTTTCTTTAGTTAAAGATATATTACTTCTTTTTCTGTATCTATCATTTTTTTTTTTTGTTATAGTAATGCATATAAATCAATCAAATATAAAGCACATAATAAGAGTGCCTTATAAAAGTTAAATCTCTGCACAGACTGTCTGAAAGTGGTCACAGACCCATCTAATTCCCAGAATTAATCCTCTAAGGAATCCTTGGAGATGGATACATCCAATGATCTACTCGCTGCAAAATCTCGTGGTCACTACTCTATCTTAATTCTCCTTGACCTGTCTGCGGCTTTTGACACTGTTGATCATCAACAGCTTCTTCTCATCCTCCGCAATATCAGTCTACAAGATATTGCTCTCTCTTGGTGCTCCTCCTACCTCTCCCAGAACTATTTCAGTGTTTCTTTCTCTGGCTCTGCTTCTTCTCCCCAACTCCTCTCTGTTGGTGTCCCCCAAGGTTCAGTCCTTGGTCCCCTACTGTTCTCCATCTATACTGCCTCCCTTGGTAAACTCATTAGCTCCTTTGGCTTCCAATATCATTTCTATGCAGATGACACGCAAATCTACCTGTCCTCTCCTGATCTCTCCCTGTCCCTCTTGACTAGTGTCTCTGACTGCCTCTCTGCTGTTTCTAACTGGATGGCTGCCCACTTCCTTAAACTAAATTTGACCAAAACTGAAATTCTGGTCTTTCCTCCCTCAAGTGTTGTTACTCCTGTGTCTGTCTCCATCCAAGTCAACGGTGCTACCATCAGCTCCACCACGCAGGCTCGTTTGTGTTCCTAACCCTATAATGCCCCTTTAAATATGAAGGTATCTCGGCTGCAGGGATTAACACCCCTCTGAAGGCCAGGAAATCGTATTTCCTCGGCTACCCTTACAGAGTTGGGATTTCTTTCTTCCTAGTCTATTTCTAATTAGATGATCCTTCAAATTCCCTATACTGAGGAGGTTATAGAGATGTTCAATCCAGGACTCGTCTAGGACTTAGCTACATCACCTCAGAGGTAGATGTCTCAGTACTCTCTGGTCTCTCTATTCATAAAGGAGGTATCTATCTGTCCGCTGTATGTATATGATCACTCAGTTAACCATTGCTCCCCGTGGGATCTGAAATCTTCACCCTTTTAACCATGAGACTCAACCTCTCCAAAATTGCTTAATATTAAGTTAGATCTACTAATTGTCTTATATTAAGTTAGCATAGGACAGAAGGAAATCAGATCTCCAAGCACCATTTTGCATAGTTCCCTTTACTTTCTTTCACATTATAGAATTATCCTCAAATCTGTTCCTGAAGTTAGTCATAGTGACTTCTCTCCATATTAATGAGGAAGTTATTCTTCCAGCACCCACTCTGTAATGTCATTTTCAGGGGTTTAATTGCTCTTTTTCAGGGTTTAATTGTCCAGCTGGCTTGGAGCACCTTCAGGACACAGTATAAACAGATCTTAAATTATAATGCTTTTAAATTAAAAAAAAATTGGTTAGAAAAATATTTTTCTTTTTAGCAGGAGCACTGACCACTACTAGGCCTCAATTTAATATGTAATATTTTAATGAATTAATTAATATTTTTAGATAAGCTTTTCACATTATTCAATATTTTTGGATAAATATTATAAAATATTGAAAAAAAAATTTAAATCAATTGAAAAATGTATCCAAAAATATTAAATCATTTGAAAAGCTTGCCAATCTATGTCATAACTAGAGTGCCAGAACTATATATATAAAAATTACAGTTTTAGAATGGTTCCCTGGAATGATTGATTCCAACATAATTAAAGCTCTGTGTGATCACCAGGACAGGAAACAAACAGAAAGTAACGAGCATACTAACAAGAACTATGGCAAACTCTGCAAAATGCATAATTTAACACTTGGCAACCAATATAAAAAATAATGGACACCAGTCCACAAAAGCAGATTTCAAATCCAGTGGGGGGGCTCACAAAATAAAGGCTTGTTTTAAAACAAAAGACATTTTGTTACTTTTTATTGTATTGATCTTTCCTAGTTTTCAATGTTACAGTGTTTACCTGTTTTTCTTTTAGCAAACACTTGCGGCTCAGATAAATGGATTTAATTTGAATTTCCTAGAGCAGCCTAGGACTTTTGTATTGCAAGTTTCGAATTTGTTGAATATACGGAGAAGGATATGTGGCACAGATACCTTTATACATCCTCAGTAGATGAACTGCGTTAGTATTAGCTGCATTATCCATTTCCTTACCAGGGGATTTAAACAAGATTTGTTTCTGAACAGAACTGAATTTCAGGATAAAGTTTAGATGATAGTTTATCCATATAAGCACCAAATGAGATCTTGGAATCTACGTTTCAATATCGATTTACCTCCAACAGGTGTTAAATTCCACAGATGAATTGATGAACCTCCCTCCATTGTTACACATATATTTTCACAAACACATGGTGTGTCAATGAAGCTAATTCAAATCGCATATGTTAATAGAAAACATGTTTATTTTTTGAGTTTTTCTGTATGGCTTTGAACAGGTTAAAAAAACCACACATTTGTAGTATATGTCATAAATATGAGGTGCGGAAACAGAGATGCCCATAATGTAATACAATTGGTTTTATTTAAAAAAAAAAAATCACTCACAAAATAAAAGAGTAGTAACAACGCAGAGTACTTAAAGGAAACGCTCCAAATACTTTAACCATAAGTAAACTGTTTTAAAATGTTTTGACTTCTTACCTGAGATCTGCTGGGCACCACTCCCCGCCTCCACTACATCAACCAGAGAGCCAGAAGCTGACACACAACCAACAGACTAGCCATGCACTGCAGAGCTAGCTCAGGAGAGTCAATAGAGCGTAGCTTCAAGCTCTCTGGGGACCAGCATTAATTTAAAGGTACATATACAGCTTATGAGGATTATCAACATCAGGTAGACCAGCTCCATCCCGATTTGCTGTGAGGCAATTTGGGAGGAGCAAACCAGGGTTTTTAGACCCAGGACTTGGTAGAACTGTCAAACACATGCTGAATACTCCTGATGAAGTCTATTTATAGACGAAACGCGTAGGGTGAAAGAACACCATTTTTCCTGTGTTTTACTGATTGCCTTCACAACAGATTTCTGGGTCCTGGATGTTGTATACAGAATTTCTCCTGAGAGTAAAGAAACTGTGATGGGCTTTTACTTTTTAATTATCTTGTGAGTGCATTTAAAAAAGTGTTCTTTTTGGTGTTATACAGTGTTGCACTATGTGTTTTGTTTCTTCTCTCCTTACAAGCACAGAAGTTGGGAAGTAGAGAAGAAAGAAGTTCTACCAATATTTTCAATTCTGCCTGCTTTAAATTCATGATTGTGAGTGCATTTTTAAACTAGCTATTATCTGGTGTTTTTTGGTCTGCACCATTTGTGGTCCTTTCTGATTTTATTTTGTAGGTTGTTTATTTCTCTATGTTTATGTGTATTCAGAAGATCCGAGGAATCTTCTAAACATCTGCTATTTTGAAGGGTAACTTATTTTCATAATTACCCCCTTTTTAACCACTGGTGTTTTATATTTCATAAGGGGTTTTTACGTTTTTTGCATATACAGTTTAGATGCAGGATGAATAAATGTTCAAATTATTAACATTTTTATAGAAGCTTCAATAAAGAAAAGAATTTTGAATTTCCTGTAAAAGCATCAGTTCGTGTTTCTAAGACTACTACATCAATAATTGATTTTTTTATTTTTATTGTTTAAGCCCCGATCATACAAAGTACCACAAATATTTATTTTTTCTAACTAAAAAGCTTCTAAATCAATATTTCTATTTAAACCTCCATTATAAAAAGTTATCCAGCTAAATTACAAAAGGATCCTTATTGTCAAAAATTTTCAAATCAATCTTCTCTTCTTTTTGTGAAGGGTATTTGTTCAATTTCTTACAATCAGTCCATTTGGGTCTTCTGTATGATTTTCCAAAAAATGGGGCTAATAATCTGTGGTTCAGATATTTTTGGGGAATAGCTTTTCGATGTTCCAAAATTCTAAACTTCAGTTGTGTATGAGTACGTTCCACATATTGTTTGCTACAAGAGTATTCTAAAAAAATAATAATAAAGAGTTGGATAGGATATTCCATATGTTTTCAAATGATTAGAAAAAAAACATATTATGGGGGTATATAAGGTCATACAATCTATTCTCTCTTTCCACTTTTAAATTTAATCTAAAACCAAATGAATATATTGGCTTACTCTGTAGCATATTAGATAGTACTCAAGGTGTGTTCAAGGTATGCCCATTCACACCATAATGCAGGGCTTTAGTGTCCTCACGGTCCCTAGATTAGGTCCATATGGGTACTTTAGTGTACACGTTGCTTAGCTTACATGTTTGATCAAACAACGGTAACTATGTTTGTATACACCTACTTATTACAAGAGTAAAAATGTGTATTTGCACTTTTTTTACATCAGTTGTATTTTTTGATGGTAGTTTTCTTTGGATGCACACCCTAATGTAATGTGATGTGTAAGCCTATGGTTTCTACTACATTCTTTATCAATATATTTTTTAAGAAAAGCTTATTTAGGAACTGTATTAGCCTCACAATCTTTTAAATCACACACGTCTTATTAGGCAACATTATCAACATATATTTTATTTGCAGAACACTGATTGGCCCATTTTCATTACTTTTTGATTCGTCCAATTCTTTTTCTCCAAATTTTTTTATGGTAGATGAAATTCTCACAAGGCAAACTGCTACAAATCCCCAATTTTTTGTGTGTTTGGCCAAAGAGGTTCAGCCAAAAAAATGTTTTCCACCGTGCAGAAGTATTTTTGTTAATTTAGAATTTATAGGGACTATTAAATTACATATCTCTGACTTGTCTTCACAGTTATTAAGATGTGGATAATACATACCACTATGTATTCAGTGTAATATTAAAGGGACCCTATAGTCACCAGAACAACTAGAGCTTATCATAGTTGTTCTGGTGTCTTTAGCTTGTCCCTGCAGGGTTTTTGGGTTTTACATTTCAGCGTAGGAACACCTCTACTGGCCACTACTTAGATGGCTACTAGAGCTGCTTCCTAGGTCAGTCCTGCACAGTGTGCAACACTGCCGTTCAGCATCTCCACCCTCTGCATTGGGACTCTAAACTTCCCCCATAGTGATGTATTGTTGAAAAAATTGTGACTGCCTGAGATCATTCATCAATTCTGATGATGTCAACCAAGGAGATGGATCAGGGTGGAGCAGGTGCCTGCGGATCTGTGCGGCATTGGAAATAAGGTGAGTTTTTACTATATTTAAGAGGGTAAAGAGTACTGGGCAGGGGGGGGGAGGGATAAATGGTGTTTTTAACACATTAGGGTCAAGAATACACATTTGTGTTCCTGTCTCTATAGTGTTCTTTTAATAATAATAGAGGTGCATTTTGCATTCTACAGTCAGCTTTGGTCACAAAACGCAAGAGACGGACATTTAGTCTGTTCTGCTATCAGTGACTCACAATAAAATTAATTCTATATAAAAAAATACAGTGTTCCCATATATGGCCATCTGTGTGCAGGAAGGAGTGAAATCTAAACTTTCTTTATTCAGAAAGGCTTGGAAACAAAATACCCTGATTAAATTCTTCAACTGTTATTTAAATAGAATATCATCCACTCAGTATCCTTGCTATAGTAATAATATATATAAAATCACAAAGAATATGCTGTCTATCTAAAACACTGGAAATGTAATACTATACACTGAAAATGTCTCTATAGATTACTACGCTGTTACATAAACCTGGAGTACATTACTTTTCACAAGGTAATTATTGCAAAACATTGAAATCCGCTTGTTATTCATAACTGATTGTTTGATCTTTGCAGGGAAATCTTAAATATGTAAATTAGCTTCTCGACATCCTAATATAAAAATATCTCATTCTAAAGTGAAAGACCATAATAAATATGATAAATACATTTTTTTAAACTACAAATTTAGCATTTCAGAGTATTTTAGAAGAATTGTATATTTCTTCAAAATTGTAAATTCCTTTTTTTGTCTTCCAGACATTGTGACATAGGTCTGGTAAGATAGCTAAATGACCTAATGTATAATCAGTAAAATCTGTTCAACCCCTGGGCATCGTAGGTTCAAATCCCGGCTCGGTTGACTCAGCCTATCATCCTTCAGATGTAGATAAAATAAGTAGCATTAAATTGGGTAATAGGAACAACCCTTGGATGTTGGGCAAAAGGAACCAGAGTAATCTGAATGTACCTTTCCTGGTTAAATACTTTAATACGATTATATCCAGAGCTATTGGAGTAATAAGATAGGCAGATTTATTTAGATACACAAAAATTAAGCGCTCACACTCCCACTACAATGGCTACAGTATTCATCGGACATAGAACAAAAGCAAAAATGAAAAAAATCCCAAGTTTTTATGTACGGTTAAACAACATGAGGTTTTTGATAACACTCCAATGAAAATTAATGTGCAAGCTCACCTACCTCATGCAGGCAAACCTCCTAAGTGAGTCCTACACTCATTCATCTCTACCATAGTCATATGCTCTTGAGAATATGTATAAATAGTAAAATAGGCTTAAGTGTCATGATTCGGCTTACTTTTAGCCTGGTGCAGTATCTCACAGAGCCACTTCCTGTCTGTGGTGATATTTCAGGCTGCTGCACCCAGACTCTCTCTGTTTCCAGCTGGCCTTAACTTTTAATCATCTTCTCCCTATTTAGTTGAGCCTCACCACTTCTTGTTTGCCAGTTCATTACTGTTAATGTTGGTGGTCTGGTACCTTTGTCATGTGTCCTTAGCTGGCTGCTTCCCTGTATCCAAAGGCCTTTCCTGAATTCCCTGTATCCAGAGGCCTGTCCAGCATTCCCTGTATCCAAAGTCCTTCCCTGCATTCCCTGTATCTAGGGGCCTTTCCTGCATTCTCTGTATCCAGAGGCTTTTCCTGCATTCCCTGTATCCAGGGGGCTTTCCTGCATTCCCTGTATCTAGGGGCCTTCCCTGCATTCCCTGTATCCAGGGGCCTTTCCTGCATTCCCTGTATCCAAAGTCCTTCCATGCATTCCCTGTATCCATGGTCCTTTCCTGCATTCTCAGTATCCAAAGTCCTTCCCTGCATTCCTTGTATCCAAAGTCCTTTCCTGCATTCACTGTATCCAAAGTCCTTTCCTGCATTCCCTGTATCCAGGGGCCTTTCCTGCATTCCCTGTATCCAAAGTCCTTCCCTGCATTCCTTGTATCCAAAGTCCTTTCCTGCATTCCCTGTATCCAAAGTCCTTATCTGCATTCCCTGTATCCATGGTCCTTTCCTGCGTTCCCTGTATCCAAAGTCCTTTCCTGCATTCCCTGTATCCAGAGGCCTTTCCTGCATTCCCTGTATCCAAAGTCCTTCCCTGCATTCCTTGTATCCAAAGTCCTTTCCTGCATTCCCTGTATCCAAAGTCATTTCCTGTGTTCCCTGTATCCAAAGTCCTTTCCTGCATTCCCTGTATCCAGAGGCCTTTCCTGTGTTCCCTGTATCCAAAGTCCTTTCCTGCATTCCCTGTATCCAAAGTCCTTCCCTGTATTCCCTGTATCCAAAGTCCTTTCCTGCATTCCCTGTATCCAGAGGCCTTTCCTGCATTCCCTGTATCCAAAGTCCTTCCCTGTATTCCCTGTATCCAAAGTCCTTTCCTGCATTCCCTGTATCCAGAGGCCTTTCCTGCATTCCCTGTATCCAAAGTCCTTCCCTGCATTCCCTGTATCCATGGGTCTTTCCTGAATTCCCTGTATCCAAAGTCCTTCCCTGCATTCCCTATATCCAGGGGTCTTTCCTGCATTCCCTATATCCAGGGGTCTTTCCTGCATCCCCTGTATCCAGGCACCTTTCCTGCATTCCCTGTATCCAAAGTCCTTTCCTGTGTTCCCTGTATCCAAAGTCTTTTCCTGCGTTCCCTGTACCCAAAGGCCTTTCCTGAGTTCCATGTATTCAAATGCCTCTCCAGAGTTCCTTGTATTCAGAGGCCTCTCCTGAGTTCCTTGTATTCAGAGCCCGTACCTGAGTTCCCTGTGTCCAGAGGCCTCCCCTGAGTTACCTGTATCCAGTGGCCTTACCTGAGTTCCCTGTAATTAGAGGCCTTCCCTGAGTTACCTGTATCCAGTGCCCTTACCTGAGTTCCCTGTAATTAGAGGCCTTCCCTGAGTTCCCTGTACCCAGAGGCCTTACCTGAGTTCCCTGTATTTAGAGGCCTCACCTGAGTTTCCTGTATCCAGAGGCCTTGCCTGTGTTCCCTGTATTCAGAGGTGTTTCCTGCATTTCCTGTATCCAGAGGCCATTCTCCTACATTCAGTTATCTGTATTTTTATTTTATTTAACTGTCTTTATTGTAAATATCAATACTTATTTTTTGTCTTCATTTGTGTGTATATTGATTTCTTTGCATTCTGGGTTCCACCCTATAGAGGTTGCTGCACTGGTCAGCACCCCTTCCCGATCAGACCCCTGACATTGAGAATAGGTATACTGTGAACTATGATCATCCATAGCCCCAATACCCCAAACCATATTAAAATTCTAACAAATAAATGAATCTATTGCATGATATTTTTCTATCTCTACTATATCTAAATTGTTGTTACTTTAGACAAAACTGCGAAAACCACTTATTTTATTTAACATTTGTTATATTTTTATATATATTACTCATATAGGAGAATGTTATACACAGACACACAGCAACAAATTAGGCTCTATCTGTCCTTTAAAGAACAGTATATTATATGTGTGGGTGTACGTGATGAAAAAGATGGCAATTACAGTTGAACAAGCTAAGAAGGTCAAGAAAAAATACGGGAATAATGTTTAGTCCATGTAATGCGTTCACAATTTGGCTAGTAAAAAGAACAGATACAATGTTATTCTTTATAAAGTCATGTTTATCCTGACATATGACAAAACACCAATGACGAGAAATACCTGCTGTGCAAGGCTTGATAGATTAGCTAAGATTTACTAAAAACGAATCTAAAAAGAAGAGAAAATATTGTTACTGTTTATTGTATTTATTTGAATAAATCCTGACATTTGAGACTTAAACAGAATGTTGGAATGTTATTATGCTGTGTATTAAAAATATTTCTCTCAATCCAGTAGAATGATTTTATTTGTGAATGTTTATTGAGTTTACATGTTGGAAAGAAAAAAAGAAAGTTGTGGGCAGGAATTGTTATGGGCAAATGCAAATATTACAAGTTTTAGAATGAAATGTATTTCTTAAACTGTGTACTTTGTCTTTAAGAGATATTGCAAACTGACAAGGGGTTAGAAATGCAACATATTGTTTTTCATAACTGTTTCTTTAAGCAATAACCTCAGTGCATAATATGTTTGCTCCATTTTGTCCCAGACGAATTACAATAACAATAATGCATAAACAAGTTTTAAGGCTATGCTATGACTCTTTCAGTACGTAATATACTGTGGTAACCTTAGTAGATAAGGATGTTCAGACTTTAAGATGCCATCTTGAACTAAGTCAGGAACATTTCCATGACGTATACACCCTTTAGTTATGGCCATGTATGTTTGCCAAATTAAGGGAGGTCCTAAAATGAATAAAGAAAAAGAAGCGTTACTTTTTCATATATGAACTACGGTAACCCTAAAATGGAGACGCCAAAGGTATAAGTACTTTTAAATGTTAAGACACAGAGGAGAGACTTGGAGACAGATGCTGCTCCATCTTAAAATGACAGAGAGGCTGACATGATGACATGTTCAGAAGGGTATGTTAACCTATTAATGATATTTGTAAGCATTTAGTTTAATCTTATAAACTCTGCTATAATGGATTTTATATGTCTATATTTATATTTTTATATAATAAATATCTAAAAAGACAAAACTACTGCTTCCAAGACAATTCTTATTTTATATTGTATTCTCAATTATTTATATATGTTAAATAGAGAATCTCTTACTAACTATATACAATTATGGCTAAGATATCTGTATGGTTAGCCCTATTAAGTTCTATGCTTTAAGACATTATAGTGGTAAATAAGGGAACCAGCCGCGGTTACAGAATGAATTAAATAAGTATTCACAGTGGGCATCAAATAGAGAATAGAGTCAAATAGGTCTAGGAATAAGTCTTAGCTTAATATTTTAGCTAAGCTTTTCTCATGATTTTATATTTTTGGATAAACATTTCAAGTAATTTTTTATATACATATATTAAAATATTCTAAATGTTGAAATACTTTTCAAAATACTAAATCATTTGAAAACTTTACCAAAATATATATTTTGAATAACTGTAAAAGCTTGTTCATCAAATCATCATCAAAATCAAATTTGCTTAATAAAGAGGGTAGAAATTAGTTAAGAGTTAATACAAGAGTTAATGGGTAGAAAAGCACAATAAAAAAAATGAAAAAAAGTCTGCCTAGGTTCTAGTCAACAAAATCATTTCATGATATGGGGGAAATGTATCAAAATGATCTGACGAGTGTACTTTGTTTTGGCTTCTAATCTGTTTTAGTTGTTTCTGATTTATTAAATTGTTCTAAAAATGGTCTAAAAAACATAATTTTTTTCTGTCTAAATTCTGCTGTTTTTCTAAGGGAAAAACAAATTAAGAGTGTCAAATAAAGAGAAGTGAAAAAGAACCGTTCTTTGGGGGAAAAGGTGGGAAGAAAATGGCACATGTTGCAAAATCAAGATGTTGCATAATGTTCACAAAAGAAGTAACAGAGAAAAAAACTGAGAGATTTAGTAAATTAAACCTCAAAAAAGGTACAACTCTGTCTGTTAAATATCTACCAATGTTTTTCTGATCTACCATTGAGCGCTAGCAAGATCCTCTATCATTTAGATTATTTCATACGTTCTGTTTCCATTGTTTTCAGCGACCTTTCCTCCAGATTGTGAAGCATGTTCTACAAGCTAACTCTCTAGTTATGTATCTACTGTAAATTTTGCAGACATTTTACTGAAAACAGACAGATCCTTTCCTGAAAACACTTCTGACATGCCATCGAATAATTGACATTAGCATGTGTTAATGCATTGTCAATACAGAATAATATAAGTCTGATTATAGACGAGGTCTATATGTTTGCAATGATCATATGAATAGAAAATTGTTTCAGTTGTCTTTCCAAAGCAAGACAAATATTTATAAAAAAAAAAAAAAAAATTAGAAAACATATGTTCAATGTGCGAATCTAATATTTCAAAGCAGATTGATAAAGTCATGGTATCAGCACATAGCAAATTTATAACATTGCTTACCCTCCTAATTTGATTTCCTATCATATTTCTGAGAAGCTCTTAATTATACTACTCCAAGATATGTTATCTTCATTTCTTCATTATGTTCCCCAACATTAAAGAAATCGCTAATAATCATTTGAGGTGACAAGAAAGTCAAACAATAAAAAAACATTTTTTTTGTTTGAATTAAATTGGAAAATAATTGTAGATATAAAATTAGTGAGCAATGAGTGATAAAACTAAAGTTCAAACTCATGAATCTGGACATTTATTTTGGAAGATGGAAAAACCCTTGCAATCTTCGTTATAACAATTTTGTGCTAATAGCGATAACAGAACAACATTATTAAAGTTATACTGAGACACACACATATCTTCCATTCATTATTTTCAGACTCGGAATGCTTTAAATTAGATCCAGTTCTATTAACACAATATCTACAATTCCTTTTCCTTATGCCCAAATCACTGCTGTTAAACTTGAGCTTTTCAAGTCTTTTTGTCCAGGCAGATGCAAGATGCATTGTCTGAAAACCCTGTAGATTATACTCTCTTTTAATTCTCAGTTTAATTGCTTTCGACACAGTAATGCCAAGCCTCTGTACTATATGACCTTCTATATAAAAGTCTTTGTCAAATATATGCATATACATATCTACAAATATATAAATCAAACAACAAAAAATGGTTTGGTGTGTACAAATAATAGTGAAGGATACTAAATTTGAGTGCTAATATCTTGGGACAATTCCTTATACTTCTATCACAGATTGGCATTTTACAAGTCTTCTCAATCATTAACCACTTAAAACAACAAAAAAACATAACATAGTGTAAAACCATTGTAGCAAACCTAGCCACTTTAGATTGTGCTGTTATATGTCTAAAGGTTGTCCTAGAAAGCTGGTCCAATTCTGTTAGTTTATGTATTTTCTGATAACTGTAATAGAGAGCATTCGTATGCTAGCGGCCGCAAGCCGCTAGCATTCACACGTTAGTTTCTAGAACAGTACCGAATGGGAGCCCACATACAGGGGGTCGTGTGGCTCCCATTAACCGATTGCAACATTGTAGCAATCGGCTGCTAATTGATTTCCCGGGTGGCCGTTGTTCGGCTTCCGACCACGAGGCGGCGACCATCTTGGATTTCCCTTTTGCCCAGCGGTGTTTGGTCGTCGAGTGCCTGGAACTAAAATCGGCTACTCAACGGCACGAACACCGCTGGACTGCCAGGCCGTTCGGGAGCGCCGGTCTTTCGGTACTTTTTCCTCACTTATGTATTCGTGTCTTTTATGATGCACGTATGTTAAAGTATATTTCGTGCGGCGTTCGGCTGATTGTGCTAGGTTCTGAGCGGTACTTTCACGAAGTGTGTGCTCAGACCCCAGCTATCTGCCGAACGGCCATTCGGTACAGTGACATGAATAAAATGAAAGTTATGGATTTGTATGTAAAAAGCTGGTTCTGCTGTATGGAGGGATAATCCACCTAACAGGATATTCTAGTGGGAGTATCCCTCTCGTACAGCAGTGCATGGTGGGAGAAATGTGCTATATGTTAAGTTCCCCATGTAGTTCCCTACTGTACAACCCCTGTAAAGTAATTAAGGAAACCCCTTGCATGGGGAACCACATAAATACTGGAGCTTGTGAATAAAATCGGCAGTTGACTCCCAGAACTGTGTTTCATCCGGTTACTGGGGGATTTGGGATATTGCCTTCATTTTCAGCGCTTTACTTGGATTACTTTCTGTACCAGCGGAGATATTGGGATTTAATATTTCAGCTCCGCTACAACCATATACAATTATATAAATAGAAGTCATTTATTGCACTTACAAGCAGAAAGTTACTGTAAGTGGCCAAAAAGGCATGTAATTAGGTCTCAAAAGACCTTCAATAGGGATCAGCATAAATTCCCAGTATTCTACTCAGTCCTTCATCCACTTGCTGATTCTGGGTTTGGATCCCTTAAAATAATTTAAAATCTTGTCCTGATGTGGATACAGTTACAGGCTGAAGTAAGATACAAAGCCTCACAGTGCTGACCGGTTTCACCCTGTGGACTTCCTCAGGATAGAGGACTGATATGTCCAATTTTATAAAGCCCACAAATCAGGGAAAACAGCTTTCACACATCTCTCACACATGTTTCCTGTACATAGCCACTGATCCCATCAAAAAATGGCTGCACCGAAGTCAGGGACTTCATCCCAACTTCTGAATTCTTATTCATTTTCCTGGTGGTCCAATATCATTGGTGGTATAGCTGTAATACAGGGAGTGCAGAATTATTAGGCAAATGAGTATTTTGACCACATCATCCTCTTTATGCATGTTGTCTTACTCCAAGCTGTATAGGCTCGAAAGCCTACTACCAATTAAGCATATTAGGTGATGTGCATCTCTGTAATGAGAAGGGGTGTGGTCTAATGACATCAACACCCTATATCAGGTGTGCATAATTATTAGGCAACTTCCTTTCCTTTGGCAAAATGGGTCAAAAGAAGGACTTGACAGGCTCAGAAAAGTCAAAAATAGTGAGATATCTCGCAGAGGGATGCAGCACTCTTAAAATTGCAAAGCATTGATCATCGAACAATCAAGCGTTTCATTCAAAATAGTCAACAGGGTCGCAAGAAGCGTGTTGAAAAACCAAGGCGCAAAATAACTGCCCATGAACTGAGAAAAGTCAAGCGTGCAGCTGCCACGATGCCACTTGCCACCAGTTTGGCCATATTTCAGAGCTGCAACATCACTGGAGTGCCCAAAAGCACAAGGTGTGCAATACTCAGAGACATGGCCAAGGTAAGAAAGGCTGAAAGACGACCACCACTGAACAAGACACACAAGCTGAAACGTCAAGACTGGGCCAAGAAATATCTCAAGACTGATTTTTCTAAGGTTTTATGGACTGATGAAATGAGAGTGAGTCTTGATGGGCCAGATGGATGGGCCCGTGGCTAGATTGGTAAAGGGCAGAGAGCTCCAGTCCGACTCAGACGCCAGCAAGGTGGAGGTGGAGTACTGGTTTGGGCTGGTATCATCAAAGATGAGCTTGTGGGGCCTTTTCGGGTTGAGGATTGAGTCAAGCTCAACTCCCAGTCCTACTGCCAGTTCCTGGAAGACACCTTCTTCAAGCAGTGGTACAGGAAGAAGTCTGCATCCTTCAAGAAAAACATGATTTTCATGCAGGACAATGCTCCATCACACGCGTCCAAGTACTCCACAGCGTGGCTGGCAAGAAAGGGTATAAAAGAAGAAAATCTAATGACATGGCCTCCTTGTTCACCTGATCTGAACCCCATTGAGAACCTGTGGTCCATCATCAAATGTGAGATTTACAAGGAGGGAAAACAGTACACCTCTCTGAACAGTGTCTGGGAGGCTGTGGTTGCTGCTGCACGCAATGTTGATGGTGAACAGATCAAAACACTGACAGAATCCATGGATGGCAGGCTTTTGAGTGTCCTTGCAAAGAAAGGTGGCTATATTGGTCACTGATTTGTTTTTGTTTTGTTTTTGAATGTCAGAAATGTATATTGGTGAATGTTGAGATGTTATATTGGTTTCACTGGTAATAATAAATAATTGAAATGGGTATATATTTGTTTTTTGTTAAGTTGCCTAATAATTATGCACAGTAATAGTCACCTGCACACACAGATATCCCCCTAACATAGCTAAAACTAAAAACAAACTAAAAACTACTTCCAAAAATATTCAGCTTTGATATTAATGAGTTTTTTGGGTTCATTGAGAACATGGTTGTTGTTCAATAATAAAATTAATCCTCAAAAATACAACTTGCCTAATAATTCTGCACTCCCTGTACATAAAAATGCCCTCCGTAAGAGTGACTGGTGAGAGGATAGCGGGAAAAAAAAACATGGCCCTGGGGTTCATTCCGGCTACCAAAATGTTTTGTATTTGCACAGACTTATTCACCAAAATGTTGTGTATGTGCACAGACATATTCAGCACAGCTGTATTAAGTCCAAGGAATGGATTATCACCTCGGGTTCTCTATATAAAACACTGCTGCAAAGGAACATAACATGACATGGAAGAGTTTTAGTCTTTAAAAAATTTTTAAAAAATCACAAAAAAGACATGGAAAACCATACTACACTTTAGAGAGGATACATGTGCAACACTTAAAAACAAATTAGAAAAAATATATAAATTGAAAGGAGTTGGCCAGTGCTTTTGCAGGATGATGTTTGGAAACATGTTTTGCCACCTAAACCTAAGGTCATTTATACAAAGGCAAGAAAGAGTTAGTCTTTTTTAGGACCTAGTCTCTTGCCACCAATTGAATATAGGGTCACTGGTTACTTTTCCAAACCCAATGGATTTTATAAGTGCGGCCATTGTAAAATGTGCAAATATCTCCCTAGGTGTGTTAAGGAGTTTACAAGTACCAACACTGGGGAGGTTTTTAAAATCAAACATTTTATTAATTGCACAACTAAGAACGCCATTTATTTTCTCCAATGTCCATGCGGAGCACAGTATATTGGGAAAACTGTAAGAACCCTTAAGGAACGTATACTGGAACATTTAAGAGCGTTAGCAAATAAGGAAGTCAAACATAGTGTACTGAGACATTAAAACGGTTGCTCACGTTTTAACCTAAATAATGTTTATGTATAGGAATAGATGTATTGGAGAGGGATATAAGAGGAGGAAATGTAATAAAAAAAGTTTGCCAACGTGAAACGATATGCATCTATAAATTAAAAACATACAACAATAAGGGTCTTAACATTGATCTTGAGGCTTTTATGTGAATGTATAAGTATCCCATGTCTTTCTCTTTTCTCCACCATCTCTTCCCCCCCCCCTCTATTTCCCCTTTCTTTGTTTTTCCCATTTTTGTACAATGACTTTATGTTTTTTTAAATCATTTTTACTAATGATAATAATATGTAATTGGTCCTCTGAATTGTTGTACATGGATCATTCTGCTACATCATATATTGTATACTTTGGTTTTTGTTGAGAGAAAATTTAATAGAGTTGATTGGGGCACTTCTGGGAAACACTGTGCCACTCCTTATTTGCAAAAGTCTAACTGATATGGGTGTCAACGGTGCCTACCACTATCCTCAATGGCGCTCATCAGGGTTGTCCTCTCTCCCCCCTTTTATTTGACTTAAGTATTGAACCTTTAGCACAACTAACATTTATAAACTAATACGAGGCACTCAGAGCACTGCATCTCAATTAAGTGATCTGGGGGCAATGCCCCTGAACATTGCTGTTTAGTATATAGGGCAACGTTTTGAGTGCAGGGCTAAACACATCTCTAGTGTCTGTCTTCATGACAGCTTTTAGAGGCATGTCTGCACTCATAACACAGTGATATGATGCCTGCCAGATGGCATTGCAGGAGGAGGAGCAGAACAATTTGTTTACCTTTTGTTAAATTTAAGTTAGGGTAAGCCCTATAATCTAAATTGTTAGGAGATACTATAGCTTTAAGAATACGTTTGTATTCCTAATGCTGTAGTGTTCCTGTAAAGGCATCAAATGTGGAGACCGTGGATATGAGTTTACCTTATTAATAGAAGATGTCTTCATAAAAATCATACATCTCGTGATCTCTCTACCTAATCTTGACCAAATATTTAATGTGTTAACATAATTCTAGTTAAACAAATACAAATTCATGGAACTTAACATCTCTCTTAAATTAGAGGGGCAAAAGTTTAAAAATAATATCAGGTAGTATTACTTTACTGAGAGGACAGTGGATGCATGGAATAGCCTTCCAGCTGAAGAGGTAGAGTTTAACACAGTGAGGGAGTTTAAGCATGCGTGGGATAGGCATAAGGCTATCCTAGACTTAAGATAAGGCCAAGTACTAATTAAAAGTATTTCGAAATATTGGGCAGACTAGATGGGCTGAATGGTTCTTATCTGCCGTCACATTATATGTTTCTATATTTATTAAAACAAGCTTCAAAGCCATAAAGCAAAATAATTTTAAAAACGTGTGTCAGAAAAATAAGTAACAATAGCATACCAATGTCAGTCGTAGATTCAGTATTTATATACAGCAGTGTTCATTTTGGCAGCAAATTTAAATTTAGTTTTAGTCATAATCTCTTGACTAAAAAGGCCATTTTAGTTTTAGTCGTATTTTAGTCATCTGAATTATTTTATCATTGTCTTGACATTGCAATAAAGAAACATGTAAAGTTAACATTCTAATGTAAGTAGTATTTGAATAAAAAAATAACAAGAAAATAAAACATTTTCTGTAGGATAAGAAATATTTGACTCCTTATACAGCAATTCTAATTCTCAGACACGTAGAGAAGATTCTCTGGGCTGACTGACCTTGTACTCACTAAACTAACTGAAAATGTGTATTAAGGTCATCTGTACAAGTGTGTGAAAGTGTTCAACTTGCAGAGAAAGGAAAATTACAGCATTTTTATTTTATTATTTTTTTATTATTTATATAACGCCAGCAAATTCCTTAGAGCTGTAAAATGGGTGGACTAACAGACACGTAATTGTAACCAGACAAATGGACGCACAGGAACAGAGGGGTTGAGAGCCCTGCTCAATGAGCTTACATGCTAGAGGGAAGTTTTTGATACAATTCTTGAATATAACCAAAGTATCCCCTTATTAGCAAAGGCACACAGCAGACAGGTTAAAATCAATATATGTTAGGTTTATCTGGAGCCACGATTATCCATTAATTTTATGTACAGACCAAAACTGTTGAGTCATATGCAGCTGTGGAACATGGTGCCTGGTAGGTAGCCATAGGACAGAGGTAGGTAACCTTTGGAAAGACAGATGTTGTGGATGACATCTCACCTGATGTGTTGCCAGCTTTATGGCTGTAAGAGCATGATGTGAGATGTAGTCCACAACATTATTGCCTACCCCTGCTATACAAATGATCAAATTCAGACATGCATTCATTCGCAAGTTACTTTAGGAAACAAAATCTCTTAGAAAACAAACAACCCAAAAAAAACCATCCCAAACCTTTTAATTGACAAAACCGGTATATATAATAGATTACTATGGGATTTATAGGTTCCTTCGAAGTGATTAATTATGACTGGTAATCATGTCAGTACTTTAAAAAAAAAACTATATTGCTCTTTAATATAGCTCAAGCCAGTTTTGGAGCATAAAGGTACAAACAGAAGCAGCTCTCTAATTAGGTGATTTAGGCGGCCGCCTAAGGCCTCACGCTGTCTGGGACCTCGCGGCCGACTTAATCACTTGAGGGCAGGCTAACATGTCGGGTCCTCCTGAGGGCCCGACACAGGAGGGGGGCCCGGCGGCTTGCCCATAATGCCGCCAGGTGTGAGGCCCCGCCAGGCACTCTGCCCTGATGGAGAGCCAGCCTCCAGTCTGCAGCTCCGCTGGGAGTGAGCTGCAGACTGAGGTTTCTTGCGATCTCCAGCCTGTCAGAGCGTTTTCAAGGGTTACCACAGCAACGCTCTGATTGGCGATCGCGAAACTTACAATGTGGTGCTGCAGACCGCAGAGAGAAAGGACGCCCGCCGGACCACCAGGGGAATCCACCGGACCACCAGGGAATGGTTTTAATAATAAATAAAATAAAAGGTATTCATGAACCCCCTCTACTCCCTGCCACTGCTCCTCCACCCACTTACCCCCTTTCACTGCTCCTCCACCTCCTCTACTCCATGTCACTGCCCCTCTACCCCCTTTCACTACTCCTCCACCACCTCTACCCCCTGTCACTGTTCCTCCACCCCCTTTACCCCTGTCACTACCCTTTACCCCCTGCCATTGCTCCTCCACCCCCTTTACCCCCTGTCCCTGCTCCTCCATCCCCCTACCACTGCCCCTCAAACCCCCTGTCACTGCTTCTCCACCCCCCCCAAGCCCTGTCACTGCCCCCTACCTCCTGTCACTGCCTCCTGTCACTGCCCTCCTGTCACTGCTCCTCCACCCTCCTACCCCTGTCACTGCCCCTCCACCCCTACCCTCTGTCACTGCTCCTCCAACCCCACCCCTGTCACTGCCCCTCCACCCCCAATCCCCTGTCACTGCCCTCCACCCCCCTGTCACTGCCCCTCCACCCTCTACCCCCTACCCTGTTACAGCCCTTCTACCATGTTAACCCCCTACCATGTCACAGCCCCCACACCCACCCTGTCACAGCCACCCACACATCTTGTCACAGCCCCCTACCCTGTCACAGTCCCCCACACTGTCACCCCCACACGCACACGCTGTCACATTAATCCCCTTAATCTTGTCACACTCACCTCCCCTCATTCTGTTACACTGCCTCCTCCAAACATGGCACATTCACCCCAACCCTGTGATACACCCCCCAAATGCCACATGCAGCCTGTCACATTAACCTCCTCAAATCCTCTCACACTTACCTTCCCATGTCCTGTCACACTCCATCCTCCAACCATGTCACAATCACCCCCTATCATTCTCAACCTCCCTCATTCTGTCACACTATCCCCCCAAACTTGTTTTATATACCCCCATCACCCTGTCACACTCCCCTTGCCACAGTTACCCCTTTATTCACCTTGTCACTGTCACAAACTAAAGACATTCATCATACACACATGCACACATTGGTGGATCCAGGGGAGGGGCAACAGGGCAATTGCCCGCCCCCCAGAGATTCTCCCCTGCCGGCTAATGCAGGGCTGGCATTGTCCAAGTGCCAGCCCTGCAATGTGCCTTCACGGACCGGAGGGGAGATCAGAGATCTCCCTCCCCGGTCCGCAGGCACTGTGCTGGCAGCCGGAGGGAGAGAGAACCCAGGAGCTCAGCCTGCAGCTCCTCCGGGTCCTACTCTCGTAAGCACTGAGTGTTTCCGCGGTTACCACGGCAACGCTCCAAATCTCGCGAGAGTGAACTCTAGCCCTGGAGCTGCAGGCTAGAGTTCACTCTGACCACTGGGACCACCAGGGATTATCCACCGGACCACCAGGGATGGAGAAATGTCCCCCCTCCTCCTCAATAAAGGTAAGGGAGGGGGGACATAAATTTAATTAAATAATTTAAAAATATATATTAAAAAGCCCACCTACCCTCCTTCCCCCCTCATGCACACACTGCCCCCCATACACACATACACTGCCCCACACACACTGCCCCACACACACACTGCCCCCCGCACACACACACTGCCCCAAAAACACTGCCCCCCCCACTGCCCCACACACACACACACACTGCCCCACAAATGCTGCCACCCATACACACATTGCTCCACAAACACTGCCACCCATACATACACTGCCTCACACACACAAAGACACTGCACACCCATAACACACTGCCCCACACACACACATACACACTACCCCACAAACACTGCCACCCATACATAGACTGCCTCACTCACACACACACACTGCACACCCATACACACACTCCCCCCACAAACACTGCCCCCATACATACACTGCCCCATACACATACTGCCCCCATACATACACTGCCCCACAAACACTGCCACCCATACACACACACTGTACACCTATAGACACATTGCCCCCACACACATACACTGCACACCCATACACACATTGCCCCCCACACACACACACTGCACACCCATACACACATTGCCCCACACACACACGGCCCCCACATACACACGACCCCCCCATCCACACACTGCCCAACACATAGATGCAGTGCCCCACACATACATACAGTGCCCCCCACACACACACACAGTGCTCCCCATACACACATACACTGCCCCATACACACATTGCCCCATACACACACTGCCCCCCATACACACACTGCCCCAAACACACATACAGTGCTCCCCACACACACACTGCCCCACACACATATACAGTGCCCCACATACACACTGCCCCAAACACACATACACTGCAACTCTCACACACACTGCCCCACACACACACTCTGCAACCATGACATACATTGCCGCCCTAACGCACTCACATACACACTTCACCGCACACACACACACACACAAACACACACTGCACCTTTTACACACACTTCACCCCTCACACATACCACTGCTCCTATGCCCTATATCCCAGCAGACCCCAGGTAAGTTGTCAAACTGTTCTTAAACGGTTTGACTATTTACTCTGGAATGGGATCCTGGCACTACTGGCACCATAACTACTACATTGAGCTGTAGTGGTTATTGTGCCTGGATTATTTATTTAAATAATCTACAAGTGCCCCTCCCGAGATCAGGCACTGGATCCACAACTGCATGCACAAAGGTCACAGGCAGTCCCCATAAACACCACACACCGCAAGAAGCTACCCCACACACATACGGTCCCAGACACATACTAATAAAGACATACATTAACACACAAATATACTCTCGGTCAGACACATACTTTCATGCACATACACAGGTAGACAATGCCAGATACACTCAGAAATACACACACTAGCAGTAATGTATACACGACTGCAAAGCTACGTAGTCATACCCCACAGTCATGTATAAATAATTAGCATAATTGCTAATTGAATTTGTTTATTGCAAATAAATGTAGTTAGCAAATTATGCCATAACTACAGTCGGAGAACTCACAACGCAGCGGCACAGGAAGCCGCAACACTGAAAGCCTCTGAACAATTAATACAGAGATTATCTCTCTGTATCCAGCTCTGCAAGCTTGTCCTTCAATACAGCTACAGCACCTTATACACACAATGCAGCCCCTATTTTTTTTTTCCACTTTGGGTATTAGTGGGGGCCTCATGTTTGAGTTTCGCCTAAGGCCTCAAAGTCTAGGGCCGCCACTGGGTACAAATATATAAAACAGAATCGTCTATGGCAGGTTATAGTGTTCAGGCTGCAGGTGAGTACAGACTCACAGAAACCCATCCTCTCCCCGTTCCCCAGACACACTTACATTTGGTTGTCATGTGTTCAAACATATTTTCTTCTAATGCCTATAAGTCATATTTATAGTAGAGCAATATTGGGTCCTAAATTAAGCATAGTTTTTTATTATTTATATTGGTCTTTGTTGTTTATGTCTGAGAAGTTGTCTGACTAGTGCACATGGGACACACAGTGCCCTATTCTTTCCTGAATTTGTGGGTTTACTGAACCCGATTCCTGAACTTGTATCTAAACAATAAGGGACTAACAGATCCCCAATTAGGAACATTTCAATAAGAATAACTCCAGGTACCATTTATTCCACAGTAGTTTGGCCCCTAGGCACGGGAGAAGAAAGAACAACACTGATTTATTTAGCAATGATTCAAGAAAAACATCAAACAGATTGGGTATTTCGTGGATTGCACTTGTAATACATGGTAAGAATGTTTGTTTGTTTTTTTAAAAAAGGTTGCTGTTTTTTGTGTTTTTTTATAAATGTTTTTGTTTTTCGAAAGATAAATACATACATTATTCATTATCTTATATTTTATATCAAAATTACATACAAATTGTAAACTTACATATATGGACATACAGTGTCAAAACAACAACCTTACCTAAATTACCTTATGGGAGGGAAAGGCAGTATAGTTGGGTTAGAGGACACTATTATATACCCAACTCAGATCAATTCTGGGTCTCAACTATCCTTTATGTCGTCGACCCTAAGATCTTTAACCAATTGTCCCAAGTACAGTATTTTTCTCGATTACAACAGAAATTAGAGGCAATTTACAGTTCCATTTTACACTGGAATTTGACACGCTCTTTAATTTGTGGCCACGATTCAACCTTAGTAGTTTTCCAATTTGTGGGAATAGAGCTTTTGAAGGCCATTAAAATATGGTTCAAAAACCAGCTTTTGCTCCTCGGTAGAGATGGTAGTTTCAGATGTAATATTGTCATCTCTTCCGTCCACACCTGATTCAATCCTAAGAGTAATTGATATATTCAAGAAGTGTTTCCCAACCATGTTTAACTAAAGGGCATTCCCACCATATATGTAGCTTGTCGGCTATAGCAGCGCCACATCTCCAACAGAAACATTTATCCTGGGGGAACATTTTATGTAATCTTTGAGGTGTTAAATTCCACCCATTTAAAATCTTGTAATGTTGCAAATATGCACAATCGAACAAAACATATAAAATCATCTATAACATGCAACCATTTTTAACGTGATGCTGTTGTTTGTTTGTTTTTTTAATTTTATATTAAAGGTAAAGTATATGATATCATAATCCAGTTCGGACAAGGTAAAGCCAGGACAAACATTGCAAATGAAGAGGAGAAATAGTAACAATGTTTCATGTTTCCTCTTCTTTGTATGCTTTCTCTATGCTGACTGCCAAGCGCAAAGGACAGAGATTATAACAATGATTGATTAGGATCTCAAATCCATCTGCAGAATACAAAACTGTGAATTTCTACAGTTAATTTAAGTTTTCAGTCCTCACAAGCACGTGTGTTAAATATAGGAATATACAAACATAATATTATAAATCATGGAAAATTGCCTTCAAAATTCCTGTAGCAGCCCCCGACCTCACCCTCACTAGGAACAATCCACCAATTAGAAGCCTGTCAATCTGGTCTGTTGGGTTTTATGCCATAAACTCCTGTCCATGGAATGAATAGTTTAGCAGCCATATCAGGCTGATGCCAGTTAACAAACAACCCAGTTTACAGTTTTGGGCTATGTGCGGTGATCTGTTGAAATGCAGACGTGCACTGCTCTGGCTTGGCTCAAAAAAATTAGACCGGAAGTGAAGTTAAACAGTCATTCCAGACCCCTAAAGCACTTTAGCTTGTTGAAAAGCTTTATGTATAAAGTGTGCGTCCTCTTTTTTATCATTTTGAAAAAAGTGCAGATTTCAATAGAAAAGTATACTTTTCTAAATTAATCTGGTAACACCTCTAGGCAGTCCATCAGACAAGCTGTCCTTTTACTTCCTGGTTTGTTTAGCTCAGTGGAGCTGAACTCAAGAGCACGTGCCTTGCTAAGACTTCTCATTGAGCTACATTGGGAAGTCTGTGATTGGACAGTTACAGAGAGTCTGGGCAGGGATAGAATTGAAGGGCTTGCAAAGGCAGCAGACAGAACTACAGCTTTTACAAGCTGTTTTTCGATAAACCCCCAATGGAAAAATTTATTATTAAATGTGTTTTCATTTGGTGTTATCTGATGAAGAGTAGTTTTTATTTATTTTGTATTTTGTCAGTGGAGTGTCCCTTTAAAATAAAACTTTTTACTGTATCAGAGCTGAGGTGGCTTATAACTTCAGTGATCTAATTGTGATCCTTTTTTACCAAGGAGAGTGAGTTCATGGTACAGCATATCATATACAACAATCTGTATCTCTTATTGTGTTTTGACTGGCCCTATAACTAGTGGAACTTTAATGTGTATTATTTTGAATAAAATGGGAAAGATAGTAAACCAAGATATCAGACCAGTCTGCTTTGGACCCCAATACAAAGTGTGTGGGTAAAGGTAGTGTAAATATATCTTCCCACATTCTTTTAAAACATCACTTTTGTTTTAACTGTTGCTATTTGCTTATTTTCAAAGTTTTTTTAAAATCGTTTCATGGTCATAAATGTAATATATATTCTAAAACTTTTAATAAACTGTAATGTTAAAGGTTATTCATTTGCACAATATGTCTTGCATGATTACATGATATATTTGGAGGTAATTTCACATTCTAATAGAGAACTAAAAGTTACCCATTATTCATGCTTTAATTAAAAAAAATTACTTGTTTTTTGAAGGGTTTTATTTAGATTTTTTATATTTGTTTTTAGATTTTACATCAATGCAAAGATCTACTGGCACACATTGGCATCCAATGCAAATTTGAAATGTACAATCACTTTCTGCTGAATGGGTGTTAAGCTTATCCTCAATGCATACAAGTCTTTGGTACACACATCAAAGTGGTGGTTACTGGGTCAAGAAAAGAGCAATGATCACCAACAAATATGATCATATTTACAATTTTCTACAGACACCCAGATGTCTCAATAAGGTTGAATAAGAATTGATGGAACTTTTGTTGTAAAGCACAAAATAGAGTACAGGAGTCACTGGTTTGCCCTAGAACATTCTAGAATTCTGATCTAGACCATGCCAAGGTTGGTCCAAAAGCTCCCTCAACAGTGTAGTATCTGATAATTTAAGTCCAAAGGTAGAACATGTCTTTGAAAAAATCTCTATAACACAAAAGCAAAACACATCCATTTTCTAGATATCTGAATGCAAATATGTCTAGTTTTGATTCTTAACAAAAGAAAAAAAAAAGGATTTTTTTTCTAAAAGTCCCTATAAAACAAACACCACTGTCTATGGAAAAAAAGTAAGCAGAAAGCCAAAGCCCTTTCAACCTACTTGCAAAAAGGTCTCTTGATATCCCAGCTTTCTCTGTCTTCTTGTCAGGTTTCAAACATCGCATTGCTAAACTAAAAATCACAGCCTAGCACATCATCGTTGTATGAGCTTTTATTAATGAGCCAGACACCTTTCTACAATGCGCTTTTCTTATTCATGTCTTTTCAAACCCTGCTTGAAACAAGAATCATTTTACTTGTAATTAGTAAACGAAGAATTTGGTTAGTGAAGCTTTGCAGCAGAAACAGAGCATTAGGAACAAAGAGAGATGCGTGTTATTTTTCCCTCCACTCTAATTAAGACTACACTTTACAGGGAGTAAGCTTCGTAGAATACTAAAGTTAAATTGCATGAAATTAAGAAACCATTTGGGCTGCAAATGTACCCATTTGACCATGTCATTACAAACGAGAGCTCCCATTTTTTTATTTTATTTTATTTTAAATTCAGTAGAAATCCCATTGCTCTCAAATTCTAATTCATAACATTCGATCAGCCATGATAATTGTAATTATGTACAGTCATGCGTTTCTATCTCACTTGAAACTGTAACATTCTAAAAAAAAAAACACAACAACCAATATTTGAATTTTCGGAAAATGTTTGTCTCGGTCGTAGAGCTGGCATTCAGAAACCTCTCGATGTTTTAGCCTCTATCGCTCAGTTTGTTGACTTATTCCCTGCCCTCCTAGTGATTTAAAATTTCAATTGCTGTGAAAATCCCTTGTGGGGATTAGCATTATTATTTTTATGAAATGTTTGCTTTTGACTCAAATAAGATGACTTTTCATCTTAATTCCCTTTGGGTAAAAGATTATTGAAATCAGTCTGTGTGAACCTTCTGTGTGCTGAACAGTTTATTTTTATATATCATATTTGTTTTTTATAAAAATATATCAAAATTTTAACTGGTAACCTTATTTTTGACAATTGCCATCAAACCTGGCATTGTAGACTGTGTATTGACAATGCACAATAAACCTACAACTATTATATGATTCAGCTCGGAGCTATATTGCTCCAGGCATAGCAGCATGTGTTAATTTCAGAAGGTATGTCCTGTTTCCTGGACATGTATACAGAAATGCATAAGGCTTAAAAAACTAAGAGAATGTGATTTGCAGAATTCGACCTCGGGGACCTCATTTCTTCACAACTAAGTAATAAATAAGATACTTTTATTTATTTTGTTGAATGAGTACACTCAGCAAAGATGTGATTTGCTGGATGTTTTTAAGCTGGTAAATAGGGTCTGCAAGGTAATCATCACCTGATATATTTTTCAATTTAATATTTATTGAGGTTCACCTGCATAAAAGCGCACATTGTACACAGAAAACAGTAAAGTTACAGCAGGCGTTACAATAAAGCTTGCAATATTTCAATTTGAAAAACAGAAAAGTAGAATATCCACACTAAAAACAGAACGAATAGAACTGCTTTGACATGTGGATATAATATGGATGGTAATTAGAGAAGCTAAAAAAGATTGCAAGGTATGCCTTAGAACCCAAAGTATTGTAAGAAAAAAGAAATAGGTCAGGATAATTTCTAAAGCTAAGTAGCTTTTCCTCTGACTAAAATCAACTTCTAGTAATCCCTATAATGAAGGCTTTAATAGTAATGGCCAAACTAAAAGGATATCTAGAGGGTTAAAATGATAGCTAGGTAGGGGAGACGATTTAATCCTTTTGAGGAGTATTCACTCCAGTTTGTTTGCAAAATATGAGGCTTAGCTGATGAGACAAATATCAAAGGCTTCTATCAAGTAATATAAACTTGTAGCAAAGTCTCTAATCAGCATTTGTACAAGACTAGCTGAAAAGATAAAGCTGCATAGTAAAAAGATAAAGCCTCTCTCCCTGTAAATCTTGCTAGATAGTCAGAGGTATTGAAAAAGAAAGATGAATATAAAGTGCTAGTTAAAAAATATTATTCCATGCTTTAAATCTGCATGGTGTGATACACCGAAGTGATAATGTGCCCTGTGAAGTGATAGAGTTGCCCGACGCGCGTTTCGGTGCACTGCGTGTGCAGCTTCATCAGGGGTAAAGGATATAATGACTCTGTATCTGTTTTTTAAACTCTAAGCCCCACGTGGGGATTTTGTCGAACAGATGTAGCCAATTACTCCAGATCCAAAATATATAGCAACAACTGGCATCCCTGACGTGTTATATTTTTTTATTTGAAAACTGTTTGGTAAGAAACCACTGTTTAATGCTTTAGCAGAGGGCTATAATGTTTGGCTTAACCCTATAAACCTGCCTGGAGGTAATATCGTGTAGGTCCCTCTCAGTTGTCAAAACAGCTCTTATGCGTTGAGGCATGGAATCCAAAAGACCTATGAACATGGTCTGTGGTATCTGGTAAAACACATTAGCAGCAGATCCTTTTAGTCGTTGTTAGGTCAGGCCTACATGGATCGTATTTGTTGTTTCAGCATATTCGATACTCAATCGGATTGAGATCTGGGAAATTTGGAGGCCAAAGCAATGTGCCTCAAACCATTCCTGAACAATTGTTGCAGTGTGGAAGGGTGCATTATCCTGCTGAAAGAGGTCACTGCCATAAAGGAACATCATTATCATGAAAGGGTGTTATGATCTGAAACAATCTCCAGGTAGGTGCTACATGTCAAAGTAACATCCATATGAATGCCAGGACCCAAGCTTTCTCAGCAGAACATTGCCCAGCATAACACTGCCTCTGCCTTCTTCCCATAGTGCATCCTGCTGCCATCTTTTCCCCAGGCAAACAACACAACCAGACATCCACCTAACCTTGGTTCATCAGAGTAGGCCATTTTTTACATTGCTCCATGGTCTAGTTCTGATGCTTGTGTTCTCAGTGAAGGCTATTTTGACACCTTTCTATCATGGCCAGTTATTCCGCAATTGGAGCTACAGTAGCTCTTTTGTGTAATCAGGCCAGACAGGCTAACCTACTCTCCCCACATGCAATGAGCTTTGGGCGCGCATGATCCTGATGCCAGTTCACTGGTTGTCCTTCCTTGCACTACTTTTAGAAGATACTAACCACTGCATACATGGAACAGCCCACAAGACTTGCCATTTTGGAGATGCTCTGACCCAGTTGTGTGACCATCACTATTTGGCCCTTGTCAATATCACCCACATGTTTTCACTTGCCCATTTTTCCTGATTCCAACACAATAAATTTAAGAACTGACTGTTCACTTGGCAGGTGTCATTGTAACAATATAATCAATGTTATTCACTTAACCAGTAAATGATGTATATATATATATATATATAAAATATATAAAAATAGAATTTTTGTTTACTGCTCCTCATTTTCATTCTATTTGTTAATTTTTATATTGTGTGAATATTTTGCAGTACATGGATTGGCCCATTTTTTGCACCCATTTTGGTTTGTCTGATTCATTTTTCAAAAAAAATTTCAAACCTTCATTTAGCCAAAAATAATTGTTTCAGTGTGCATGACTGTAGGAATTTCTAGTTAATTCAAGGTATGCTAGTGTTTGTAACATTGGAGATCATTTCTATTTTCAGCTAGTGCTATGTAACATTTTAGAATGATTATACAACAAGCTACTGTTGTCCAGGTTTGAAGTTATGCTTCCCATTGTTTGATATTACATATACTGTGTTCATGAAGTCAGATATCTGGTAAAGTTTCTATTCTTAACCCATCACATCCACCGTCTGAGAATGTGCATCTACTGGGGGCAGTGTAGTGTCTAAGATAGTTTTCACGCTGAGCTGGTGTAGTTAGTATCTGAGAAAGTTTCTATCTGGAGCTAATGTAGCGAGTAAAAACAATGTGAAATCGGTGTAGCGCTATATACATACATATAATAGGGTTGAGCCTAATAGAATAGTCAGGCTTCCAAATGAGGGTAATTCCAATATCTTATAAAGTCCACCTAAAATAAGCAAAGAGAACTCTAATAGTGTAACACTGTAAATTAAGATGATAGTGAGAGTCAAATATAATAACAAACTCACATTCTTCTGAGCTTAATGCCAAGCTCAGGAATAAGTGCGTATAGGTCCGTACAGGCGACCTTCCCCTTCTTCTTATCAGGTGTTTATCTCAGATCGTCTCTAGGACTCAAGTAAAACAGATATATAGTGTAGAATGTCTGTATACAATATTACTACTTAAAGTATATAATATACTCACAAAAATGGAGCCTCTATATCGGCTCAGTCTCTGCACGTTGAATAAAATGTAGAACTTTTCAAAGCAGGAACCAGAAAAAGCCCATATAATAATTTAAAAGGTATATAAAATTTATTGCATTACAAGGGTGTAGAAAAAACCCTCTATAGTAAATTAAAACGCCAAAATACAAAGCGCAGAAAAATATAAAATAAAATAAACAAATAAATAACAAATGGGCATAACAATATCGTACACTTCTTTCCAGAACGCGTTTCACCGTAACTCCGACGGCTTCCTCAGCTGGATTCAATAGGTCTTCCTAAAGTGCAATGGTCCTGCTTATATAGTTTCCTTCTTCTGTTCTGCTTTGAAAAGTTCTACATTTTATTCAACGTGCAGAGACTGAGCCGATATAGAGGCTCCATTTTTGTGAGTATATTATATACTTTAAGTAGTAATATTGTATACAGACATTCTACACTATATATCTGTTTTACTTGAGTCCTAGAGACGATCTGAGATAAACACCTGATAAGAAGAAGGGGAAGGTCGCCTGTACGGACCTATACGCACTTATTCCTGAGCTTGGCATTAAGCTCAGAAGAATGTGAGTTTGTTATTATATTTGACTCTCACTATCATCTTAATTTACAGTGTTACACTATTAGAGTTCTCTTTGCTTATTTTAGGTGGACTTTATAAGATATTGGAATTACCCTCATTTGGAAGCCTGACTATTCTATTAGGCTCAACCCTATTATATGTATGTATATAGCGCTACACCGATTTCACATTGTTTTTACCTTTTTCCTATATTGATGTAAATAAGAAAGATTACATCTAGGTGTTACAGCAGCTTGGCCTAAAATATAACATTTTTTGTTAGACTAAAGAGTGTTTAATTTAATGATAGCGCCAGTGTATTACTTGTATTTTTACTAATGTAGCGAGTGTCTGATAGAGTTTCAATGTTGAGCTAGTCACATGTGTGTATACATAATCAAAAAGTAGCACATAGGCTGACATTAAAAAAGGAGACTAATGGAAGGGTTCCAGGCTGACATTAAAAAAGGAGACTAATGGAAGGGTTCCATTCCATACATTATGTCATAATGAGGCACCAGGAAGCTAGGGATGAATGGGTGTGCATAAGAATACAGAAGAAACAGGATTTCTGGGATCGCATGGTGCCTGAGAAAGCTTTTGTGTGGAGCTTAAACTGTCTAGCAGCTGAGGATTCCAGGCTGAGCTACATCTTCAAAATATCTCCTATAGATATTTATAAAGAAACATTGCATAACACCAAATATGTGCAACAGAACAGGGTCTAAAAGTTGGTACTCCTTAATGTCACGATACCTGTCTCTCACGAGGCAGTGCAATCACAGAAATTATGTCTCTTCTGTGTTCTGATGAACACTCACTCATCCCTACCTTCCTGGTGCCTCATTATGACATCATAAGTGACATGGAATCCTTCCGCTGGTCTTTTATAATGTCAGTCTATGTGCTGCTTTTTGGTGATGTATACGAACATGTGACTTCATGCTCCTCTGTAACCAATCACAATCCAGTATAGGGTATATACTTCCTGGCAGTCCTTGTTACCTTGCCCTGTCATGGTTCTTGTTACTGAGCGTGTGTTTATACTGTTTAATGGATTTACTGTTTTCTGACCTCCACTTGTTTCACTATTCTTGCTCTCTGTTATCCTGATCTTGGCCTGGCTATCGATGTTGTGTATATCTGTTATCCTGATCTTGGCCTAGCTATCGATTCTGTGTATCTGTGTTATCTTAGGCCTATCTCTCATTTTTGCTCGGTCTGTTTGCAGACATTTCATTTATCAGTTTAAGGCACTAAACCAGTCACTTTTAGGACCGTTACGTGTTTCTTTAAGTTGTTTTTTTTTTGTCAATCTTTATTTATTTATGCGAAAGAAAACAAACAGGCTTGTTAGGCCACAACAGCGAACACAAGTTTTTCATTAATAGACATATCATTGTGACATTATAGGTACTGGCACATTTTTAAGCATAAGTGATAACATTTCTTAGTAAGAAAATATTTAGCAAAAAGTATGTTGCCGCTCACTCCTATATAACATTCTGGGTGGGTAAGTGAACTAGTGGGAGTGAGCAGCTATAGACACCTCTGTAGCGGAACGCCAATATAAAATCCACGAATTCCGCTGGTCCAGAACGAATCCACAGTCAAGCGCTGAAAACACCAAGGCAATATCCCCAACCTCCCAATAACCGGACGAGACACAGTTTTGGGAGTCAACTGACAATCCTTTAATCGGCACGACAATTTATACAAGTCCCCATGCAAGGGGTTTCCTGAGTCCCTTCCCAGGGGCATTCCCAGAGGGGACTACATGGGGGACTTACAGTATAACATATTTCTCCCATCAGGCACTGCTGCACGAGAGGGATCATCCTCCCAGAATGCACCGTTAAGGGGATTATCCCCTCGTGCAGCAGAACCGGCAATTCATATAAAAATACATAACTTTTAAAATACACGGTGGATTTACACGAATGGACGTTCGGTAGATAGCTGGGGTCTGGGCGCATCATTCGTGAGATTGCCGCTCAGATCCCAGCCAAATTAACCGAACGCCGCACAGAAAACACATTTCTTACAAAACCCACAAAAGGAACCGATTGCTTTGGGTGAACTTGGTCCTGAAACTCCCGAACGTCTGGGAGGCTCAGCGGTGTTCGTGCCGTCGAATAACTATTGGTAGTAGTATGCGTTCGACGACACGAACCCGCTGACGAACAAGGGATCCAAGATGGCCGACCGCCGCATGGTCGGTAGTCGAACGACGGCCACCCAGGAGAGCCTCTAATAACCGATTGCAACAATGTTGCAATCGGTTAACTAGCGCCACACGCCTCTAAGTGTGTGGGCTATTAGGGGGTATCGCGTTCGGTTCACGAACGGCTTTCTAAAGTGCCGTTCGTGAAACGAAAGAAAATCCCCATACAAAACCGCCAATTGCATTCGGCGGAAACAGTATTACAGGCAACACGGAAAATACCTTAACATCTACATATGTGTACAGCGCATATCTCGCCCGACCTAGTGGCAACCCTTAAAGGCACAGTCTCTAGTTATTGTCCAAGTGGCTAGGTTTGCCACAATGCTCCCCCAGAACCAAGCCGGCATACACAGCCTGATCCCAACGGATCGGCTTGGGGATGTCCGGGGGAGTGCTCACAGATCACTTCTCAAGGTCTGTTTGTCTGGACAACCCGTCGGCATTACCGTTTTGTTTCCCTGGGCGGTAGTGTATTGTAAAGTCAAAGGGCTGCAGCGCCAAACTCCAGCGCAGCAGCCTGGCATTGTCTCCGCCACACGGTTTAGCCACACCAACGGGTTGTGATCTGTGAGCAAAGAAAAGGGTTGCCCATAGAGATACGGCTGTAACTTTTTCAGGGCCCACACCACGGCCAGGCATTCCTTTTCTATGGCGGCGTAGCTCACTTCTCGGGGTAACAGTTTCCGACTCAAGTAGGCTACGGGGTGTTCTCCGCCATCGGCTCCGACCTGGCTCAGTACTGCTCCCAATCCAAACATTGAGGCGTCTGTGTGAACAAGAAAACGTTTAGTTGGATCAGGAGCAGCCAGTACAGGGGCATTGGTCAGAGCCGTCTTCAGCTGGTTGAATGCCTGTTCACACTCTGGGGCCCAGACGACCTGCCGGGGCAGGTTTTTCTTCGTCAAATCAGTCAGGGGTTTGGCCAGGGCACTGTAGTTGGGTACAAATTTTCTGTAATACCCTGCGGTACCTAGGAAAGCCAGGACTTGGGTTTTGGTCCTAGGGGTAGGCCACTGGGCTACAGCTTCAATCTTTGCGGGCTCAGGCTTCTGCTGCCCGCTACCAACCCGGTGTCCTAAGTACTGGACCTCTGCCATCCCTATGTGGCATTTGCTGGGTTTCAAGGTAAGCCCTGCCTCTCGAATCCGGTCTATTACTGCCCCTATGTGTTGTAGGTGTTCTGCCCAGGTCTGACTGTAGATGGCAATATCGTCCAGATATGCACACGCATAGTCCTGGAACCCGTCCAGTAGCCGATCCACCATCCGCTGGAATGTCGCGGGGGCGTTCTTCATCCCGAATGGCATGACTCGAAATTGGTACAAGCCAAACGGGGTGACAAACGCCGACTTAGGAATGGCGTCCTCGGCTAGTGGAATTTGCCAGTATCCCTTACACAAATCTATGGTAGTGAGATACTGACCCCTGGCCATCCTATCAAGCAGTTCGTCTATCCGAGGCATCGGGTAGGCGTCCGACACAGTTTTGTCGTTCAACCTCCGGTAGTCCACACAGAACCGGGTGGTACCATCTTTCTTGGGGACCAGGACTACCGGCGATGCCCAGGGGCTATCTGAGTGTTCAATAACCCCCAACTGCAACATCTCTTCGATTTCTTTCCTCATATGTTCCCGCACGGATTCAGGAATCCGATATGGAGTCTGTCGCATGGGAAGCTGTCCCGGGGTTTCTACTCGGTGGGTGGCTAGTGGAGTGTACCCAGGTAGATTAGAAAAGGTAGCGCTCTTTGCTGCTATCAGTTCTCGTACCTGATACGCTCTTGAGGACTTAGCCGCTCCCCCAGTTGAACCCCCTGGGAGGGTTCCTTCTGCTCCTCCTGCTCTAACAGATCGGGAAGGGGCAGGTTCTCCTGATCTTCGGAGGCGGGCGTGCAAATAGCTGCCACGTCCTCCGTCCGCTCGTGGTAGGGTTTGAGCATGTTCACATGGAGCATGCGTCTCTTCCCTACTCCGGAGCATGGGCCGATCACATAGGTGGTATCGCATCTCTGCTCTACCACCTGGTATGGGCCCTGCCAGACGGCCTGTAGTTTATCGGTGCGGACTGGTTTAAGGATTAGCACCTTCTGCCCCACTTGAAAACTACGGTCTCTGGCCCCTCTGTCATACCAACGACGCTGTCGTTGTTGGGCGGCCTGGAGGTTGGTGCGCACCGCCTGGGTCAATTCCTCCAGGCGATCCCGGAACGCCAGCACGTAGGGTACAATAGGGGTCCCATCTGCACTACTCTCTCCCTCCCAATGCTCCCTAATGAGATCCAACGGCCCCCGGACCCTTCTCCCAAACAATAGTTCAAAGGGGGAAAAACCCGTAGACTCTTGGGGCACCTCTCTGTATGCGAACAACAGATGGGGAAGGAATCGTTCCCAGTCCTTATGGGTCTCTCCGAATGTTCGAAGCATCTGTTTTAGGGTACCGTTGAATCTCTCACATAATCCATTGGATTGCGGGTGGTACGCGGAGTTAATGATCGGCTTTATGCCACATATCCTCCATAACTGCTGAGTAACCTCAGCCGTGAATTGGGTCCCCCTATCTGAGACCATTTCCTGTGGGAACCCTACTCGGGAGAAGATTTTCATCAAGGCTTCGGCTACGGTCTCCGCGTGGATATTAGTTAGGGCAATCGCCTCGGGGTACCGGGTGGCGTAGTCCACCACGGTCAGGATATACCGTTTCCCAGAGGGGCTGGGCTTTGGTAGTGGTCCTACTATATCTACTGCTACCCGGCTGAACGGTTCCTCAATTATGGGGAGGGGACATAGTTTTGCCTTATGGCGATCCCCCCTTTTGCCTACCCTCTGGCACACATCACAGGAGGTACAATATTGCCTTACGTCTTTGGAAATCCCGGGCCAAAAGAATGCGTGCGTTAAGCGATATCGGGTCCGGGTCATCCCTAGATGGCCGGACAGAGGGATGTCATGGGCGATTCTTAGTAACTCCTGCCTATATTTCTGGGGTACTACTAGCTGCTTGGTTTGGAGCGTCACAGAGCTGCCTATGGCCCGTTCCGCCACCCGGTACAGTAACTTCTTTTCCCATACGTACCGTTCTCCCTCCCGCCCCACCTGGTCCGTGTCTACCCTATCTCGGTACACCTGCAGTGTGGGGTCTGTCTGAACCTCAGCTTCAAATGTGGTCGGGGTGTCCCAAGTCATGTCGGTCAAGGGGGGGTCATGGTGTCTTACCTGAGCCTCAGAGTGTGCGGGGGATGCCGTGGTGCGAGCCTGTTGCCGGGTGGTTACCGGATGCGCCTCTTGGGAAGGGGCCTGGGGAAGAAACGCAGAAGTCATCGGGCCCAAGTCATTCCCCAAAACAACATCGGCCGGTAGTTTCTTCATTATGGCCACCTCTACAACCCCCTCCCCAGCACCCCAGTTCAAATGCACTTTGGCCGTGGGTAACCGGTACATAGCTCCCCCTGCTACCCGGACTGCCACTGATCCGCCAGTGTGGGCCGTATCTGGAATTAAATGAGGGGCCACTAAGGTCAAGGTGGCTCCCGAGTCCCGCAGCCCCTGCACTTCTTTCCCTCCCACAAATACAACTTGGCGATGATGCTGCCGGTTGTCCGTGGCTTGCACCGACATCACCTCGTACAGAACCCCCAATGGTTCTTCGGTTGATAGACTTGTCAGCTCCGAGTGGTCCGGTTCGGTGTGGTAGAAATGGGCCACTGCCCTTGGCGCGGAGTTTTGCCGTACTTGGTTCCACGCCTGCCTGCTCCGATTCTGGGTGCACTCCCGGGACATATGCCCCCACTGCCGGCAGGTATGGCATTGTATGTTGGCCCTGCCATTGTAGCGTGATGGCGGTGGGGGGTTTCCTGATGGTGGCCGGAATGGAGTAGCGTTGGGGGGTGTGGAGATGGTTGGGTGGTGTGGTACAGCTGGTCTCAGGGGAGCCCTGTTGGGAAGCCCATGATGCCTTCGGGCGTCAAAATGCTGATCCGCCAACCGGGCGGCTTCGGTTAGGGTGAGGGGTTTCCTGTCCCTTACCCATTCTTGTGCCTCAGGTGACAGTCCGTTAAAAAATTGTTCCAGCAAGATGAGCTGGCGCAGTTCCTCCATTGTGGTAGCTTGGCTCGCCTGAATCCATCCTTGCGACGCTTGGTCGAGCTTATGTGCCCACTCAGCGTGGGAATCTTTCTCGGGCTTCCTCAATCCTCGAAATTTACGCCGGTATGCCTCCGGGGTTATGGCATACCTCTCCAGAATTGCCCTCTTAACTTTAAAATAGTCCTTGCTATCTTCTCTGGGCACAGCGCGATACGCCTCGGCTGCTCGTCCTGCCAACTTGCCTGCCAGTAGGGGTACCCACATAGCCTGTTCTAGATCATGTAGGTCGCACAACCGCTCAAAATCCTGCAGGTATCCGTCAATCTCGTCTTTCTCCTCGCAGAATGCTTTAAATGCCTGGTAAGGTATTTTCTGCTTCACTGGAGCGCAGAATGGATTGGCGATGGATTCTGCCCTGGATGGTGACCTCTGGTGTTGCTGTGCCATAATATAATCCTGGACGTCCGCCATCAGTACGGTTAAGATGTCCAGGGTTACTGGCTGTGGTACAAATTCCAGCCGGGTTCTCAGTTCCCTCTGGTATGGTGTTTCCTCTCTGGCAGGTGGGGGTGGACTGTTGTGTGCTTGGTCGCCCTCCATTAGCTCTGCAATCAGGACTGCTTTCGATTTATTGCTAGCGCTTTTCCCTCTAGCCTCCAGCAGCTCCTTTAGCGTCTGTCTCTTTAACGCCGTGTAATCAGTCCCCATTCACCGATCGCTTTCGTCTGCTTGTTTCATACGAATTGCCTTTCCGTTCGGTTGTTCCTTTCATTCGAATGCGCTGTATTCGGCTGTAGAGTTGGATCCCGTCGCTTGCCACCAATTGTAGCGGAACGCCAATAAATAATCCACGAATTCCGCTGGTTCAGAAACGAATCCACAGTCAAGCGCTGAAACAACAAGGCAATATCCCCAACCTCCCAGTAACCGGACGAGACACAGTTCTGAGAGTCAACTGAAATCCTTTAATTCGGCTGGACAATTTATACAAGTCCCCATGCAAGGGGTTTCCTGAGTCCCTTCCCAGGGGCACTCTCAGAGGGGACTACATGGGGGACTTACAGTATAACATATTTCTCCCATCAGGCACTGCTGCACGAGAGGGATCATCCTCCCAGAATGCACCGCTAAGGGGATTATCCCCTCGTGCAGCAGAACCGGCAATTCATATAAAAATACATAACTTTTAAAATACACCAACATATTTCTCCCATCAGGCACTGCTGCACGAGAGGGATCATCCTCCCAGAATGCACCGTAAAGGGGATTATCCCCTCGTGCAGCAGAACCGGCAATTCACACAAAAATCTATAACTTTTAAAATACACGGTGGATTTACACGAATGGACGTTCGGTAGATAGCTGGGGTCTGGGCGCATCATTCGTGAGATTGCCGCTCAGATCCCAGCCAAATTAACCGAACGCCGCACAGAAAACACATTTCTTACAAAACCCACAAAAGGAACCGATTGCTTTGGGTGAACTTGGTCCTGAAACTCCCGAACGTCTGGGAGGTTCAGCGGTGTTCGTGCCGTCGAATAACTATTGGTAGTAGTATGCTTTCGACGACACGAACCCGCTGACGAACAAGGGATCCAAGATGGCCGACCGCCGCATGGTCGGTAGTCGAACGACGGCCACCCAGGAGAGCCTCTAATAACCGATTGCAACAATGTTGCAATCGGTTAACTAGCGCCACACGCCTCTAAGTGTGTGGGCTATTAGAGGGTATCGCGTTCGGTTCACGAACGGCTTTCTAAAGTGCCGTTCGTGAAACGAAAGAAAATCCCCATACAAAACCGCCAATTGCATTCGGCGGAAACAGTATTACAGGCAACACGGAAAATACCTTAACATCTACATATGTGTACAGCGCATATCTCGCCCGACCTAGTGGCAACCCTTAAAGGCACAGTCTCTAGTTATTGTCCAAGTGGCTAGGTTTGCCACAACCTCTGTGACTATAACAGATGTGGAGAAGTGTATCTTCAAGTTTAGAGGCTAGAGCACCCACATTGCCTGTGTATCAGGTATACTAAGAATCATCAGGTGGGTGGGGGGGGGGAGGGAAGAGAGGGAGGGAAGGAGGGTGAGTAAACCAGTAAAGTCGGCAGGAATAAGTGTATTAAGGCACTAAACAGTACATATGGGAACACAGTGTGTCACTTAAAAAACAAAATGAACAGAGGAACTAAAAACGTGAACCAAAAAGCATTATAAACACAGACTGACAGGAGTCACTGAGTGAGACAACAGCCGTCAGGCCAGTCACTGTATTGAGGTCGATGAAGGATCCCCTCTCTGAGATCCTGGAACAAATGGGTGGACCCTCTCAGGATTCCAGTTCGTCGGTCTAGACGCAGTCAGGACAGCAGTTGGCTCACTGGGTTGTGGCTAATAGCCCCAGCTTTTGCAGTGTGGATGTTATCTCTGAAGCATCCTCGACTTTGATCATGCCAGTGTCCCGTTTAATCAACAGGCAATGTGGTGATCCCCATTTGTAGTGTAGCTTATTAACTGCAAGTTCCTTAGTGAGTGGCCGTAATGACCTGCGCCAGTCCAGAGTGGCTCTGGACAAGTCAGGATATAAGACCAGGGAGTGTTCCTCAAAGTGCAAAGGAGATTTGCTGTGGATTGCCACCATGAACGCCATTCTGTCTTGTGTCTGTAAGAATCGGACTATAATGTCCCTGCTTGTCCCAGGATCGCTGGAGGCCAGATTTGGTATCCTGTACCACCCATCAAGAGGTATTAGCTTGGCTTGCTTGGCAGAAAAGAGGTAAGTAATCTGCAAATGAAGTGCGGTATGTCTGCTGCCTCGACAGTTTCAGATAGGCCACGCATTTTGACATTCTTCCTGCGCCTCCTGTCTTCCATGGTGGTTATGCGCTCCTGAGTCAAAGCCTGGGAGTGGTGTAGGGTCTGCAGCCCCTGCTCTAGCTTCTCAATCCATTTCTCATGAAAGTATTCACCTCTGCATTGATGAGGCGAGCTGAGACACCAATGCTCTTGTCTCTGAACTGACTGATGTCAGCTTCAATATTTCTTTGGCGCTCATCCAAGAGACCCCCCCAGTGTCTCCTCCGTGATTGAGGGTTTCACTGCAGGCTGGAGCTGTGTGGTGTGGTCTCTGCCAGTTTGTGTCCCTATGTCACACTCCTCCGGGAAGGATGTTTCACTGGAAGATCGGGAGCACCTGATGGATAGCGACGCCTCTGAGCAGCTTGCGGTTTCCACAAAAGATCGCAGATTTCGGCAGTCACTTAAGGATTTGTCCACCCAGTACTGAATCAGGAATGGTAAGGGTCGATAAAACCCGCTTTTTAGGCAGTTTTCTCGGAGCTCAGTAATACTGCTTCCTGCTAGCATGGCCGCTGGCTTCGCCCCCCGTTCTTTTATGGTTTCCTTTAGGTTTGCGTGTTAGTGTATCTCCACTCCTGACACTTAATGATGTTATATTCTCTAACAAACTTTATAACACACACACACCAGTTAATATTATTACTAAGCATCAATACACATTATCCTCCTTTAATATATATATAGTTATTACATTAATACACATTATAATAAAGGGGAGCTGCAAGAACAGGCAGAAAAAAATATTTAATAACGAAAGAAAAAAATTGTGTTGTATTGAAAGAAAAAGAGAGGGGTGCTGTAGAATTATGGCAAATAATGGTATTTACTAAACCAAAAATTGTGCACACTAGACAAGTGAATTGCAATTTTTAAGCTAGAATCACGGAGCTGGATAAATAGCCGAATTTGAGCAAGAGTATGAGAATTATTTAAATTAGAACATTTTGATTAGGACATTTGTGCCACATATATGGCACTCTAATAGTTAACTAATTTACAGTGCCAGGCAAAGCATGTAAACAAAAAAAAAAAAAAAAAAATACAAATAGCTAACTGTTCGCTAGCTGTTCAGTTGTGCTAAAATTAATTGATAAAGTTTAATTTTAATTTCAAGTTTATAGCAGGAACACACATTACAGAAGCAGAAATGAAACATTGTGTTAAAGGCTATTTTAGCTTTTATTAAAACAGATAAGACCTGAACGTTTCCTGGGAAACCTCTCCTTCTTGGAATACTATATGTAACGTCTTCCGACAACAGATTAATGTTATGCCAACTGCCCTATTAACTTTCAGAAGACTACATATCTCCATAGGAGCAACAAACCGTGCTTGGCAAGTACTTCCTTTAACATTCAGTGCTTTAAATATTAATAAATTCAAGTTCTGTCCTTCATTGCAATTTGTACGCTATGCTACTCAACTCTTTATTAAATTAAATGTTTAATAGAAAAGGCTTATTGCTGTGAATAAGTAGTTAGCGGCCATTTGTCATTTAATTACCCATGAAACCCAAAGACAAGTTACATGGTAGAAGTTATTGTACCCCTGGTGTTAAACATATGCTACATAAAAGATGCAGTCACCTTGAAAGTTTATGGACAAATGGGCCTTTTGGAATAGTAATAATCCCCTTTACTTTTCTCTGTTAAAAAAAAATAAAAGGAAAAAACACAATTTTGAAGACAGTTTTGCAAAATGATTTTCCCATTTTTTAAACACCAACGAAGGAAATAAGATTGATTAAAATTAGTGATAAGTGTGAAACAAATGCTAGAAAGGCATAGTGTTATATATATAGTGTTATAATGGAGATTTTATTAACTCTGTCATGACACACTATTTATCAAATCTTTTCCTATTGCAAAAAAATAAAAATAAAAAGCCAGCTGTACTGATATTTTTTTAGAAAACAAAAAATATTGTATAAGATCATTACTGCCCTACCTCTTCCAAGCATGCACAACCTGCCAAGCCTTGACTGAATGAAAATATGCAAGATAGTCACAGAGGCATCACAATGTTCTTTATCTGGTGACCAGGAAAAAGTCCTAATTAAACAAATGCAGTGCAAGGCATACGTAAAAGAAGTAATTTACCTGTGCAAAACAAAGAGTACATTCTAGAGTACTTCTTCAGAGTTCTGCACACGGAGAGTCCTAGATAACAGCTTAGAAGGGCTGTCTGTCAGCAGTGGCAATCGTGTACCATCAGCAGTAAGTGTTGCATCCAGTGACGTCCCTTTTCCAGTCCCACCATGTACCAAGTTAATTGAGAGGAAGAAACGTAATTTTCTGTCTCACTGCACAAGGCAGAGTGACACACTAGCGTAGAACATTGTCTGATAAATTATTTCAGTTATGAGAGGATCAACACAGGTGCAGACACAAAATTACTGAAGGGTTACTTCAACCAAAAAACTGTGTTTTAATAAATCAATGTTTTTAGACCAAGTAACCCTTCTTATAATGGCTTCCCCTCCATAAATCTGAAGGAAAAAAAAGCTGATAAAACTTACCTCCACGGAATTTACATTAACCATTTGGAACTCTTGCTCTGGGATAATGTTGCCCCAGAGACAAAGATGGAGGTGGATTTTCAATATAGCAGAACTCGGCACATACAGACTCCAGCTGTCCCAACTTTGTTCTCTGGTCCCACTTTTGGAGACACCAAGGAACTGTCCCCAACAAGCACAGTGTCAGTGAATCATTAGATATGCATTAGGAGCCTGTAGAGAGCACTGAGCTAGTGACACGAGTATGATGCTAGTTAAAAGGACTGCTTGAAACAGGGCTGGATTTATCAGTAAATAGAGTAGACACTTTCAATATTACTAATGCACCTTTTATCATTTTTAAATATATTTTCTGCAACATATTTTGGCCTAAACCAACAAGCCCAAGGGCAGCCACCTCCACAGTCTAATTCGTCGCCTCCTGCCAACTCGCTCAAATTTGTAACCCATTCAATGTTATTTTGTTTCTTTTATTTATTTTTTTAAAACCCCTATTGTGTCCGACTCTCTGCCTTTTGGATGAGTGATTTCATCATGCCGAGCTATCACTTTACCAGGATGTCTGGAATGGATGGAAAGACTTTCCTAAGAAGTGAACAACACCAGTAATCTATTAATTTAATGTTTTTATAATTGAACCCGGTTATTTGAGGGATTTTTTGGAATACTGTTCACATGATATTTAGGTTAGGCTGACTGATCATCGGGACAAAACACGTTAGTTTCCAATTACCTTGGCCACCAATGTAAGCTATCTTGCAGTTTAATGATATTTGTTCTCAGTTAATAAATATATGGCTGTCACCTCATATGTTTGTAAACTGCTGCTCCCATGATACACAACCAGCCTATCAGAGCACAATGGGAGTTTACAAATATTTGGGGTGCAAAAGTGAATCCAGGTTTATCTTAGGAACAGCATAGGCGTGCACAGCCTATCGCATTAAGGTGTGCACCCTAAAGCACAAACACACGCCGCGTGTATATGTATTTTTATATATAAATACACACATATATATATATATATATACAAATACACATGGGGTGCAGTGTGTGTGATTGTGAGGGGTGCAGCGTGTAAGAGCTGCAGTGTGTAAGGGATACAGTGTGATTGCGAGGGGTACAGTGTGGGGTACAGTGTGTGTGTGTGTGTGGGGTACATTGTGTGTGATTGTGAGGGGTGGGTTGTAGTGTGAGAGAAGCTTTGCAGGCTTGGATAGGGGCCTGAGAGGGAGCAGCTTTTTAATTTCATCATACTTATTTTAATAAAATGTTTTTAAGTGTTTAGCGCCCCTCCCTCCTTGTTTCTTACCTGCATCCAGGAAGGAGGGGTGGTCAGCATATTCCCTGGTAGATCGGTGGCACTGTAGGGGCTCTCAATATTCACCTCTGCAGCTCCGCCAGGTGAAGGCTCTTCTAGTGAGTCCCGGCACCACATGGAATCGAGCGTTGTCGTGTGGGGGCTGAAAGTTTTTGGGAATGCTGATAGTGTATGTGGTGACTGTGGGTGTGGGTGGGGTTGACAGGGTGTGTGAAGGGGGGCTGTGACAGGGAGGGTATGGGTGGGGGTGACAGGGTGTGTGAAGGGGGCTGTGACAGATTACAGAGTGTGGTGGGGGATGTGACAGGGGTGAGGATGACAGGGTGTGTGTGAGGATGAGAGGGTGTGAGCTGGGGTGGAGTGGCTGTGACAGGTGTGGAGGGAGCAGTGACGGGGTAGAGTGGCATGGAGGGGGGGGTGGAGAGGCAGACATAGGGTAAGGGGGGGTGGACAGTGACATGTGGTAGGTGGAGGTACAGTGACAGGAATAGGTGTGGAGGGGCAGTGACAGAGGGTGGGGGTGATGGGGCAGTGACAGGGGGTAGATGGCAGACAGGGGTTGGGGGTGGAGGGGCAGTGACAGGGGTTAGGGGGAGTGGAGGGGCAGTGACGGGGGTGGAGGGGCAGTGACAGGGGGTAGAGGGGCAGTGACAGGGGTTAGGGTGGGTAGAGAGGCAGTGACAGGGAGTAGGAAGATGGAGGGGTAGTGACAGGGTGTAGAGGGGGGTTATAAATACCTTCCTTGGTGCTCCAGCGAGCGCCCTCTATCTTCCGTCTGCAGCTCCGCCGGGAGTAAGCTGCAGACCACATGGTGAGTCTCACGATCTCCATTCAGTCAGAGTGTTGCTGTGGTAAGCCGCGGCAATGCTCTGACAGGCTGGAACACGCAAGACACTTCAGTCTGCAGCTCACACCCGGCGGAGCTGCAGACTGAAGGCTGGATCTCTGTCAGGGCAGACTGACAGGAGGGGCCTCACACCTGGCGGCATTGTGGACAAGCCGCTGGGCCCCCTCCTGTGTCAGGTCCTCGGTCATATACCAAGGAACCAACATGTTAGTCTGCCCTAAGGCAGTGCAGCACAGAGGCGCACCCAGTGTGCACGCCAGTGAGGAACAGCAGGCTGCAAAAATCAAGTATCAGGAGTGGCAAGGTTAACCATCATGTAGGCACATTAGGATAGAAAATAGGAACACAGGGATTTTGAGACAAAAATATGAACCGTCCCTTCTAAATAGGGACACTGGGAAGGTATGGTAATAACAGAAAATTCTGCTGCTTCAGACACTGTAAGACCTGGAAGGATATCTTAAATTAACATTTAACAAAAGTTGACTTTAAAAACAAAAATGCAAATGGTTTAATGTCTGCTCCTAATTATTATTATTTATGAGCGTTTGGAAAGAACAGTAACATTTGTGAAACAAAAGGCTATTCCGTTGTGGATTATAAAATGTCCAGTCATCAATTCCTTTAATTTCAATTCCACTAATAAATCACAAAAAACTATTCCATTGTAGACAAGATTTTTGAGCAGAATTGTGAAAACTATTAAAATCAAACATAAATATTAAATAAGGAATGGTCATCTTTCTAATTGCGAAATTCCTCTTACTTTCAGACGTGTTCATTTTGTTTAAACTTCTATTGTGGTGCCATGAGGTGTGCAGGGGATTTAAGGATTTAAGTATTTAAGTACCATTAACATGGCTGGTGCAAGGATTTTTGCCTACACAAGCGAATATGCATTTTGCCACCCTCTCTCCCCCCCCTTCATTCCTCCCAAAAAGGTCAACTTCACCTGTGTTGTTGTCTCTTAATCCCTCCTCTTAAATTTCTTAGCCCTTTTTCATTTCCTATATTCCCTTTTTGTCTTTCTTAGCCCTTTTGCATTTCTTATACTCCCTTTTTGTATCCCTTTAGTATATCTTATACCCAATTTTTACACCCCAAACATTTGTGCCCCAATCCCCCAGCTGCTCCAAGTGTCTCATTCTCCCAGCCCCTCCACGTGTCTCATTCTCCCAGCCCCCTCATATGTCTCAATCCCACAATCCCCTCATGTGTCTCAATCCCACAGCCCCCTCATGTGTCTCATTCCCCCAGCCCCTCCATGTGTCTCATTCTCCCAGCCCCCTCATGTGTCTCAATCCCCCAGCCCCCTCATGTGTCTCAATCCCCCAGCCCCTTCATGTGTCTCATTTTCCCAGCCCCTCCATGTGTCTCATTCTCCCAGCCCCCTCATGTCTCAATCCCTGCCTCTTCAAGTGTCTCATTCTCCCAGCCCCTCCATGTGTCTTGTTCTCCCAGCCCCTCATGTGTCTCAATCCCCCAGCCCCATCATGTGTCTCAATCCCCCAGCCTCTTCAAGTGTCTGATTCCCCCAGCCCCTCCATGTGTCTCGTTCTCCCAGCCCCCTCATGTGTCTCAATCCCCCAGCCCCCTCATGTGTCTCAATCCCCCAGCCCCTTCATGTGTCTCATTTTCCCAGCCCCTCCATGTGTCTCATTCTCCCAGCCCCCTCATGTGTCTCATTCTCCCAGCCCCCTCATGTGTATCGTTCTCTCAGCCCCCTCATGTGTATCGTTCTCTCAGCCCCCTCATGTGTCTCATTCTCCCAGCCTCTTCATGTATATTTGTTAAGAACGACACAGGTATCCAATACGCAGAATGCAAAATAGAACATATGCCAGGCCTTAGAATGGCCGGACTAACGTAGGAAAGGATAGAGAATTGTCAGGGACAAGCCGAGGTCGAAGGAGCCAGAAAACAGGTAAACAAGTAAACAAGCCGAGTCAAACGGAAGGAGAACACAAAATAATCAAAATCAGAGTCAAGTCAAATACCAATAAATTAAACCAGATTATGCACTATAGGAACAATCAAGCTAGAACCACAACAGGGCAATGAGTCATTGCAAATGAGTCCATTTTATGTTATGGCCATGCCCCCAAAACGTCCAAATTCGAAAGTTTTGGCGGGCCGTGACGTCATCAACGTCATGACGTCGGCGCTCATTCGCCACATTCTAAAAAGGGGCGGAGCTACTGCAGCCAGCATCTGAATGACCGAGATGAGAGGAGGGAATGTGAGGAGTGTCCCCATCATGTGGGATAAGACCCACAGGCTGGATCCATGCCTGGGCAGTCACCACAGGTATCCTGACAATCTCAAGCCCCCAGACCCTGCATGTGTCTGAATCCCCCAACCTCCTAATGTGTCTCAATCCCCCATGCCCCATGTGTCTCAATCCCCCAACCCCCTAATGTGTCTCAATGTCAGGATACCTGTTGGTGCTGACTCCAAGGAGGACATCCTCTCTGCTTAGGGGCTCCTTGCCCCTAGCATTTCGGCAATTTCCGGCCGTTTTCGCGCCGGCCGCGCTAGCTCCTCCCCCTTTTATGACGCGACGGCTAGCGTTGACGTCATGACGTCAGCATTACGTGAAGTGCCGGGAACCGCAATTTCCGGACCTTTTGGGGGCAGGGTCTCAATTAAGGTGACAGGGTATTTAAGGGAACTTTTACTACTGCTCATTGCCCTGTCGTGGTTCTAGCTTGCTAGTCACTCAGCGCGTTCTCTCTCTTAGTGTTTTCGGTTTTGACCTTGCTTGTCTTTTGTCCAGTTGTCCTCTCCTCTCCTTTGACTCGGCTTGTATCTCGCTTACCTGTCCTCCGGCTCCCTCGACCTCGGCTTACCTTTTGACTATTCTTGTTTTGTCCATACGTTAGTCCGGCCATTCTAAGGTCCGGTATACGTACCTCCTTCTGTCCGCACTCTGCGTATTGGATCCCTGTCACTATCCTGACAGTATCTCGCTTACCTGTCCTCCGGCTCCCTCGACCTCGGCTTACCTTTTGACTATTCTTGTTTTGTCCATACGTTAGTCCGGCCATTCTAAGGTCCGGTATACGTACCTCCTTCTGTCCGCACTCTGCGTATTGGATCCCTGTCACTATCCTGACATTACGACAGGGCCAGATGGATCCTGCAGGTGCTAGCCCTCCTGACCCCAGATTTGAGGCCATGGACCATAGAATGGACCAAATGGCTTTAGCATTACAAACTTTGCTAACACGTTCCAGCACCCAGTCAGAAGAATTACGTTCCACTGCTAGCCACCCACTAAGTACTGGTTTGGAAGTAGCCACTGTAGGCGCATCTTCCCATGTCACTTCACCGTTACGTTATGGGGGTTCGCCTGATGCTTGTCGTGATTTTTTAAACCAGATAAGCATACATTTCGAACTTCAACCCCGGGCTTACCCTACTGACAGGGCTAAAGTAGGCTTCATTATAACACTGCTAATAGACAAAGCTCTTAGATGGGCCAATCCCCTTTGGGAGAATGACAATCCTCTAGTTTACAACTACACTGCTTTTGTCACGGCGTTTAGAAGGACTTTTGACCCCCCAGGAAGGAAGATTAATGCTGCCAGATCCCTGTTACGTCTTAAACAACAGAATAGGACCCTTGTAGAATACGCATTAGAGTTTAGATCATTGGCAGCAGAAGTAAAATGGAACGAACAAGCTTTTATGGATGTATTCTTGAATGGGTTATCTGATGAAATTCTAGATGAAATTGCCACAAGAGAACTTCCGGAAAATTTAGAAGATTTAGTATCTTTCATTTCCAGAATAGATGAACGCATGAGACAAAGGCAGAACACTCGGGAAAGAGTTACTAGACCTCCTCTAAGACTCGCTCCCTCATTTCAGAACCCTGACTCCTATAATCCTACTCCACCAGAACCTATGCAAATAGGTAATACTCGCTTATCTGAGGCCGAGAGACAGTACAGAAGAAGGGAGGGTCTCTGTTTATACTGCGGGCGGAGAGGTCACCTACGTCTTAGTTGCCCTAATCGCCCGGGAAACGCTCGCACCTAAGTTCCCCTAGAGGACGGGCCTTGGGTGTTTCGTTACTGTCCTCTATACATAATAATAAAGATCATAGGCTTCTGATTCCTGTCTCTCTAGCTTGGGAAAATGGGTTTATTTCTACGATGGCATTATTAGATTCTGGAGCGGCAGAAAGCTTTATAGACCAAACTTTCGCTAATAAGCATTGCCTCCCATTCCAACTGAGAGATACACCCTTGGCCGTTGAGGCCATAGATGGTAGACCTTTATCTGAACCAGTAATATTCCATGAGACCAAACCCATTAAACTTACTGTTGGTATCTTCCACGAGGAGTTGATTTCCCTTTTGTTAATTTCCTCCCCAGCAGTCCCAGTGGTGCTAGGATATTCTTGGCTCAAGAGACACAACCCTCAGATTGACTGGGAGGGTGGAGAAATCGTTTCTTGGGGAATCGGTTGTAGGAAAGAATGTCTGCAGAGAGTCACTTCTGTTTGTCCCGTAAACTCTTATACTAACTCTTCCCAATCCACAGACGTTCAGATACCATTACAATATCTAGCTCTCAAATCTGTATTTGACAAGAGTAAGGCGGATACTTTACCTCCCCACCGGTCTTATGACTGTTCTATTAAACTTTTCCCTGGTACTATGCCTCCTAGGGGTACGGTATATCCTTTATCCACCAAAGAAAATTTAGTTTTAGAGGAATACATCAAGGAGAATCTAGACAAAGGATTTATTAGAAAGTCTTCTTCTCCGGCGGGGGCGGGTTTCTTTTTTGTAGAAAAAAAAGACGGTACCTTACGTCCTTGTATAGACTATCGGGGATTGAACAAAATTACTATCAGGAATGCTTACCCCATTCCTTTGATTACTGAACTCTTTGACAGACTAAAGGGCTCGAGTATTTTTACCAAACTTGACTTGAGAGGAGCATATAACTTGGTGCAAATTAAACAAGGAGATGAATGGATGACAGCATTTAATACCCGTTACGGGCATTATGAGTATACCGTAATGCCGTTTGGGCTATGCAATGCCCCGGCCGTCTTCCAAGACTTGATTAATGAAGTTCTTAGAGAATTTCAACACGAATGTGTGATTGTATATTTGGATGATATACTAATACATTCTAGAGACATTAACTCACATCATAGACAAGTCAGAAAGGTATTACAGAAGCTTTTACAACATGGATTGTATTGTAAATTGGAAAAATGCTGCTTTGATCAGTCTCAGGTTACTTTCTTAGGTTACGTAATTTCCAAAGACGGGTTTATGATGGACCCGACCAAACTAAAATCGATTTTAGATTGGCCTTTACCTAAGGGACTCAAAGCCATACAAAGATTTCTTGGATTTTCTAATTATTACAGACGTTTCATTAAAGGGTACTCCTCTGTTATCGCTCCTATCACTAATATGACCAAACAAGGAGCCGATACCAAAACATGGTCTACTGAGGCATTATCTGCTTTCAAAACGCTCAAACAGTCTTTTGCCTCAGCACCTGTATTAGTTCATCCTGATACCTCTCTGCCCTTTTTACTTGAAGTTGATGCGTCTGAAACAGGGATAGGTGCAGTATTGTCCCAAAGACAAAGTTTAGATAAGCCGCTGCACCCTTGCGGGTTTTTTTCCAAGAAATTATCACACACTGAAAGGAGATATGACATTGGTGACAGGGAACTCTTAGCTATTATTATGGCATTAAAGGAATGGAGACATCTGTTAGAGGGCACTGTTCTCCCAGTTACTATCTTGACTGATCACAAAAATTTATCTTATATGGGGGAGGCCAAAAGATTATCTGCCAGGCAAGCATGTTGGTCTCTGTTCCTTACACACTTTAATTATATGCTTACTTACAGGCCTGGTTCTAAAAACACTAAGGCTGACGCATTGTCTCGTCAGCACGAACCTATCACCACTACAGAAGACACTTTGTCCCCTATTGTGCCTGAAATCAACATTATCGCCAACACCAATGTCAAAATACACTCTCCATTGCTCATAGATATAATGAACGAACAATCTCTTGCTCCCGAGCGTACTCCTGTGGGCCGCTTGTTCGTGTCTCCCAAATTCCAAGTAGACATTATTCGCTGTTTTCACGATAGCAAGTTTGCTGGTCACCCCGGCATTCACAAGACTTACTGCCTGATTTCCAAAGACTTCTGGTGACCTAGTTTACGTAGGGATGTGGAAGACTTTGTCAAGGCTTGCGATGTTTGTGTCAGGAATAAACTACCACGGGATCTCCCTTGTGGTCTATTGCAGCCCTTAGTCGTTCCCAACAAACCTTGGGCTAGTTTGGCTATGGATTTTATTGTTGATCTGCCGGTTTCCAATAGGCACACGGTTATCCTCACGGTTCTTGACAGGTTTACCAAAATGGCTCATTTCATTCCCTTGCCTAAACTTCCATCCTCTCCTGAACTGGCCGTGATATTTGCTAGAGAAATTTTTCGTTTGCATGGTATTCCCAATGAGATTGTGTCTGACAGGGGTTCCCAGTTTATTTCCCGTTTTTGGAGATCTTTCTGTTCCCAGTTGGGCATCAAGCTGAATTTTTCTTCGGCCTATCATCCTCAATCTAACGGAGCAGCCGAACGCACTAACCAAAAAATTGAGCAATATCTACGTTGTTTTGTTTCTGAACACCAGGACGATTGGGTCGGTCTGATTCCTTGGGCGGAGTTTGCTCACAACAACCTTGTTTGTGGTTCCACTCATAATAGCCCCTTTTTCTTGAACTATGGCTTTAATCCTACTGTTCTTCCGTCGGTATCTCCTTCCCAGGGTTTACCGTCGGTTGATGTTCATATAGCCAACCTGAGAAAGTTGTGGGATCAGACTCGACAAATTCTTACGCGTAGTTCCGCAGTGTTTAAGTTGCATGCTGATAGGCGTAGACGGCCTGCTCCTGTTTTTTCTCCGGGTGATAGGGTCTGGTTGAGTACCAGACACATTCGCCTGAAAGTTCCCTCCTTGAAGTTTGCTCTCCGTTACATAGGTCCTTACAGGGTGCTGAGGAGGATCAACCCGGTTTCTTATTTGCTGGACCTGCCTCCTACTCTACGCATCCCTAACTCTTTTCATGTGTCTTTATTGAAACCTCTTGTTTGTAACAGATTTTCCTCCCGCACTGCTCCTCCATCCTCAGTCCGTGTGGATGGTCAGGAAGAATATATCATTAGGTCCATTCTTGATTCTCGTATTTCCAGGGGGAAGTTGCAATACCTCATTGACTGGAAAGGTTATGGTCCAGAAGAGAGGTCTTGGGTTCCTTGTGTAGACGTGCATGCTCCTCGTCTTCTTCGGGCCTTCCACGTTCGTTTTCCTTCTAAGCCCGGTCCCATCCGCCCGGTGGGCGTTTCTAGAAGGGGGGGTACTGTCAGGGTACCTGTTGGTGCTGACTCCAAGGAGGACATCCTCTCTGCTTAGGGGCTCCTTGCCCCTAGCATTTCGGCAAATTCCGGCCGTTTTCGCGCCGGCCGCGCTAGCTCCTCCCCCTTTTATGACGCGACGGCTAGCGTCGACGTCATGACGTCAGCATTACGTGAAGTGCCGGGAACCGCAATTCCGGACCTTTTGGGGGCGTGGTCTCAATTAAGGTGACAGGGTATTTAAGGGAACTTTTACTACTGCTCATTGCCCTGTCGTGGTTCTAGCTTGCTAGTCACTCAGCGCGTTCTCTCTCTTAGTGTTTTCGGTTTTGACCTTGCTTGTCTTTTGTCCAGTTGTCCTCTCCTCTCCTTTGACTCGGCTTGTATCTCGCTTACCTGTCCTCCGGCTCCCTCGACCTCGGCTTACCTTTTGACTATTCTTGTTTTGTCCATACATTAGTCCGGCCATTCTAAGGTCCGGTATACGTACCTCCTTCTGTCCGCACTCTGCGTATTGGATCCCTGTCACTATCCTGACACTCAATCCCCCAGCCCCCCCATGTGTCGCAATCCCCTAGCCCCCCCATGTTTTCTCAATCTCCAAGACCCACCCCCCATGTCATCATCCCCTCCTCACCCCTGCCTCCTGACCTGCCTCCTCTTGTGTAGCGTGGTCTAGTGTGCACCGCAGGAGAGTAGCTTGTTTCCCTCCCCCCAGTCTGACAGCAAGCAGTTCGGTACCCTCTGACATGCCCAAAAATTAAATATCATGGAAACTGTAAGGTTTTTAAAAACAAAAATATATATATATTCTATACATTTTGAAAGCATTATTAATAATTAACCTCTACCTTTAAAGTACAGAAAGTAAATTTGCGCTCCAATGGAAACAGCACAGCAGAAGCCATGAACTAAATGCAGCACGTCACAATAAAAGCAGATCATTTGAAATTAGTTCCAATTGAGAGATAAGGATAGGAAGGCGCAGAAAGTTGAACATTTTATGAATGCAATGCCTGCGAGGGATTTACTGTAGATATGGAAATAAATATAAAGCCTTAAATTAGATTACATATATATATCATCTCTTTTAACCAGTTCATTGAGGAAGACAGCTGTCAAACACTTCACTGTGTTCACAGAGTATAACTAGCTTCAAACTGCTTTTTGCTACACCACACTGAGCCGGCTACAGAGGCGGCCAGGAGTACTCAATGTATTTCTCAGCTTGAGATCATAACACTGACAAGTACACGTGCTTTCTGATTAGTGGTGATCACTGCTGTGTACAGACCAGCTCTCTCGCACAAAGAGCAGTACGAGTTATCAGCAACCGAGATAGACATATATATATATACACACACGCACACACAGTAGAGATTGTAGTCGTAATAGTCCAGTAATGCCGATTTAAAATAACGGATGAAATTAGTATCTAGTAATAACTTTCTATTATTTTATTGGACAAACAGAATTTTGGAATGACAAGCTTTCGGGAGAAGCACCCTTACTCAAGTCTTGAAAAGGGAAGTTCTCCAGAAAGCTTGGCTTGTCAAATGTTTAAACTGCCTGTAGGAGCATCCTGTGTGTGATAAAAGTTCAATTAAAGGAGGAGGATATACAAACTTGAAAATAAATGCACTGTGCTGTCAGATTGAAAATGAAACAATTTTTTCATGTAGACTGTGTGAGTCACAGTCAGGGGAGGTGTGGCCAGGACTACATAAATAGAAATAACATTTATTTCGCCCCTAAATGGCAGAGAATTAAGCAGGGGCATGATCAATATGCCAAAAACTGCTTCATTAAGCTAAGGTTGTTTTGGTGCTTAGATTACCAATTTAAAGCTAATTTAATATAGCTTGGCTGTTAAAATTATTATTCTGAATTGATATTTTTAGTGATAAATCATAACATGTGCATCTCTCTAAAGGGATACAACATATTTTAGTAATTGCTCACAAATTACATTGTTTTAACAATAATCTAACCCAACTCAAAATGAATGATCAATTAAATCGGTAGTCCAGTGTTTTAGGTCTAACAAATTATGTTTATTGCAAGAAGATACAGACTCACCCAGCTATATATAATTCATAAAGTGTCTCTGATTGCTACATGGTAATGACAAGTGAAGCCTACACACAAACTAGCAATATGTTGACGGAAGCCGATAACAATTGCACTACATGTTGGAGTCACCATAACTTGTGATGTGATTCCAAATAGTTTTTTTTCTTTAAAGAACGGAGGGAGAGGCAAACGCATGGTATGTTCCACACAATTTTACACAATCAAAAATAATGTATTGTTCTACCAATACAACAGCATCAAATATGAGGTGGGTATGATTTTGCAATATGCACATTATAGCCACTGGTTAACAATTTACATAATTATAGACAATGAAGGCCAAACTTGGAACATAACCAGTTTATAGTTTACATTTTCCATAATGCTCTAAATTTGCCAACCATTGTAGGAAATGTAGTTTCCAACTGGTGTGTCAGGATTTACCATCACTGATCATCATTTGTATCTTGTCTAATAAATGCAGTTGGACAAATAGATAGAATTTCCTTGTAACTCATATACATAGTCTTAAAGTCGAACGTCTAAGAACTTGGGTAATTTAAATCTCATCCTGATTGTAATTTGACCTTTGGTTTGTAGCTGTATCGCTGACATCCTGCTTACCGGAAGACAGTCCTCAACCTCAACTTTCTCTCTTAACATGGACCCAGCATAGATTAGAAGTCGTTCTCTCTGCTCTGAAAACAAGTTGGACATTTTGTTTCCTCTGAGAAATATAGAATATTTCAAAGTATGCTAAAAGTTGGATATACCAGTGTAGGAAATAATATTTGATTTACCCTCAAACAAGTGATGAAAAATGTATTAATATCACAGAGGAGCCAATTCGGATTCTCTGAACGTGAAGTCCTTTGAGTTTTGCTGTCAGAATTATTACAAGGCATCCTTGGATCTTGTGAGCTAAAGCCAGCTCATATCATAGATTTACGTGAGGTTGTTCCCGATATAACACCATCCACATGTTCTGTAGGCATACTAACAGAACTAAAAATAAAATATACACTGTTCAAAGTTTTGTGCAAGTTGTCTGTACTTATGTACTCTGTTACTTTAACCTAAAATGAGATATAATCTTCATCTAACTCCATATAAAGATAGATTTTTTTTTTTTACATTCTTTATTTATGCCACAGTCAGACATTTAGATTAAATAGCAATTCAAAAACATCATAGGACTATCATTAGATCGGATTTTGTACTGGCTACTGTTTTTTAAATGTATTTGAGAGATACATGAATTGAGAAATACAGGCAATGTTAGAACACGTGAGGCAAGTGGTGTATTTTGGATTTGTGCTGCCCTAGGCAGGACTAAATTCGGGCACTCCCAAAATCTAAATCTGACCCCCCAATTCGTGTCAAGGCCACTTTTTTGACTGACAGACACATGCCCTCATTGATACATGCACTGATATACACTCACTGACAGATACACAGTCATTGACACACATACAGTCATAAGCACACACTGTTTAACCAACAGACACTTTCACTGACAGGCACACACTCTCAGATACACATAAAATGACACACACTGACACACACTCACAGACACACCCATTCTCTCTGAAAGACACACACACTTTCACTCACTCACAGACACACACTGGTGGCTACACTCACTCACAGTAAGGTGGACAGCCCCAGAACACAAGGCAAGCAAGGCATTTGTCTGGGAGCTTGGGGTGGCATTTTTTGGCGCCCCCCTGAAAGTTCCGCCCTAAGTAAATGCCTTGTTTCCCTTGTACATCCCTGCGTGAGGCGGTTTGTTAGGTAGGAGCTAAAACATAGCAACAGCTATAGTGACTACTGTATAATTAAACATAGTGAAATTTAGTTGATGTACAAACAGCAACTAGATGCATACTTGCAAAAAACAGAATATTTAAGGATATAATTTTTCAATGTAGGGTAATAACTGCTTGATCCAAGGATAAATCTGACTGCCATTCTGGGGTCAAGAAGGATTTTTTTCCCCTAGTTTGTTGCAAATTTGGAAGTGCTTCAAACTGGGGTTTTTTTGCCTTCTTTTGGATCAACCACAAAAAAACAAATGTGAGAAAAGCTGAACTTGGTGGGCGCAAGTCTCTTTTCAGCTATGTAACTATGTAAAATTACATGGAACGTATTGTTGCAAATGGATAGCTCCCTAATGAGAATTAGAGAATGGAGTTACATTATAGGAATGGGGGTAAGTGTTAAAATTGGAGCTAACATGTCTGGGATATTCCTGTTCTCAGCCAAGGTTGGCCTCAGGGCTAGTGGTCATGCCATGAGCATGAAGGAAAACTTTAACAGAAGAGTGTCATCAAATTTTCAGTTAACCTAAGGCACAACCTAAGACGATTAAAATAAAAAATAAACACAGAGGCAGGTAAGTCAGGTGGTCACCAACTCAGATGGTCCGCTGGAAACGAGAATTAATTTTGGCATGATCCCAGGCTGTGGTAGTAGATGGAATAGTGAGGCCAAAGGCTTCCAGGACAGAGTCCATCTCAGCAACATCCAACACCTTATGTTCGATGTTCTGATGCTGAATAAGGAGTATGTGTGATGGTTCCAAACAATATTTCACCACTTTGGTTGTTACATTCGATGTTTGCGGTCAGAGGGACTTCCTCTACTTCAGTGTAGTGCGAGAGAGGTCTGAAAGTATGACAGGCCAATTTCTTTGAACAGGTAAGGATTCTTCCAATTTGTGGTACTCATAAAGGTTGCTTTGTCTTGCTCATTTTGAAACTTAAAAAGGAGGTCCTTGGTGGTTGAACTTGTTGGCACTGGTTGCTTAGGCAGGCGAAACAATCCATGGAGCTTTATCCCTTTATCTTACCTGGGAGGAAGGAGGGCTGCAAATAGCCTGTGAAGAAAGTCAAGCAATTCAGCTTTGGTTACTCCTTTAGAGAGGCCCCTGATTTTTACATGCTTCCACCGCAGCCAGTTGGTGGGTGAGAGTAGTGTGAGCAGAGGTAAGGTCACTGACCTGCTTCTGGTGCTCTAGGACCTTGTCGCTGTGAATTTGAGATGTCTGGTGGAGAGCGTTTGGTGGAGGTCTGAGATTGGTGAGAATCCCTGTGGTGACCGGGGGAGAGGGGCCTGCGGTGGGCCACCATATTAGGCCTGGTCGCAATAGGTCACTTTTGTCTGCCAAGAACCAGGACCGATCCAGTTGTGGCTTTATAGTTTTCTCCCCATCAATCCAAGAACTCCCTCAGACTGTCTGCAATGATGTAAGTTGCCTTATGGGGCTAAATTTGGTGCTGATTAGTGCTTCAATGTAGAAGCGCAGTGATCTTGAGGCTGTTCAGGCCAAGAGCTAGGTCCGTCCACATAAGGATAATTTAATGATACAAAGATCACAGAAATAGAAATTATAATGTTCCTGTCCATGTAGAATACATGGATCCACAAAAGTCTTGGATGGAAAAAGCATTTGATTCTAATGTATAATCGGCAACTATTTAGAGATGATTTGAATAAAACATATCAATCAATGAAATGACAATTAGGTCTGAGTGTAAAGGACCTTTCACATAGAAAACTAACACAAAAACTGTTGTTTGGCTCACCAATTTGCAATGTGGATCAGGTCCTCATTAAAAGAGAGATTAAAAGAGATCTTAAAAGACATTTAAAAAGAAAATGTCAAAGCTCACAGGGTAGGGGATGGTTGCAACAGTATTCCTAAAAATTGTGCCCTTCATCAGTACTGAAGACAGAAAATGTATAGATAGAAATAATTTTTTTTTTTATTAATTGTTATCTTTCCAAGAATTGGCATTAGAACTATAAGACCAACTATAAGCCTTGACTTATAATATTTCAGGTCACAAATAACTCCAGAATACTGTGTGAGGGTTTCATGTATCTTTGGAATAGACTAAGGGTTTACGGAATAAACCATTTCTCTGAAAAAAAGCATAGATCCTGTCTTAAATTTGTCAATAAACAGACTGATTATGTATATGGCTGTGGTTATAATATGCTTAGCATATTAAAAAGAAGTGGAGATTTCTGTATGTTTAGCGAGAACCACAAAAGTAAAAAGAGGGTTAGAGGACAATTCTCACCTCGACATGAATTTTTTTATATAATAATATGTTCATCAGGTTTTGAGGATATAGCTTTGAGGGGTAGAGGAGATAACTGTACTTGCTTAATCAGAATCTTTATTTTGCTTAAGATTTTCATGAGGATCACATCAACTTTTAGGTCAAAGATCATCTTAATCTAGGTCAAACATCATACATATATTGTCTTACCATTGTAATGGTTGCAAAAACCAAAGCAGTAATAACAGGGTAAAGTCCAAGCACCAAAACCATAAAAACAATCTTGACAGAGACAAGAGGTGAAGAAACTCTGTTCAGACAAGCTTACAATCTATGAGAAAGGGGTAAAGGAATACAAGAAAATCAATATGTCACAGGAGAAGAGAGGTTGATGGCAGGGCCGGCGCGTCCATAAGGCGGCACAGGCGGCCGCCTTAGGGCGCACGGGCTCTGGGGGCGCAATATTTCAGTGACCGGCAGGAGGGAAGCTCTCCCTCCTGCCCGGCCACCATCTCGACCCCCGGCGCGGCAGTGCTGTGATCAGGCGCGCGAGGGAGCTCTAATCTCCACCCTCTGCTCCCTCGCGCGCTGTCTGCTGATGCCGCGGGAGCCGGAATATGACTTCATCCCGCAGCATCAGTAGGCAGCCCGCGAGGGAGCAGAGGGTGGAGATTAGAGCTCCCTCGCGCGCCTGATCACAGCACTGCCGCACGCCGCCCAGCAGCACCAGGGACCGATCCATCATCCACACCAGCTCTCCAGGTAGGGAGGCTGGGTGGAAAATATGTAGTTATAAAAATAATTAGTGAATGTATGTGATGTGTGTCTGTGAGTGACTGTGTGTGTGTGTGTGTGTGTGTGTGTGTGTCTGTGAGTGACAGTGTGTGTGTCTGTGAGTGACAGTGTGTGTGTGTCTGTGAGTGACAGTGTGTGTGTGTCTGTGGGTGGCAGTGTGTGTCTGTGAGTGACAGTGTGTGTCTGTGAGTGACAGTGTGTGTGTCTGTGAGTGACAGTGTGTGTGTCTGTGAGTGACAGAGTGTGTGTGTCTGTGAGTGACAGTGTGTGTGTCTGTGAGCGACAGTGTGTGTGAGTGACAGTGTGTGCGTGTGAGTGACAGTGTGTGTGTCTGTGAGTGATTGTATGAGTGTGTGTGCATGTGAGTGTATGAGTGTGTCTGTCAGTGTATGATGAGTGTGTTTGTCAGTGTATGAGTGTGTGTCTGTCAAATCAGTGAGAGTATGTTTGTCATTGAGTCTGTGTGTGACTATCAGTGTGTCTGTCAATGAGTGTCAATCAGTGTGGGTCTGTCAGTGTCAATGAATGAGTGTGTGTCAGATCAATGAGTCTGTGTCTGTCAGTGACGTCTGTGTGTTTGTCATTGAGTGTGTGACTGTCAGAGTGTACAGAGTGTAGCGGAGCAGAGCGCGGTACAGGAACTTCTGTTTCCTGTACCTGGCCAGACTGACAGGAGGTGCTCACAGAGAGAGCACTCCCTGTCAGTCCGGCCGGGTACAGAAAACTGAAGCTCCTTTAGGGGATCTGCTCCACTCGGCAATGCAACAATAGAGGTAGGAGGCACACCAGGAAGGGGAGTGTGACCACTAACGGGGTGTGGGGTGCACCAAGGGACAGGGAGGGAATGGGAGAGAAACACCAAGAGACAGGGAAAAGAGGGGGGAGAAGAACACTAAGGGACAGGGAAGGGAAGGGACTACTAATGGTCAGGGAGGGGAGAGGGGCTGGTTAAGAGGCACATAGGTGAAGATGTTTTTTTTGAGGGGGCGAAAAATGCATCTTCGCCTATGTACCTAAAAATCCAAGCACCGGCCCTGGTTGATGGATACTGTGACTGAACGCCTGCCACCCCGACTGGGTACCTCTGTCGAACGATGCTCCTAGTGTTCGCCAAGGACCATCAGCACTGCACTGGACACCATAACTACCGCCAACCCCACGAACCACCGCAGCTTGGTTTGGGGTTTCGCCGTCTTCCATGCACCCTGGACCCAAGACCGGGCCCCAGCTTCCAGTGGGTGAACCTCTCTTAAATACAAAGAGCAGGAACCAGGAACAAGAACAGCTCTTGCAAGAGCTAGTGATTATACTCTGGGGTGTATAGTGATTATAGCAATCCCCAGAGTGTAGGTCTCCAATCCCCGAAACATGAGTCAAGACTTCATGAAGGGGTAAGCAGGTCTGTTTAACGCAAGCCAGCACTCACAATTTATACAATTCCTCAGGCCAGAGGCACACCCTCTGGACCTGATGGTACAGAGGCACACAAAGGATACAAACCAATCAAAACAATACAACAATGTCGGACACTCCCACATACACAGTAAAATCCCTCCCTTCTATCCTGGAGATAATTGGCTTAAGTAACCGTAGTAAACTCAATTATCCCCATGTACAGAAAATATCTCTACGTTACAATTGCAACAAAACACAATAAAATACATAACTTATATTCCATAGAACTGAACCCCCACATTTGACCTATCCCCAGATAGCTTGGATCTGAGCGCTCAACATCTCTGAACAGTGCTCAGATCCCATGAGCATAGTAAAATCGCCATGGGGTTCAAGTTTTCTGGAAGTCTCTTTGGACCGACTGCAGCATGGCTTTCCTGCCCAAAACAGTTCCACAAAATTTGTCTGTGCAATCAGTCTATTTCCAATGTTAAATGCAGTTCAACGGCAACCGTTCCTGCAAATGTCAATGTTAACCCCTTAAGGACACATGACGTGTGACATTTCATGATTCCCTTTTATCCCAGAAGTTTGGTCCTTAAGGGGTTAAAGTGCCGTTCGAATTGTTGAACAGCATTCGACTCCAGTCGAAGTTCAGAGAAGGTAAAGTTTCAGTGGTGTTCGTGCCATCACATGTTCGATTTGAGTTCCATGAACTCGACGACCGAACACCGCTGAACGTGTTCAACTGAATTAAAATGGCCGCCGCCACGTGTTCAATTCCTTCGGCTGTAACCAAAATGCCACTTCAAAGGTGTAGAATGTCTCCAATATAATTTAAAGAGGCAGTAACAGTACTTTAAAATCCAATATGCCCAAATAGAGCTTTTAAAAGGCCCTACATCCCAGGGGCCATTTTCACAGGGCAAGAAGCTGGCAAGCAGGCCTCTCCAAATCCCAGTGATGAAGGTGCTTTTGTCACAGATACAAACTGTCATAGTTTCTTCATAACTTTGTCAGTCTCTCTGTATTTTTTTGCACTGAACAAAGCATGTATTTATGACCAGAATTATGCCAATGTAGGTAAAAATTGCTTATTTAGTAAATCTCTCCAATTCAGCTGGAGTCAAAGCTTGGATAATTTTGTTAAAATGTTGCTACTCTGAGCGACCCCCCGAGATACATGGAGGCACGTGCACACCTAGAGACACCCCCCTAATGTATCCCCTCATGAACACTCCTCCCCCTTTTCTTTCAGTTTGTTGGAAATCCTGTTAACTCTCCCCCCCTCTATCTAACTTTATGGATACTGACGAGACAGACGCAAGGAACAACAGATGAACACACCATATGTGGGGAAGGAATGTCTCTTCACACTGGTATAAATAATTCCGCATTTAGCTTAGAGTACTCGTTATTGTAATCATTTTCCACACATGTAACCTATCAATGTGTCAAGGTATGCTGCATGTCATTCATTTGCCATAGCTTCTGTTAATCTGGTACTCGTGATGTTCAAATGAGTAATCCGCAATGTACGAAATGTCGATCTGTACTGTCTTGTATCCATGTATAAACTTAAATAAACAACAAACAGTGGGGAAAAAAAAATGTTACTACTCAAGTTTTCAGATCACCGCAATGCACGGTTTTGTGAATTTACTCTAAACATATTTAATGTAATGACTTTACATGGATACACTTGCTTAGAATGTGATTGCTCTATATACAGGTAAAACATTACCTTGTTCTAAAAATATTATCTCCTTAACAGCTTTTATGGTAACTTTTATGGTAACTCAATGAATGTATCTGAATGACATCGGTGGTGTCCCATTGGCCAAACATATCATTAGTGATGTCATATGCTCTTTATGATGTCATAAGCTCAGTCTGTACTTGGCTTTTACAGAGCACTCACACATGTTTACACAGACTTCAGATTGATTATGGGATAAACTGTTAAAGTTGAAGAGTGACTACGTTTGTAATTATGAAGTGGCATGTATTTTAAATCGTTGCCCAAAATAGATGAGGTAAAACTAGCAAATTAGGAGAATGTTTCCAAAATAACTGTTGTGGTTTAAAACGTGAAAAATGAATTATATTAAATGTGTGAAAAAATATGTTCACTTTGATGCGGTTTTACTTGACTTTTTTTCACTTTAATGAACTTCCTGAATAATTTGTCTACAAAAATCCCATAGACTTTAATGGTGACTTCTGCAGATTAATTATTTAGAGCATTTTCATATATTGAAGACTCAAATTACAAAATTTAGGCAAAAAGTGCTTAATTACAAATATTCTCAGATTAAACAAGAGTTGAAGCTTGGATATTTCAGTTCAAATGTTGCTGTTCATATTCCAGATCACTGCAATGCACGGTTTCATGAATTTACCTTAAAATGTTTAGAGCAATACTTTTTATGGATACACTTGCTTAAAATGTAATTGTTCAATATAAAGGTGAAAAAATGATTCTCTGTAAAACATCATCTTTCAGTAAAAACATTATCTCCTTAACACCTTATATATTACCTGGCTGTATGCAAATGACATCACTGCCACACTGTCTTTATGATGTCATGGGCCAAAGCTACATATCATACTGTGCAGGTCTTTCTGATAGAACGTGTGGCATCATCTGTCTCTTGCAACATCTATCAGAATCCCATAACACATACTCACAAGAAGGAAGCTTTCCTAAAGAGGTGTATTTACAAAATCAGTTTAAAGGAGGACTAGCATGGGGTGGGCATCCTTCATCACTCCAGATGTTGTGGACTGCATCTCCCATGATGCTTTGCCTGCACTGTGACTATATGAGCCTTATGGGAGATGTAGTCCACAACATCTGGAATGCCGAAGGTTGCCTACCCCTGACATAAGATATCAAAGTCCAGAGAAACGGTGTGGCCCTTTAAAAATCCTGTAGGTAGTTAGCAATACAGGAGTTAGCAGATGACAGAATAAGGTAACTCAATGAAGGAAGGTACGAGTTTGTTAAGTAAAGAGGACTTTATACGTTAGTGACAACAGTGTGGATGGGGCAGCGCTGTTACTTCTCTTATATAAGAGACCATGGCTGTAAGAGAGAAAAGATAATAGAGTCAAAGAGGTGTGATTTGGGAAGGGTGCATACTCCATAAATTAATGGTCCTGAAAGTGCTCACGTAATAGGTATAGACTTGATGGTATAGATATTATGGCTGAACTATTCTATTTCTAAACTAAGTATGGAACACAGAATCATGAAACAGTTTAAAATAGCATACATGTAGATATAGAAGTGAAGTACCGTTGAGTATCCAAAAAAATACCTTGCAGTGAAGGTAAGGTAGTCTCTTAAAGTGAAGTGTAGTGCTGCATCCCTGAATGAAGTAGTTGTGGTTTATAGATCATGTTCCTGCAGTCTTACTGCTCTATGAGGAGTCAAATTACTTTATAAATGAAGCCCTGGCCACACCTCCCCTGGCAGTCAATCACAAAGTCTGCCTACACACTTCCTGAAAAGATATCAGTCTGCTTATGCTATATAGCATGTCGAGTATTATTAGCTGTTAATTAATATAGTTGCTCTTTGCAGGGTGATGTGAAGTATATGCAATACGCATCCCCTTTGTCTGCAAGTCCTTAATAAATACACTTGGAGTTGTAAACAACAAGGAGATGAAGCTGTAAATTCTTCATATTGCCTTGCTCTGCTTAGGTCTGTTAATTGTGCCAGTGTTCTATGTGTTTAGTGCTCGATGGAGGAGTCTCTGACCAAAGTTTGACGAAAAACAGGTTACATGCATAATTCCTAATGTGTGCTCATAAGCCTTAAATTATGACCAAGCTGTTTGACTTTGTGTACACCTTTAAATGAAAACCTTCCAGTCTTTTTCTTTTATACAATATTTACAAGCAATGACTGTTTGTAAAGTCTGTGACTACATTTTCTGTTATAGTTCACTTACATTTCCAAGTGTTTGCAATCAACGAGATTGACACAAATTTTTATTCATTTATCAGGGACTGTACATTTCTAATTTCAATGTGTTTACATATCAGTATGTGTTTGCATGTTTTATATTACTTTCCAAGAACATTCAAAGTATAGAGCCTTAATTAAAATGTTCCTTGTTTGACAAGCCCCATTATTACACTGTCACTGGTTGTTCTTTTGAGAGATGGATAAGAGCTTTGCACAGTATCAGTTACCTGTTCACTGCTGGCTATTAATTATTAAAAAATATTTCTATACACAGAAAAAGATAAAAAGGCTTCAATCACATTAAAACAGAAACCATACACATCTACTGGAACTTTTTATCAACATTTTGCATACCTTCCAAAATTTAAAATGGACAAAGAGGGACCCTTTAAAGGGACACTCTGGTCACCATAACAACTTCAGTTGTAACGGTGCCAGGAGGTTCTTGATATCCGATTAGCTTTGGGAGTTCAACCTTTTACAAATGGTTTAATCCAAAAGTATTGAATTTAGCGCTGTTTAGCACTGTTCCTGCCTCCACTTCTTTCTGATTCTTGAAACACAAAGCCTCAGACAGGGGAGCCGCTAAGTGTGTCAGTAACACTGGCTCAAGAAAAATACGCACGTTTCTCAGCCATTTTGTGAATGGGGAGCTACTGATTCTGCGGACATTCTCAGCCAGTCAGCAATATCCCTGCCCAAGGCTTCCTGTTTGACGAATCAGAGTTAAATGCGCTGAATTTGAGACTTCAGCCTTTCGTGAATAATTTAATTCTAGAGTGTTCCTTTAATTTTAAGAGTATGCGTGGGGTGTGACCAAGGGGTGCAACTAACATATAGTTTTGAACAATAACAAAGTATCTTATTTGCACAGACTAGTTTATTGCAGCTTAAGACACACTGAAGCCAAAATACTGTGAGTATTATTTGATGTGGAGCTCTGTTATACACTCAGACACAAAACATATGGCCAGAGGGATTTGGATCCACAATAGGGACTGTCTACCTTAAATAGGGTGTGATTTCACGATGTATTTTTACTTTTTTTTAAAGTATCTGTTTAGATTAAGCTTTTGTTTTGGTGCCATGCATACCAGCCACTTGCTGTTCTCCTTTCTAGATTCACGCCTTGACCCTTTGAGTTTCATACAGCAGTAAATCAGTCAAACAGCAATACTAAACCCACATCCAGATGATTTTGCAGTTTTATAAATTTCTAATTCCATATTTGTGTGTGCATTCAATTGAGAGTCACACTGGTTTTTTATTTTCCCAGATACAGATCAATTGTATTCCAATCCTAAACCTTGCCTCTGTTCCCAAAACAAAAATTCCAGTTAAAATTTGGTCTCTTTTTAAAATATTGGCCTTACGGAGAGAAGGGAAAGAAAAGATATATAAAGTTTCACAAACCCTTTAATAAAAAAATGAAATAAAGCTAAGACAGCAAGTTCTATAAAACTTTAATGTAGAGCAAAGAAGGAATGGGAAAATGTCAATTGTGGGGTAATCTGAAGACAACTTCACAAAATAATAGAGACCTGGAACAGCCTCCTGGCTAACACCAACACTGGCACAGATGTATAGTAGATACCTGGAACGGCTTTCCCGTGAAAGCAGTAAAGGATATCAATAAAAAGTCATAAATTCAGTCAGACTGTACACGATATATCTGCCATCGTAGCCTAAGTTTTTAATTTTGTTTAGTGATCAAATAAAGTTAAGAAGAAAAGATCAACTAGTGTACCATCAGCATTAAAAAACTGGGTGCAGTTTGCTTTTTTTTCTAACAGACGTTTTAGCAGTAGCCAGCTCTCATGACACGTATTCTGTTTTTTCCACACAACATCCACAGCTCAGTACGTGTTCCAGATTATATTTCCTGGCGTGAGATTGTTTTACCTGGTTATTGTCTGTTTTCATATATCTTCATCTCATAAAGGGAGCACTCTTTGGGAAAAATATATTTTACACGCAAGAGGGATTTCTAAGGAATGTTTCCAAAACAGAATCAACCCATCCCAAATCACTTAAGGATGATGACCTAAGAAATCTAAATACGTGGCAACTTCCCATCCTTTCTTTGCAAAAACAGGATGTGGGGATTATTAAAAAGTATTACAATGCAAGACAATGCACTACTACGGTAAAGTAAATATATATATTCGAAACAAAAAGAAAAGTCACTGCATTAGGCAGAAAACCCCACCCAAAAAAAACCCACAGGTCACTTCGTTGAACAATAATTTCAGAACTTTAACACATTAAAGGACCACTAAAGTCGCCCACACCACTTCTCCAGGACGTTGTCTGGGTGCAGTGGACCTGTTGTTTTAACCCTTCAATATAAAACATAGCAGTTTTTAGAATCTGCAATGTTTAAATTGCAAAATTAGTCAACCTCTAGTGACGGTCTTCCTGACAGCCATAAGTGTTGCTTCCTCTTCCAGAACAAAGTGAATTTAAACTCCCAATTGTCCCTATTTTGGGTCAAAATCCCGCTCTATATCTTTTCTAGGAGCTCCATGTATGCTCCATGAACAACAGAGCTCCACAGCAATAAACCTCACAGTAATGTGTCCGTAAACTACAATAAATTTGTTTAGAAATCAGCCTGTGCAACGAAGATCTATTGTTCTTTTTATAAGTTATATTTTAGTTTCATACATTAGTAAGTCATCCCAAAATTTCTCAGAACAGCCCTGCCCCTCACCACATCCCCACACTCAGACTCCTAAAATTAAAGTGTACGTCTTTGTTAATTTGAAATGCCGGGAGGTATGCTTTAATGCATTGAATGCAGCACATATCTTCTCACCTAGAACAGAAAGTGTGAAGATATGAGGGAGAGCTTATGTCATATTATTAGAACATCAAGTCTAATTTTTAGTTACATTTGTTATGGTTATTATTAATTGTAACGGAGACATTGCTTATAGAATGCTTGACAATACCGTACAAAAAATAAGACAAGTAAGCCAAATTAACCAAGTGGAACATGAATAATAAAATAAGGTGTTGGAGTCACTGACAATAGCACAATTTGTGTAAACCATACATTCCAATTTATTTCTTAACTGAATGTAGGGGGCTTTAGACAAACATCCCTACGAAGCAGGCTTCTGTAGTAGGTGAGCAAATGGTGTAGGGCAGTGATGGCGACCCTTTTTGAACCTGAGTGCCCAAACCGCAATACATGCCAACTTTTTTCCCTCAAAGTGCCAACACGGACTGTGTGTGTATTCAGCATGTGCTATGTGAGGGGGGGAGGGGTGCTGCAGGTAGTAATTTTTTTTTTATTTTCATAATCATTAAACATTTTATCCCCCCCTCCCTTCTTCTTACCTTTGGTGAAGGAGTGGGGGGACATAGTCGGTAGTGGTAAGTGGCTGTATGTCTCCGCTTTCCTTGTCAGATCCCTCCCTCCATGTCCTTTGACACTGAAGCAGAGTAGGTGCCTGCCGTTTTGAGCAGGCAGGTGCCTACTCTGCATTGATGCTGACCCGCGCCAGGCGTCTCCCCCCTCCTGGCGACCTATGGCCGCGTGCCCACGGAAAAGGGCCCGGCGTGTCACCTGTGGCACGCGTGCCATAGGTTCGCCATCACTGGTGTAGGGTTTTTAAGGCCTGTGGGTTAACCTATAGTAGAGGGTTTATAGACTTAATGAACAATGTACATTAAAGATAGAAACAGATGATATTGGCACAGATTAAATAAATCATTGTATTAAAGGACCACTATAGGGACCCAGACCACTTCAGCTCAATGAAGTGGTCTGGGTGCCAGGTCCATCTAGGGTTAACTCTGCAGTTGTAAACATAAAAGTTTCAGATAAACTGCTATGTTTACACTAGGGTTAATCCAGCCTCTAGTGGCTGTCTCATTGACAGCCGCTAGAGGCACTTCCGTGCTTCTCACTGTGAAAATCACAGTGAGAAGATGCTGAATTCCATAGGAAAGCATTGAGAAATGCTTTCCTATGGACTGATTGAATGTGCGCACAGCTCTGGCCACGCATGCACATTTGGTGCCGACTTCGGAAGAGAGTTCCCCAGCGCCGAGGGAGCCTGGCGCTGGAGAAAGGTAAGTGTGGGGGGGAACCTTCAGCCCAGCAAGAGTGGAACCCTGAGTTGGTTTTCCCGGCACTATAGTGGTCCTTTACATCCATTTCCTCGTTTTATGATTATAGGCAAAATACTTACCTGTCGCTAATTATATGTTGTTTTTTCCCAGATATTGCATTTTGTTTTCAGTTGAAAAATATTTAATGTTTCTCTCTCATTATAAATACAATATAACAATACACTGTATATTCAAACCCATTGTATAGTTATACACCTGGTTGAAGGAAGTTCATACAATTGTTTCAAATTCCGTCTTTTTAAAGCTCAGTCTCCCCCAGTTTTACATGTTAATGATCGAGCAATTACAGTATTTCCATTAAACAGTTCCAGAAAAGCTACAGGTAAACATGTGGATTATGTATTTTAAAATGAAGAAAACTTGTCCGAGTAAAAACAGATCTTCTACTATATTCACGTTGAATTACACGATTCAACAGAATTAGAATATAATTACTCTGACCTAGAAGAGAGAACGCAGAAAGTGCACTTAGAAAGCCTCCATATTGCGCAGACATCCAGCATGGTACTGAAGTGAACACATTGCAAGTGCTAATTAAACTTACAAGCCACTGGGAAGGTATATTAAAAAAAGGGAAATTACACGCTGTGAACAAAATCATACTTGATACACTAATTTAATGCAAAGTCTCAAAATTAAAATTTTTCGGCGAGTTGGCGGATTTAAACTCTGTATGGAAGGGGCGAATATTTACTATAAAACCAGCAATGGAAGATTTTAACCTCTTCTCACTTAAAGGAACCAGTTATTAATGTGCATATCTTCACGCATTTGAAAGTGAACGGACCTATTTTTTTTTTTTTTCATATTCCCCAATGTATTCTTCCAGTAACCAATGAGTGCTACAGTTACTATGGAATTCCACTGTAAGAATTCAAGACGTCAACAACCCTTCTAGTTACATTTTAAGGATAACTCATAATTTTAAAAAAATGCTTTAATATAATCTTTGTTAGAACACAATATACCATTAAAAAAATTAAAATGCTTGTTTACTAAAATTGTTGAAGAAATCACTTGCCTATCTTTCCTACTCCCACTTTCGACAGCCATCTTTACGCATTTAGGGTCAGTCTGACAGTTATCCTAGCCTAAGCTACATATTTTGCAACTGTCCACTGTTTTCATGATAGAACGGGCTGCAGGAAGAAAGAGAATATGATTTTGGATAGCAACGCATGTTTGCAAAACAGTGAGCACTGCCAAGGGTCACTGACGGTATAAACACACGTACATAAATTTCTTAAAAATAAAAACAAAGATATGTAAAAACAAAAACAAAAAAAACCCCTAATAGATAGTATATTATAACAAAGATTATATTAAGTGATTAAAATGTTTTGATGACAGTTAACATATAGGCACACCACTACCACACTACAGCCCACCGCAAAGACTCATTGGCAGTCTGCAATGCTTTCCTTTACAATCTAATATTGGCAACGTATCATAAGTTTGCAGTAGTTACCTGACTAACATCTTACTGTAGAGTCCTACAGAGGAATAACCCGCAGTTTGTGACTGATGCCTTTGAAATATTGCTACAGAATCCCTTTATGGCTTTGTTGGCATTTTGTAGAAGTTTACTTGCCTTTAATACTTTAAAGTACGTTTTAAAGTTTGTCTCACGCCCCATTTTCTCCTTTAGATTGTAATAACAGGGGTCAATGCGAGCTAATGTGTGTGTTTTGTTTGCTAGATTTTATCTTTTGAACCAGTTTGTCCAATTATGTATTGTTCTGTCTTCACCACATTTTGTTAAGGAACGCTGTAAGCACCATAGCCACTACAGCTCACTGTAGTGGTCATGACACTTGGAGTGTACCTGGCATCCCACTATTAGTAGGTCAACAATTTTGAAAGGGTCTGTTGGGTACAGCTTCCCGCCTTTATGGGCTGGTAGCATTGTTTTAAATACTTACAAAGGGCAGTCCTGTACCATAGACTCTATATGTAGCTGTACTGGTTATGGCGTTTGAAGTATTTCTTTAATACACCCATTTTCCAGCCCTGTGGAAACCAAGGAGATTTTATATAGAAACACAACAGGTTTGGACAATGCTAAACATTTTCCTGCCTGCTAATTAAATATATTTACCTCTCTCAATTGTGTCAATTTTCAGAGATTAGAAAACATCGATTTCAGCGAGGACATATCATAGAGATATACTGCTCATGTTCTGTCGATTTCTTAAATATTTTGTTATATCTTATAGCACTTTTATCTATGATAGGTTACCAAGTTTAGCAATTATACTAGTTAGTAACAGGGAAGAAACTTTAAGAAGATTAGAAGAGAGATATCTGAAAGGTTAGAGAATGGATACGATGGACAATAAGTAATGAGTAAAGTAAAGAGTGGTGAATAAGGTTAGTGAAATTGAGTGAAGGTAGTGGATGGAGGCAGGTATAGTAGGGAGAGACAGTGGTAAAAGGATGATGTAGCAGAGAGGACTATCATGATATAGCAGAAGCTCAGTTTTGAGTTAGGGACAGGTGATGAAGAATTATGATATAATGGACACCAATAGAGTCTATCAGTAGATGGGGGAGGTATATGAGCTGCCTGTAGATTGTTCAGGAGGGTACTGACAGCGACCTTTATAAATATGTTGTATCGGGAGATTTAATATATAAACACACACAAGCTACTTTAGTGGGATTCTAAACTAGTTTTAGGTTAATATTAACGGTTGATATCACTTTTAGATGGAGAATTATGATCTCTGATACATGGTGAGCTTGTGTTTATCTCTTAAAGTTCATATGCTTGGGGACAAGAAACAGTAGATTATCAAATGGTTGCATGCAAGTTATTTAGCCATTTTCAAGGAACTTATTACACAATAAACACGACAATTACATAAAACAAATTTACAGGAGGCTATATGGCAATGAAACTACTTTTATGTTAACCAGAATAAAAAAATAAATAAAAGACTTTAGAGTTGCAAGAATTTGCCTGAATCGTAGTCTGCTAAGATCTTTCTTTAACAATAAGGAGCCTTTTAACTAACTAAACTGCAGAATGACAAGAGTTTCTCAATAGGTAACAAGCTGAGGTTTCAGGGCTTCTTAACATGTGATCGATATGATTGGAGAAAAAAGAAAAAAGTAGTTTTTGCAGTGCATTGGTGTGCCAAATGTACAAGACCCTCGTAATAACAATAAGCTGCAGGTCACAGAAAAGGCAACTGCAAGAATTATGAGTGATAAATAAAGTTGGGAAAGACGGGGAGTGATCATCATCCTTCATTCCTGATATTGGCTTCTGCCTCTGAAAAACAAAATGGAAATGAATGTGTCTTGACAGAGTCAAGAAGGTCATCCCTGTCATTTTCTGGGGGGCACTTAATTTATATCAGAACACATTTGAGTCTCTGCAATTCAATCTAGAAGATGGGCAATTTTCAGGGAAAAAGAATATGTTTACTAGCTTAAAATCAGACAAACAAACCTTCCTTTAAAAATTACCAGTTAAGAAAAATATGATAAATAGTCAAGAGGGGAAAAAAAATACTGGTGAATGTCTATTAGATATTTAAAGAGACTGATTTTGTTACTGTCCATGGGACTATTTCATACATTCAGACTAAGCTCAGGTAAATGTGCCTTCACACTACTTCTGTCCACAAATACTTTTAACTTAAAAAGAAAACAAAAACACCTAAACCATTCACATAAATATCCAACAGAATGCATTCTGCTGGCATTTAGAAATACTATTATTCTGATAGGATTCTGGGAAGTCTCAGCTCTTTTACCTTCTTGTGTTGGCTTTCATAGAAGTTAAAGTGAAACAGGAACAACGTATGTCATTGTGAGTTTATATATCTTTCCCAGATTAATTATGTCCGTGAACCAGGAGATAAAAAATTTTAGGTGCACGTAGGATAGCCTTTGAAAATCCAGACCTGTTGTCATTTGAAAACCTGTTACCATTAAAAGATTTCTATAAATGACAAAAGGTCATTTATACTGCACGAAGAATGAACTGACTGACCTATTGTCATTCAAGAGCATGTACTAATTGTGTTCTTTGGACTCTATGACGCCATCATTCAGGACTCTAAAGAAAAATAAGCCTATGGGAGCCCATTATGAAATTAGTGTAGGTGAACGCAGAACAGTCCACCTCTTCAGCAATCAAGGTTGACATTACCATTCATAGGTCCAAACCGTGGGAATCCTTTGGTGATCAGAAGCAACGATCCCATATATATCTTCAGATAGGTGGAATGATGGGAAAGTCATCTACAAGTTCTAACCAATAATGATCCCAACAAAGTCTTGCACACTTGGCAAATAACACGCAAGAAAAATGAATACATAGTTAACTCAATGGAACCTCAGAATGTCTGCATATTATGTTTACTGATGTTTAATGAGGGATATTCAGCTAAGGAGATCTGGCTGCTCAATAATGGCAATCACAACGTCGCTTCCAAGAATAATTTCACAACATAGTGCAATAGTTCACAACCACCCATAACAGCTTAAATATATTCTCACTCAGCTGTACTTATACTATTAAAAACTGAGTAACAGGGAAAGCAAATACGGCTCTGTCTCAGTTTAAAAGTACCCGAAAACCACCATAACCACTGCAGTGCACTGTATTGATTATGGTGCTAGGACTATTCTATTTAAAGGGTGCAGTTTAACCAATAAAAATGTATATAATAAAGCAAGGGTTCTGGCTAGGGCCAGCTCTCAGATACACACTACAAAAACACAAAATTATCATCAATACGCAATCGAGCCACTCCGTGGTAATTAAAAGCAGATATTTTACAGCCTCCCACGGCTCATGTACAAGATAGAATTATTCCACTTGTGTCTTCACAGCGTGTGTGTATGTGCAAAAGAATCAGAGCTGGAATATATTTCTGCAGGGAGCTTAGGAACAGGGAATATATTCAAATCTCTTCTAAAGAGGCAGTATCTGTAAAAGGATGACTTTAGCTGTAAGTCTCCCCCCACCACTTTATCTCTGCCCAGCACTGTGTTAATTAGAAGTCAAAGCACAGTCATGAATTTGCTCTCTCTGTTTTTGAAGGAAAAAGTTTGAAATTCACCCCACATCCTTTGAGTTTTTGCTCAAGATTTGATAAAGTAATCATGTGCATAAGCAAACTTATCTGACTACAAAACCAAATTTAGAGATACAATACAATTAGTTTTTACTTTGTAAGCAATCAGTGTTTAATAGCCAGAGACAGAATTTAACATTTTTCTTTTTACCCAAAAAGAATCCCAAGGGGCAAATAAATTAAGAAATTATTCTATAACACATCCCACATACACACATTATTTCTATATATATTATTGATCCCGAAGAAAGTTCCAGAAACTGAAACGTCGATCCTATTTTACTGAAATTCTTCAATAAAGCATGCAATGATATTATCTTTTATATATATTAAATATATATTTTAATTTTCACATATATGGATATTTAGCCCCGGCTTATTGCACCGGGCAACATAATTTTTTGTTGGTCTGAGTGCAAGGACTCATTGGAGATATATATATGTGTTTGTGTGTGTGCAATATAGCCAAGGGACACAAAGAGAAGACAGACGTGGTTATAGAGACATGTATTGCTTTAGAAAAGCAGGTAAATATAATTTTTCATTCATGTGTATTTGCTTATTCTTTACTTTGTTTTACACACCCACACCAGAAGGGGGTGGGGGGAGGCACTGATCTAAGCTATCAGTATTCTATCCCTAGGATTTCTGGAAAAGTGCATTGGGAATGCCTGACACATGCAATTTCAAGATCTCTTCACCTTGCAACATGCTGATTGGAGAGAAAAGAGGGAACCTGATCAGTGTTCATGCAAAGCAGGCTCTGGTGTCCGTTTTCTCTCTCCTGCTACACAATACTGTCCTGTTTCTGTCATTAGCGGACTGCTCTAAAAAGGAGCTGGGTGGGTTAGAGGGAGGCTGACTAAACTCTACTGGCTGAGAGGCAACCTGACCAAGTTCATTAACCTTTTTTTTTTTTTACATACTTTGTAAAGGTTTTTTTTTTTTTTTGGCTTAGTTTTGGTTTTGTATTTGTTTAAAAGGGTTTGTATGTCGCTTCAAAGTAGTGTTACACAGAAGGCACAAAAAATATCCCCAAATTGATTGTTTAAGTAAAATGAGCTGTGACTTCTGAACATCTCTGCATTCACATGTTTTATCTTACTTCTACCCGATATCACAGTATAACCAATATTTTAGGGCCAGTATGATCACTCTGAGGCATTGTGTATTCCTGAGGTTAAATAAGTAATATAATTATTGTACAAATCTATGTCTAATACCTTTTAAGGGGAAATGTCTATGGCTTTTCTACAAGGTGATAAGCAGCACATGAAAAGAGGCACTCTTTAATATGTATAATTTATATGTTGCAAAAAAATAAAAGTGTAGCCTTTGTTAACCTTTCCTAATTGAAAGGGACACTATAGTCACCAGAACAACCAAAGCTTAATGTAGTTGTGCTGGTGTGTATTGTATGTCACTGCAGGCATTTTAATGTAAACGCTGCCTACTAACACCTCTAGAAGCGGTCACTTAGACAGCCACTAGAGGTGCTTTCTGGGTCAGTGCTGCATAATGACATTCAATGCATCTCTATGAGGAGATGCTGATTGGCACAGAGCAGCTTTTTGCAGCGTCCGCACATTAGCTTCCCAATGCTTTCCTCATCTTAGGCAAGGAGGCTGATCTCCACGTGGATTTAAGTAAAGCAGTTTTGTTGTATCTTACAAATGAGCAAAGGAAAGCAGACACACAGAACAAACGTTATACCCAAAGGATGTTTAACCTTAAGGACACATGACGGAAATATTCCGTCATGATTCTCTTATTTCAGAAGTTGTGTCCTTAAGGGGTTAACTGAATGAAACTGTGTAGGAGGGATTCCAAGGGTTATTGGTGTATGGCCTGCTCACAAATAAGCTTGGCAGTGGCTTGACTGAGAACAAAATGAAATTCCTAAACCCTGTGCAAAGTTTTGACAATGTACATTATTTTATGAATATGAATCAAATGCATTATAAAATGGAGTTTTGAATTTCAGCCAGGGTAGCAGCATAGTTGAATATGTGACATGGGTTTTGCTTTTGCTCTCAAACATTTACTTAATAAGCTGCAAATACTCGTGTGTGTCAAGTCAGCAGAAAAATATACCTTAACAATGAGAGAAAACAAAAAAACAAAACAAAACCTGCTTGTCTTACATTTAAAAGTCAATGTTTATACAAATAGATATTTCCCTTTAAAAAGCATAAGAAACAGGTCATATAAAAGACTTTCAATAACCAAGGAAAGAAGCCTTTGAGGCCAATCGTTCTTCTGTCTTCTCCAATGGGTACTTTTCCCTATAATTGTTTCGGAACCTTTTAGGTAAATATATAACCACTTATATAATTGAAAAACAGTAGCATTTTTGAAAAAAAAAATTCACATTTATTTACTGTCAAACAGGTGTTAAACTTTACACTGGATATTAGTGATGGGCTCTTATTAACAGCGGAATTAAAAAAAATAAAATTAAAATAAAAAAGAATCACTGGAAATTTGCACAAAGCTTTAATTATAAAATAAATTAATGGCTAAACAAAGGCATAAAAACCAAAAACCACGGAAGAATAATATTCAGGATTGTTATCTAATATATATATATATATATATATATATATATATATATATATATATATATTTGTATAGAGGTCAGGCACAGCATATTTCAGAATTGAGAAGTGGCTCGTGCCTACAATCCCTGTTCAATAATCTGCCAAATTTCACCAAACTTGTGTAATAAATGGCAATATTGACTCCTGAATATATAAGGTTAAAAAAAAAAAAGTTTTTGGCATCAAATTAAAAATTTTCAAGGTCAGATGAAAAAGTTTTGTGTAAAATATGCGATAATGAAGAGAATTTGCCTCATTTAATACTACAATGAACAAGCGTGTAAGAAAAAGCTTTGTGCGATCAAAATTTAACAATATTTTCTCAGAACTCAGTTTTAAAATTAATTGACAATTATGCTTTAGTTGGGACACAAATGTATTTCACCCTAGCAATAGAACAAAATATAATTTATTTAGCCATTTTCATGATAACAGTTCATTGTACAGTAGATGAATGTATGAAATAAGGCCTGTGGTTTGATTGCTAATGGTTTTAAATGTTCTTAATCTTTGCCTTAATGGAACAATTTGCAGTAAACTGCAACGCTTAAGCAGGGGGAAAAAAATCCTGCGTCCAAGCCTTGTCAGAAACTTTAAGGTACAGTAAATCTATCCCACAGGATTTAAGGGCCTAAATCTTGTATATAATACAATGCAGGCCTCACAAAATGGCAGCCGTATTTACAAACGATGTTCTTGTGCTGCTGCAGTACAATGGCTGGGAAAAAAAACAGAATCACTATTTCACAAAGTCATTTACTCAGCAGCAGATATTTTAAATACCTTGTTGGTACCTCTTTGCTTTTGTAACAAATATTTTTTTTTTTTTACATTTTTAGTATACTCTGTGTATATACAAAGTTTTTGCTTTATAAAAAAAAAAAAAAAAAATTTCACAGAACTGAAAAGTCCATTACTCTCCTGCACAATGGAGAATCATAGGTCACACTAGGTCGCCAGTTAGAACGCATGTGACCTCAGCTGAGTGAATTAAAGTCTTTTAGACCTGCACAACACCATGTGCTATCCTACAAAAAATGAAAAAAACAAAAAACAAAAACAAAAAAGAAAATCTCTATTAAAGACTTGTGACCAACTGCATTTGTCCTTCCCTGACATCTCCCTCCGGAATGCAGCCTTCTTTGTTTATGGGTAGAATATAGCCATCACTATTGCCTCTGCTTATCTGATAGTACATCTGAAGATGGTGGCCAGATCCAAGATTTGGCATGCTTTTATAGTAAACGTCCTCATTTTCACTTTTTCTCGAAGGAGAGAGGTCCTCTTCGACATCGGGGCTGCTCTCAGGGTAAGGAGAGTCCCTTAGGTTGGGCATACTAGTATACAGAGAATCTCTGTTTGGGGATTGGAGATTGTCTTCAGCCTCTGCTGTCAACTGTGACACATAGCTATCAGTTCCTTCGGTCTTCACTTTTTTCTGTGGGTGGTACAGAAGAGAGTGAGTCCGCTGTGGAATAAGTGGCGCTTCTAGCTCTTTGTGATGAATTTCTAGGCCTGGGTTGTCCACGTGCATTAAAGAGGAAGCATCTGCTACAATAGCGTCATCTTCACTGCTGCTCCCACCAATGACAGCTTTGACCGGAAGGGTCCTCTCTAAGTTGTGGTTCTTACCGCTGCATCGGAGATTGTTGTGTACTAGTTCTGAAATTATCATTTTTTCAAATGCTGTATCATTCAGACTTAGTCCACAGTCTACAACCTGTACGCCGTCGCTATAGTCCCCATTTCGCAGAGAGTAGCTGTTGTTAAAGTTACCATTTAGCGGTAGAGTATCCATTGCACTTGAGTCCCTGGCATTGTTCATTGAATGTCCTGAAACACAAAACAAATAAATGGTTCATGGTGCATTTTTCCCGACTTTTGTTCAGGTTTCAACTACAAACACTTTACTTTTAATGTCGTCTAGGACAAAGTAAAATTTGAGATATCAATTCAGAACACTTATCTTACAATGCCACATATACCGTACTTATTCTCACATCTAGCGTGGAATAAGAATAGTATTTTCTGCCCAATTTATAGAAATAATTTGACAAAACTAGTTATTCCGTGTTCTTGTATATTCAATTATTTTTTTCCCCTGTCAGTGATCACATTTTTTATTTTAATCTGACAGTATAATTTAGGAAAAAAAATAAAAAATAAAAAAAAAAGAGAATTGTCCTAAACAACACTAAATAATAAATATTGATTATATAACATACAAAACCAAAATAAAAATAAAAAAGCAAATGTACAACATAAACCAAGAAACTAGCAAGCAACTACTTTGGAAAACATTCCTAATGTATCCTTTTTCTGGGGTGGGTTTTTGAAAAAAAGAAGAAAAAAAAAAGAAACAAATGGAAAATGAACAAATACAGAGACGGGATGTTTAAACAAAGACAGCCACCTTTCACACTAGAGGGGAACAGGATCCACCAAGCAACACCCAACAACATAAGACACAGGAGCAGGTGGGAAAACTCACATCATGTCTGTCTGCTCAGGCTATCTGGCTTAAGAGTAGCTTGATATATAAAAGAAAGTAAAATGATTTATTGCGACAAGATGAATTACTAAGTTTCTCAGCAAGTATTTAGAGCAAGTGTTCAGCAAATCAGATTACTAGCAATACCAGCATTTAATTCTTGATAATGTAAAAATTATTATTTTTTTAAATTTTTTTTTTTTTTTTTTACAATTAAAATTTTATATATATATTTATATAAATATATATATGTGCCAGCCACTTCCCAAGCTATCAGAGGTCAAAGGTCACCTAAAGCCCACAGGCCGAATGATTCACGGCGACAGGGCTTGCTGAACCAATCTGGGTAATTAAATGGTTAAGCCCAGGGTTAGACTGGGCACCAAGGTCAAATGCAGAAATGTCAGGAATTTCTGGAAGAGTGATTCACAGAAATTAAGTCAAATAATAAAGATCAAATGTAGAATGGTAAGAGGAGTCAGCCATGGTGTCTTACACACTAAATTAATATAAAAAGGCGGACAGAGGCATGGGCATTAAAAATTAAAAAGAAAAATACTTCCCCCTAAACACATGCGAATAATAATAATAATAATCATAATGCGAATGGATTGTACACGCAATGATGCACAATAGACACTCATTTGCTGAAAGTAAAAAAAACCTCTCTATTCATGGTACTAAATGAAGATCACTAACAGAGAAATGCAAGCTTATAATAGGTGACGATCTTCAAATGAATCTGAACACGACGAGCATTGCTGCATTATCTGCTTACTTGGGAGAAGACTGGATCCGCTGCATTGCATGCAAGGACAGGGGCAGACTGAACCCCCTATGCTTATTGCTGCAGCACATCAAAAAGATGTTCTACGTTGCATTATTCTAATCAGATTATGATGTCATGAGAAAATAAATCAATTTTTAATAATTGATCAAATGGGGAAAAACAATCCAAAAAGTCTGCATTTCAAAACATGCAAATAAGTAAAGTTTCTGGGGGAGGGGAAAAATAGGTGTTGCTACAAAGGCTTTTTTTTTTTTTTTACAAAAATAAAACTATTTCCCCCTTTTCTATTTACCCATAGAAAATTGTATTTTTTTTTTTTCTTTAAGTTGCATGGGATATTTATAAATAATACAACCACATGCTGGATTCAATTTTATATAAAGACGAAGTCTAAGAAATTAGAATAATTTTGCCTTTCACAGAAGACGTGGGGGAGATTTCAGGAAGTCTTTTTTGTGGTATGCTGCAGAGTACAGCACAAAAGAGCATGTTTTATCTCATTTGAAGAAGCAGTTTGTTGGCTGCCTGTGATCAGGTAATTCACTTGAAGTTTTTCCTTAGCCTGTAGCAAGATTACTGTGGGAATGTATAAATGATAAGTAAATAAAACATTTCTGCTTGACAGCAAATTATTTCAGCATTGCAAGTATATCAGCAACTGAGATTGCAGTATATCCATTGCTGCTATTCAAATGTAGAGAGGAAAACAATGTCCAGATTCAATTTGAAATGAGTATGGCTTTAATATATATAATATTGTGAACCACTTGCCCGCTGAGTTTACTTTATGGTAGATATGTTTTAAATGTGCCTGTTAAAAACCATGCTGAAAAAATTTACATTTGATAGGCAAAGTTAAGTTTGACTCCCATACTTGTCTCTCTGTAGGTCGCTAGAGGAAATCACAAGGAAAGCAAAAAAAAAAAAAAAAAAAAAAAAAAAAAAAAAAAAAAAAAAAAAAAAAAAAAAAAGAAAAGCAAAAAAAAAAAAAAATACAAAGAAACAAGAGAACAGACAGTAGAAACGGGTGTTAAAATAGGATTTCCTGGTACGTACATTAACACGAGTCGTTAAATATTAAAACAGCTGAATGAGGTACATTAACAATTTACGAAAAAAACACCTTTTGTTTTGTTTTCTTAAAAAGCATATAATTTCAAGCCAACATATTTGCTAATGCAGTGTTTACGAAATCCTATAAGACTCACGGTGCAAAGTGCACCCAATAGCTCCTATCATGCACAGAGTATACCAGCAGAAACCTGCACTATACTATAGTCTGAGAACCACACAATGTCCTACTTTATTCTGAAACATGTGAACCTAAGTATGAGAGAGACGTGTACCTCTAAGTGATAAAACTCTTGAAGCTGGGCGCTTGGACCATGAGGTGTCAGTCCTGAAATAGTATATTAAGATTTATGCCACCTGCGTTAAAAACATGGATAATTATAGGTAAATACTAATTTGACCCAAAAACAACGCTATAATATAGTGCAGTTTTAAAAGACTGGTGTCAGCTTAGCTGTGAGTCTGTTAATATGTAGAAGTACAAAAGGAATGCATGGTGATAATTGGATCTTACGAACAGCAGGACAGGAAAGAATCGCAGTTTAATTAATTAATTGTAAGCACACCTGGTGAGTTAAACACAGGAGCAGAAGGGGCGTTACATACAACTGTTTCAGCCAGTAATGTGTTATAAGGATTGTTAGTGCCGTGGGGTCGAAGAAGAGGGTTTGTTAGTAGGTAATTGCCAGTCATTCCTAAAGCAAAGAGAAAAAGAGATATCAGTTCTAATTTTACGCTGATTGATCCAATAACCATTTTATTTCTCACGTTAATACTCATGAGTAGTTTTAAACCTGTCAAATCTAATTCAGCTCAATGTAACTGATTATATTTGAACAGCTAATTTGGAGGCGAAGAACGAAGGATTGTGGCAAAGTTTCACTAATTCACAGGTGCTTTAGAAAAATCCCGAAAGTAAACACCTTCAGAGAGTGACATTTAATAATTTACACAAAATTACTGTCAAACAAGGATGATAATTAAAGGCACAGAAATTAATGTTATGTTTCAAGATGTTGCAGGCTGCTGCTAAAATTGAAGAAGAAAAAAAATCTTTAAACCTTTTGCTTACAAGGGAATTCTCATCTTAATGAATATTTTAGGAACGGGGCAGTCCCTGATGGAAACATCTGTGTTAATAAAAGTCACGGCAAAAAGGAGAAGGGAAACGAAAATAAATAAACCAAACAGGGGGTGAAAAAGGCAGTTTGCCAAGAAGCCTTGCATTGTTTATGCACAAGAGACATGCTGTAGAAAAAAACACTAAACCACAACACACATTTAGCCAATGACTTAAAAGTACAAAACACAAAATAAAAACAAACACAAGGAGAACGTAATAAATGCAAGCACTTGTATAAATCTACAAAATTTTCAATCAATAATTCTTTGCCAAAGAACAACATAACACAGTTTACATGACTTTGGTTTTCCCCAATTTCACATGATTTAAGCCAATCACTGAGATGCTTAAAACAAATAAAAATGTAAGTATTTTATACATTTCAAACAGCATCACAATCAAATATGGCAAAAAAAATCTTTAAAATGATCAACAGCCGAGGCTGTTCTTGGAGCGATCATGACATAATAAACAAATCATGGAAATATTAAAAATGAAAGATAACATACTGAGATTTCCACAACAGATAAAGCAAGTTTACTAAAAAGTAGAACTAATCATCTTAAAATATTATACTGTAATTTAAAGGAACACAAAAGTCACCAAAACAACTTTAGCTTAATGAAGCAGTTTTGGTGTATAGATCACGCCCCTGCAGTCTCACTGCTCAATTCTCTGCCATTTAAGAGTTAAATCACTTTGTTTATGAACCCTAGTAACACCTCCCTGCATGTGACTTGCACAGCCTTACTAAACACTTCCTGTAAAGAGTCATCTAAAGATTATCCTTCTTTTATTGCAAGTTCTGTTTAATTTAGATTTTCTTATCCCCTGCTATGTTAATGGCTTGCTAGACCCCTCAAGAACCCCCTGTATGAGATTTAAGATTAATATACAGAGCAAGAGAAACAATTGTTTGAGGTAAATTACATCTGATTGAAAGTGAAACCAGTTTTTTTTTTTTCATGCAGCCTGTGTCAATCAGAGTCAGGGGAGGTGTGGCTAGGGCTGCATAAACAGAAAAAGTGATTAAACTCCTAAATGGCAGTGAATTGAGCAGTAAAACCTGAGAAGCATGATCTATACACTAAAACTGCTTCATTAAGCTAAAGTTGTTTAGGTGACTATAGTGTCCCTTTAATATAAAATTCCAGATTTTCTCATTTTAAAATGAGTAGGAATGCTTATTAGATATTTCCAAAGTTTACTTATACAGTTACTTGGCCATCTAAATCGGAAAAAAAATTAGTTCAACTTTTAAAATAAATATTTTAAGCTGTTGGTCCCACAAAAAGGGTATAACATTCCTCTTGACTCCATAATTTCAATGAGATCTTTTATCGTACCAACAACCTATTCACATACATATTGATTATATCCTTAAATATTCTGCTCAGGCCTTTTAAAACATATTCTACATGTTTATTGTTCTTAGAACCCTGTCCTCTGATGTAGCCCTTTGCTCTGCAGTAAGCCTAGAGAGTAAAAGTATTTTCATTCAGATTTTCCCCACCCCCAATAAAAACAAACAAAAGCTATTTTTTTTGCAAAATAGGGAATTAAAAAAAATATTTTTACAGGGCTGTTAGATTTGATTTGCATTTAAAAAAACAGTGGGGATTTCGAACATTCAAAATACATTTTAAATTCCCTACAATCTAAAATGTTACAGGCTATTTGATGATACGCTAAAAAATATTAAATATAAAAAAACTAAAGAACAGGAAAATGACAAAATTGCTACATGATTATAAGTTAAAGGGTCTGGAATGTCAAAGATTGGCAGTTAATTACCTTGATTAAGGGTTGACGTGCTGTTTATGTCACCTGAGATAAAGGAAGATTCTGACTGTTTTCTTACGGTGTCATTCCACATCCTTCTAATACGGCTCTGTAATGTAAAATGACAAGGGATTGTAGGTGTGTTTTCAGTTGGACACCAATGGGTGGTCCTTCAAGGATCAAACAAAGGCATACATTTCTGTAAAATATTACAGTGAAGTGGTTTAAATCAACATAATGTACATTTTAAGCTGCATTTCTCTCTCAGAATAAATGTAGAAAAAATATATATCAAATCAGAAGTCAACTGAAGACTAGAGGTTATAATAAAAAACTAAGCCAATTCCATGACAGGAGAGAAAAACATGTATGTGCTGCCTAGGTCTGTAATGAGAAGGTAATTAGTGAAGATCAACTGGAGGTATCTCAGAGGACTTGCTATAAATAAGGTTAATTAAAAACTCTGTCAAGCGCTTTGTTACCTGAGTGCCAGAGGAATATCGAGCACTTGTTCTTGTGGTAGATGCTTTTACTGCGCTGTGGGGGCTCTCTGTTGGAAGACCACCACAGCAGTAGGAGTGTCGGAAGCATTTGCTGTATTCCTTACGCACCTGCGAATAAAACCAATACAGAAAATAAATACAACCCCTTCAAAAGTCCAGGACAAAATCTTCTGAGATTGTTTGTAATAGGTTGTTTACCATTTCATTTATTTAGAAAGACATCGAAGATGCAGCACTGCCATTCTTAGAGGACTTAATTAGCAGCTATTTAAAAAAGGTTCTCTCAGGGGTAATAAAAGAAGAGAAAAAATATTTTTGTTTCTTCAATGAATAACACAAACCTTTGAATGATTTAAGACTGATAGGATAGTCCTGGTAGGAGAAAATAACTTAAATTAACACTCTAGACCCCTAAAGCACTTCAGCTTGCTCAAATGCAGGGGTGTCAAACATGCGGCCCCCCAGATGTTGCTGAACTACAACTCCCATGATTCCCTGGCTATCTGTTTCATTGAAAGAATCATGGGAATTGTAGTTCAGCAACATCTGGGGGGCCGCCTGTTTGACACCTCTGCTCTAATGTATATAGAGGGTGTCCTTTTTTAATTTTCTATTTTTTATAAATTAACCCTGTCACACAACACTGGCTGTCAGACAACCAGTCCTGTTGCTCCCTGGTTGTTTAGCTCAGTGGTTGTTTAGTCAAGAGACAGCAGTTGCCCAGAGCACCTGCCTTGCAAAGACTTCTCATTGAGCTGCATTGGGAAGTCTGTGATTGGACAGCCACAGAAAGTCTGGTCATGAGAAGGGGAGGGCTCGCAAAGGCTGCAGACAATAGAGCTGCAGCTTTTGCAAGATGTTTTTAGATCCATCACTAATGATAAAATACAGATATAAATACATGCATGTTTTAAGTGGTGTTATATACCCACTATAACAATTTTTGCAGATGCAGTAAATTATTAATTATGATTAACTCAAGGAAGCATTAACCAAGGGTTTAGCAGCTAGCTCCTCACAGAAGAAAGAAGACAAAAAATAACTCTGGATTTAGTATGAATGTAACATCTGCCTCACTATCAGTTATATTTTCCTGCAGTCAGGAAGGAGCCCACCTTCCCATGCCCTGCTTATGTTTTATTCTCACTAGATTAATATCTGTAGGCCCAGAAAATAAAGACATATAATGTATGTCTCTATTTTCTAGAAAACAGCACATCTCTGGGTATAGGTATACCCAGTTTAATGACTGGGGGTCTGACCAAAACCTTCTCCTTGACCAGATGAGAAAGGTACATGGGATGCACAAGACCATGGTTTGGTCCAGCTTGTTTTCTCTGAAGACCCACTAAACAGCACTTGTATAAGGTAACTACCTTGTTGTGCCATTTTTACTGACCAGTGTGCGATATAGGTTCTTTGAGTAGGCCCACAGCACCCCCTTGTCCTGTATATTCAACTTGTCTTGTTGCAAATACTTGTCTGTTAGTCCACCTATAGTACAGCGCTGCTGAATTTGGTGGCCCTATATAAATATTGATACTATAAATTCTTTCCCTGTGGTGATGACAAAATGACATACTTTGTTTTCTTCCCATCTCAGGTAAGTGTATCGGTAGTTTAGATTATGGACTAGGAAAAGTATGGTGGTTTATGTTCTCAGTCTCAGCATATGTGACTGATATAATCTCAGTGTATGAGCAAGCGTGGGGACACCGCCTCAGTGTATGTGACCGATATAACGTCCGTGTACGAGTTGGCGTTAAGACAGAGGCTCCGCATATGTGACCGATCTAACCTTAGTGTGTTAGTTGGGGTGAAGACACAGCCTCAGTATCAGTGACAGATATAATCTCTGTGTATGAGCTGGCGTGAAGCCAGAGTCTCTGTATATGTGAGAGTAAAAAGATTAGCATTTCTGAGAAACAGCAATGTTTATATTTTGCCTAAAACAAGCCTCTAGTGGCCATCAGGTTGACACTAACTTGAGGCATTTCGTCCTTAAGACCTTGAATTATCACAGTAATGGACTGATGGAATCATAGCGACTGCTGTGTAAGAACCATTTATAGCCAATTCATCTATTCAATTAGAAACATTATATCAAACAAGTCATGGTAACTTAAATGGAGTAGATGCTGTAGTATGGAAACTTTCCCAGGTGTTTTTTTTTTAAACTTTTTAATAACACGGGGGACCAGTGATCTAAAAGGACCAATAACTTTTAAAGTAAATATGCTTATTTTTAATGTTACAGTGTTCATTTCAGGTTCTCCTCTCAAAGCTTGTTCTGATGTACAAAGGGGACTCTAAGCATCATACTATCTAGGTTTCCAGCCAATACGCTTTAAGCTGCAAAGTCCTTTTTATGTGTAATATAAAATTATAGCTTGTGGTGTTGGGTTCTGCTTCTCTTTTAATTTGTTACTGTATCACAGAGTCTGTGTATTATGTATGATTCGGAGAGAATTTCTCCCAGCTGAGAGCCCTGATATCTAGGCATATTTAGGCTAGTGTTTGTCATAACAGGTTCCTTACTTCTCCACTTCACTCTCCATTTTATAAGCAGATATTTAGTGGCTCCTGTAATTACACAGTGAAAAATCTGTCCTTAATAAATGCACACACACTTCACTATAGTGGGCTTTTAGTTTATTTTTCCTTTTTCTCCCTTTTTGTTAACATGTTATGACTGTGTTTTTAGTTAGTGATGCCTGGAATTTCATGGCTTGTTTCAGACTGGTGTCTGGTTCAGATCCACTACTGGCTGCTCTCTTATTTGTACTTTCTATATAATGAAAATTACAGGCCCACGGTTTCTGATTTGAAAGGGTTCTCCATTGTGTATTTTCTCTATATTTAGAGAGGCTAATTTTTTTCTGTTATTATCTAAATATCTTCCAGGCTGTGTTTTTAGTAGCTACTGATTCAATAATTATTATTTTTGTTGTATGGAAGAAAATGCTATGGTGACCCACGTCAACAAAAGCTAAACTTGTATTAGACAAGACTTGGAATATGAAGATTTGTTCTTTTACAGGCACGCTTATCTTAAATGTATTTCCTACACATTATTTCTAGAGATTGTTCCATGTGGTTGGATAGAATAGGGCTGCGGACCAGCCTGTGGGGTACACTTATTTGTCGGAGCACATACAGTGTGGATGCCCCATGGATTGGTCAGTCTGTTTTTTCAAAAAGCTCCATTAGGGTTGTGCTAGCTGTATCTAAAATGTGTCCCTCCCACTTGTACTAACTGTATCTAAAATTTGTCCCTTCTCGTTTTGTCACCCACCTGTTTTACGACGGCTCGCACTTACAAATAGCTCTCTTGTGGGGTGGTAAGTGCGAGCCGTCGTGGGAATTAGAGGAGTTCCCTGCTCTGCTGCGTTCGTCTATGTTTGGGTAAATATTTCCGAACATAGACAAGCACACCAGAGCAGGGAATCCCTTAACATCTTACTTACCGATCAATTCGTTCTACACACGGGTTGTAGGAACGGAACCTGGTCGGTAAGTGAGGAGTACTTGTAGTTAAAATTATTTCAGGGCTTATGCTCTAGGGGGTGGCAAAATACACATGAAAATAACAGACTTTTCCTCTGAATTGTGGATTCTTGTCTTAAAGTCCTTGCTTTGCAAACATAACAATATGTTTAGTAAATACAATTTTCTTTCTATACAAGGGGCTAATCAAATAGCATATCAAGGGAATAAGAAATTATTTACAGATGAAGGTATTCGCTTAAGCATCACACAAGACTAGGCATGTTGAAAGTGAACACCAACAAGCAGTAATTTTTTATTTTTGCAAAGGAAAATACTAAATATTTATACAGCAAATAAATAGTTAAACAAAAACAAACTCCGTAAAATGTAGCATATATTTACTATAAGAATAAGCAAACATACAACAACAAAAAAAGGAAAAAGAAAAAAAGAAGAATTGCTGTAGAATATGTTGCCTAGTACTGCAACAAACTGAACCCCCAAAATTTAGCATGGAGAAGTAATGGATATCATCTGCTCCAAAACACCACATAATAGGGACAATACCAATCAAAATGGGATTTTATCCAAATAACAGCCTGTAGGAATGGTTTGCCACATGCCTATATTGCTGTGAACGCACATTATCTGTCTGTATCGTGAGTCCCTCTGTCATTACCCGGAAATTACAGCCTGCTCCGAATGGATTGAACGAACAGAACGATCATCTTGTCAACTTAGAAATATAATCGCTTTCAATTTCACAATGCTATTTCTCTGCTCAATTTAGTGACTGGCTAGTAATAATAGAATAAAATATGCAGACAAGGACAGAGTGATCTTCTACACCTGGAATGACACCTTCTATAGGAATTTAGGGCCAAAACTGCACCAATTCCAAACATGCACTCTTACACTTGACTGCGTCTGATTACTGTTTATTAGAACGCCACGCAATAACAGAGATGTATCCCTTTATTCACAAGTAATCTTTTTCATCATTAGGTGGCTCTTGAAAACAGTATGTCAGCATATATACAGCTCATAGCCTTCGTACATCCAAATTTTACAAAGCTGTGTGTGTGTACACATAAATACATACATATATATATATATATATATATATAAATAATTCTAAATATACACACACATATCTATATATAAACATATTCACACCAAATAGATATACACACAAAGATTATATAGAGAAACAACTGTATACACACCAAGCACATCGATATATACACACACACACATTATATAAAGAAACAACTGTCTATACACCTAGCACATCAAAATACACACATGTACACAAAACACATTTTTATTATATACAACACACACACACTATGTATACATGAAAACAAACAAACAAAAAGACACACGTATATTTTAGTTTGTCAAAACCAAGCAAAGCAATTAAAGCTTGATTGACTTTTTCTTGAAAATAAACACTCATTACATGGAAATGGCCTTGAGAATAATTCCAGCACTTACTTTCTTCTGAAGAGCGCAGTGAAAAATGAAAATAAACATTCCCTGGAAAGCGTTAAAGACTGTGAAGAGGTACGTCATCACAACTGTCTCCTCATTGATGTAGAGCAGGCCAAAGGACCATGTGAGACCCAGCAGACACAATAGGGCAAATGCGCCCAGCACCCAGGACCTGATGATAAACAAACATAACAGCAATTACCCTGCGAGCCTGAAGGGATACAGAACTTGGCATTTCATTGAACACCAAAAGAAATTACAACCTGAGAACCTTAAATGATGAACAGGGAAAAAAAAAACTAGTGATTTAAAAGAAATCTATAAAAATTAATCCAGTCACTAAGCACTGTACAATGCTATTAAACTGGTGCATTGCTAACTAGCGACTATATGCCCCTTTGCCTTAACAGCTCTACTTTAATTGTATTTGAAAAAACAAGCAAAAAAAAATTTGCTGGTAAATTAAAATGTAACGTTTTTTGCAGCAACAGAAATATTTTAATTATTTTTTTTTAAAAAAAAGGAAATAAATTAACAAAAACAATATGGCTAGTGACGGATCTATTTAAAAATAATTCTTTGCAGTACTGGCTCATCTGCTCATCTTTTTGTAACTCGTCCTGTAAAACACTTTATCATTTTTTTCTGTAGCGTGTGTGAAACACTGGCACAATACAATGAGAGAAAGTACTATACAATTTACGCCATGCCCATGATGTCTCATCACAAAAGCTGAAATGAACGTTAAACAAAAAACAACATTATATATAAATTATAAATGACCTGATGTGATGGGTGAAAAAAAAAAAAAGGAGAAAAATGCAAATGGGTTACACATCAAATTAACTGAAGGGAAACTACATGCACCCACAGTAAATAGGGAGATATCAGAAATGGCATTCCAATCTAACTAATGATCTTACTTGATAAAAGGCTTATTATCTTCATATCTAGAAAGCATTATAAGCAGAAGAGAGAGAGAGAGAGAGAGAGAGAGAAAGATGTTAGAGACAGAATTGGAACAAGAGAAAAAAAGGCGTTTGTTATAGCCTGGGCAAAAATTAGGACTGATAAATAATATAAAAATAAAGTGCAAGGATTAACGAACTGCTAGTAAATGGGAGAGGTGAAAATAATATTTGGGATGTGGATTTAAGTGCTTAGAATTTTTAAATGTAAGGGATTCACCTTACCCAGGTAAGTCCGTATTATAGTAGCCATCACAAACACGGTAATTACTGGCGCAGATGAAGAGACAGGGTGGAGGAAAAGAGAAAAGGAAAAAAATGCTAAAAATAAGCTCTTTCCTATCATGCAGCATGCAATGAAGCCAAGCGTCCTTACTACCTCGCCACACATGGAAACATTTAAACTAACCACAAAATTTGTGCAGCGTCCGCAAACCCTGAACGCAATCATAGCCAGCGCTCTCTGAGGTCCGACATGAAACCTCCAAGCTGTCAAATTAAATACTCTTTAATTGGACGGCAGATTTTTTATTATTGCCTTCCTCCCTTTTTTTTTTTCTTTTCCTTTTTTTTTTATTTATTTTTTTTAAATGGTACTTGCAGATTTTGTATGGCATCAAGATAAAAGCAAACATTTGTTTAATTAGTATGAATACAACAGATAATCTGCAAGTTAACAATAATAATAAGAGTCAACTCTCTCAGGACGGTTGGATTACAAGCGAGAACAACTCACAATCCATACATCAGAAAGTCATTTAACAAAACAAACCTAACATAATCATATCAGCCTTGTGGACGAGAACATCGTTTGGAACTGCATTTTAAATGCAAATGAAATTACCTTATTGCTATGGAGCACTTTAATTCATTTATGCAATTTGCTAGCATCGTTTCCCAGAACAAATGACCAGACTGACATTGTGGCTGTAATGTGAAGGATTTGAAACGGATCTGAATGTCTGCAAGCAAGATTGCTGTGGTTCACAGGCCTTGTGTTATTTGGAAAAGTGTTGATCGAGTCGCAAAAAGCACTTACTTAATGTTTTCCAAGCGGCTGGAATCCGGCTTCAAAGTGTTTGAATGCTTCACCATCTTGCATAGTGTGATCACCAAAAACACAAGATTGAGCTGTAGGAAAAATGAAAAAAAGTTAAACAAACAAACAAATTAGTTTTTTTTAAAATACTGCTATGAAACGCTACACAAAGGTCGAAATGTGCTGCAGGTCCCTGTGCAACGTGCAGTTTCCTAGAGACGACCACGATTATAAAAAAAAAAAAAAAAAAGTCAACTAAACACTATAAAATAGGACATAATAAAATTCATTTGGGGAATCACAAAATGCACATTGGATTGACATCAGAACCATCACTTTGAATCATGTCTCTCACAAGTAAGTTTCATTATTAATCAGGTTCAAACATAGTTTGCCGACAAAATGGATAGACTGAGCATTTAACCATCTTACAGTGGCTTTTAGCTAAGAGAGGGAACAATGTTTCAGACTGTAAAATAAAATGCTAGCTCTGAAATTTGAGGAAAAGAGCAGAAAATTGAAAGTCCAGGGACAATTTTAAATAAATACATCAAAAATGTAACCAGGCCAAACTTAATAATGTCATTTTACACTCGTAGTTTGAAAGCAGAATATTTTATGCACATTAGGTACAGAGAATGAAGGGAGGAAAATCACAGATGTAGACTGAATATTATTTTAACTGAATATGAATTTAATACAGTCACAAAATCAAAATAATCAAGGCTGCAAGATATCATTCTTTGGAATTTAAATGTTTCTCAAATCTTTAGTGGAGAGAACCAACGCAATTTATGTTAAGTTCTTGGGAAACATGGCTTTCCCCCTATTAAATATAAAATAAATAAATAACAATTGCTGCATTGGAATCTATACTATATCTAGCACTTAAAAAAATAAAAAAAAGTTACAAAATGTGTAATTTTGTTGTGTCTGCTCAACAACAAGAAACTACTTGATCTGGAAACCATCAGCACTGAACATGCATATATATGAATTAATGAAGTGCTGCAGCAATTAACAATCAGCATTAGAGATTTTAAACAGAATTTGTAATTAAAATACATTTTTTTGACAGTTTTTCCCAATGGGACTCAAAGCTCTTTTAGCACATGCTCTGGGATTTTAACAGACCCAGCAGCAGAGTGATTGGCCCAGTTTAATTGTGCTCATTCAGAAAATTGTATAGTTGTTTTGTGTCTGTGGATGATTAAATGTCAGATTTGAAAAAAGGCTAATGTAGTTAGCAACTGGACTATCTCACCTGCCTAATTAAATGTTCCGCAGGTATTGCACGACATTGTCTACATTACGTGTCATATATTAAAGACTCCGATAAATAGTTTATTGAATACTCTACGTGCTTCTGACGTGTAGAAAGGGAGCTGGAACTGCTGCACAACGAGTGGACATTTGTGAAGTGCGCATGCATGTATACATTTCACCTGTGCACCCAACTCGAGATAGAAAGGGAAATCTACCATAATTGAAAATAGTAAAGACATGAATGCAGTGTGGTGAGAATGAGAGCAGAGAATAGGATGGGATGTGAATGAGTATAGTGCTTTGTCTAAGAGTTTAACCTTTATTTGGGGACAGGGAGGCCTTCTGTTTGCTTAGAGATTATCCCAGAGCCACTTGTTTAATACAGAAGATGTTGGGTTCAATTTTCTCTGCTGTACAGCTCGCTTGTGATGGCAGCTGAAGGTGAGGTTAGGTATTTTAGTCGAGGGCATAGTTTGAGTATTGGTCAATACAGTGGTTCTCAATGTCCTGCTAATTGGATCTTTGTGAACATCATGTCCTCTGTTCCGCTGGTTCAGACAACTCTAGCTATGGTGTTCTGGATTGCATGTAACCATGAGGCACAAGATTATGTTGTGGCTACCTTAAATTCTTACAGTGTCTGTATTGGGTTCCTATGCGGTTGCTTAATGGAAATGAAGTAATATCATTGATAAACTATTGACTGGTAACTTTATGGAGCTCTGACTGTTAAACCTTGTTCTGTTTAACTGTCCAAAGAGAAAACTTCATTACAAAACCACTCTGATTAACATAAATGATTTCTAATTGACTTTTTCCATGCAATCTGTCTGAAAATTTGTTCTGCCCCTCTGAGGCATTGTTGCTGTAAACCAGGCACTTAAAATACTTACTACTCAAAAACCAAACCTTGTGAAACAATGCGTATAAATAAACACAACCTAACAAGAAACTCTTTATTCAAGGTGGGAATATTGAGATCCTACACAAAAGCAGACCAGCTACTGTTCACTGTACAGCTAAATACCCAGTAATTACAGACACAAAAAGACTTCTTACAAATATGGCAGCATTATATTTTCACTGAATTGCAGCACATAAATAGCATCTCAGTAAAGTCAGAGATCACAGTAAATGATAGAGTGCTCCTTGCAGCAAAGTACATCACAAGGCACTTACACACACTAAGGAAATGATACAATGATACAAGGTAGATGTCACTTAAGAGTAACTTTGAGATCTGCTAAAACAACGATAACACATCCCAGCAATAAAAAGAAATATAGAAAGAAAAAAAAAGATAAAAATAAATATAAATAAATAAGAAGTAGATTTAGCCTCAAGCTTTCTTTTTCTATGCAGTGCTTAAAGGACCACTCTAGGCACCCAGACCACTTCAGCTTAATGAAGTGGTCTGGGTGCCAGGTCCAGCTAGGGTTAACCCATTTTTTCATAAACATAGCAGTTTCAGAGAAACTGCTATGTTTATGAATGGGTTAAGCCTTCCCCTATTTCCTCTAGTGGCTGTCTCATTGACAGCCACTAGAGGCGCTTGCGTGCTTCTCACTGTGATTTTCACAGTGAGAGCACGCCAGCGTCCATAGGAAAGCATTATGAATGCTTTCCTATGTGACCGGCTGAATGCGCACGCAGCTCTTGCCGCGCGTGCGCATTCAGTCGACGGGGAGGAGAAGAGGAGGATCGGAGGAGGAGAGCTCTCCGCCCAGCGTTGGAAAAAGGTAAGTTTTAACCCCTTTCCAGAGCCGGGCGGGAGGTGGACCCTGAGGGTGGGGGCACCCTCAGGGCACTATAGTGCCAGGAAAATGAGTATGTTTTCCTGGCACTATAGTGGTCCTTTAATCATAGGCAAGCTTGACCACCGGTTACTTTAACTGATGTATTCATTTGTTTTTTTCACAATGACATTAATCTGTGTGATTGCAGAAAACTGTAAATTAATGCAAGAGCTGTAATCTTCGAATGGCATGTTTTTATTTTATTATATTTTACATAAAACTGTTTTTAGGGGCTATGTCATCAGAGGCTTTTACGGTAAGAGAATGAAGTCAAAGCTTCTATGTTGGAAAATAAAACTCCAGCAAGTGATAGGAGTCTGTACGTCTTTCCTCTGCCCCTTTACAGTACAGCCTGCTATGTGTTTTATTTCCATCAAGCTGCTCAATTGAATCATGTCTGCCTGAGCTTTGCATTTAAAAATTCATTCCACACAGCCTGCAGTGCTGACATGGATATGATAAGACAGGAGAACAAAAACACCATTCTAAAGTAACCTAGCTGAACTGATCGTGTTCTGACCCGATTTGGTCTCCCTGGAGCTTTTGTTACCTGGTGAGAGTGCGTCCCTGAAACTGCGCTTGTTTCTGGATAGCTTTGCAGCAAGTCATGCAGAAGACCAGCCCTCTCTGGGACTGGCAGGGAAAGAGGTGTTGCTCAAAAGAAGGTTTCTAAATGAGTGAGCGCATATGAACTCTTTGTGAACTGAATGAATTATTAAAGATGCAGATGGAGCTGTCCAAATGATAAGAACAGCTCCTGACGTGTCATGATCTAAGCTTTCATTAAGACATTTCAGCCATGCTAATGGTTCCCACCGCTCATTACTTACACGCTCCTTTTTCATGGATATGATAACCCGCGCGCTACAAGAACAGCATATTGGAGACAGAACTGAACGTGGAAGAAAGCTTCGCCTACAACTTCTGTGAGGTTGGGAGTGGATTGTCTTCAAGAGGAATAAGTGTACAGCACACAATATACAAAGAGCCTGAACTCATCGTGTTGCTTAGTCAATGGTCACTAAAAATGCTTCGCATACCGCTGGGTGCTTGTAGGCTCAAGAAGCATGCAAAGCTCTGGACGATTAGAGGGCAAAGCAATTGTAACAGAAGAATTACTCTCAGGGACAGCACTGTGATTGCTACCTGCTGTTTCATTTTTTTTGACGTTGGGAATATAGCTCCCAAAGGCCCTACACTTTACAGGCTAAACAATTTGCTAGAAGATAATAATGTCATAGTCCGTAAATAATAGTTGATTTCAAGTCAACACGGAGAAAGTGATTCCGAGTCCTTGGACTGTGATATATTCATGTTTGGACTTGTTGTGGGAGAGAACAGCGCTAAACTAACTACAATTCCCCCCTACAGCCTCCCAAAAAAGTGTATATAAATAAGGGTAAATAACAAAACAAAAAATTATTCTGAAGGGAGAAGCAGTAAAATGTAAAAAAAATATTTAAAAAATTGTTTTAGAGAATTGAAGAAAGAACAAACACTATTTACAAGACTCACAGACTTCCTACACTTAGATATTTAAGTAAAAAAAAGGTTTTGCTTATATGTTTAGGAAAAAAAAAGGTTAATGCAAGTAGTTGTCAGGCTCCTTTCATGAAAAGATTAATACAACATTTCTTCACTGATATTTTATCTTGAAATACATTTGTCTTTGAAGACAGACAAGGCTTTACACTTCAGAGAAGATAAATTAGCTGAAATTGGAAGCCACTTTATAGTGTAGAATTGATTCCCAGCTTTTTGTTATATTCACCAGGTTAGCAGACCATTTTCTAAGAGAATCTGTCATGATAAAACAAGACGAAGTACCGTTTTCTGCGTATATACTGTGCTAGTCACATGGCAAGCTAATGTGCAGCATTAACGCGATTTTACTCAGAGTAACAAGTCAAAGAGCAAGCGTAAGAATTAAACACTGTGGGCAACCGGAATGAGAGAATACCTCATTACCCGGAATTGGGCTACTGCTAATGCAACATGTGTAAAATCAGTCTATGGCCTAAGAAAGAGCTCCTATGTCCTTAAGAGATACAGATGGTGTGCTGTGGATGAAAGTGGTGTTATTAACCCTAAGATTGAGATGAACTAAACCAGTTAGATGTCCTGTGAGAGTCTACCAACTGTATGTTTTTGTGGACCCAGGACATACTTGAGAACGAGAGAAATCTCAATGTAACTTTCCTGGATAAATATTTTATAAATAAATAAATGTAAGAAAATAATTTACAAGTTTTGTAAGTGAACAAAAAAATTAAAAAATTGTGTCATGGGATTAAGAACAATTAGTTACTGATTAGGACAAGCAGGGATCTAAATAAGACTCCAGAGGAGAAGTGATGAAAGGAAGACCCCTAATAAAATTTAGTAAGCAGGCTGAATAATACTCCAAAGTAACCACTTTTATTCCAGCTCAATTTATATAGGTTTTATGAATTACCAAAATAATTCAAATATACAGTTTGAGTGCATGATTTTATCACAAGACAATAATAATAAAAAAAAAAATTCTTACCAGAATAATGAAAGCAACAGGACCAAGGAAACTCCAGATAAAATTGTTGTCTATCCTCAACCAACACCTTCCAACAAAAAAGAAAATGGCATATTTAATATGCATTCACACTTAATTTAATCACCCACAGCTAATGCTAGGTAGCCTCATAGTATGCATAGGAAGTCCACTTCATCCAACTGCGGCAAGACTGTTAAGTTAATAATTTATCAAAATGCTTGTTTTATTTATTTGGACTAGTTTAAGACATTTGCGAGACAGGTCTGATCTTGGCAACCAGTAAAACATAATTATTTTTTTCCAGGCTAATCATTATGCTCTTTGTATCAGGCCTTTTATCTCTATAGTAAATGCAAAATAGGTGTCACAGTGGAACGTAGCAGACATAAAATGTTCAGCTGTCGAGTTCGACTGAAAAACAGTAGGACATTAAAGCACAACCCAAGTGGGATTTAATATAATATACTATATTAGATTAAATGATGCATAAACTTATAGGTCTGGACTCCACATGGAAGCTTGTCTATTCGTATTTACTGAAGTGATTAATGGAATACACTTCTCTTCATATAAATACAATTCTCTCTTGTCAATAAAATATTTCTGATCTAAAGCGTCTGCCCCTCTAAGATCCAGTGAGGAACACTGGTAACATGCATTAAGAGTTCTCTCTAAATATAAAATACAAATAGAGCAATAGCTATCTTGATAGCTGTATATTTTTGAATCACATGTATAAGTTTGTTTTGTCTACCTATTCAATTTTACAGTGTTTAAACAAGGAAAGAAATTCACTGAATTAAAATGCAACACAAATTCATCTTTTTCGCTAGCTAATATTTTATGCAAAACACTTCCGGAAAAAGCCTGGCATTAGTATAAAAGAATTATTGCTAATTATTGAATATGCATATTGAGAGAAAAGAAAAAAAAAAAAGAAATCCTAATAAAATCTTTCATTACAAAACCGATTGTTAATACAGAAGTTAAATGAGCGCTGAATGAATAATATTGCAGAAAACAATAAGTCTTAGCCTAAAAGTGCTGGACTAAACATTGTGAAGATAAAATGTGTGGCCACAAAATACTAAAGAGAGTTAGATTTATTTTCTAAAGCCTTTTATATGTAAATTTATCTCAGCCAGCATTTCGAAGATGATTACAACTTGGACATAACGTTTAATGACGTCTTCAGAGTATTTCTGTCAAGTTGGTAACATTTACTAGCTAACGAGAATTAAAAAAAAATAATAATTTGCTCAGACACTTGCCTCGCTTGCAATTACTTACGCCTTTTCAGTTCCATAGCTTTTGTAGTCAATCGCGGCTGAGACACCAACGACAGTAGCAGGGAAGAGGTAACCTGCCACATAGTAATATCTCTTTCTCGAATATTCGCTTTCAAACACCTCCACCAACATGAGGTAGAGCTGGACTCCTTCAAGACACATCCAAGCGAAGGCAGCAAGAAAGAAAAAGTGAAGTAGGCCAGCAAAGATAGGGCAAGCAATCTGGGAAATGACAGAAGTAGCAATTCAACGTGTAACTTAAGTAGCAATTCAACGTGTAACTTAAGTAATATATGGTAAAACTATAGAATGACACAGGTACAAAAATGCAACAGTCACTCAGAATGGCAATTAAGTGTATTGTAACACAGGACTGAAGCTGCAATTACATTATTTCACCAGCGTTAAAAATAAATAAAAAGTAGTAATGCAAATTTGTAAACTTTGTGATGACTTGTATTAGATGGAATATATATAGATGAGTGAAAGAAGGATTGTTAAATTCAACTTAAAGAAAACAAAAGAGTCAAAGGCCTACCACATAATCTGTCTTGTTTATGCCAACCAAGAAAAGAAATTCAGCGACGAAGAGATTGATGCAAAGGTTCTTGTGAATTGTGTTCCGATCATTCTGCAGGCCACGGAAAAAGCAGAAAGTGAAGATGCAAATGGCGAGGCAGACAAGAGAGATCACGATCCCGACCCACGTGATTACAGTAAGCAGCAACTCGTGCATGTGGTCCTTGAACTGCAAACAGAAATGGTAAATTACTAAAGCTGTATTACAACAGAATTGATATTACAAACAGAAAGATTTTACTTAAAAAAAAAAAAAAAAACGAAAGCATTTCAGCTGCAAATGTTAATCTAATTCGGTCTCTGGCTGCTCAACTCTTCTGATCATGCAGGAAGCAATTTTCCTACGCCCCCTGTTTAAGCCAAGACATCTTCATTCAGTTTGTACATATGGTTTAGAGACAAACATGGAAATAAGTAGCAACAAAAGTGTTGCATAAAAATTAGTAAAGGGATGTATTGAGTCAGAAAATGCCAATTTCATTAAAGGGACACTATAGTCATCAGTGCAACCCTATAGTGTTAGCACGACCATCTAGCCCCCCTGTGCCCCTCATGCCTCCATAAATATAGTAAAAATTTTACTGTATTCAAGCCAGAAGCTGTAAATCTGCATGCTTTTAGACTCAGGAAAAACAAGCAGTCTGCTGACATGTGATAGCCTGATCCAATCACAGAGCTTCCCCATAGGATTGGCTGAGACTGACAAGGAGGCAGATCAGGGGCAGAGCCAGCATGATTCAAACACAGCCCTGGCCAATCAGCATCTCCTCATAGAGATGAATTGAATAAAGTAATCTCTATGAGGAAAGTTCAGTGTCTGCATGCAGTGGGGTGAGATAATGAATCACAGGATGCTCGTGCACAGCAGATCTGAGTGGATGGAGGCATATTATACCTCCAACTCAAAAGTCCATCTGGTTCACTCTGAGTGACTGCAACTGGAGGTGTTCCTAGCTTTCAATGTAAACACTGTATTTTCTTAGAAAATACAGTGTTTACATGAGAAAGGCTGCAGGGAGCTATAGTTCTCACCTGAACAACCTCATTAAGCTGAAGTTGTTCAGGTGACTATAGTGTCCCTTTAACAAGAGCCATATACAAGTAATGGATGTTGCTTTTCTGACAATAGCAGGATGCATGAATCTGATATAGAAAGAAATTTAAAACAATTTTTTTTTTTTTTTTTTAACAAGTTTAACATTGAATGTCAATTAACTATAGAAAGCACAAGTGTAACCCCCTAACAATTCAGGTTTTCTTTTAAACAAAATACAAATGTAAGCAAATATCAGGGAAACAAACAGAGCTTTTAATGAAGATCATGCAGCATAAATGGACACACTCACCGTAATCTCTCTATGGGCCATCAGTATGGCAAAGTTTGTTAAATGGCTGCAAGCGCAAGTGGTGTGTGTTCGGTTTGTTTCTACAAGTCGGCAGCCTTGTGTGGACCAATAACCCATCATAGTTCGCTCCGAGTAATTCCAAAATGAACAGTTGGCATTAAAATAATTATTGGGCTGAAGAACAAATGAAAATGTTAGGAAAAATAATAAACAGTGGTATAAAATATATATCTCTGAACATGTGTATTGTGTGGATGTATAATAGTTCATTTCATGAGTTAAGATGTATATGTATACACAGTAACCGGGTGTGCGTATACTGTGTGTGAATGCATGTGTATATCTGTATTTTCATCGAAAACTTTGATTTAATATTTTCAGATAAAAATATTAAAATATCACATACAAAATATGTCCATATATCAAAATATTAAAGCATTTTTGAAAAACATAACCAAAAATAATGAGGCCAAAGTCTAAACTCATCTTTGTTAGGCTTGGCAACATATATTCATATAAATACATGCTGGGTTATTTAAAGCTTCTCCTCAAACGAATTACGGCAGGCTACAAAAATATATATTTGCCCTATTTTCTAAGATTTTTTTTTTTTACCTGCAAGGGGCCAGAGAGCTCGCATATGAACTCTGAGTATATGTATTGATGTAGCAGCTATACTACGTAATCTGAGTTGCTACATGCTAGCTTGTCTGTGACAGTTCATTGTCTTCATTATATTTTAAACTGAGCAATTGGATCGCACATATTGGATCTAACAGCATAGCTAGAGTTACAAAGTCACAGAAGTTTAAAAAAAAAAAAAAAAATACTTAAAAAAAAATAATCTTCAAAGCACAAGTAGCAGTTTCTAAACCATACAATAAAGAAACCTGCAATGCACATGCTTGCTCTCCGAAAAAGGCTGCTTATCCCCCTCCCATCCCACCAAAATGGAAAACCTGTGTATTTACTTCTTAAATTTATTTTCAATCAAGGGGAAAACAAGAACACAACAGGAAATGTTCTTTAAATGACCTATCATCCCATTTCCCTTGGAGGCTCCTAAATCTGCTAATTTATGCAGAGTAATAGAAGTTTAGATTTTGCAGTCCTGCTGCTAAACGAAGAGTTAATTTTCACTCACAAATTAATTTGACTCATTTACATTTTCATGTTGATTACTGAATTAGCTTTCATTAAGAATACACTTAAGTTCTAATAATCACTGAACCGGGTTCATTTAATTTTATGTTCATTGACTCAAATAAACTCTTACTCTGACCTAGCCGAGCATTTCAAATCCTAATGAAAACTTCTTTTTTTCTTAGCCTAAACTGCCGCCATTTTGCTGATTTTATGGCATTTCACTTAATTCAGATTAACTCACATCAATGTGTTCCAGTGTAAAAAACACGGGATCCGTTAGGTACACGCGACTGGACTCTTTGTTTATGGAAGCTGCGATGATGTGCGAGTTTACAGCAATTGTGTTGTTCCGACCAACCAGTTCTGGTGCCAGCTTTATTGTTGCATTTTCCGTGCTAAGAAACTGCCCGAGGCTTTTGTAGAGAATGAAGACAAACTTTGCGTGCCCTAGCACAAGGAGAAATACAAACCATAAGCAATAAGCTATGCAATGCTGAATGTACAAAATCAACCAAAATCAGGGAAATAAGTTTATAATGACGTCAACATTATCGTGTTCGAGAAAAACATTGTAGAAATTAGAGCTGTGGTACAGATGTTTCTGCAGCTCGTAGAAAGCAAAAGAAAGAATAGTGCACATTTCCTAATAAATAATTGGCGATCTAAGGTTTCAGAGCTGGTAGGTTTAACAAAGACTTGAAGACCATGTGTCCCCTGACTTACCGTTTCTGCTGTTTTGTTTAACGGTGTTTGCTGAGAGCTGGATCAAATTGCCTCCTTTATTGCCCTGAGGAAATTTCAACTCTTGCACCTGGCCCTCTGTGCTGAGCACGGCCACCTCGAGGACTAGTTAAGGGGAAGAAGAAAGAGGGAACACGGAACCATTACAATGCAGCTATTATAAGCCTGCTCAACATGTGCAGCACAAAACACTGAAACGGTTCTGCTAAGAGAAAGCGGCGCTTAACTTATATGAAAGGCACATTGAAATCTAAATCTTCAGTCAACTTCATGGCATTATAATGTTACATTTCCAGCTATTCGGCAGGCTTAGAATGCAGTAATAGAACTCTATATATCTGCAAGCTTGTGAATTCTAAATACTTATACATCACACGTCAAACTCCTACGGGTCACCTACCAAAGAGGGTAAATGAGGTCAAAAACCAGGATTTTCAAGCAAGTTCCAATTCACCTGACTTTTGTAATTATACCCAATATTGAAGAGTGAAGGAGCAAAAGTTCAGTTTGAAGAGAACCTAATAGTTTCCTTTTTACTATGGAGACCATTTAAAGAAATGTGTATGAGATCAATGGTTTCAAACATGGATATATTTGAGAGATAGTCACGTTGCAGAATAACAGAAAGAACGCTGGCAGTGAATGGGATAATGCTATCAACCTAAAAGACAAGCTGTGCTTAATCATGGACATAAGAAATACCTTTTTCTTCTATACTAACCTCAAATTATTTCAGAAACCAATTCATCTGAATTGCTTGCCCTTGCATTTATAATACAAACTATATTTAAAAAAATTAAATTATTATTACAGAGCATTCTAAAACACTGAATCGCCTAAATTCTGAAACAATTTTTTTTTTAATCAAACTTTTGATAAACAAAGAACTTATATAAAATAATTAGTAATATTAAATAACTGTACAAAAAAAATAGAAAATAGCACCAACAAATCTAAAGGTACCACCCGTGTCTCATTGAGTGCCAGAGATATACCCAACACAGTGCTTTGCAGGGTACTGTGTATACTTCTGGCATCCACAGGTTACACCCAGTAATTAAGTGATTGGACTTACTGATATTTTCTGTGGGCATTGAAACTCTTGTAGGATCTACCAGGTTGTCAGCCAAGATGAAGGCGCTTTCTTCTAATGTGTCCAGTAGCATTGTGGCAATATGCGCTTGTTCCGAAGAGTTCATGTCCCTCCAAGACTGCAACGCGTCAGGTCTCAGCAGGTTATCCACTGTATCAACGATAGCCTGGGTACACACATAAGCATCTATTAGACACCCGTGGAAACATATCACAATTATTGAGCGTTAGCTGCTAACCAGAAAAAAATAAAAGTGATACAGTGAACCCATTTAAGATGAAAAATAATAAAAATAAAAGTAGTACAGAGGAAAATGCTGCAAAGTAAAATAGTGACCCAGACGAATGAGAAACATGCATGAAAAAATAAAAAAAAATAGAATATACAGCAGGCACATGATTTAAGAAATTAAACAACAATTCTAAATATAGATCAAGAATTATAATTTCAGATTTATGTATAGGGTTTGCATATAACATCCCTTACATATATAATTATGTTGCATTTGATTTGATAAGATTTGATAAATAAATCAGCAGATAACAGATCTGGTTCCAGGGAGGCGTCAGAATTCCCAAGAGTATTAGGAGTAGAAAAGATGGAGCTAGTGATCACCTACGGGGCCTCTACAAACATTTGAAGGCTGTGAGTAACTTGATCTAAAACTACTGCACAGAGGAACCTTAGTGAGGTTCCACAATGAGGATATCATATACTGAAGAAGCTGGATGAGATGCCTGTAATCTGTGTGCAGAGGATCGCCAGGTCAGATGTCACAATCACGCATTGCCAGCTATAGTGAATAGAATCAGATGAAAGTCTAAGCATTTTTTTTACAGCTAAATGAGCCTCTTGCTGTTCTTAAAAGCTTGGAATAAAATGCTTTCAATCATTCTGCAAAAAAAAAACAAGAAAAAAAAAAAAAAACACACAAACCCTGCAAGAATTAGTATATAATTTAGAGATGAAGTTGAGTGGAGATTGTCCGTCTCATGGACAGCATGATTCAGAGGTTAGCTCCTCTCCACCAGCAGTGAGGTATGACCCAGTCAAAATGATTAGCAAAGTCAAGTGTCTCTGATATCATTTTTAATCTGTGCGTGATGACAGATTTATTAACGATTTCTCTGAATATTACAGAGACACTGCACTTTGAGGTCAACATTCAGCCTTTTAGGCCCCAACAGCTACAACAGATGAAACAAAATTAAAACAAAACAAAAAAAAAATTGAAAGAAGGAAAACTTCAATAATTTCACACTAACTACTCTTGTCTATCACACTAATTGTTTAATCAACTTAAGGCATGTTTTTATTTAATGCACAGATAATGTAGCTTGCATTAAATCAGTCACTTTATCGTGGGATTGTGCGATTTACGGTCAGCTAATGTGAATTTAAAGAATAGGGAAATGTGCTTTGGTGACTGTTAAAGACCATCATTTGTTATGCAGAGGGAGAAATGCTTGTTCACAATATGACAATGTGGGCAGGCAAATGAAAAAGAAGAAGGCTGGTAAAGGCACTTGGAGAGAGAAGATTAATTAGCTTAATCCATCTTAATATCCTCTTTCTGTCTCCATAAATGGGTACCAGGTAGAGAATGAAAAGGGTTTTCACCAGACCTCTAAAAAGAACTAGGGCACGAGATGCTGCCACAAAATTTAACTGTCAAAATGCAGGTATATTCATTAGCCAGAAAGAAGAAGAAGAAAAAAAAAGATTGGAGCATCAAGTCTGAATGTCAAATGACTCCTGTCATTGGAATGGGATTGCTCTAATTTGCATTGTGTAAGTCAGCTTTTGATTTGCAATTTAAAACATTTTAGCAGCCTTATCAGAACCATGGAGCTCATTTGAGACCAAAAGAAAATGACACTGGGCAGAAATGAAAGATCATTCAGCGTTGCATATAACCAGAACGACGGAATGAAAAGAAATATCTTTGTATATGTTCAAAAATAACATAAGAAATTTGCAATCCCCAGCAAGAGATATATAGTCAAATGTCTGTGAATACAATATATAAAGTTATGCCCATGGGTAAGAAAAAAATATATACAGTGCTAGTCAGAATATCAATTATAATTATCAATTTGAATTATCAGGTGCTTTTGTTCTGACCCAAACATAATGCAAAACCCTAACTACAGTCTGTGATAAGAATGGAATTGAAGAGACTTTAAGGTGTGTACGCAATGCATACATATGTCATGGCTACATTCTTTTGCAGAATCTTTGAAATGGTGCATTTTCAATCCAAATGATTGGGTTGCAGACGGACTATAGGAGGAGAGCAGTCCAGAGCTACAGCATACATTTATCACAGACTGGTGGGTGAAGGGCATGCAGAATGGGTGGCGAGAAGGTGTGGCAGGTAACTGAGGCAGAGGAAGAAGCAGGAACAACAAGAGGGAAGGTGATACCTTAAGATAAGCCCTGCATGTCTTCTCTCGCTTTTGAAGCTTTTTAAAAAAGAAAATGAGAATGTTAGATGTAAAAGGAGACTGGTTAGCTGTATGAATATGTTTTACATTTAATTTAGCAGGGTGCAGGACTGAAACGTTTTGACATAAATACTGAAAGTCAACAAATTGTAAAATATATCTAGGATGAATAAGGCTTGTCCATCCTGAATAGGTCCATAGCTAAAACAAAACGGAAAGAAAACAACTTTGTAATCACCAGAAAAAAAACCAAAAAACATTCTACAGCATTTCTCTGCAGGAGGCTGGTAAAACAAAATTATATTATATATATATATATATATATATATATATATATATATATATATATATATATATATATATATATAAAGTTACTACAACTAAATACACTTTGACAGTTATAACATTTAACAGTTTGACTTTACCTTGGTATAACTTCTCCCAACAGTGTCCTTTTCGCTTGGTTTGAGTTCTTGTAACTGGGCATCAAGAATGTCAACTAACTGCTCCATCAATCTTACTGACGAACTTACATCTCCAGCAAATATCTGGCTTTTGGTGTGTTTTGCCAGCTCGTTGGCAAGGCTGGCAGCATTTTCCCCACCTCTAATCTGTAATGACAATTAGTACAGTTTTACCACTGAAAACAGGTTTATAAGCTAAAAACCAGCACCTGGCTAATCTAGCAGTTTAAATTATCGAGTTGCGTGTCAGAGGGAAGTGACCAACGCTACAACATGTCAGGACAGAGGGTTAACATGGCTTAAAACGGGCATATCAAGTTAACAAACCTTCTGTGCCAGCTGGTTCACCCAGTGCGATGTGCAGTTACTCAGATCTGGACCACTCATTTTCCAAGTTCCACTGGAGATCAAGCAGAGGTATGAGGCCGTTCCTGGCAGATTCAAACAAATGGACCCCAAATCAAAAAGATGAACAAACTTCAGACAAAACAGTTACATTTATACTATCAAACAGCTTGCTGAACTGTTATAACTGCACACAAGGGATATGGGATCCTCACACTTTTAAAGGGTTTTATAGACATAAAAAAAAAAAAAAAGACCACAAACAAATGCAAAACACTTTTGTTAGTTACATGAGGTTTTTTTCACAAAAATATAGTTTGAAACTGAATAGAAAGAGTATACCTCGTGTCCCTTTAGGGCAGGGTCGTTCCACTATTATTCCTCGCTGTGTCTGTGGCCAACTTATTCCTCTAGCCTCCTTTGCTTCACAGAATCGCTCAGGAAGTGGAAAGACGCTGGTCAGCGGAGGATTCTTTGTGGTAGAAATTACTGGTGGGGGTTTAGAACCTCTGCTCCCCTCTTTTGTACCTGCGGCTACGGTTGTGCTAATTAAAGCTTTCTGGGACGTGGTGGTTGTTGTGGATACGGTGGTTTCGACCTGTTCCACAGAGCGTGTTTCTGATACTGATGTTGTAGGCACTGTAAGAAACAGATTAAAAGTTCATCATAAAGGAAAAAAAATATGTACATACATATTACACATATACACACACACATATATATATATCTTTAAACTGGCATTCCTAGTATTAGATGCACTGTGTAGGTTAGGTCACAGTTCGTTATGCTTAGTTTTTTACTATTTTTTTATTTTTATTTTTTATTTTAATTGTTTTGCTCCATAAAGTTATTCCTTTCTGCTTCTCCCATTTAACCAGGAATATTTCTCTTATTTGCTTCAAAAATTCTGCTTTACATGTTATGATTTTTTCATGTTGTTGGGAGTTGCAGTTTTGCAGCTCAGGTATAGTTCAGTCGTACTAGAAAAAGCTAAGCATGCATCACGATTGCCACGTCCTTGTTTGTAGACGCAAAAAGGACTGTCTTTTCAGGAAATGGATCATCTTTATCTATCTGTTTCATTTTACTGTTTGCATAGTTTAAAGCATTTAGTGTGCAATTCATTAAAACGCCTCCAGTGTCCCTTTCAGCTTTCTTTTTTAAAAAAAAAAAAAAAAAAAACGTATGTCTGATAATTGAAGCACAAATATAATCTCAACAGTGCTTCCTTCTAAATTAGTAGATTTGGGTTGGCGAGGTAGTATTGCCAACACACAATTTCACCCCAGGTGTCAGTTTGTTTGTCTGTCATTCCAGTTTTTACGGACAACCTTGTATCCCTTAACCCCCACCTATCATTATTGTGGCATGGCTGAATAGGACAACTGTAAAAGATCTTCCTCTGCGAGGTCTGGCACAGAGTGACTACAGAGCCCTGTTAGACCAGGAAGAATAACATGTCCATTTTCTGCTGCTACAATGTTACAATGAATGAAAGTGTAAGGATGAGGTGGCCTATCCTCCTTCCTCTTGCTTGTCTCAGGACAGACTGCCTCAACCCTTTAGAATGTTACTGCTCCCTCCTGATAATCCCAGAATTCCTTACTACCTCCCTTCACCTTCTGTTAACGGTTGTGTGGACCTTCTCTAAACTAATGTAAAACCTCGCTATTCCTTTGTATTAATTTGTATAAACGGTGTTTATGATCTTAATTATAGCAATAGGAATTGCACAGGAATACACTGCTTGATGGTACGTAATAAACGAAAGCTAACAATGAAAAGACACGTTTATCTGGATCCCAGTCTTTTCCTTAGCTCCCATACAGAATCCTAAACTGACCATTTCTCAACAAATGCACAAAGCTGAACTGGAGACTAATACTTGCTTCTTTTCAGCAAGACAAGAGCTTTGAATACGGACGTTTGAGACATACACAATCAGCTACCAGTGTCAGTGTTATCGTGTGGCTAATAACAATGGCTTAGCATAGAATGAAGAAATACAGACATCCTGGCTACATGAAACATTTCGAGAGGGCAGGAGGCTATGAATACAACTTGCCTCCTGGGTAAACTAATCTGTCAGATACTACTCTGTGTAAATAATATAAAGGTCAAAACTATTAAAAGAATGCACACTTATAACAACATATTCTGGAATTAATCAAAAAATTTGTTATCAAGTTTACCCGGGGCTTCATTAAAGATCGCTACCCCCCCTCCACCCCCCCACAAATAAATAAATAAATAATAATAAAAAAAATGCAATATATGCGCTTTGGGTATGTGCTAAACAGGGTTATCACAAAATTGTCAGAGTTTTTAACACAGTGACAAAGCAGATGCTTTGCAGCGCCACCTGGTGATAAGAGGCTTTCATGCAGGGATGCTGCGTGCACTACCCCTGTATTCCTGCAATAGCCATAGACAAACAGATCACAGTGCTATGTGCATTTGCAATATGCTTCCAAATCAAACTTATCTCCACTACCTCCAACAACGTTTACTGAAATCAACTCAGTTTTTCTCTCACTCTAAATAAATCACATGTAGGTTTCAGATGCATGAAACACTCTGCAAGGTATCTTCCTTGAGGTGTTTTGCTTAGAGTGTGCTCCGTGCACTTATTAATGCTTTTAAGAGGTTTAAGAATCATGGTCCAGCTTCCCTGTTTGTTCTGACATTTCCATCTGGACAATATCCACTTTCTACCTGGATAATATCCAGTACTGACCCACATTTCTTATGACTCTCCTCCTTTGTTTAGAATTACATCCTAATAGGTACTGTACTAAAAAATGCAAGGAATGTTATCCTGCTTCCTCTTATAAATACAATGCAGTAATGGGAGAGGGCAGGCTGAAAAAAAGAATATAAGAAACATTGCTTTCAGAACACATTCAAAAAGAGAGTTCCCCCAACACTCCAGAGTATGGTTTGCCCCATGTATCCCGATACCCTGTTCAGTCTCTCACTGTGCGATGGTGTTTTGATGGTATCACACGTGGAAGCATTTGTATAAGTGTTGTCTCCACTATAGTAAAACAGGAGTTGTGATCGGTGAATTCTATGCTAAATAAAGAGAATTTTAAGAGACTGCCTTTATCTTACATATGTAACTGCTAAAACAGAATGTGCGGAGCTGGAAACCTGATGTGCGGAGCTAAGAAAAGAAAAATGGAACTCTACCAGTCACGACAAAGTGTTACCAGTGAGGAAAGGAGAATAGTTCTCCCTCTGTAAATGAAGAGCAGATGATGTATTTGTCTGGAAGATTTGTTTCGGTTTCATTTAGCAATTCGGCTCCGAGACGTGATGTATGACAATATGAAAAGGCCTTTTATCAGTACATCGAGGCATTTGTGGAGGCAATGTTACAGGATTTATACCCTCACAGGGTTTTTCGCTCAATCATGTATAACAAAATTATGGCTAAAGTAATGCTCCAAATGAGATACATTTTCATAAAATTTAGATATACTCTATCTAGTCAGAGATTGGTGAAACAAAGAAGCACTTTAACAAACTAACTCAAAAAAGAAAGGACAATATTTTATTTATACATACACATGTAGATAGATAGAAAGAACACAGTTTATATTAACAATGGCAGTGGCAACTTTTTAATAATTTGAAGAAAAAAAAAAGATATAAAAAAAAAAAAAAAGAAAATCTAATGAAAATAAACAAATATATAACGGCAGCTTCTGATGAGCTCATTTTGTTATGCTATAAATTGCTAACCAAAGTATTCAAGTAGCACAGTCACTAAAATGATCTGCCCATTAATCAGTTTCAAATATTTCCAACAGACTGTTCCAAGCTATTTATAACAAAGTTATAGTACTATTAGCTGCAATCAGCATTTGAGCTTCTGATAATTTCAATGTGGAGGTGGTATTATTGGAATTGTATCACAATGTTTAAAGTCTTGGTGGCAGTCACTGATAAAACTGCAGATACCAACCAAGGTCTAACAGCCAATTAGAATCTGTAATTTACTTGCCAGTTCCTAGGTTAGTACTGTGAAGGAAAGATGTTGTGCCCACCATTTCCAAGGTTTGATAAAAAGTTTACACTTTTTTTTAATCAGTGATTTTACTGAAAAGCTTTGAAGATTTAATGCAGAAAAAGGAAGGAGTATAGAAAATACAAAAAAGGAAAAAAGTATCAAATAAATATAAATGTTCTAATATAGTGGACAGGCACAGGATCATATATTCTTTTCCATTATATACATATATCTTTGTCTCTATATTTTATTCTATTCATACAAATTTATATAACAAAATAAGTAAAACAAGAAATTAAAATGTTTTATATATACATGAACATGTTGAAAGATAAATAGACACACACAAAAAAAAAGGATTTCAAATAACTGCATTAAAATGTATAGATAATTTCTTATAACAGTGGTATTTTAAAATCCATGGTGATAGTAAAAATTACTTTCTATCCTAGTGCTTAATATTATTTTAACAATATCCTGAATAATATTGGTACCTCAAGAGAAAATTGAACATAATGCTTTCGAAAAAAAAAAATTAAGTGAAAAAATGTGTTGGACATCAATGTGGCTTAAAAAAATCAAAATCCTTAAGAAAAAAAATATACATTTGTTGAGAACGAGGATTATACGGAGTACCTGGGTAATAAGATTAGCAAAACATGGCAAATCTTCAAATATATATAGTCCTTTCAAAGAAAATAAAAGAAAACAATGACAAAATGGTCAACTCCTCAACTGGCTGATTAGGAGGAATAAACAGAATTAGAATGGTGGTTAAATGTCCTTCAACATTTCAGAACTCTATACAGCAGACGGGAAAAATCGCTTCTAGTGTAAAGAAAATTTAGTTGCGTTGAACTTCTAAAGATACTTTAAACCTACACATCTATTCAGAAAATAACTAGATGTGGTGAATTCAAAAATAAATGGATTGAGATGACTTGTGAGACTTGCACAAAATAAACAGAGAGCTTAAAATGGTTTTGTAGCATTGATTAGTTTGTCTAAAGTAAAGAAGGGTAAAGTAAGATAGTTTTCAAATCCCTGTGACTAGCTGTTTAGTAAATAGACCCCTACGGAACTCAGTAATTGCTCTCCTCGTTGGGTTAAATGGAAAAGAGCATAGCCAATTATTTTAATTTCAGATTTGTTTGTACAATTATCAAAGATAAACCTAAAACACAAATAGGAGAAACAAAAAGGGTCTATGCAGAATTCTTAACATAAATATAATTAGTCAGCAACCATCAAAATATATTAACAAATCTGGATTTAGAGAAATTATGTAAAATTTCAGATTTATGCTTTAGAAAGTACTGATGTACGTCAAATGTAAAGAGCAATACATGTTCTATGTAAACATAAAAACATAAACCATGATATAAAAAAACCTGTAAAATATTGTAAAGGTTACATTTTACAATTATACTTTCTGAAGAGAATTGCCAGATCCAGAGGTTTTATCATCATTGATAGGTGGATTAAGAGTATGGTTGGATGTATTCTTTAAGAAAATTGGGCCAAACACTTGTATTAGTTTGTTGTGGGTTCCAAATAATTTGAAGTTGGGCAATAAATATTCACAACATAGATTCAGACGATTCTTAAACATTTTTTTTTTGATGGTGTAATGCATGGGTTTTCTCAAACTCCGGCCCCCCAGATGTTGCTGAACTACAACTCCCATGATTCTTTGAATTACATAGATATCAGATTTCTGATAATGCACCAAAAAAAAAAAAATTTAAATAGATCCTTCATTAAAATTTTAATGAAATATATTAATTTGGGGTGATTAGATTTACTACACATGTCCCCTATTGTCATTAATATCATTTTTTTTTTTTAAATGGGACATTCCTTGCTGTTTTAGACAACTCCCCTTGCATTATGAAACAATACAACAATCTGTAAACCTCTAACTGCAATGACCCAAGGATGTATAGCTTCTGTTGGGATTTCAGCAAAGACCATGGCCCATCAGCCAGTTCTGATCCTACCGCTGATTCAGCATTAGACACACAGTATCCTTGACACCTGCTGTACAGTTGCCATACGAATATCAGGCACATACCGGATGCTGCTTATTCAAAAACCATGCACTTGGCATCACAAGTTTTTTCTCCACATAATGTTCTATTGGAAGTAATCTTGGGTACCTATAGTATTCAATTAAAATGAAGGGTAACTATGAGGACTGTCATTTAAATATCACTGTGCAAAAGGAGATAGAGTCAGCAGAGAGTTGGTGACTTTTATGCACCATAGCACTCGAAGACCCCGCTCTGTGACTTTACGTGGTCTTCCGCTTCGTGGCTGAGCTGCTGTTGTTCCCAATATTCCAATCATACCACTTACAGTTGACAGTGGAATGTCTGGCAGTGATGACATTTCACAAAGCATCTTATCATATTACCACGCTTGAGCTCACTGAGCTCTTTGTAACGACCCATTTTTTCACAAATGTTTGTCAATGCACACTGCATGTCTACGTGCTTGATTTTATACACCTATGGCAATGGGTCTGACTGAAGCACCTGACTTCAAGAAGGTGTGTCCTAATACTTTTGTCCATATAGTGTAAGTATGTCGACATATATAAGCACAGACATACAAAAAGAAAGCAGGGCGGGATTACCAATTTGCTAAACCATTTAAAAGTAATAATATAACTGTGCTATACAAAAAAAAAAATAAAAAAATAAAAAGCTTTCACATGGTTTACATCATGGAATAAATAAGGAATATCTCCAGCTGTCAGACAGAGCTCAACACATGCTCTATTCTTTATCATAAGCAGAGGGGAAAAAATAAAATAAAGAATATGACTGGGTATGCTGACACTATGGGAGAATAGTTAAATGCCATTATTGAGCATAGAAATTATACCTTTCAAGATTTGTGAGCCCATATCTGTTCATTGACCATACGAGGGATATAAAAAAACAGGCATGTAACTCACTTCTTCCTATTCTACAAGAATTATCAAGTACTTGGGCAACTAATCATTGGTAACATATAATCAAAGGAAATAAACCGTGAATGTGTTTCCTTTCTTAGAATATTGTACTGTTAAATATATCAAATATAAATTCATATAAATAAAAATAAAAAAGTTTGACAAAACCTGACAAAATAACTCCGAGAGGACACACCAAGATCAAGTCATGACCAACAAACTTAAAACGTTTCTATTTTGATAGAATTGTGCATTCTTCTGCAAGAGGGATCATTATTCTTCTGCAACTGATCAACCTAAGCCTTCGCTACGACAAGACTAGATCTGCGTATGGTTCTACGAACTTGTTACATATACACAGCATTTATAAATAAAACAAAAAAACTGAAAAATTATAACAAACCTATAGTTGAATAACAGTATAGGTCTTGCGTGAAAATAATTAGTGGAGCTTCTTCCCACCATGCCCTGATTTCAGGGATATTTTGGCACGCCTGATTAGACAGAAACACAGCCCAGCCTGGCATGCATGTCTTGATTTAGAGATTGAACCTTTCATGAACTGACTAACATGGCTGCGACAGATAAACCCAATATAAAGGAACATCTCTTTTTAACAAGTTGACTAAATACAGCAAAACCACATGTGAAGGTAGTGAAGAGGTAAGTTGTGTATTTATAAAACGTGTAAGAATATTAGATGTTATACATGCACTATTTGTATGACAAAGAGAAGGGGGGGGGGGACTACAAAGCAAAATAATTGACACAGCCAAAGCTTTACAAACCCTTTCGCCAAAGCTTTACAAACCCTTTCCCCTTGATTTATTTTGGGGAATTCAGAAATACGGCTTTCACGACTGCTTGGAATTTCTTTGTGGGGAAGTCTACCATGTTAAACGAGCATTTGAAAGCAGACTGGTAGCACAAAAGGCAATCTCTTGGCTTTCGAGTATCTAAACATAAAAATATCTCACGCAACATGACAAAACAAAACAAAAGTGTAGATCAGGTGAGGATCAAAAAGATACCTTCAAAAATACCTACTCGTCAGAATGCAATTCAAATAAGCACATATGTTTCTTTATTCCTCCCATCAAGACCTTTTTGTGGTTCATGTTGAAATATTTGATGTGTCTTCATTATTGAAGACTGTGGATTTGCTTGAGTAAGGCTTTGATTTCCTGTAATATTTTATCTAAACTTGATGGTCTTTTTAAAAAAAAAAAAAAAATTGTACATCATTGCAGAATATGTTGTGCTAATCCAAAAGACATAGTACTAACAAAGTTGTCTATTAGATTTTTAGGTTTTTACTTGCATGCAAAACCTTTTTTGCTCCCTCGGTCTACAGGGCCGGCGCTTCCTATAGGTGACTTAGGCAGTCGTCTAGGGTGTCTGTTAGGAAGGGGCGCCGGCTCCCCTCATGCTGCAGCCTGAGCACTCTAAAGAGAGCCTCAGGCGGCTGCAGCACTGCCCAGGCCGACACATTCATGAGGGCGCACAGCGCTCCCTCCTGCCAGTCCCTCAGTGTAGTGTGGCTGAGCTCCGGTCCGCGGTTTCCTGCACCCACTGAGTCAACACTTCCTGTCAGTTTCAGCTGGGTACAGGAATTAAACCTAGAAACACCTGTACTGCGGACCGGACCGGACCAGAGCTCGGCAACGCTACACAGGGAAGGGAAGGGGGGGAAGAGAGACCACTGGGGGGGTGGGTGGGTTGGGGAGGAGAGTAGAGTAGAGATCACTAATTGAAAAGGGGGGAGAAGAGGAGAGTACACTAAGGGAGGCGGAGGAGGAGAGTAGAGACCACTGGGGGTGGAGGGGAGGGAAGAGGAGAGACCACTAAGGGAACGGGGAAAGCTCCATCAGGGGTGGAGGGTAGGAGAGAGCACTAAGGGATGGGGGGAGCACCAAGGGATGGCGGGAGGGTAGGAGAGAGCACTATGGGAATTAGGTAGGGAAATCACTAAGGGACAGGGGAGATCGCTAAGGGACAGTGGGGCAGGGGAGAGCACTAATGGACAGGAGGGGAGAGCCGTAAGGGACAAGAGGGGAGAGAGGCTGAGGAAGGGGGAAAGAGAAGCACAAAGGGGCTGGTAGGACTCAGCCCCTGTCCTACCCCACAATCTCTCTCTTTCACACTACACACACAATGCTTCCATATACATACACAAACACACAATGCATCCCTACACACACAGAAACACACAATGCATCCCTACACACACAGAAACACACAATGCATCCTTTGCACACACAAACACACAATGCATCCCTTACACACACACACTCAATGCATCCCTTACATACACAGAAACACACCTTGCATCCCTTACACATACAAAAACAGATTCACACAATGCATCCCTTAAACACAACCAGAAATACACAATACATCTCTTACACACAAACATACACTGCTTTCTATCCCTCACACAAAAACACACTGCATGGGTGGAACTTCTAGGTGAACTTATGGGTGGGCCTTATGGGCATACTCACCTATGGCAGCAAAAATCCTTGCACTGGCCCTGCCAGTCTATTATTGCTAAGCCTATCATACCAGTTTTCAGATTGTTCTAAAATCAGGTTTTATGAAACGTTTGTACAGCCCTAAAAAAAATAAAAATAAAAAAAACTTGGAAATGTTGTTTGGCCATGGAATCTGGCAAAGCTTGTGTGGAACTATTGTGCTGTATAAATCCCAAGATACTATGCTCTAATTAGTATAGATGTAATCACTGAAATCTGTATTAAAATGAGTCCTCTCACATTAGCCCGGATTTAAGGTAATTCCTGTGCACCTCTGGGGACTGGCACTTATGACAGGTTTCTCTTGTAGTATAATTAGACACAAATCAGGTGAGCATTTCATTCTGTGATATATTTCACTGGAGACCACATCTTATTTTCATAAGGGATGAAATGTCTGCACGTTAAACAGTTCCTATTTCTACAAATATACATGTGTCAAATTGCTGGCATACCTTGCACAGGCATATTCACTGAACATTTGTAATCTACATGGCCTGAAATTGACAGTCAACATCTTGAAAAAACAAAACACATTTGATTATCCTTGTGTCTAAATTGTGGTACCTGCACATATATATACTTCCTTGTTACATCCTTACAATTTTCAAAACATCCATGATGAAAAATCGTACAAAAAAAATAAAAATATCCACCCTGCATACACCAGGTAAGTAGCAACAAGGGCATTAAAGTATTAAAGCTACAGGAACTATGCACTATCCCAAAATAAAATTAACAGTCCCTTTGCCATGTATATTAAGGTATCTCTATGAGGAGCAATAGAAATTATAATCTGAATGTCGTATGTGGGTTCTGTATATGTTATATGTGCAAAGTTGGTAGGAGATGGGTATTATACATAAGGCAGATGACTGCCGAGGATTGTACGTCACATGAATGTGTTCTTGTTTGCAAATTGAATTTGTCAAGGACCATTTAATTTTTGTTGCGGTCATTAACAAAATGTGGTTGGTAAATATAAAACACACACACACCAGCAAATGTATAGCTTAAAAGACGCGCTTGTCTAAAGAGCACCTTTCTCACTTCTATAAATGAAGACTAAAAGCAGATGCAAAATGTTGCCTATGCATTTGTCTATACACTTAAAGTGACATGATGCATTTTAATATAATGTAACTTGTCTTCCAGGCCCATGTTAAAAAATAACGATTACAAATGGAAACATTGTTTAAAATTAGTGGGAATATTGATCGACAGACTATTAGTAGGTTATGTTAACATTACTCAAAGGAGTTAGAAACAGATCAGTATAAAAGCTATTCTGCTAAATATGTTTTGAATATACCTTTCAAACAAAAAAAAAATACATATATTTATATGTAGCAGCATGATTAAAGATTTCCTTACAATTCTAATTAATGACCACACCACCCAACACCACTCTGGTATGCGTTGGAGCTTAAGAAATATATAAATTTCACTAATAAAACCAAACACACACTTTGGGGATTCATGTGGTTATATTTCCCAGCGCCATAAAAATCCTGAGCAATAGAATTAATCTGGTGCCAGGGTTTATAAACTGCCATAAATTCCCTGATTCCCAGTATTCTCAAAAAATTTTAAAAAAAATGCAAACTCAGTAGGAAAAAAGGGTAATTTGAGGACAATGCAAGTAGCAAGAATACAATGAATGTTTATGCCAATAGCTTTTTTTTTAGTTTTTTTTTAGTGTTAATAAACTATGAAGAGTTGTGATAGAATGCGAATCAGAGCGCAGGAATGAAGTTTATATCAAACAATATCCCCAGTCAGCCCACATCCTGCACGGTCACAGCCTCTAGAACTGGCAGAGATTAAACACTGATCTATCTACCATATGCCGCTTGGCTCGATACATAGCATCCCAAACAGCATAACATCGTCCAGAGGCCTCCCTCTCCCTTTGCTCTGCGGTGAGAATCTCCCATCCCCCCTGTGGCTCGATACTTTGTAGCCATTTACCGATCATCATGCATCTTTCTACTCCTTCTGTATGATTTAAACATACACAATCCATACAGCACAAGCAGTTCTTAGAATAGTTTGACTCGATTACCTTGAAAAAGGTCGAATGACGAGATTGACTCTCTTTAAAACAGAAAAATGAATACCAAATGATGGAGAGATCCCGAAGAGTTATTAGTCATACACATTTATTGTCTGAAAATGCTTGTAGTTAATAACATTAAAAAAAATTATCTTTGTGACTGCAGCAGCCATTTTGGATATAAAATGTGTTTTATGGAGAGACAGCGGATTTTTACAGAAAATGGCTACTTTCTGTATTCTATGAAATCTAGCACTTTAATTTACACGCACACATATATAATAATCGGGAGGGAATTTGGGAGACATGATCAGAATACAAGAGAGTAGAGTTGAGTGGTTTATAAATGTTTCCTGAACGCCTGAGATCCCATTATTTTCCAATAATAAACACTTCACCGTTACATATGTTTTGTAGTACATGATGTGTTTAGGTTACTGAAAGAGTTAAGGTAGTGTTTCGTGTTAGTGTACTGGTTAAGTGTTACTATAATACAAGGGTTAATATGTAGTGAAGGAGTTAATATTTAGTACAGTGTGATAAGAGGAGGGCTTAACTGTAATCTCAGCACAGTCCAGTGCGGGAACCATGTCAGACGAGGACATTAAAATGGTGGCGGGTAACAGTAAGGGGTATAACTCCCACTAATCTTGGACACAGCAGATCTCTGCATGTGTAGATAGTGATGTGATATATATTTGTGTGTGTGTGTGTGTGTGTATGTATTATATATATATATATACACACACACACACACACACACACTATATGTACATTAAAACACCAATTGTGTGTTGTGATATGATTAGTACAAGACAGGCATTTGCTCCTGAAGGTTACTACACATGGACGTCTGGACTCTCCAAATAAGAATTATATAATAGTCTGAGATATCTGTCCTTACTGGTGAGCAGGTTGGGGAAAGCAAACACCTTGGAGCAGCTATCCTGTTGTCACACAACCCCTTAAAGGACCACTATAGGTACCCAGACCACTTCAGCTCAATGAAGTGGTCTGGGTGCCAGATCCATCTAGGGTTAACCCTGCAGCTGTAAACATAGCAGTTTCAGAGAAACTATGGACATAAGCGTCTTCAGTGAGAAGCGCGGAAGCACCTCTAGCAGCTGTCAATGAGACAGCCACTAGAAGCTGGATTAACCCATGTGTAAACATAGCAGTTTCAGAGAAATGGGTTAATCCAGCGTCTAGTGGCTGTCTCATTGACAGCTGCTAGAGGTGCTTCCGCGCTTCTCACTGAAGACGCTTATGTCCATAGGAAAGCATTGAGAAATGCTTTCCTATGGACTGATTGAATGCGCGCGCATTCAGCGCTAACATAGGAAGAGGGAGGAGAGTTCCCCAGCGCCGAGGGAGCCCGGCGCTGGAGAAAGATAAGAATTTAACACTTTCCTCCCCTTTCAGCCAGGCGAGAGTGAGGGTGGGGGGACCTAAAGACCCTATAACGAGTTTGTTTTCCTGGCACTATAATGGTCCTTTAAGCTTTGCACCCACATCACATTGATTAGATTAACACACTGCATTTCGTACAATACAATATGATATCATTTGAAACATGCAGTTCATGTTATTTATTAGGCCAGTGAATTTCACAGTATAATATTCCTAGTGTTGCTAATTTGACAGAATGCATGTCTCCAGCATACCTATAAAATAGAATTGATAAAAAAAAATAATAAAAAAAAAATTACTTAAAAACAGTCATTTCAATCTTGCAGTACAAATAAGCTACAGCTGGTCTCAGCCAGAAATGAAATACCAGGAATTAGCTTTTGGAATCCCTGGCAGGACACATTTCTGCGAAACCTGCAGAAGAGAGGGTACTGATGAACAGAAAGTGGAGATGGCTTGATTGTTCTGGGCTGCTGAGTTTTAAACGCCTTTCTGTCACCATTCAGATTGAAGGAAGATGTCCACCAGTGAAATTCTTCAATGATACGGTATCAGAGAACTGATTAAAATGGGCAATTTACAGATAAAGACAGACATTTATCCCAAACTTGTGTCAGCTGCAAGGCAAGTTATTGTACTGAGATGTACAATACGTGTCACAGTTATCCCAGCCCATTGTCAGATTCTCTCAAGAACATTTCTTTGCTAAAAATGCCTTTTCAGATTGTAAGTTGTACATTACAGCTTACGCACACATCTTTAAGTAACACAAACAGAATTAAAGAGTGAGGACAAAGCCGTTCAAATCTGGTAATTGAAAATCCAATGTGTGGCTACACTTTGTCCATGCTTAGAGAATACAAACAGCAGAAATATACATAGGATAAGCAAATATGTATATCATCAATTGCAATGCATTAAAGGAGCACTATAGTGCCAGGAAAAAAAACGAATTTTCCAGGCTCTATAGGGTCATTAGGTCCCCCACACCCTCAGATCCTGAGTAACTGGTCTTTCCCCCCACTTCTGGTAATTTAAAAATATGTTTTTCTCCTAGCGGTCAGTCATTGCCTTGGCGTGCTGACAAGGGAGAGCAGAAAAGACCTACCACAGGAGGTCCTTCTGCTCTCCACCCATAGCAACCACAGCGCATGCAATGTGGTTGCTATGGAAACTGCCTGCCAACTAGGGAGTACAGGAATGGAGTGACATGTCGTCACCACATTCAGACGCCAGGACACTGGCAATGAAGCCAGCGTTTCAACATCACTGATGAGATTTGCTCTGCTAGCGGAGGACAGCCAGGTGGTGGATGGTACAATAAGAGTAGCACCCACCAAGCATTGCTGGAACTGAAGAAAAGTGAGTAACGCTTTACATATTACATTAAATACACCATGCATAGTTGTGATATATGATGTATTCCATGTATATGGGCATGATTTCAGGTAAGTTAATTTTATCACAACAGGTTCACATTAATTGCGAACCAGTGGGGGGGTAAATCACAGTTTTCTATAGAAATATTTTGGATGACTAATGAAGTGACACTTCCTCAATTATGATGTTCCTAGCTCAGTATGTCAGTTCTGCAAGCCGAGCGTCATACACAATTTGTTAAAGTGCTAAAAAAAATAATTAAAAAACAAACAAACATTGGCCTCTTGCAGTATAGTCACTACAACAAGCTGCAGTGGTTATGGTGCTAAGGAATCCACCAAACAACTGCATATGAACAGTGCAGTGTGTTAATGAATACATTTTCCATTTCATGACAGAGTGCTTTAACAGAAATATTAATTGAAAATCAGCACATTCCTTTTCTTCAGGCCACAGAACAATGCTTACTAAAATTAACACAGGTTACTTCCTGCATGGCCAAAGGTAGATGAATGATTATGGCCTTCTTTTTGCCCTGAGGATTAGCTGTTGGGAAATCCTAATGTATCATCTCTTTAATGCACAGTTTACATTTGCATTAACCAAGAAGATTAAATGTATCTCTAGTAAACTGAGACAGTTAGAGGGAGGTTTAGCAAACATCGCCAAGGTTTGAGGAGGAGACAGGCCTATGGGAATAGGATCAGGATGACGGATACATACATTATCCTCTCAAAAGGAAGCTGGAAGGATGTCACAGATCTCCAGAAATTGGTAATTATTGCTTTAAATATACAGAGAATTTCAGTTACAAGTTTGACGAGGCTCACAGATTTGTTTCCCTGATCATGAAGGAGCGAATTAAGAGCTACTATAAAATGTACTGGATTTAAGTGAATGTAAATAGAAAAAATGAAAACAGACAAATTATTTGTGGGTGAGAAGTGATTAAAGTGGAGATAAAATTCTCTGGAAAGGACACGGCTGAAAATCACCTATAGCTTGTCTCAACTTTGTTCAATTGATGATAAGTTTCCGTTTAAGCCCACATGAATGATATAGCAACTGATATCACAATCCAGTTCAGTCCTGGCACAGCCAAGGAACTCACTGCATTGGAGAATGAGTAAGAGAAACATAGTATCCCCTCCTCTTTCTTTGCCGACAGACAGATGCAAAAGCGCTAACAATAAATGGCAGGAAGCCACGGTGGGGTGCTCAGGTCCACGAGAGAGAAATAAGAATTTATACATTTCACTTTTTAGGTCTGACAAGGGACATATAACCAGAACCTGCTAAAAATGTCTCTCCTTACATATGGAATTTCACAATATATATTTTTGCCTGGTGTCACATTTACTAATGTCAATTATATTGTATGTGTTAAACACTTTCCCAATTGGTTCTTCAAACACATGAAGAGAGGACACGTGTATGTATTCAAACAATGGGTTACATACAGAGATATTAAATGGCATAAAGCGGCTCTGTCTTTTTTTTTTTGGTTTTGGTTTTCCTTTCCATATGCCCTTATTATACTCTATTCTTTACAATTTGTTTTAATTTATATTAATTATCTGTTCTTCTTTGTGCTTGGATCACAATATCAGGGCAAAGCCATTTTGTTCTCTGCTGACCATTTAGTCTGTGGCTTGCCTTGCTACGGGATACATTTTACTGATGGACTGTGGTCCATTTAATTGGTAACAGTAACAGAACCTTGCTTGTATCCACATACATTGCCAGATTTAGTCAAATTGACAGCCATAAATAAGGAAAAAAATAAATACATTTTTTATTTATTTTTTTTAAACAGGGAGTAATATAGAAGTGTTATAAAGTTTATTTTTGGCGACAGAGCTGCTTTAAGAGGGCAGAAAAAAAAGTAATCAAAGAACCAGAAAATGATAAGTTTGTAGTTATATGCTGACAAAATAAATTTCAATTGAAAAAAAAAAAAACGTCTGTTAGGCACCAATAGTTTTATATATAGGAATTCCTATCCATGGGTGTTTGCGAATCCTCCCTGACTAGTGAAAATACTGTGGATTATAATGTCACTGAGCACAGATGATTACAACAACAATGTTTGAATGACTTTGAAAACGACCTGGGACATAAACAGTGCCTCCCATAATTTTAATGTAGATGCCAACATGGAACAGATCATGAATGACTCTTTGTCAAATAGGTAATTATTAAAGTCATGTGTCAGTGGACAGCCCACTTTCTTGCAAATTATTAATTACAAAGTGCAGACACTTTAATTTTTGCCTCATGTATCCTGTGCTGCATAACATAAAAACTGTTTTTATAGCTACATTAATTTCCCTTTAATTAATCAATTATCACTCGTAGAAAAATTGCTGAAACTCATGCACGGCTAGCTGCCTCCACCTTTATATAATGAGCAAAGTTCCGATAGATTTGACATTTTTGTCACTGATGATCACTACCAGGGAAACACCGTTAAATGTATATGACATCTTATTTTCATAAGCTTATGAGCTTTTACTACATGCTTTGAGGCAGATGCCAGATTTTACATGAGATATGAAGGAAACATCAATTTATTGGCAACAGTAAATCGATAAAACAAAACCCAGCCACTCACTAAACACAAGATAAGAATGATATAAAATGTCAACATTAAATTAAATAGAGTATTCCATTACATTACTTCCCAGTAAATCTTTGGCTGGGCCCCAAGCTATACAGATAACCTTGTACTAATAGTGCCGCACCCTAAACAGCGCACTATTCCCACTCCCAAATGTACTGCATTTAAAATTTACATTAAATGTACAGAGGGCTAATCGCTAAACTGTGGATTGTCACGAAATGACCAAGGAACTCACACATTTAGGCCAAAATAGCTAAACTAGAAACAGCCTTAAATAATTTTTCTAAAGGATTCTATGGTAATTTCTTGTTAATTCCTGTTCTGTTGAACACATCCTGCTAGAATTTAAAGGAACACTATAGGCACTCAGACCACTTCATCTCTATAAAAATGATCTGGAAGCCATGTCCCTCTTGTTTTAACCCTGTAGTGTAAAACATTACTGTTGTGCATCCACTAGAGGCGCTTCTGTCAAAAAAAAGTCAAGTAAAACTTGGCTTTTTCAATCAGATGGTCTCATAATTTTCCTGTTATCCTGCCTCTTGTTACTTTGGTGCGGTTATGTCTCTGATGAAGCAAAACAGAAATAATTTTTGGAATTAATGATTATTTTTTTCACCTGAACGTTTTTCTCTATACTGTACAAAAAAAATTTAAATAACGAATTGGGATTGTTAGCAAACATTGTATTATTACAAATATAGTAAAGAAAAAGCTTTATCTTTTTAAATTGTAAACTTAGTTATATTTAAAGAGACACTAAAGGCACATAGGCCACTTCATATCTTACCTTTCAAACCATCACAAGGGATGGGGGGAGGGGGGGGAAATCTAGATAGGTAACCGAAAACTATACCGTTATGAAAACACATTTATATTCCTAACAATACAGTGTTCCTTTACAAACCAGGGGATATAAATAAGCATGAAATAATAGTTTGACCTTTTAAAAATATTCCCATTCTTTAAAGTACACTAACTTAAAGATTCACTAGGTGGTGAATAGTTTATATTGGTTAACAATATACTTAAACTTCTTTCAATTATATTTCCACCTTATCTCAGTAATCAACAAAAAAAAATGGCTTTCATGAAAAGCACAATGTCACAATGTGATGACGATCATATCAAATCCAATTTTCTAATTTGTTTTAGTAAAACAAAATGTAGTGTGTGTGTGAGTGATGCGAGCTCGGTCATCTCCAGTAGGGAATCAAAATATCCTACAAGTCTTGGTTTTCCTGAATGGTGACCACATCAGGAAAAACAAAACACGTGCAGACATTTTATATGCCAATTTAAATGAAGAATTTCTTTGTTAACTCCAAGCTCCATTCAATTTACGTTGCATAATTTTTTTTAAAAAAAAAACGAAATTGAAACAATAGTAGGAATCTGCAAAGAAAGATTAAATTATTGGGAAAATAACTTATACTAACAATTAATGAATCAAAGATTGTTTAACATATGAGGTTGCAACAGAACATTTTTGAGGAGGACATTAAATGCAAAAAGACAGGACGCACACAGAATACTACAGCTTGGCACATGGTAGAATATATCATGGAATATGGTAAGATGTAACATGACAACATGGTTCTTACCTTGGGATAGGTCTTGAATAGCAAAGTCCAGTGAGTATCGCAGAATGAAGTTATTATTCCATACATACAGTTGGTTATCCCTGGGATTATAATCCACGGCTGCAATATACTGATACTGGTTAGGGAAGGGGATATCAACAGACTCTCCGCGATTCAGTTTGGTGTTGAAGATGTAGTCAATGGCATTTTTTCCAGTTTCACTTTCGTTATCTTGGTACACAGAACGGACAACATAGAGAACCCCGCAAATCATAAAAGCGTTCGATGCCGCTCGCTTATCATAGGACGTCTCCCATGTTGCCTCAAACCGAAGAGTGTATGGATTGAGTTGGCTAATCACAATCATCCCATTATTCTGTTCGGTTGCATAAATTACCCATAATCCATTTTCATCTACTGCCAAATCAATATCAGTCTTCCCTCCCCAACGATAAGGGGAAGTATCATGGTAATTAGCATAATTAATAATTGCCTCCCCACTCTTGATTCTAGTCCTCAAGTCAAATTTTACAATATTCCTTGTTCTTTCTTTATTAAAAAATACAGCACCATCATATACTACAAATCCAGTGCCGTCAACACGATTAGGAAGTTTGTAGGTTGTCGTTTGACGACCCGATTGGAAATCTTGCAATGAAGAATATTCTATTAATGTATCCGTTCGATATGGAGTCCATGGCATGAAATAAATTTTATCTGCTGCTTGAAGGGGGTCTTTACACCAGGAACCTGCCTTCTGTTCAGCCTCAAAAATATATGGAGAGTCCACGACTCCTTTCAATGCCCCCGGGCACACAAAGACTAGATGAAAGTAGAGAGAGAATTATTTCACACAACAAATATTTTGCTTTCCTCACAATGCTGTTTTTTGTAACATCACTTTCAGAGTTTAAAGAAAAAAAACAAAAAACACTTTGATAGTTTCTTCTAACTACACAGAGTGCACATTCCAAGAAACAAAAATGAGCTATTTTAGAAAAAAAAAAAAGAAAAGAAAAAAAAGAAGAAAAAAAAAAAAATATATATATATATATATATATATTACTTGTTTAAGGATATAAGAGCTGAAATATTTTAGCCAATGAAAAACCATGGGTAACTTAAAGCTATTCAAATTTAGAGATGGTTTTCCATATTTACCAAAAAAACCTACAGATGGAGTAAAACAAATTTAAACATTTAAAAATAAGGAACACGACATTTATACGGCAACTGGGAGCTGGAAAAACAGAACACAAGAGAAGCAATGAACAAAACAAACCAGGGGGACCTGTAACGCTGGCATGCTACAGGGAGGGGGTAAGGGAGTCAGGCAAAAAGGAGAAGGGTAAGAAAAGGAAAAAAGGGGCATACAAAACTAAAAGAATGACTAAATAAATAAATAAGCACTAAGGGTTGAAAGAGCATTTTCCCACACAGATTTCAGAGAATGAGTCCCACCTATGTGACATATCCAATTCTATTAGCAGTCAGCTCGTGTATGGGGTGTAAGGATAAGGTCCTGTTGGTTATCAGAATATCAGTGTTTAGGGATAATGGGGTAAAGAAGGTTAACATCCATATGGCACATAACAGGGAGCTGGGGTTTATTGGGCTGTGGAGATTATTTACCTTTTTGTTCCACTTCTATTTTAAGCATTGGAAGAGAAAGTGAAAAGGGTGCAAGGAGAAAAGAAGAGAGATTAACATGAATGGACTATTCTTCGGTAGTTAAATTAGCACAGACACTAATTGCAGGGACAGCAGAGAACTCCGCTAAACTGAAGAAACAGAAAATCCGGTACCACCTAATAAAGAAAAGATGACTCTGGAATGCAATAAAACAGATTGTTTATAGACACATTGAAGATGCTAAGACTTAGTGTTCCTTAATTGGAAACACACATGGCCTCTAATAGCCAGCGTAAAATATTGAATGAAATAATGCTGGCAGTAGAAGTAATGTGTACGCCAAAAGGAATAGATAACCAAAAAAGAGGTTACACAAGGCTACTGTGCAGGACATCATGGAAGGCGGGTGACTGTGACAAAATGTTAGTTGCACCAAAAACACATCTAATATTGCATAATATCTTGAGAGCCTGGTTAAATGCAACAGTTTGGAAACTTGATGTAGAACCTTAGTTAAATAATATCATAGAAAATACTGCCTTCAAAACAGCACAGGTATAATAATAAGTGTCATTGCAATAACCCTGAATTGATACAAACAGAAAATCATTACAACACTGTTTATAAGAGTACCATTCTTTACATACTTGTTACAGTTAGATGTATATAGAATTTGGAGGTACTTTGGAGATTAAGAGATATTTAAGATTCAGGGTACTTGCATTTAAAGGGACACTATAGGCACCAGAATAACTTTAGCTTAATGAAGCAGTTATGATATATAGATCATGCCCTTGCCGTCTCAATGCTCAATTCTCTGCCTTTTATGAATCTAATCACTTTGTTTATGCAGCCCTAGTAACACCTCCCTACCTTACACAGCCTTCCTAAACACTTCCTGTAAAGTGAGATCTAATGTTTACACTTCCTTTAAAGCAGATGCTACCTAATTTAAAATGTCATCTCCTGCTCTGTTAATAGCTTGCTAGATCCTACAGAAACTTCAAAGGCATCATATATACACTAAAACTGCTTCCTTAAGCTACAGTAGTTCTGGTGCCTGTAGGGTCTCTTTAAAAGATTGCACACAGCAGCATAATCACAACAGCCCGCTGTAGTTGTTGTAGTACTAAGAGTGAATCGGCACCACCTCATAATAAGGAATCATACCCTTTTAGCACAGTTTGACAACTTATCTGACCCTGCATTTGGTCTTCTCATCCAGAAGAATCTAGTAAGCTCTACTGAGCTAAGCAGGGCAATGCAGGGCTGCGCTCATTACCGGAGAGCACTTGCATTATCCTATGGCTTCTCCTGCAGAAGCGGTAGCTTGTTTGGACCCAAGTAAGTTGTCAAAGTGTACTAAAAAGGTGCCATTCTGAAAGGTGATGTAAAATGGTATAAAGTTGCTAGTAAGCTGCCAAAATTTTTAACTCACTGTTTTAAAGGCAACATTTTAAAATGGTTTGTACTTCAAGCACTCACTAATAAAGGTTTCTTATTAGAAACTATTGCTATTAATAGACATATTTCAAAATAATTCACTCTTTTGTACTCTGTACTAATATAACCACTAGGATTTACTCAACAAAATGTAATCTTCTATGACAATTACACAGTGGAAGCAACAGGAATGTATTTACAAAACAAAGCGTCAGTTTGAATTCAATTTCCTATTTTAAAAAAAATAAATAAAATGTTAATCTGTTTGAAATTTAAGAAGAAAAAAACAAACACCTTTATTTTATTTACTGGTTAGAATTAAACTACACCTTTAATTGGTTTATCATATTTCCAACTGGTAAAGCAAACATTCTTTTTGCATGTCATGACTATTTAAGTTTACTAATGTATGCTACAGGCAGCCAAAAGAACACAAGTCTGATATGTATTTCAGTGTGGTACCACAGTATGAAAAATCTTGAGCCATTTTCTTTTCTTTTAAACGATTATGGAATTACACATCACTTTGCATCTTTTTGCAGTCCGTGGGTTATTTTATTAGACTGCAAATGCATAAAATGGGGTCTTAAATTACTTTTTTTCATGGGGTCACTGTAGTTTTGGACATATGGCCGGCTGATATTTTTGCCCATGATCAGTATTTTTGTTTATAAAAGTGGACTTGTCTGTAAAGTCCCAGAAAAAATAAATAAATAAATAATGCATTGAACCAAAATGAGCCATCAAAGGCTTTGGTTCAAGATTTAAAGTATACCCATAAAAAATAAAAAAATATGTCAAATTCATTTTTCTGGGGCTGTAAATAAATGATGTGTGTGTATTTTTTTGTTTTGTTACATTGGCCATGCAGGACTGTTTGCTTTCTGTAGGACTCAACTTAAAACCAAACTAAGTGAAATCACAGAACTTTCTTTCAGCATCACTACTCTATTTAAATTAACTAGGAGTTAGCAGACAAGGTAAATATCAGTATTTTTGTGTAATAGGAAGACGCATCATTTAGCATTCACTCTTAGGATGGCTATGTTTCAAAGGACCATTGATTCACACCCCAGCCCTCAAAGTACATAGACAGTTCAGGATCTAGGCATTCTCCAGTTTTGTTCCATTTGGGATCGAGACAAAACCTGGAATGTCAGTGTGCCTTGCGGGAGCCACTGCTCCAGACAATGGTCTGCATTTTCATTATCTGAATGAATGCAGGTCAGCTACATTTGTTATCAATTTTTTTTAGCATCATACATTGTATCCTAATTCTGTCTATGTTGCGTGCTTTACTCTTTCTAAACATGCCATGTTTTTATGGCTGAGAGTATGTTGGATTACATTGTTATCAGGAAGAAAAGTATGTGAAGTATAGGTGTCAATAGAAATCAAGAGGTGCCAACATGTTTTTTTTCTAAAATTCTGATACTGCAACCAGGAAAAGAAATTCCTGTGGTAAAAATTACTCCTAAATTGGCAAAACAACAACTTAAAAAGTAGATAGCTGAAAAATACACAGCGGTTTCACAAAACATCATTAAAAGATTTAGAAAATGCAAACATGTCGGAGTTACTTTGAAATACAAAGAAGTGGAGACTTAGGTTGAAACTCTTTTATGGCTTCTACGTTTGACCAACAGATTTCACTTGAACATAATTACTGAGCCTTTGTTATCATATATTTCACTATTACAACTGGGAGGGCCTACCAAATCGAGCCACGCATTGGTGCAACTCCTCCTACCCTGGTACACAGCGGCTTGTTGTACACTCCAACTCAACACCAGGAACTGCACCAGTGATTAACATTACATTTTCCAACAACAAAAATGTAAAAATCCTCTGGGATTTCCACTTGGAGGTCACACCAGCTATGCAATAAATCTTACATTCTCTTTATCTGCTGCCTTTCCCCAAGCAGAGAGCATACCATCTTTTGTACAAAAGCCAGCACAAATGACCCCTTACTTTACAAATGGATCACACAATACAAGGTCTTAAAACAGAAACAAACATCCACACAAAAGCAATTTACCCATAGTAAAACCCATCCAAAGGTTGACCTTCTCCTGGCCTTTGAGACTGTGGCCTTACTTATATGTTTCGGATACAGAATTAGAAATTTGCTTTAATAATAATGTTATTGAGCCACACTCTCCTGAATTTGCCTGACCTTGTATGCTAAGTAAATCTGCCAGCTTTGTAGCTGTGGAAAAAAAAATCCACCCCCATACTGACAATCTTCAAACAAACAAGTATGTTTAGACTGGAATAGAACTTTCTGTAAGAGTCCCAAATAAACACACACGGAGGTTTTCCCACACAGGGTATATACATTGACTCACTGCCATAAAAAAAAAAAAAAAAAAATCTAAATAAAATCCCTGGCTATATAAATAAAATAAAAAAAAAGAAGATTGTGGCTGACTGCTTCTTGGTACGGTATCCAGATTTTACACAATCAAGAGCCAAATTTCAATAGCAGGTCCACCTGCCCAGACAAAAATAATTTTTTTTTTTTTTTTTAAAGATGTTTCACCCACTGCATCATATCCCTGCCAGGCTCTGCTCCCCTCGATAAAGAGACGTAACACTAAGCAGACTGTTTGCTTGGGGTGACAATTTATGTTTCCTTCTATTGTTAGCCACAGCTATTTCTATTCCTTTGTTCTGATGAATCATGTTATCTCTACAAAAATGTTTGGAAAGCTAAAAAATAATAAATAAAATGTTCAAAGAAAAATATTGACGCAGACTTGTACAAAAATAAAAGTGCCAATATGTTAACATTTTTAAACTATTTAACAGATTTGATGATAGAGCCATGAAATGCGTTTATTTGGAACTTTGAGAGTCCATAAGCTTTGCTCTCATTCCACTGGGACTTGCTCTAGCTAGCAATAACATTTTTTATAAAGATATAAAATATGTTCTTAGGGGGAGAAAAAATATATCATATTTATTAAAAAGATATATAAAAACGTTTAATAACTATACAAGATACACAAACAATCGGGAAGAGACTGCTGCATGCTGAGAAGTAAGTCGTAGGCACAAAATAAAAAATATAAAATAAAACATGTTATTAGAACGCTTTTGGCATACTGGTAAAACAACATACATATAGGTTAAAGTAGCACTTTTTTTTCCCCAGGTGGGGAAAGTCTAGGGCTGAGCAGATGGCTACCACCCAGAACATCACATATTGCAGTGGAACCTAAACAGAATGTTATATACAGTCACATTTATTGAAAGACATTTCTGTTAAACAAAGCAGGCAGGTTAACGTAGAATATTATCATGCAACAACAATCTTTAGATTCAAAAATTGGTGGATAACACTAAAGAACAGCAGAAAGTGTAAGGAAAAGAGGATTGGGAGTAGGATCGAGAGAGAGATAAAGAAAGAGCGAGAGAGTGGGATTGAGACGGAAAGAGAAAGAGAGAAAAGATAGGGAATAAAGTGGGAGGATTATGGATTAGAGAGAGAGGTGTGAGGTAGAGGTAGAACACAGACAGAAAGGCTGTGAGGATGAATATTAGATGAGAGTAGATAATAGTAGATGAGAGATAAATAGTAAAGTGGGAAGGAAAAAAAAGAATTAATAAAACACCGCTGGATACACTACAATATCCAGGTTGTTGGTTCTACTATGTATTTTAAGATTAATCTTATCATGTGGGTATTTAGGAAATACGAATATAAAAAAACATTGACAACAATAGATCTAACACAACTTTCAAGTGGTGGCTACTGCAAAAGGATGTGAAAGATGGAAGAAATTAAGAAGAAACATTCATTAAATACTACAATATGTCAGGGGGGAAAAGGTCACATGTACAAATGAGACATTTTAAGAATAAAAGGTTGTTTCATCTTCCTCTATGTAAAGAACAGCTCAGTAGAAATAAAACAGATTCCAAACGTCAAAATGGTTATTACAGTGATCATTTCTAGGAATGATCAGACTTATGGCGCATGGTAACTACAAACAGTTGGACTAATAATTATTATTTTATGCTTAATGTGCACAAACTCAACATGAAGGTAATCTAAATAATAGCATTTGGTTATTGTTACCAGAACTAGATTGTTAAAACACTGGATAGAATACAAAATAGTGTCTAACCTACCAAATAATGCTCTCTGTTGTGTAAATGTATAAATGATGAATTAATCTGATGGGGTTGGCGAAGAGCATTTGGATGGATATTAGTTACCAATATTCCATGTCCAAATTCACTCCCCTAAACTTAAGGAAAAATCTGTACTGTTGACAAGCCAAACGCAACCTACTTAATCCTATGATAACACGCCCTATTACCAGAACGCCATAATATGTTACGGCAATAAGGCATGTTCGGTGTGTCATTTAGGAATATGATTGAGTAAGATATAAATACTGTAGTTATGTGTAAAAATCTATTTTGGTGCAAACTTCTAAAATCAGAGCAATTACCATGGGAGAAAATTCAATGTTAATGCTCCTTTTAGCATATTGCCCCAGAATTGCATGTTAAAAAAAAATAAAAAAAATAAACTAAAACAAAAAACTAGGTTTGAGAGATCTGGTAGGCTTATCTACTCTGCAGTTATGGGACATGCTGGTTTTTCCTTTTCTCCCGGAGTTACACAGATTTCAAATATTGTTCAAAAACTCACACTGATCACGTTTATATTAAAGACTTCACCTGGTTAAAGGGACATTGAACTGGTCTTGGTGCTTTGTCCCTGTTTCTTTAAGCTTTCAATGTAGAAGATTGTAGTTTTAGATTAACTGCAATGTTTACATTGCCAGGTTAAGACTGCCTCTAGTGGCATGTGCATGAGGACATCCAGCATCAAGCAAAACCCTTTAGGAAAGCATTGACTCAATTCTTTCCTAAGGGGAAGGTTTTTGCACATGTGCATTAGGTTCCCAAATCAGCTGATGTCTGAGGAGTCTGACCCAGCACAAAGGGTGCTGGATTCCGGTAAGTAAATGAAAGGGTGTGCCTTTAACTCTTTTTATGTTAGTGGTAAGTATGACTACTTTTTACCTATCCACTAACCTTTCTATGTCACTTTTAGTCTTCTCTATATCAGTTGGAAGTCTAAATCGCAGTTATACGCAACCCTTTTTAACTCATGATTCTACATGATTAACAAAAGTGTCCTGCACACGATACAATCAAGTGCTCATTCTTGAAATTATGATTCCTATCATCTACCCAACTGGCCTATCCTCATAACACCCTGTAAGCTGATGGTAGATGGTGGGTCAACACAGCCAGAGCACATTGGTACTGACTAGTACTGTAGGCGAACTGCAGATAATTACACCAGTCACACTGTAGCCAGCAAGTGTATTAGTTAAGGTTATTTAGTAAGATATGGACTTCAGTGTAACACAAACGTTACAGCCTAATCAGTTTGCTCTATACAAAATGGGCAAGGACTGTAAAGTTTAAACAACAAAAGGGATATTATTTAAAATGCAAATTGTAGTCTATGTTTGTAGATTCCACACTTAGATCTTTTAAAGTGTCATTACCTGAACACAATTTAAGATATTTGAAATTATACAGTTCCTTTTCAGCAGCTGAAATTCCTTTGTACTTGCTCTGCTGAGCACTTCCTGGGCATGGGGGGTCTGCTGTAAGACAACAGAAAATGTAGAGCAAAGCCCACTAAAAAGTAATCATCTTCTTCTATAGAAAATGTAAGATGCTAAGGTTAATATCTGCTTTTACCACTACAGAAACTTTAAAGGGATACTATAGGCATCAAAACAACTTTAGCTTAATGAAGTAGCTTGGGTATTACATATCATGCCCCTGCAGGGTTACTGCTCAATTCTCTGTCATTTAATGACAATACAGACTTTTGTTTTATGTTTATGCAGCACACCTCCCGGCTATAACTCACACAGCCTACAGGAAAAAAAAAAAATAAATACAAGTTTAATTTTTAATAAAATGTTAACTTGCTTTAGAAGTTTTCATCCCCTACTCTGTGAATGCAACTTTAATCACATGCATAAGGCTCCTGCATGCTCTAGAATATGAACAACAGAGCAGGAAATAAGAAATTCTAATTTAATAGAATGTGCAATAAAGGAAGTTGAAACATTAGATGTCTCTTTACAGGAAGTGTTTCGAAAGGCTGTGTAAGTCACATGCAGGGAGGGGTGGGTATGGCTGTATAAACAAAGTGATTTAACACTTAAATGACAGAGAATTGAGCAGGTAGATTACAAGCTATTTTGGTGTCTATAATGTGCCTATTTTTCCAATTACCAGCAGTTTTTACACGCTTATATTCAATTTAAAGCATATTTCATATGTGAAAAGAAAAAATTTGAATCATACAGAACAGCATTTTTATAAAACCTTAATCGAGGTATAAACGTATTTTCTCTCACTTTAATTTCCTAAAGAGCAAGGGTTCATGGATTATTAATATTACGGAAAATTACTTCTCAATAATGTGGGATTCTGACTTGTGTACTAAGATTTAAAGGGGCACTGAAGTCACCCACATCACATCATCTCAATGAAGTGGTCGTGGTGCTGTGATCCTGTCATTTTAACCATGCAATATTTACTTTGCAGGGTTAAATTCACCTAGCCGCGCTCCTGTGCAAAATTCAGGCACATGATGCGGTAGATCACAGAAAAGCACTCAATGTTTCCATATAGGTAAGCTTGAATGAATGTGTTGTGTGCATCAGTTCAATAAAGCTCCTCTATGAGAAGCATTTAATTGGACCATCTTGGAGGGGGCCATGCTTGCTAAATGATGTCATGGGAGGCAGAGAGGTAAGCAGTGCCCAGGGAGTCTCAGCGTTGGAAAAGGGACGAGTAAAATCCTTTATTTCTTCTATGGCAAGAAGTGGCAGTGGGGACACCTGTATTTAACGAGGGACAGGGGTACTATATCGTTGGGAATACAGGCTTCCATTCCTAATTCTATAGTGATTCTTTAAGAATAGAGTTTGGTTGGTTGTTTTTTTTTTCTTCTAGCCCCCAGCCTACTGGAAATAGTTCTATAGTAGTACATTATTCTAGAAACCTTCATGACCATTTTCAAAAAGATATGATGGGGTTGTAAATTTGCAATTTTTAAATCGTCTAAGTTCCTATTCATTTTCAGTTGCTATCCCTAATTCTTGCAATTAATCTTGGATGGTTAATATTCCATGGTACAATGGAATAAAGGAGTCAACTCCTGAAAGCTCATCCATAAATTTTACAGAGGTAGAAAGTGATTTTTACAAAGTAGCCACATTGGAAGCATAACTAGATTTTAAATCCACATTGAACCCTGTAAACAAAGTTTTTGCGTTCCCTGCCAAATGAGCCTACTCTGGTATTTTGGCATCTTGTATACTGGAGTAATGCGGCTAATCCAATCTACACGACATACATTATACATACACACACACATCTGCACCCTCTTGAGTTCTATGGTTTTACATATCAGAAAATGAGAATCATCTGTTCCTTAGCAGATCTTTAGGAAATCAGGTAAATACAAACTCAGATGAACAATAACCCAGGACATACTACCCCATGTCACTATTTATTTAACAAAAATAAAGGCAAAATGGACAAGCCATGTGTAAAAAATTAAGTACACTTTATGATTCATTAACTTATAGAACCACCTTTAGCAGCAATAACTTGAAGTAATCATTTCTGTATTACTTTACCAGACTTTAGGGCACATTCTTCTTTACAACGTTGCTTTAATTCATTGAGGTTTGCTGGCATTTGTTTATGCACAGCTCCCTTATGGTCCCGCCACAGCATTTTAATGATGGTGAGGTCAGGACTCTGACTGGGTCATTACAACACCTTGGTTCTTTTTTTCCCAGCCATTTTGTTGTAGATTTGCTGGTGCTTGGGATCAGTCATATTGCATGACCTAGTTTAAGCCAAGCTTTAGCTGTTTGACAGATGGCTTCACATTTGACTCTAGAATATTTTGGTATACAGAGGAGTTCATGTCACCTCAATGGATGGAAGGTTCTCTGGTCCTGTGACTGCAAAACGATTCCAATTTATCATCCCCCCACCACAGTGCTTGACAGTTGCGTGAGGTGTATGTGCTCATATGCTGTGTTTGGTTTTTGCCAAACATCTCCATTTTGGTCTTGTCTGTCTAAAGGACATTGTCCCTGTAGTCTTGTGGTTTATCCAGATGCAACTTTGCAAACCTAAGCCATGCTCTTTTTTGAGAAAAGATGCTTTCTCCTGGCAACCCTTCCAAACAAACCATGCTTGTGTTGTTCTAATTGTATTATTATGAACATTTATCATGCTAACTGAGGGGCCTGTAGAGTCTGAGATGGAACTCTTGGGGTTTTTCAATTTCTCTGGACATTGCAAGGTCTCTCCTAGTGGTGAATTTGTTGGGACTTCCCACTCCTAGGAAGAATGGCCACTGTCTTGACGGTTTTTCGCACTTTTTAATATTTCTCACTGTAGAATGATGGACTATAAATTTCTTGGAAATGGCCCTTCCAGTTTAAAAGGCAGCAACAATTGCTTCTCTAAGATCATTGCTGATGTCTTTTCTCATTGGCTTTGTGTTAACACATGTCTGAATACTCCAGACCTGCAAACTGGCTTTTATAGAGGTGCTGATGATCAATTAATCAATGGCTTCACCATTTTGGCTTTTGTTTTTGTTAAATTAATCATGACATGGTGTAACATGTCATGTGTTCTTGTTCATATTAGGTTGTATTTACCTAATTTTAAGACAGCTAAGGAACAGATGATTATGATGTCCTGATATGTAAAGCCACATACTTCAAACTTGGTGTACTTTCTTATTCCCAAGACTGTTAATACACACACACACACACACTTCGTTGTAACCTCCTTTAAATATACACTTTTGTTTGGAATTACAATATTTAGCAATTATAAGCTTTCAAGGTTAATTCTCTTTATCAAATTAAAATATGTAACCATCCCCTGTGGGAAAGAGGAAGCATGTGTGTGTGTGTGTCCATTTGCTTGGGTACCAATTTGCTTAACCTCAAATTGGACTTACTGGCCTTGAGAAAACATGCATAAAATATAACCCAGCGATTACAAATGACTAATATCATGAGGAGGGTTTTTGGCAGGCCTTTCTGTTGATCAGTGCTTTCCCAGTATAGCATCTGCAGGACTTCTCAATATAGTAACACAGTGTGATTATGGAATGTGAGATAGCTCTATATTCCTTTAGAGCTTACCAATATTATTACAGGAGTATAGAACACAGCTTATTCTGTTATGCAATCACGTACACCATTTTTATTTATACGTTTCTGATAGTGATTTTGCTGAGAAAACAAAACAATAATGGAGAGACTTGTCTCGGCGGCGGCAGCAGCACGCTAATAAAATGCACCAAATGGAAGTACAGCAGCAGGTAGCTGTTGAAGCAAGTCATGATTAAAATCAAAGTCAATAGTTTCTTTAGGAAAGAGTGGGCCAAATCAATTTGTCAGGCCCAGTATTGGGCAGATGCACACATTTCTGTTTGGCATCCTGAACCGCTAAATCTGGTTTGTTTTCTAGAAAAACACTAGCCCTGAAAGCAAACACTTAAGAATGCAGAAGTACTCTTGGCCGGCATAGCAATGTGGCTCCCTTCCACGCTTTAGTGAGTATGACAGGAGGAGCTGCTCTGTCCTGAATGTATAATGCTGGACAACATGACACGAGTTCTGTTTATACAGACAGACAGGCCGTTTACTTACTGAATGGAACACATTCATATTGAACCTCCAGGTACTTGTATGTTCCCGGACAAGGGTCAGGAAAAACCTCGGACCCTGTGACCACGGTACACAGCGTCCGATTATTGCATCTGCAAACAGAAAGAAAGGAAGAGGTTAAATGGGATTCATTTCATGTAACTGCATGCAAAAAAAAAATAAAAAATAGATAGATAGAGGGAGAGTGTTTGCCACTAAATTGTGATTATTTTTAAGATTTCAAAAATAAATATACAAACAAATAAAAAACAGCGCTCATTCAGCTAAATTAAGAGAGATCTTAAATTTCAGATATGTGAGCCTTGCATCTGATTAGTACAAACTCATTGTTCAGTAAAAATAAATAAAAATAAAATTACAAAATAAACGGAATACAAAACAAAAGGGGGGGGGAGGTGAAACGTTTATCATTTTACAAATAAGACAAAAAACAAACAAATTAAAATTGAGAACTGTTATAAACGGAATGTATAAATTCTTGTTTTATCAATATTCTCATCAAATAGATTTTTCAGAAATAATCAGTGAAACGTGGCTGGAATAACAACACTACCCCTTTCCCACGGCCTCTGGAATATCTGCTTTGTGAAGAAGAACTTGTAGTGCAAGACGGGTGCACGCAGTGTGGGGAGCAAGACACATTGCATGTAATACCCAATTAACAATCCCTTTAAAATGAGGAGAGAATTGGATTAGCTGCAACAAACTGACAAATAAAATGGAACTTCAATAAATTACCAGCATTCCCATTATGAGTAAATTGACAGGTTGGGTGAGATTATCTAACAAGCAGTAAAAACACGTTTTCAAGCTGCGTACTATCCTTGAAAACAAATCTATATGTAAAATATTAATAGAGGCGTAAACCTGCCGTGACTGCTGCTCACAATCATCCGGGGTGCTTGACGTATTCGCAAAGACTTGGGATAGAATTAATTTGCCACTGGCAGGAGTTAAAAAAATATAAAACACATTCATTAATGATTTAAAATGGTTTACAGGAAATACTTTACAGTAATTGGAATCCCTATTTGTTCTGCAATAAGAGATTCAGAATGGTACCTAAAAGGCATTTCTTGATGATTAATGTTCTCAAAAACAGCATTAAGCTTATAAATTCCATAATGAAACTATGCATGTCGCTTTGCCCTGACATGTTAACCCCTTGTAGTCCATGGGCCCATTACATTAATTGGGATACTATAGTGTAGGAGTCTCCAAGTGTTTCAAAGAGTACTAGTCAGCACATTCAACTTCGCAAATGTAGTTCTCTAAATGTCATGCTCTTTTTTAATGGTACATGCAAATTCCAAAAATGTGTGTGTGTGTATGGGGAGGGAAAAGATGACACTTTTCATTCAAACTTTTCATGTCTTTCTTGTTAATACAGTTTGCAAATTTGTGCTAAAATAAAGTGCAAGGCTCTTTTTTCCTTTATTTTTTTATCATAATTGCCTCCTCATTTGCAAATTGACAAAAATGAGATTATTCAGAAAAAATATTTAGTGGAGTTACAATCCATCCCTTCATACTGGTAGCTGATAGATATTTTTTTTTCCAACACATTGGGCCTCAGATCAATCCTTTCTCTTTTAAGGAAAGAATGCTGGTATGGGTATATAATGGGATCGCACACAAATAAACACACACAGTCTTGTGCAAAGAGTACAATATCTCTAAAGTGCATAATAAAGGTGCTAAATGTACAACACAATAAGTAGTGTCTATGAGTGTCCCCAAACAAAACAGGGTGTGTGTGTCGGGAAGTCACCTAAACATACAAAATCTGCAATACCATCTTACCACCCCCTCTAGTCAAAGACCCATTTATTGTGGCAATGGATGTAGAGTAGCCCACGTTAGAAAAAACACAGGAATACAAAACAAGAAGGAAAAAAAAAAAGGTTCAAGGCACTAGCTCCGGACAACCTCCAAACAGTGGAGGACATAACAGAACTATAGCAAACGAGACATTATTAATTCTGAGATCAAAAACAACTCTTCAAACAAAGTCACCATTGATCATATGTTTACTTTGTTTTGTCGTATCTGGACTTATGTGTTGATTTTTTGTCTTTATTCTCTCTATTGCACAACACTGCAAAATATATTGATGCTCTAAAAGTACAAAACAATAATAATATAGGCATTGATTTAATATTTTTGGATAAGCTATTCAAATTATCACAATCTGTTAGAAAAACTTTTCTAATTATTTACTTACAAAACGTCCCATAGACTTTAATGGAGACTTCTGTAGATAAAAACCTTTGAAATGTTGCTCTACAGACTGCAATCATTTGAAAGGCTTTTCCAAAAGAATTAAATTGAGGTCATAGTTATTTATTAAGAGCAAATCTGGGATGAAGTAGTAAAATTAAGGCAATCAACTGGAAACTCCCTTCGGTTTCCATGGTGACCACTCCGCAATTAGAACTTTGCCCCAGAATGACTTGGTTTCCTCATATTGACATTCAAATACGTTTCTTGTATTTTGTTGTTGTTAATTTTAATTGTTAGAGATTTGAGGCAGCAAAGAGCCCTCTTATATTGTATAATTAAAGTTGTAAAGGTTTTCTTTTTGTAAAAGAGCTTATTTTGACCACAACGTAAAGTAGCACAATGCAAAACAAATTGCGTGTATTGTTGATTATATATTTAGTTATTACATGTTGCTGAGCGTGGAATGATGGAGAGAAGATTCTATTCTCAATCTATTGTGCAAAGTGTTTTAATCAATATTCTTGTTCTACTGATTAAGCTGGAGCTTCTGTTTTGGCTAGATAACATTACTTTGCCTTGTCATGCTCCAAAAACTATTGGGAATCTTCATCCGATCATTAGATATGCTACAATAAAGAGATGGTGTACTCGCTTTCTTCCTTAAATTACTTCTTCACTGTGCTATCGCTACCCATCTCCACTAGAAATTATTATTAGTGCTCCCCCGAAAGTGCCTCTGCAGCTATGTCTCTGGGCCATTGGATGCCATTCTCAACTGAGGTTTCAGTTAGAAAATATAAATTAAGAAAATGTCATTATCTCCTGCCAGGGGCCATTATTCAGCAATATTCTAAGAAAGATTAAAAATGCAGCAGGAAAATTAAGACTTAGTATATGATGACACCAACATAAAACAGACAAAAGGCTCCCGTTCTGGGTAAAGGACCCATCATACAGAACACCAATTATATCAAAACCAATCATATAGAACACTTGTCATGTGAGAATAATTTACAGTTGTACATGCCACCCGTGCCTTTATAATTGCATTGTCTTTGTAGTTACGATTATCTGTGTCTGAAGCCAAGACCCTTTAAACAAGCTCAATTTGCAAAAGAATAAGCAGGTAAGTTTAAAAAAATATATAATAATTTTTTTTTATCAAACATGAAGACAAAGTGCATTCACGTCTTTCTTCAGTGTTCCATCATTTTTTTTTTTTTTCCAGCATAGGCTAACAAGATCCTAAAATGTAGGTTGCTCAATATATTATGTATGGTGAAACGGAGGAAATTAAGTTTAAAAAAAAAAAAAAGGTCCAATTAAAGTGAATGAACAACACTAAACAATCAACAAAAACACCTTAAATATAAAGTAAACATGAAATTGGAAAACTAAATGTAGTGTAATTAATAGGATTACCTTGAGATACTTGATTTTGATTTGTTATTGCCCATTAAGTGTTATTATTACACATTAGCCACTCTTATTATTTTTACTCAAGGAGGGAGTTATAAACGCTGCCTGTTGTATCCAGAGTCAATGAAGTTTCACGTCTCCAGAAGAGAAGGTGATTCTAGGTAAATGTTACTTAACCTGCTCCCCCATATTAGGTTATTGACAGCTGTACAACCCACGGAGTGTGACAACCCAGTGTTCGGCTCTCCAACACTAGAGAGGTTAATCGCCAGCCATAAACACTGCGCCGTTCTCTGACCATTTGCGCATTTTAGTATTTGTGTGCTCTATCAAATTGGGGAATTACTTACAGAAATGTTCACCCATTGCAGCCTGTATATGCAAATACATTCATATTTAGAAGCCAGAAAATTGGAACTCGCAATAGGATGCCGTATTTAGTTCAAATTAGCAAGAATATAGATTCTGCACTGTACAAAAGATGCAATATAATAAGCGATGACCTTGGATGCAATCTCTGACTTTTTCTCAATAACCCTCGCTAATTATCTGCAAAGTTAGAGGCCTTTTGTGGCAGGTAATTTTTCTTGCAATGGGAGATTTTTGGCTTTTCAATATTTAATTAGACTTGTTATGATATAAAATTCTTACACACATACATGCTCTTCAATTTTCAGACTGTTCTTCCTAATTATGTTCAGATTTAGATTGGTCATCTTAAAACCACCTCTCTCTTATAATTATTTACTCCTTAAAGATCACTCAAAGGAGAAAATATTTTTTACCTTTATGGCTCTTGTGTTCCACAAATTGCTTTTCTGGTCCGTTAATTACGCACTTAGAGGATTAGAGCGCACCATAATGCAAAGGAACCTGCATTCAGGACACATTTTACAGGATGGAAAAAAAATATATAAAATCGTTTTATGTAAAGTTGCCCAGGAGAACAAGCTTTTTTGGTTACCTTTTTTTAATCAACAGAAAACTATACAGCAAGATCTGTGTTGATTCCAGAGGGTAATAGTGGTGATTCATTTGTGTAACTCAACAAACCACAAGAGATAAGAACAGCCAGCGCTGAATTAATTATAATGTCTACAACTAACTAGCATCAAATTCTTCCAACACACACACACAAAAAAAGTATTTCTGACTTCTAAACCTTTTACAAGTCACTCTAACCCACACACAGCTATGTCAAATGTGTACTCCTTAGAAATAGTACATATTCATTTAAACACACAGGCACAGAGGTTAAAGATGGAATCAGAAAAGTTACAATTAGATGGTTTTAACCGGCATTAAAGGGACACTATAGTCACCAAAACAACTTTAGCTTAATGAAGCAGTTTTTGTGTATAGATCATGCCTCTGAAGTCACATTGCTCAATTCTCTGCCATTAAGGACTTAAATCGTGCTGGTCTATGTTTATGCAGCTCTAACACCACCTACCCTGCCCTTGACAGGCAGGCTGCATTAAAACAAAATGGTCTCATTTTCAATCAGATGTTAACTTACTTTAAAAGTTTGTATCTCCTACTCTTTAAATTTAACTATAATTACATACAGGAGGCTCATGCACTTTCCATTAAACGAAATGTAAACATTAGATCTTCCTTTACAGGAAGTGTTTAGGTAGGCTTTGCATTTTACTTGCAGGGAGGTGTGGTTAGGGCTGGATAGGGCTTGGTAATTTAACTCCTAAATGGCAGAGAATTGAGCGGTATAATCTATACAGCAAAACTTCTCCATTAAGCTAAAGTTGTTTCGGTGGCTATAGTGTTCATTTAAGGGCAATTTCAAGTCCACAAGTAGTTTTGGTTTAAGGAAACCATGTGGTTTTTTGTTTGTTTGTTTTTTTAATAAGAAATGTCACACTGACAAGGTTCAAAGTGAATTAAAAGTGAATTTCAAATTTAGGATCATAAGACCTGACCTTGAAAAATCCTCTAATTCTCTAAATCTATGCTTTAAGTTCAACTATTTTAGCCTGTTATTGAGACCAATTGTGACTATGCTGAACGCAAACACTGCACCCCTGGGGTTCAGTGCATACACGAGCTGCAAACCCACATCACAGCTTGGAGATCCAATAATGTTGCAGGCTGGCCCAGTCGACAAGGGCTGTCCAGGTGCAGAGTGTTGTTGAGGTGAGCACGATTGTATGTGCAGAAACTAGCTCCTCTGTGAGTATTATTTAGGGACTTTTTATTTATAGTGTCCATAGAAGCAGGCGAAGGGGAAAAAAATCAACAGCAGTACAAGAGTCCCATAATAAGGAATGTACCACCAGATCTGCTACTGCTGGAAAATATTCTGGCATTTTGAACTTTCCTTAGGAATCTGAAAAAGTCACACTGCATCAACATTCTTCACAGTACCAAATATGTGGGGTACCTTGCCAAAATATGTTTTGCCTTTGTTTCTGTTGCTAAAGTTTACCGATCACAAAAATGTATTGGACAAGGTCACATTCATGTAGATATACCAATTCAATGTTGAATTCAAATGTTGTGCTTCTGAGATTGCAAGATATCGCAATTCAGTTGTAAATGTGCTAAATAATTAACTATAGATGGCTAAAAAATCAGAACCAGCGTATGCAAAGTAAAAAAAAAATTAATTTATCACAAGTAATTTTGGGGGGAGAATTGGTAAAATCAAGTCACAACTCAAACAGATATTTCTGGTAGTTTCTCTTATTTCAGGAAAATCTTTGTAATTCCCAAATCCTATGCATTTAAATACACTGTAGAAATTGGATTTCCCCCCAGAAAGTCAACAGGGCCAAAAGAAGGCCACTGGTTAGGAATTTTAGTATTAAGTTGTAATTAACAAGTCCGATTTAGTTTCAGAACTGCTTCTTGACTTCTGGCAAAGAATGTCTAGTCAAGGGGTAAAAATCCCGTCAGAAAGGGTTATGATTTCATCATTTTATTGGACTGCTTGCCCCCACAGGAATCTTAGGGGTTTATGCAATTAGTGTCCCATCTCAGCGATTCTCGATATGGAATGGCGAGGGAAGTAAATAAGATTCCTTTCAGGCGAGCTGTGTGCGGCCAGCATGAAACAGCTGATAAGAAAAAGCCGCATCAGGTTCCTTAAGGTGTCTGTGGAATGTGAACAGAAAGCCTCAAGCAGCCAAAAATGTCATTACCCCAAACGCTACCTGATAATTCTTCCTCCAGGAGGGACCCTCTGTGTTCACCTCAGTCACTTACATTTTGCAGGAACGATAAGGACAAAGAGAAAATGATGGCTTTCTTATCGGAGAATTTAGCATGAGAATATGCACAGAACACATTTTTGCAAACATAAAGGCTCGGTCAAATTTAGCTGAAGTTAAATGTTACCATCTAAAAAGAAGACTATTTAAAGCTGAGCTCAGAAAACAGACATAACAAATCCCCCTCTGGTATTAAACAAAGATAAAATCTCTGACATAGCTTATGAAAAGATTACTTTTTTTTTTTTGCTGATATGCAAATCCATACAAAGAGAGAAAAACACGATAAAGCTTCTGCTGTTTGAAGCCTAAACACATTATCACACGCTCCTTTAAATGGCTCCTGTTATGCAGAGCAGAAAGAGCGTTTCTCTGGGTAAGAATGAAAGATTCCGTTCTCCACCAAAATTAAAATAGCAACATAGAAAAGCAGTCAATACAATAATGTGCACTTTGCCAGAGGACGCAAAGTTATAATGTCATTATTTAGCCATTTCTTGACCATCACTAATGTAATTGTATAACAGCCACTTGGATATGCGTTTTCACGTTTGGCCTTGGAGCACAGATGCATCTTTTTACTGTAATTTAAGGAAAACATAAAAAAAAATGGGATGTATTGGTGTTATCTCTGGGACATATGTGTTACGATTGGCTGATGCACACCGGAGGAGCATTATCAGAGTTCACTTTCGAGTGTTTCTTTAAAGTTGCCTTATTTACTTTATGTTAAAATTCTAACATAATGCTCTATCTATATGTATCAAAATTATTATACACAGACTCAAAGAAAATAACCATTATGCATTATAATTCAGTAGAATCAGTCGAGACTCGAGATATGGCAGTTGGTGCATCCTATCCTCTGCGACCTTTGTCACATGTTTTTAAAATCAGGAAAGAATAGTACTTCTATGAAGAGGGCATGGGAATATCAGAAGAGGAGGGAGGTTTGGGAGATATAATGCTTCAATGAGATTGAAGGGAGAAAGAGCCCTTTAATGAAAGGGAGAGGGCAGGAGATACAAGCTTTTTTTCTATATACTTATATTTTAAACATACAGTACATGCACATTTATAAATATGAAAGTAATTTTAGTTCATATAATATATTGCCTGAAAGTGTTGTTGGAATGCCTGTTTGATGTCGTCTTAACCCACCGTACACATTTCCATATTAACCGCAATGTATTGAATGTTTCCAATCATCGTATGTCACCAACAATGCATCTGGACCATAGGTAGTAACTGAAATAACGGAATGTGGATAAATGTTGACAGTGAACATATCTAGTCAATGGGCGTTTTTAAAAGGAAAAAAAAAGGTTTTGTAGATGAATTCCCTACAAGCCTCTCCGCTTTCACACGATCAGGTGCAGTACAGGCAATGAAAAGGTTAAATGAGAGTGAGCAGCAACTGGCCGTTACTCAATAGACTGCATTAGATCGTAGCAGCAGATTGTGTTCTGGGCTTATTTCATAGTGACCTATAAAATGTTAGAATGCACTGCATTAAATGTCTGCTAACACTGTGTCTGGGAGTACAAGGCATTGTGCTGTGAAGCGGCAAACACGGTACTCATTGGAGAAACTAGCACGCACACGCATGTCAGTGATATAAACAGGGTGAGGACACTAAATAATGGATAAGCAGATGAAAGATCATCCAGTGCCTCCTGAAGGTCTCTGCATTATTGTTTAGTGCACAGTACCAACAAAGACACACTTGCATGTACACAAACCAACAATGTCATGCCACTGCATGCATACACACACTATGCTGTGCATATGAGTGCATATGCCATACCATACACACCTGCAACCTACGTATAAAGACATCATCCCGTGTATACACAACCTATGTAACCAATAAACACATGCACAAACCCTTGTAAAAATGTATCAGATGCCTTTAAAATGGCTCCGTAAGATTATATTTTCAAAAACAATCCCAGAATACCATGCAAACTTAGAAATACATGGTCCTATTAAATAAATTGGGTATTAGAAACATAGAAACATAGAATGTGACAGCAGATAAGAACCATTCGGCCTATCTACTCTGCCCAATTTTCTAAATACTTTCATTGGTCCCTGGCCTTATCTTATAATTAGGATAGCCTTATGCCTACCCCACGCATGCTTAAACTCCTTTACTGTGTTAACCTCTAACACTTCAGCTGGAAAGCAATTCCACGCATCCACTACCCTCTCAGTAAATTAATACTTCCTGATATTATTTTTAAACATTTGCCCCTCTAATTTAAGACGATGTCCTCTTGTTGTGCTAGTTTTTCTTCTTTTAAATATAATCTCCTCCTTTACTGTGTTGATTCCCTTTATGTATTTAAATGAAATGATAGGAAAAAAAATTATCTAAATTTGTTTTTGGTTTTTTAAAAAGTCCCATGTCAATTTTAGATTTCTTGATTACCCTCTGCAATCCTTAAATGCATAGATAAATATCTTAAACAAAACTGTACCCCTTTCATTGGTAAAGGTTCCTTATGTTTGATATCCCAGGCCATTGTATTATTTAATTTTGCAGACTCAAGCCCAGACAAACATCCCAGCAACTACATTTAATGTCTGAAACAACCATACAATACAAACGTTGCTGCAGGGTGCATTTTTTCTTTACATCCTCTTAAGCCTATGCCAATGATACCCTACGGGGTCTCAATGAAAATGCAAAAAGTCACTAAGGTCAATTTGTTGCCTTAGTAACAACTATAAGGGACACTGCTAACTGGTAAAATATCACTTAATCAAATAGCTAAATGGGAAGCAATCTAAAGCTATCAGAGCCAAGTCCTGAGATAGAAGATTTATGTTTTAATACTAGAAAGTGGGTTACAACGCCAAGACATAACTTAAAATGTATTTAACCCCTCAATGCTGACCAGCTATTGAAAACAATTAATTTGATCTACTAACCCTAATTTGATTAACCATATTTCGAGGGGAGTGCCCGACAAACGCATCTTGCGCAAACATGCACTTTCCAAGGTATTGCTAAACTCCAATTCTCATAATGCCTAGAGCGCCCCAAATATTTGTCAAGCATGGGATGGTATTTCAAGTCAATCAATAAAACGATTTAAGGTTTGCAGCTTACCCACTTGTCATTCAAGAGTTTAAACAGAGGCCATGCAACTGTAGCATGTGTAGCGCCGCCTGAGTTGGATGTCTGAGAATTTACAAATATAACACCGTATCTGACTCAAAGGAAAAGTTACATTTCTTCAGACTTAAAGGCCCCATAAAATCCCTAGCACCTGGAAATTCATACTGACTATTTGATGGGCTATTGACACGTTATAGTTATTAGCAGTTGGCTTGTTTGCCACGTTTCCGCACAGTATGTCTGCTTATACTTTTCAGGTCCCAGACTTCCTTCTATCACCCACCGCCTCCTCTTTATTTTACAAGTGCCTAGCGTCTATATTTTCAAACGTTTCTGTACTACATCACATCATACTTATTAAGCGTTCCCATGACCTCCTTAGTCTGCTCATTTTTTTTGTATACGCCACTCGAGTTTACAAAGTTATATTCAATGAATTTTCTATAGCGATATGAACTTTAACAAGCATTTTAATTGCCCCACATAGGAAGGCACATCACCATTCATTCGGCAGCACCAGTGTGAAGTAAAACCCTCACTCTCAATCTATAGCACTCACAGACCTCTCAGCTATTTGGCAAACGCAGCTTGGTGATACCCAATGCAATTAATTATATTTTTTGATGTTAATGCTCTCTGTCACTTTCAAGCTTTTCTCTTCTTTGATGAATATTTAAATCATATTTGAATAAAAATAATCTTGGTTACATTTCATATTCAGAAATCATCACCGCTTAATAAAGGTCTTCACAGCGAACACCAAGATAAATGGCTACATGAACACATATATAAGAATTATAAATTGTCTCAGTAGATGTTAAATTTTGCAGCATAAGAATAATAAAGCCTACATCCAAATGCACTCACTTTTCACACTGGACTGTGCAATAAGATTATACTGGTGTGTAATGGAAGAGGGACCAAATGGAGCAACTTGGCGCCAGAGTTGCCCGCCGATTCTGGACATTATTATAGTGATAAGTACTTTGTATTTTTAACAAGTTTGTTTGGATGATATATATTCAGGACAAAGCATTACTGACACTTTATCAGAATTGCTAAAATGGAAATTGCAGACAATTGAATAGGAATTGCATATTTTTTTTATTATTAAAGGACTTAATCTGAAATTGTTTGCTCTCCTCTTACAATCATTTCTAGTGACTGCATCAATTGAAAGAAATACCCAGTGCTGACACAACCTAGAGACTTAAATAGGAGGTTGCATTGCTTTACAATTGTCAATGGAAGATATTATTAGTGCTGGTAAAGGTGTGAATACCCGAAAAGAAAAAAAAGTGTTGCCAGATATAACTAAATGTTGTAATTTAAAACATTGGTGGCTGTCATATGCTAGAATCTCTGTAAGGGATACCAAAGGCTCCCCATCACATCTATGTTCTCCCTTTTAGAAACAAATTTATGATCTATTTTATTAAAGGACCACTATAGTGCCAGGAAAACATACTCTTTTTTCCTGGCACTATAGTGCCCTGAGGGTGCCCCCACCCTCATGGCCCCACTACGGTGGCGCTGAAGGGGGAGGAAGGGGTTAATCCCTTACCTTTTTCCAGCGCTGGGCTCCCTCGGCGCTGGGGACTCTCCTCCCTCTTCTGACATCCCTGGCTGAATACGCATGCGCTGCAAGCATCCTCAATGCTTTCCTATGGACGCCGGCGTCTTCTCACTGTGAAAATCACAGTGAGAAGCGCCTCTAGCAGCTGTCAATGAGACAGCCACTAGAGGCTGGATTAACCCGTAGGTAAACATAGCAGTTTCTCTGAAACTGCTATGTTTACAGCAAAAAGGGTTAAACCTAGCTGGACCTGGCACCCAGACCACTTCATTAAGCTGAAATGGTCTGGGTGCCTATAGTGGTCCTTTAAGGTGGCTCCCAACAACAGTTTAACTTCAACAACAACTCTACGACAACCTACAGCTGTGGCAGATAATGTTAGGAATTGTAGTCCAGCTGACACAGGGGTGAGCAATGATGACAATGCTCTACCTGAATAACAGAAGTTGTTTTTGTTTTTTATTTTTTACTTATAGTAAACATTAAACCTGTAGAAAATAATAATTCCCTATTTCACACATTACATAAAGGCTGTGTTTTGCACAAGTTCCAGGGTGTAATAATATCACATGCCATTGTGACATTGTGAGTATTTAACATGTAATCTAAAAAAAATTAGAATATCTAAACTAAATTAAAGCGTTATAATTATGTTACAATATACTGTATCACGGTAAGTTTGTTCACAAGATTATTTCCTCAAATATTGTCACTATATATTATCCTCAAATACACAGTATGGACATAATGCAAATATAAGAAAGACTGTGGCCAGTTTTGCATCACACAGAAAAAAAACCCGATAATTTATTTGTAAAGTTTAATGTATAATATTCTGTGTGCCTCTGGCGAAGCTCTGTCAATTATTAGGTTTAATGGGACAATATAAAAGGTAGCTGGCATGTACTCACAGTGTAAAATAAATAAAGCTTTTAGAATTCTTATTTATTTTTTGTTGTGTTTTTCTCCCCCTTTCAATGTGTGGCTTTGCACTTCCCTTATATTTTAATAAAGATAACATTAAAAGAGGAAATGAAGACAGATACTTTCAACAGATAAGAGTCCTCAGTCCTGTCTAATCATAATATTTTAATTATTAAACAAAAATATGCCACAATCAAAAGATAAATAGATTAAAAGGTGACATCTAATTAAAGGTAGCTTTATTCTTTGGGTACCAAAACAAAACTATATATAAATGTATTATTATTTTGCAGGGAACATTGGTTTTCTGCTTGAGATTTATTTTTTATTTTGCTAAGATTGTACACAAACTGTTTAGTAAAAAAACAAAAAAAAAGATCAATTAAAATTGTCTGCAGAACTGTGTGTGATTTAGGGGTCAAAGCACAGATCTTCATTAACAGTAAATGCAGGCATCTTTATCCGTTCCAGTAGCTGCACAGGACTTCGCAACAAAGGAGCACAACTCAAAATGACATGTAACAATTCTCCCAATCAAAGCACAGGGATGAGTCTCCTTCATTATCGCAAATTATTGTGCAGTTTAGGAATAATTGGATTCAACATCCAAACTCCTCTGCCCAACTCTAAAAATATTTTTAAATAAATATTGCAGATTACAAACATAAAAAGCATGTTTTCATTTTAACTCGCGCTTTGCTATTCTATCCATACCTCTCAAAAACGCAAGGCTCCTGTAACATTGCTGCACAGCAAAATATGTTTAAAATTATATGGTTTATTCACTGGTGTAACTGGGGCAGGCATAAAAGTTATCCTGGAGAGGGGGGTAGGATGTTGCTTGCTAACATACTGAGGAGTTGGCTTTCCAAACTGTTTGAGAGATAGACAAGCTATACATATGCTGCAGCAATGCTTAACGGGACGCTTGTGCAACATTAATAAATGCAGCAGTTAAGGTGCTTTAGGGGTTAACAGAGTATTCCCTGCAAGTTCAAGATAAATTGGTATGAAGTTGCATCTTCCCAGTTATCTGTTTGACAGCACAAAACCGAAAAGAATGGTCATAGTGCGTTCTGCATTAAAATGCTTCTCCGTGAGAAGCACCATAATGGCTGAGAGACCATTAGTACTAATGATCTCCAGGTGGTCAGAACGGAGTTGTGGCAAAGGGCCTTAAAGGAACACTATAGTCACCTAAATTACTTTAGCTAAATAAAGCAGTTTTAGAGTATAGATCATTCCCCTGCAATTTCACTGCTCCATTCACGGTTATTTAGGAGTTAAATCACTTTGTTTCTGTTTATGCAGCCTTAGCCACAACTCCCCTGGCTATGATTGACAGAGCCTGCATGAAAAAAAAAAAATAAAACTGGTTTCACTTTCAAACAGATGTAATTTACCTTAAATAATTGTATCTCAATCTCTAAATTGAACTCTAATCACATACAGGAGGCTCTTGCAGGGTCTAGCAAGCTATTAACATAGCAGGGGATAAGAAAATCGTAATTAAACAGAACTTGCAATAAAGAAAGCCTAAATAGGGCTCTCTTTACAGGAAGTGTTTATAGAAGGCTGTGCAAGTCACATGCAGGGAGGTGTGACTAGGGTTCATAAACAAAGGGATTTAACTCCTAAATGGCAGATGATTGAGCAGTGAGGCTGCATTAAGCTAAAGTTGTTCAGGTGACTATATTGTCCCTTTAAAGCCTGATGTATATTTAAGGGCATAAGCGTGGGTTGGGACCAATCTATATTAGAAGTGCACTATAGCAGTTTTTATATATAATGCTGAAGTTTCAAGTCCTTGAATGCATCTACACAAAACTCTATACTGGCTTCATAACATTCATTAGTAAACCATCTTCCAAAGTACCTCCAGTCACCAGATCTAAAAACAACGTCTTCTTAATATTTACTTAAGTATAGTTTGAGGAGGTCCTTCCTCCCTTAAAAAAAACTAGAGGTTTTTCCTCTTGAAGAATATTTGAAGGCTTGTAGGATGTAGCATACCATAGTTGTGGAGGCAAAGACTGGCCTTACTCAACGCAAAGCCATCTAGATAAATACAATTGTGTGTCTGTGTGTGAGTATACATACATACACACACACACACACACACACACAAAACACGTAGATTCGACATCAGCAGTAATTGATTCTATGGGCAGAGGGCAAACCACTGCAAAAAGAATGTGAACGTCAGTCTATAATACGGAAAAATAGAAAATAAATATGGTTGTTTACTAGTTTATTTAAAGGAGATAAATGTTGGGAGTTAATCCTGCAATTTGTTTAATAAAATACTGGAATATTCCAAAAGATATTAAACACGTTTTAAAAGCTTTCATCAAAAGCTTACAGCCTATGTTAGCCTAAAAAGAAAAATCACTGATTGATTTCGGAGTTCATGATGACCTTTTCTGAGAAGAGAAGGACAAAGTGACACTTCACTCTAGGAAAGCGCGTGTTCTTGCCATCATTCGGTCTCTTAGACTCCGTTTTAACAAGAGAAAATAAGAGCTTTAAAGTCAAGTGGTTTCCATATCACATGTCTCTCCCACACCTTGAAGAGGGAGGCAAGTGAATGATGAATATTTCATATTTACTGGCAGGATTACATAGAAGGATATTTACAGGAAGGCTTCTAGGTAAGATCTGGCTGTGTTTTTCTGCCTTTAAAAAGTAGCCACAAAACACATCTGATTTAAATCATAGACAGAGATACATGACTTCATACAAAATGCCTTACCTTTTTGACACGATTTTGTAAGCATCTGAAAGGTGGCAGTTTACGTTCTCCATCTGAAAGGGATCCGCATCACAGATTTTGTCATCTGTACGACCATAGTTGGCACTTTCAATCATTATGACATCACTTCCCGGACATCGGAGATCCAGGTTATACCCTTCACAAGAAAGCTCCCGTCGGACCAGACCAAATGGTAATGCTGCACGGCTAAACCCTAAAGAAAAAGGAAAGACAAAAATAAGAACATTTTTATAAATTCCAGTTTTTAGGGGTGAAATAAATACAGCAATTGTTTAACATTAGAACACTGTATTGTGTATGTAGCAGTACATTAATATATGCAGGTTTCCATACAGTTGTGTCATATGAACAAACATTTTGCTTTAAAAACGGCAAAGCAAGGAAGGCAATCTTCGGAGTGCATTAAAACAATTATTGTTGGTATTGATTAGTACTTGTTTAATAACTGGACATTATGGCTAACTGCTCTCGGTTTCAAGAAAAATGCTTTTACAAGACTCCTGTAGAAACACATACTGGGGGGATCTTAATGAAGGCATGCGTCTTACCAACTTATACAATTCTCCCATTCCACCAATAATGTAGAAATACACTCATTCATGAAGCCAAATACAGAACAAAACACACACACACACACACACACACACTATATATGTATTGTGTGTGTGTGTTTTAAATAATTACTTACTTTTAAATAGTCTAGTCCCAAGCTCAGACAGAAAGAGTGTAATTGTGATGGGGTAAAATGATGTAGGTGTATATTCAGAGATATTTATTTATTTATTTATTTTAAATATATTAAAATATATCTGATGTCAAAAACAGAAGTTAAAGGAAATATGAATTTATTTTATCTCCCGACCCCTTATAATATCTCTTTGATAAAACCTTTCTTTGCAGGTTTTTCAAACAACAACAAAACAGATTTACAAAGAGTTCAGCATCCAGCTGTGTAATTCAATCAGCCCCACAATGCAGACAGATAAGGAAAGCTGGTTGGAGGCCCAGAGAGAGGGGAAATCGATGCCATGGCTTTCAGTTCTGTCTGATCAGCTACTTTTAAACTCTCAGACTAGAGTTCCACCAATGCATTATCTTACTTGGCCAATATAGGTGGTGGCTGGAATACTGACCCATGATGCATTACTCTCTGTACAACAAGAAAAAAAAAAAAAGCATAACTATCATGTTTCAGAGTATGCTTGGGAAAAGCCAATGGGGACATGTTTTTATTTGCCAGCCCTGACAACCAGAATGTATTATTATTAAACATTATTCAACACTAAAAAAAGGACTTTTCACAAACAGCACAGACATGTTCTAAACTTGACACTGCAAAGAAAAACACACAACAAAAATAAACCCCAAAAGGCACTTTTCTGCACACGCACATTGATAAAGAAACTTCAAAAGTTCTGCTATATTTCTGGCTTGACTAATTAAAATCTACTCGTCTTTAATTAAAGTAAACCTGTCCTGATTGGACTAAGTGACAACACTTCAACGGTCAAAGTCCTCCTCATACCTTTTTAGTCTGTTTGCTAAAGTATGCAAAAAAAAAAAAAAAATTACAAAAAATTAAAGAATTGAAGAGTGCCTGATGCCTTAGCTAGACATACTAAACCACTCACATAACAAGAAGAGACTTTGCCCATCAGGGACCTCTCATGCTTCTCAATGAGGGTTCTTAAATGAGAACTATAGTGTTAGAAATACAAAGCTGTATTCCTAATACAATCGTGTCCCTCTGCCCCTGCCTCACCGCAATCAAAGGGTTTAAAACCCCCTTAACACTTACCCAAGGCCAATGCCCAAGTCCTTGATGCTGTCTCTGTCTCCATGCTTTCCTATGGCGAATTTAAGATGCTGGTTGTCCTCATGCAAATAATGTATTTTTATTTAGACTCCCGTGGAGCTGACTCCCATGATGTCCTCCAACTCTGTAGCCAATGGCCGATTCCAATGCATTTTGGACTGATTATATCCAAATGTTAGGAAAGCATTGAATTCAATGCCTTCTTTTGAGCTGCAACATCACATGACTGAGTTTTACTCAGTTGTGGCAAAGAAAGTGCCTCTAGTGGCTGTCAGGAAGACAACCATTAGAGGTGTGTTTAACCCTGCAATGTTTTGGAATTAAATATTGTTTTCATAAAGATATAGTGCTCCTGTCCATAGTTAATTTCTCTGTCCGCCCTGCAACATCATCGAGGAGGCATGGCCTCTTCCAGCGATAGTGCAATCCAAAGCTCCTATAAAGGAGCCTTGAGGAGCTGATGCACTTTGAAAAGTGCAATGTTTTACAGTGCAGGTTTAAAAGGACATTGAGATGAAGAGGTCTGGGTAACTTTAGTGTCCCTTTCAAACTACAGGGCCAATACAGAAAATCTATGCTCTGTGCAACTGGTATATTTACGAAGAAACAAATCACACATGGATCCATATCAACATCAGCGAGAAGAATATATAAAGGGTGGCGTCCATGTTCATAATTTATATTTCTAAACAATTATTTTCATTACGCTTACAACTACATCAGCGCCGTGGCCGATCACATATAAAACCCATCTCGTTGCACTCAAGTAATGTTTAGTGTGAGCATTTCTAATTGCTGTTTTTTGTGGCAATGCCATTATAGTCTCCATTTTTATTATTGGTTGCTAAAGCACAAATAAGAAAATTCAACACGAACCTACCATCACTCGATTTTTTTATTTTATTATTATTTTCAACCCCCCCCTTTCTTTTTGAGTGGCATCCGGTTGGTACATTTTGCCTAAAATATTTTCATCTGATGAGTACAGGAGCCCCAGCAAACATCACTAAACACTGCATGACTGAATTAATTTCACCTCTCACAAACCAATTAGAAAGAAAAATGTTTATGGAAATTAAGATTCAATGTAAAGACTTTGCTCACAAGGTGACATGCAAACAATGTTATGTTAATTAGCTCCCTACATTAGCTCATGTAGAGATTTTTTTTCCATTTTTTTTTTTATTGCAAATCAAAACTATAATCAGTGGTACTTGTCTTATGTTTAATTGCCTTCAAATATATCCCTGGCAGGGAACAGAAGCTTTCCTGTGGTCCTCAATATGTGAAGGGATATTATGGGTTGATTGTTGTAATTGGACCTGCAATTTCAGACACTAGACCAAGATCAGCCAGGACACGGCACCAGCACATTTATTACCATTTCAAAATAAAAATAAAATTAATCAAAATGAAATAATTATTTTTCTTCACACTATCCCACCCTCCCTACCGCGGTTCCGGTGATTTAAATAGTAAACATGGCATTACATGACTCATAAATTAACATAACACTTTAAGAGTTATAACACATTGCAGATACACAATACTTCAAGTTACGCAACATATCACCCACCTAAAACATATGTTGCATATCTCACTTTTCAGGTTTATTAACTAAACACAACATTGTACAGCGAACTGGAATTTGAATAACAATATTTAGTATAAAACAGACAAATTTTGACCAAAGGCAAGTTAAAGTTTTTTTTTTTTCCAATCACCTGCTTTTGCCTTAATGTTGCCATTTGGTTTTCCATCCACTGCTACTTGTGTTTAGCGAACAAACCCCGGAATGTGTTAATTCATTATAACTCAAGCAGCTTTCTCCCCTGTTCTTTAAGCACACTTTGAAAGCATGTTGCTAGAATACTTATGGGTATATGTATATCGGCAGATGCATTCATCTTTACACAAGGTACACAGATGCTAAGCTGGAGAGTGACCTGACCTCAACAAATGGGACATGGTACAGAATTAAAATCTGGAGGAATGGTGACGATTTGACAGGTGAGATGGGCCACGTTAACATTTTAAAGCTCACGGATGGTGCACAAATTGCAATGGAGTCCAAACATAACTGCGAAGCAGGGAAGGAATGGTAAGGGGGCAAGAGAGCATTTGCCCCCTTGGCAATCAGAATATAGAGATTTGTGACTGCTGCCTCACAACACAATACTAAATATATTATGTAACTAGATTTTTTATTATTGTTTTCCAGTTATTGGAAAAACATACACAAAAAGAAAAAGCTATGCTAATAATATAATGCTTAAACCTTTAACCGTTTTAATGGTCAGCTTCGTTTAATAAGTGCTTTTTACACTTTCACTTAAAACGAATGTTTAAACAAACAAAAAACATTCGCAATTAATGAGAAAAAAGTGCTTATAAAAAAAAAGAAGTCTACATTCCTTTATTCACAATCAAATTCCATTTAACACTTCAAATAGCATTTATTTAACCTACAAAGCAGCACTAAGTTCCCTAATATGACCTTGTGATATTTGTTATTGTTTGAGATCAGCAATTAATCAAGTAAAGAATTTGGGTATTTTCATTTGTTGGCGATGGCGCGGAGCGCAAGTGGAACATTCCGATGAGCTAAGTGGAGATCCCAGCTGGTGAGGGAGGAAGGTTCTATGGAAGTAAGAACAATGCAATTGGTGTTTGGAAGTGCCTTCTGATTTTTTTTTTTTTTAAAATAAATAAACCCTTTGCTCTAATTAAATCAGAGAATGGGAGTCTGAAGTGTTAAATAATAAATCACAAGGAATCCTCTATCTTGTAGCCATGGAAACGGCGCTGCCTCAGCCATAATTGCTCTGATCCCCACCTAGCCCTTTTTGACACAGTACCTTATCGTGAATTCTGGTCACAGACAGAAAGCTGCTTTCCTGTTCCTCTCAGGCAATCATGTAACATGCGCTGAACAGGAGAGCACGGACAGTAATTAACTAGCAAGCATGCTCCTGTTTACATGCAACAAGGCCTCTACTGAAAACAGAGCTGAGCAATTTAAGGTGGTCCCCGGTGGGTCCCCATACATGTGATAACTAAAAGGTTCTTCTTATGGAGTGCAGAAATTAAGCAATGTAGATCACCCATCTCTCCATTGGTATTGGCCTCACAAACAATGGTTTATGTCTAAAATGGAAATTGCAGCTAATACAAACAGGGGTTACTCCGTAATCTTACACTGCATTTATCACATGTTCCAAGATAGAAAGCATGTTTTATATAGAAAGCACAAACGATGGAGCCCCAATCGTAATGTAGAAGAAAATAAAAGGGTAGGTTAGCGCTAATAATACAGTGGATAGGCAGCGATCTGAGAGAGGGTAACCCTCTAACCCTCTATAATAAAAGTATACAACAAGAGAAAAGAAAGGCTGCGCCAAAAGGAATGATAAGTAGTAAAAAAAAAAATGTAAAACAAATTATAAAAATATAAATTAAAAATATATATATATATTCGCAATGTACCCGAAGGAACAGGTCATGAAATGCATTACTTTCTACAACCCAGTGACCACAGATTTCTATAAATTATTTTTTAAAAACAGCTTAGGACAAGCAGATTTTAACACCTCAAGCACAATCATTCCAATTTGTGATTTTTTTTTTTTTTTTTTTATTTCTTGACAAACCATTTGGAAAACGACCATCTGCTAGGTTTATGGTATCATTTAACCAAATTAATTAACGTTTTGTTTCCCCTGGTAACGTTGGCTCAACCATGAGAAGTCGTTTTACAAACATAACCCAGGGTGGCATTAAAAATAAAACCAAAAGGAACATTTGAATCGAGTGCCAGCAGACATTTCCCTGAAGTACTTCAGTAACACGTGGCTTAAAGAATTACCTGAACGAGCATGATTTGCTAAATATAAAGTAGGCTATTCCTATTTTTTTTTTTAGTTTATTTTTTACAGACTACTTTTGTTCTGATGGTGCAAGAGCTATTTTTTTTTTCCCCTTTCCACTGAGCAGTACACCCCATACTGACTTACTACCAGAATATGCCCTGACCTAAGAAGGCAGGTGAATAGGGAAACCGTGTTCTGTTCAATAAATAAATTAATATTCTTTTCACATTGGGCTGCAGCCACTTCCCGTTGCAGCCACCTGCTTCCCTAGATGCCTGCAATAAGAATCCAGGTTGCTAGGTGTCCATCCCCTAATGACTCATACCCTCCTGCTACCTCTACAACAGGAGAGGCCAAAGGTATTACAGGGTATAATTGTCTATCAGAGAGCAATTCAGCAGTAAGCATAAAGATCTTCCTTAACTCCTGTCACTGGTTCAGGAATCCGTGGCAAAAACGTGCTTGTCACAACCTCTCCTCGTAAAGTGAAAAGTACACCGGTTTGCATTAAGTACGAAATATATATGGACGGCCAAGTACAAAATTAGTTTGCCTGCTTTTTCTGCCACTTTTTTTTTTTTTTTTTTTTGGGGGGGTTCTTAATTACGTCTATTTATTGCCTCTTTTATGGTATAAACTTTTCGCACTATATAAAACGAAACATACAGGACCTAGAAATCTTTAGAAAGATCTAGCAGACTGTCCAAATAGAGGAGTATGGCTGTCTTGTAATGTGTCCCTTACTATAAAGTAAAAGGGACACTCAAGAACCCTAAAGGTACTTTAGCTTATGGAAATGCTTAATGTGTAAAAAGTTTTCTTCTTTTTCATTTTACAAAAAGTTCTATAGAAATTGGTACTTTATAAATTAACCTTGTTACACCTCACTGGCTGTCAGAAAAATGGTCTTGTAACTTCCTGGTTTTTAGCTCAGTGGAGCAAAACTTAAGAGGCAGAAAATGCCCAGAGCACCTGCCCTGCAAAGACTTCTAATTGAGCTGGATTGGTAAGTCTGTGATTGGACAGCCACAGAAAATACTTTAATGCATACAGGTTTTCCCTGGTCTATATCTACTAAACAGTAATTTTATTTTGTATTTGGACAGTGGGGTGTCCTTTTCAGCACGTGATTCCTTACGGCTAATTGTATTTATGCTTTAATTAGAGAGCCAATATATGCATAAGAAATACAATGCAAAAAAATTTCTGACCATAATGTGAATGGTTTTTACTTTTGCAAATACGGAGCAAAATTAATTAGACATCAAAATAACTTATTTCCGAATGGCAGGAATAACCATGTTTCTTGTCATAAAAAAACAGGAGTGTCAGCTATTCGTGTTTTACCAACTGTAATCTCTTTCTGGGTCCTAATAAAAAGGTCTTGCATACGGTCTGTGATAAAGCATCACCTATAAGAATTATTTTGGTACCCCTGCAGGCAGGTCACATAATTACTGGAGTATACAACTATGAGTGTGTAAACATCACACTTTTTCCTAAGTCAATTAAACCCCATTAGTATATTAAAAGGTTAGAATCAGAACACTAAATCACCCATTGAATAATGATTAGGGAGGTCATATGTAGTTCTAAAGGCCACACACAGTAATCACTTTAAAAAAAAAAAAAGCTTTTATTCTGTAACGTTGCAAGCCACTTAAACACTTGAATAAAGCTTATAATTATTTATATGGAATGTTTAGGTGCACAGTAAGGTAATATACACAATATATTGTAATTTAATGTCAATATTCTTTTAAATTTGACCAGTGCACAACACTACCAAGCTGAAAACAACACAAATTCTTTATTTTTGTTACTTCAGAATTCTCACACACCTGTAGATGGGAAACACCATTCTCAATAAAAGTGCACTAAGGCAAGGCGATGCAAGAAAAAAAAATAAATACATATATATATATATAATATATTTTAGTAGATAATATATATTAATAGAGTTCCTTGCACAAAAGCTAAACTTACAGTTCCAATGCCGGATGCACACTGTGGCTTCAGATATCCAAATGTTGTAGATAGTAGCACTCCCGACCAACGTTTCAGTCCAATCTATGGACTTTCTTCAGGATCAACACACATTCATGAGACTGCCTAATGTCCATCATGTGCATAAAAAACGCTTGTCGACAGTGCGCACTGTATGCTGCCAACATGTATAAAAAAAAAAAAAAAAATCTTCCCTTTGCTAAAAGTATTATAGATTGGTCACGTAAAAATATTACTATTTGTTAGGAAATATCTTGATAAATTAATATAAATAAATTTTACGAAGACAATGCTGCTTCGATTGCTCCCCCCCTACAAAGCGCTTTACACAGTTTATTTAAAAACTGACAAAAACCTCGCCTGATTAAACAATGTATAGTAGTTTAAAAAATTAAAAAAGTTCTGCTTCTATGTCCAGATTGAAGAGGACTTTATTTGAGGCAAGATTCCTCTTTAAAATAATGAAATAAAAGAAAACTGTCAGCACAATAAGAGAATACCAAATGGCAAGGGTCACTCCTCCCCTTGCCAAGGGGTTTATACATCTCCCAATTGTATGTTTTGGGACGAGCATTGTTTAGCAAAGAGGGTGCACAGTTGCTCTTGGAACTTGTCATAGTCCATTAATGCAACTCGGATTTGCCTTTCTTCTGACAGTAGCAAACAGCTGCTTGTAAATGAACCATAGTCCCTGGGCTGCCTCCCTCTTTTGTCTGACAAGGTCACTTGCTGTGGGGATTTTGGGGGAACGTTTGCAGCCGGCAGTATTAGTAAAATCTAAACCTCTGCTTGACTGTCCTAGTTTAGACGTATTGTTGCCCACAAAACGGCATAGACAAGATCTGTTTTTGCAAAGTGGCACAATAGTCAGGCTGCTGTAAATTTTCTAATCCTAAATACACCCTGTAACAAGTTTCCTATATAGAGAATAGTTTGGGTCTTTTTATTATTCAAATTTATTGGAGGTAGAATAAAAGCATGGATTTAATTGCAATACAGGATTAGTAAAAACAGATTATTTTACACTGCATGTCTGCCGATGCAATAAAACCTTCACACAGAGGACACTTTCTGGTAATCTGATTTGGAGTTATCGGTGTTTGGAGGGCATTTTAAGATGTATTTTACGATTATCTGAAGACTATTATTATACAAAAAGGAATGGGTTTGAATTGTTAGGGGTTTAATCATTAATCTCCAATAGAAACATGCAATGAAATTTACAGGATAGGCAGTAATAGTCTGAATACCACAAACTAGGAGTAAGAATTATTTAAAAGGTGAGACATGATTAACTCTTGAATGTCAAACATGTTTGCGCCATCTAGTCAAAGGGTGGCTATAGAAGTATAGAGGAATGGGGAAAGGGGGGAAAGGGGGGAAAAGGGGAGGGGGAAGAGGGAGGAAAAGGAAGGGAGGGAGGGGGATTGGGAGAAAGGGGTGGAGGGGAGAAAGGGATGGATGGGGGAAAGGGGAAAAAATGCAGATGGGATTGGAAAATGTGAGGGTTTCCTGCACTGTGGGAGGGGAGATAAAAGCTCTGCCTACAAGGGAGTAGCAGTTATGTCTGTCTGCAGCATGTAATGCACACGGACGACAGACATAAATTATGCACAGAATTTATATTAGGCAGTCCGGAACAGAGAACAAGTTATGTGTGTAAGGGGTACAGCTTGCCCCAAGCACACACGTGCATGTTAATCTGGATGTGCAGGGTTTTAAGCAGAAATACTGCACATCTAGACTCCGGCCACCATGATCACTTCAAAAAGTTGTCATGGTAGTTGGAGTGACCCTTTGAAAAAGAAATACGACACGCTAAAATAAATAAATAAATAAATAAAAGAAGTACAGCTATTATACATCTAGCTATACAGTCTTAATGGAAGCAATATTGAGATGTCAGATCTCAATCTCCTTAGACATCTTAGTTAGTACTGACTTGTGTTGGTCTTTTCTAAATAAATTAGAATTTGTGGAGAGAGGTTACAACTACTACCAAGAAAGATGAAAGGCAGAGGCAGATTCTGAAAGGTTTAAAGGACCACTCTAGGCACCCAGACCACTTCAGCTTAATGAAGTGGTCTGGGTGCCTGGTCCAGCTAGGGTTAACCCATTTTTTTTTAATAAACATAGCAGTTCATAAGAGACTGAGAAGACACCAGCGTCCAGACTGAGAAGACACCAGCGTCCATAGGAAAGCATTATGAATGCTTTCCTATGAGACTGGCTGAATGTGCGAGCAGCTCCTGCCGCGCATGCGCATTCAGACGGAGAGGAGGCGGAGAGCTCCCCGCCCGGCGCTGGAGAAAGGTGAGTGTTTAACCCCTTCCACTCTCAAGAGTCCGGCGGGAGGGGGCACCCTCAGGGCACTATAGTGCCAGGAAAATGAGTATGTTTTCCTGGCACTATAGTGGTCCTTTAACATGTTTACAATAGAACACCTGTCCAAAACGGACATTTCATTAACATTTCACACTTTTGATGAGAGTTGTGAATCCCAAGAGGATAATGAAATGCTTATTAAAAGAATACCTACTGGTAATCAGCCATATACTGGCTGAAGCTGCTGAGTGAACATGGATCCAGAGGAAGTGGATCGAAAAATATTCGAAGGGTTTAAGATCCATGGATGTGCACTTAGAACCTATCCTGGATTTTAACTACATATTGGCTTGATCATTACTGAATGCCTGCTGGGCAATACATACAGAGGCCAATTCACAGCTGGTTATGAGCCAGGAGATGTAGAGATTGGTAGACACAATGCAGAATCAAAGCCATCTGAAGTATATATTTTGAAAGTTTTTGTAATAGATATGTGCCTGGCAATCTATATTGTAGCCACAACATTCTAAATAGGAGCCAGGTGAAAGATTCACAAAGTGGTTAAAAGAAAACATAAGGCAAGCCTACCTGGAATAGAAGACCAAAAATAGGTGAAAGGACAACAGGATATGTTCCAGGCGATGAGAACTATAGAATATTCAGTACACGACAACTGCCAGTCAATGTGTAGCAGTATGCGCACTATAGGATATATGAATACAATGCAAGTATAGCAATAGGTTTGGTATTAGATATAAACCAGCCAGTGCTCGTTTGGTACCACACATCTAAAGAAAAAGACACGTGCAACTCTCAATGTTGCCTGCTTGATGGAAACAATAAAAACCGTCATTAAAAGGCAGTTTATATTAAGTCCCAATTCTGAATAATGCAGAGGATTTCAGCAGATTATACATATCCCTGTAATAGGGGAAGCTTACTCTGGGAAAAAAAATACAATATACATAATAAAACTATGATAAGCCTTCCTTTTTCTTATTATTACAATATTTCTTTGGAACGCTAAAGAAATGTATTCATTCTGTGTGTGTTTTTTTTCCCAGTTTTAATAACAGCGAGTCACTTAATTTTCAGTTAAATTCCACTTTTATTGTGAAGTCCTACAAAGAGCGCAGTGTTCAGCGAGATGCTTCATATTGTGGGGATACGAACAGAATCATTTTATCCAGAATTAACTAACATGAACACATAACAAGGTCTAATGGTAATCTTTTATGACATGCCTTGCTTTCTTTTAGTTGTAAACTGAACACGCACTAAGTATTTCACTGCTGGAGTGCAGCATCTCTGCCGATCCATCACTTCAATTCAAAGCCGAGTAAATTACTTAAAAACTCATTTACATCTTTCCATATTATATATTGTATGTTTAGAGGCAGGTGGTTTATCAATACGGCTTTGAAAAACAAAGTTTGCTTAATAAGTTGGCGGAATTGAGGAAAGAGATATTCTGAAATAAAATTTAAAAAAAAAAACAGTACAGTCACTTACATCTACAAACTGTCTTTACATATGAATGAACAAAATTGTTATTACTGCAGAAATGTCTAAATTGTGACAATTTTGCAAAATATTTATACCACAAAGCCTCAAAAGATGGAACACCAAAATTACAAGTACCCTAACTATTTGGACAAACTGCTGATCTTACATGTGCCCACCCCCTTCCTCTCCCCAGATAGTTAGACTCTAGTCTAGAGTGTCACTTTAAAGTGACTGTCACTGTCTGGGTTTTTGCATATTTTGCAAAGACCCCTAATGGCGACTGCTCCGCTGGTGCCCGGTGTCCGCGGAGGTGCATTGCAAGATAAGTTTTACTTACCTGAAGCTGTCCCTCGTGTTTACTGCCATGGTCTTCCTGTTGGTCCTTTTCTGTTCCTGGCACTTTATCTACCAGGAGCCTATAGACGTCTATGTAGTATCATGCGAGTCCGCTGGGCCCTCCATAGACGTCTTTTTCATTGGGGGGGAAATAATAAAACCGGATTGAGGTAGCTCTGTCTTTTGTCACGTTTTGTCAAGCGTAGGAAATATGCTAAGATAGAGGTAGGCAATCGTTTGACTCCAGATGTTATGGACTATATCTCCCATAATGCCTTTACAGACAAAACGGCTGGTGAAGCATAATGGGAGATGTATTTAATAACATCTGGAGTGCCAAACCATCACAAGTTGCCTACCTTTGTACCAACACAAAAGTAGTCTCTGCTTTGTCTTGGTATATATTTTGACAGCTCCATCAACGTGAGTATGTCATAAAGGTTTTATCTTTATGAAATACTTATTTTTGAAGGGGGTGGTGGTAGGGGTGACCACACTGCTTTGACAGAACTAGACCTTAGCAGCATTATCCATATCCTTTTCTGTATTGCCAACAGTAGCTTTTAAAACAGGGATTCAGGGCCAAAAATAAGAGCTGCTTTAAATAAATCTGAATTGAAAATGAAAAAGTCTCTTGTGACTTAAACATAATTTAGAATGTATCTAGCACATAGAAATCTGACTAGCTCGTTGGGCATGGAATATTACTTTTTTATAGCATGACTTTTGAAAGTCACATAACGCACTCAATGCCCCCTAAAGCTACAGACTGTTTGCGCATGCCAAGAGCCACACAAAAGACAACAGTTGCTTCACTTACTGGCATAATGTGGCACAAATCTGAGTTAAAGTATCAAGAGAAGAAACATACTAGTTGGAACTGGGATTAGAAACATTTCTTGAGATTAAATCCAAGAACTCCTTTTAATCACCATTCACTAAGGGACTAGAACTAGTTAGCAGAAATCCGCTTTGAAATTCGATGGGAGATTAAAGATTTCCAAGTCTCCTGCTTAGTGTCTAAAGGAAATCAAGGCAGACTCTTAATTAACAGCGCTGCAAACAGTCACAAAAATGGCCACGGTGACATTGGACCCGGTTGTAAGAATAAACAAGTGCAAATTATAATTGCAGAATCCATAAAGTAAACCTTCTTAATACATTTCAACTCCCAGAATACTGGGGGTAGAAATGTTGACATCTAGCACTTTCATCAGTGTCATTTACAGCGATTAATGAAATGGTTCTCAAAAATCTGCCAATTTAAACAAAACTTCACATGCCATAAGATTCTGAAGGGCATAATTTATGCTCAGCAAAAAAATCTATGCTGTCATCAAGAGATGGCAGCCTCGATGTGTTTGTTAATGGACCGAAATTTTGTATTTCCCAAACGCTCTTATAATAAATATAATAAATAAGAAAATGGGCACGGTTCTTTACCCCTCCCAGGTTTTGTTAGAAGAAAAAAATAAAATTATATATATATATATATATATATATATATATATATATATTTTTTTTTTTTACAGCTGGCAAACATTGATTTTAGCAGCCAGGGCAAATACATATTTGTGCACATGTCTATTGAACAATGCCGGTATTTCTTGTTAACAAATGGGCTGGCAATTCATCTTGCAAAACAATAAAACAAAACAATAAGCAACCATTATATATTTAACAAACAAAATGCAATTTAAAATGAAATATTCAAATGTTACGTAGCCTCGCAGTGCTGTAAGAATAGGAAAATCAGACATCTGCCCATTTCTACTAAACGGTTCATAGCAGATCAAATCAGTTGGGGTAAGTGAATGTGGATAAAGAATGCCTGGCTCCCTTCACCCTACTTATTAAATGTGGCATACCTAATCCACAATTGCACGGTATGATAATTCCACCTAAACACATGGTGCACGCAGCTGATGAAATTTCAAAACAACACAAATGAACAAAACATATGTAAGCATTTAACTATTGTGATTTAGATTCTCTGCAAATTAAATGAAATAAAATGTCTCTATCCTCTAAAGTGGCCCTGTCACAAGATAACTGAAAATGTTTCAAAATAAAATAAAAGGTCAGGTTTTTTTTTTTTTGTTTTTTTTTGTGTAATTTCCTAGGCTGTCCTTTACCAGGCAGAGAATACCATGCAAGTGGGTTAAACCTCCATCCATGGTTCAAGGTATGCCCAAGCACATGCCCACTTTTATGGCACATTCAAATTGTACACAGAACATCATAGAGCAATGACGACACTCTGAAGTCCTGCAGATATAACACCCCCCCACACACACACACACACACAACATTCCAGCTGTGCTTTCATTAATGAAGGTTCTGTAAAAAAAAAAAAAGAAAACAAACTCCTAAAATGAAAGTGTTCCTCTTTTTCCATTTGAAAAGTTGAGTGGTACGGAACCTCCACTTTCTCTGCAACAAAAAAGGCGATATTGAAAGGATTGGAAAAATAATCAGACTGTACTAAAAAATGGGCTACCAGTTCACGCACATATCTGGGGTTCTGAATCGTAAAAACCATGCTTAGTGCACACTGACGGTACTTTTTATTCAGAAGATATTTTACCAGCCTTTTAAGTTTGTCCTGAAACACACTATCCTTTCAATGTATTCTCACGTTATGAGATACGCACTTTGGGATCACACAGTCAGCAGAATGTGAGTAGCTCACCGTGCACGCTCGGTTTGAAAAACACAGACAGTTAAAAACAAAAGTATTTTCAACGTATCTCAAGCGTAAAATAAAACAAAAAAACAAACAAACAAATTAAAAACTAAACTCAGTTTTGTTTTTTTTGCCTCCAGTGGTGCATATCTGCACCAATTTCATTACCAATTAGATAGAAATTTATAGGAAGAGGTATTGTATAAACGGCTAGAAACCACATAATATGCCAGGAATCCATGGCCATCTTTTAAATCTCACCATCTCGCCATGCACTTCCAGCTCAATACCTTTCGAATATGTCAAGTAGGAGATATTAAATTACATTTTACGGCACAAATAAAAGGACAGTGCAATGTCACAATCAAGCATATTTATTTTTTTAAAACGCTATTAAGAGAACTTATAGTTTCCCCTCTCCCAGTTTAATAATAATGCCCTGTATACGGCTTTGAGTTTCTCTCTCTTTGAGTGATTTTTGTCTTCCAGTTACATTTTGTTCCTATCTCAGTCTCTATGCCCTCTTCTGTTTGCTGTCAGTATCTAATTGTAGGTGGCAGAATTTTTTTTTTCTCTTTTTGTTTATTTATTTATTTCATTTTGGAATGCAAGAGAGACCACAATTTAGATTTCCGTTTCATCTCACACAGAGCTGCACAATACATCGCTGTATAATTAATAATAAAGCATTCAAACAATGAACCTTAAAAAACAAAAATAGAGATGTCTCAGTGCAGGGACTTATTAACTAAACAGAGAGCTGACTTTGCAAATAAGTCAACTCTCAAATAAAATATGCTTTTAATTTTCTCATTTACACCTAAATCCATAGAATCAAGTATGAAAATTATAAAATGATACATAACTAACCCGTGGCAGAAAAAAAATAATATATTATTGAACTCATTCCCATAAAAGCATTAAATAATATCATAGAAAAATAAACGAAAGGGGAGATTAATTCAAACAAGTATTAAGTAAGCCTGAATATCACAAACATGTTTCATTCATAATGGCAGATGTTTGCCCAAGGTAGAAAACATCTTTAATTTAAAAAAAAAAAATAAAGTTTATTCCTGCGGGAGGACACGCCTCGCACAGCTGCAATGTCAGCGTATAGAACGATATAACAAACAGAGAGTGGCAGAGCCCCCTGGCCCCATAATGACATCACACAATATCCCATGACACCCCCAAGGATACATGTGTGTGTTCACTAATAGACCAATTAATGTTTAAGATTTGTTTGTTGGGAAAGGCGACATGTAGTCAAATAACAGATTGTTGATGAGTCTCTCAAAGAAATTCTTAACGAAAAGATAGATTTGGGCGGTGCAGCTATTTATAAATCTCTCTTGTGCAAACATTTGCATAAAACCACACTTAATTCAGGTTTTTGTTTGTGACTTTGTTTGTTTTCCCTAAAAAGGGGTTCTTTATTTCCACACAGTTTAAAGATCTGGCTTCTATAGAAATTATGTAAACAGACAAACAAAAAAATAAATTAAAAAAAACATTGTATCCATAAACATAATGCATTAATGGATATGTAATCCAGTTGGGTTGGGCTACACAGCCATCTGTATCTGGTTTAATAAAATATTTTCCGATTGGCTAGTATGTAAGTTTTGAAGAAAGTAGAATTCATAGCAACAATCAAAATATGTTTGAAACACAGCAATCACCTGTGTTTATTTAGACAAAATATTTAATAAATAAGTGTCACGGAAGCCTCTGCCATATAACTGCTAAAGGCGTATAGAGATTGATGGATCGAGGATTGGTAGCTTGAGAACAAAATCTATCGAGAATGTCATCACAGAGCACATCCTTGAGGCAATCTTTTTCAGATACTTTAGAATAATAGCCACAATAGCCCTGAGGCAGATATGCTTGGAGTTTTAAGCTGACGATTTTAAGGAGAGCACAGGACGGCAACGTTGAAATTAGTTACGTTGGTTTAGGTATAGGTGAGAAATTAAATAAGGGAAATGGAGTGGCAAGACATCCATTTTGAAAAATATGGCGGCCCTGCCCACTTTCCATATTTGTCTTGAGATTCTGTCTTATGCCTAGTGAATCCTACAAATCTAGGATTAGAGAACTGGCAGATGTGAAGTTAAACACATTTTGTGATATTATTTAAGGTTTTATAAACACTGCGGTCTATAATTGGAATCATGCAGCTATAACAGCGGGATAATCTTCGTTCTTCGGTTACTACCCCTACAAAAGTCACTTTAATATTAAATGGAGAAAGGAGAGGACACTAAACATTCATCTTAAAAAGAAATCTCTTCATAACATGCTCAGTTGCTAACCTGTACAGTTGCTTTCAAAAAATAAAACAAACACAAAGTGGCTAAAATATATAAATAAATAATTCTTGGCAATGCAAATGCATTTTTTTTTTCCCCTTTAATAAGCTTTGTCCAAGTCATTCAATAACGGTATATTCTGCATGGGTCAGTGCTGACAGTTCAGGCAAACAAAAGGACTCTTTATGCTTCATGTAGACGATGCAAGGTGCTTATTTGATTTCTTCTGCATCAGGGGCAGTGTTCCCTACCTAATATGTATACATTTGCAGTGTTATTCAGCCTTTGTTGCATCTGACCCTCACTTGGCATTTAATTCCCAGTCCAACCGGGCATTCATGCTTGATAGCTCCGATGCACAAGCTGAAAGCTTTATTTATGTAATGGGACTAGGAATGGGTCTGGAAAGCGTATTAGACAATATCCTGGTTAGGGTGCCTGGCAGCTGATGCCACTGCACTCATGACCCATGTCTGCAGCATTGATTGTGCCAACAGAGTCCTGGGCAATGCTTGCCTATTACTCGTCAGAGCTGCAGTCAGTCACAGTAGAGGGCATTCTGATTGGATTTCAGTTCCATGTGCCGTTTGTCATACGTTAACTGTAAAAAGGTTGACTCAGGAGGCTTGACTCCATTTTGATGAAAACAGCATTTCTGATTAAAAATATTCACTGCATTGTTGAAGAAGCTCTGCTATCGTTGATATTGTAAATTATTGGAGTTTTATAGAAACTGCAATAAAAACATTGCAGGACTAAGACTGCCTCTAGTGGCTGTCAGACAGCTACTAGAGGAACTTTTGGTCACTCTGCATGAGGACATCCAAAAGAATCTCCATTGGAAAGCATTGCAGAAATGCTTTCCTATGGGTAGGGGCTAATGCGCCATGCAAGCGCTTTAGCGCCCCCCCCCCCCTCATTGGGCGACGTCTGACGAAGCGGAAGATTAGCCCAGCATCGAGGGACATCGGCCCTGCAATTGGGTGAGTACAGTAAGGGTTTTTTAACCCTTACAGTACCAGGGGGCTACTAGAAAGTATAGGGTAAGGAACATAACTTTGAATTCCTACACTAGAGAATCCATTTAACCAGCTATCACAAAATTATCACTAACATTTGAAAATGCAACCTTGTTTTACCCCCACAGGGTGGAAAGTAGCCATTTTGAAACTCCATTACCATTATTAAATCCTTAACAAAAACTTTTTTTAAATCTTTTCAAAAAAAAAAAAAAAAGAAACTGCTAATGCACACAGTATTGCAACAAATATTATTCAATGTTGATACAAATATAATTGCTTAACATATATAAATATCAATACAAAAGCTTTACAAAACACCATATTGCATGTGAATTAAAATCTGAATTGCAAAACAGAGAGAGAGAAAAAAAAAATAGCTGACATCAATTTTGGAAAGAACCTCCAGTTCAGCTATATGTGCAATTCAAAGCTTAATAAACTCCAAAAGGTAGGAGGTGCAATTACAAAGTGGGGTATATAGTAGCAGATAGATGGAAAGGGAAGGGAAATTACTACACTTACATAATCTCAAGATCATATATATATTTATAAAAAGGCTGAAGCAGCAGATTCTATGGGAAGGCAGCAAATAATATTGGCAGTATAGGTAGCGGATTAGTCTGGAGGTTGGAGGCAAGGAATTACACAATGGAAGTAATAGATTGCGTGGAGATGGGGTGTATACATATGCAAAAGGAAAAATAGCAACATTCTTTGCAAAGCAACAGATTACAAAGTGAGAGAGTGCTGGGGGGAGGCAGTGTGTTAGGTAGGGGTGGTAGGGAATTGCAAATGGAGGGAGTTATTGGATTACGTATGGTGATGTTGACATTAGACTATAATCATCAGCTGACATATAGGGGCAGAAAGCTACTACAAGAAGAGTGTATTAAATAGGGGTGGGCGTTACATGTACCAAGGAGGATATAAACCATGTCTTATCTTCATTTTGGAATAAATATTCATAAATGGTTTTTTTTTTGTTTTTTTTTTAAAGTGGCTGAATAGCTTGAATAAGCCAGACAAAGAAAAAAAACAAAAACACACAACAAGGTAGCGGGAGCAAAATGTATTAACAGTTTAACCGTTAATGTAAATAAGCTGTAAATTGGAAAGTATAACATTAATAAATGGGAGAGAGACTCTGCTCAGCAGACAAGGCTCTAGAGACGTTTAAATCATCATGGAAGCTGACGACTTAAGCTCCATAACAGGCTTTTGCATCTTCCGTTGATTTTAATTATGTCTTTTTTAAAAGCCCCCTGCTGTGTTTTTGATATACTAAATGGTCTCCACTGTTATGTGACTTAACTCATTATTCCAATTCATGATCAGAACAGGCCATTTTCTAATCACATGCAGCTCCTTCGCTCACTGTGCCTACACAATACTCATATACATTCTGTTTGATCAAAAAGCATTGTGACAAAACCGCAGGGAGGATTACATGGGTACATCAGGTTTACAGGGGCCTTTTCAATATAAATTAAAGCACAGATGGATGTATAGGTTCTACCAAGCCAGGAGCATTGAATTTTATAATGTGATTCACATTGTATAAGGCGGGTGGACACAGAGAGACATTTCTACATTCCCAATGATATCTGGAGCATGTTAAACTAGACAACACAGCTGCTAAACTCAAATGTATCTTCACATATCTTTATGCTAAGAACATACAAAGAGGTCAGGTTCATAATGCATTTTTTTACAAATACAGGTTCCTGAAATTATACAGAGACACACCGTGACGAACAAAGAAGATGATGAATGCTGCATGATTTCTGGACAAGAGAAAAATACATAGTCCAGAAATTGCTTATTGTTCTGTGCTAAAACAAAAAAAAAAGTTACTAGAATTTATAAGTGGATAAGACCTAGCGATGCCCTCATTGAAGTCATGTGACATATATGGCCAACCAGGGAGAAACCAGAACTCAGAGGAAATAACACAGGAGAGGTCAAAAGACAAGCTATAATAAAAAAGAAAAAAAGACTGGATACTATTCATCAGCTGGGTTGCTCCGGGTAGATCCAGACTGATTAAGTTTCTTGAGTTGCAGAACAGAATATCCTGAAGTATTTGTATGAATACTTAAGTATTTTCATGTACTATGCTGAATATAGCGTATACTTACAAAGATTTTTGTATGACTTCCTTACAGTTCTGTTAAACCACTTGAATGGTTTGACAAAATATGGGGATCTTCCAGCAACCAGACCCGATGAAATTTCACTTATGTATTATCTGCACACAGCCGTAAAAAGATGGATAGCAATAAGGGGCAGTAAGTGTTGGAGGCATTTTGTTTAGATTTCGAATTCAGCGTTTTGTTGATGAGCGTATTCGGATAGACTTGCTGTGGATACTCCTTTTTGTGGCACCGGAACTTTTCCATAATTTACCTATTTTTTCTGGCACTCACTAAGACCACATTGGACTGGCTTGAATTCAGAGCTCAATAGGCTTCCTACCTAGCTTGTTTTGACTGCCAGAAGTAGCTTATTAGGAAAAAAATATATATTCCAAAAATAATTGAGGCTTATAGTGGCTCAGTTAGACATTTTCTTTGCAACATCATAGAGCATTTTAAACATTGTCTATACCTATTGCAGATAGTTGTTACAGCTGTCCAACACGTTTATCTACAATAATATGCTTTTCACTACCCAGAAATTAGAGGTCTCCTGTGAGTAGCACACTTTGCCCAATTTTTTTTAAATGCAAACTTGTAGACAGGCGAACCTACACATTTAAGTTTGATAAATGTTTAAATCATATCTTTTGGAGCATAATTTACCTTTATTGGTTACAAATGACAGGTTCTACAAGGACATTCTGTAGGTATGGGACAAGCTTAAATGGACATTTCAGGCACCCACACAAGTCATGTGCATTATGTAGGTCAGTTTGCATTTTCTCCATAACCACCTCAGCATCTTAGATTGTCCCAGCAGTTTTGAGCCCCTGTCCCATCCTCCTTATAAAGTGTAATGCAGGTGCCGGTTTAAAATAACGTTGGCAATTATGCTTCCAGAGCTCACTACAGAACCTGCAAAGTTCCGGTCTTCAACAGGCATTTATAAATAAATAAATGGTCAACTGTAGACTGGAGTTTCCATTTACATTTGAACTAATTAAATTCACTGCATGATTTGCTTACATTCTATTGAACTACAAGGAATGTGGAATTTATACCGCCCGATGCCTGGGACGTTTCTGGGCACTGGGAGAGTATGTCTGTTCTTTCAGCTCTGCCGCAGGCAATGGAGGAAAGTGTTGGTGCAGTGGAAGGACTGTCCGCATTAGTCTAGAGCCAAATGGGGCCACAGTACACCACAAGGTAAGCATGAGAAGGTGCGAAGAACGGCAGCTGCTCCTCACATTGCACAGAGCTTATGCCTGTCAAGATCATGATGTCATATCCCGGCGGCCGGCACTCTGCGCATGGAGGGAAGGGGACAAGCTACAGACCGACTGATGGACAATGAAGGCTGATAATGTAAAATATGTATTGGAACTGTACTGTATGTGTTTCAGTGTGTGCTAGTTTATCTGTGTGTGTTTGTATGTATGGGTCAGAGAGTGTGTGTGTGTGTGTGTGTGCAGGTATCTTTAGGTCAGTGTTTCTGTCTTAATGAGAGTGTTTGGGTTAGTAATTGTGTATTGCAGTGTGTGAGTGCGCATGGGTAAGGGCCCCTACACTTTGACACTGATATTTTGTGTCAGGACAAATAGATTGTCATGAAGGACAAGTAGATTGTGTTGCAACTTTAGCCTCTTAAGCAAGTCGAGATTTTACAGAAATGCCACACACCTGTACTGTACCCTATTAGCACAAAGTGAAACAAATATTGGCATATAAATATTTTATTTGCATTTGATTTTTTACATATTAGGTCACTCATTTTTTATAAAAGTAAAATGAGCAATTACCAATACTAACATGTATACGTTCTTTTAATGCACGCTGTATTCAAAATTTTTTAGTGCTCAATTGGCAAACTAAAACAAACGGATACTAGAGAGAGAATTGACCATAAATGTACTATCCTAGAGGAAAGCAAGATAAATGTAAGATTTAAACGCAAACAAAAATGTGAAATTGATCTTGACCAGCTGACATTACAGATAAAGACACACATCAAAGACAAGCAAAGTGTGTGGACATATTGGCCAAACATTTGGAAACATAGCAGCAGTTGGCCAAGTTTCACTTGGACGGCAAAATGCAGGTTCATCCCTTCTGCTTGTGAGTGATGGACGCACTCTACGTCTTCTCTTAGACACGAGATATGGCACTTGGAAGTGTCTATTTTTATATTGTTTAAACAGAAGCAAGCCTGACAGAATCAATACAAGCTAAGATGCTCTCGTAATCTGGGTTTAACCCTCCATCATCACCTTTAATCAAAAGATATGCGACTGCCGGTGACATATCGACATGCACATGTAAAAACGTCTGTCTGCTATTTACCTTGTGACAAATAATTAAGTATTTTCTACTAGACATTTCAATAATGATTTATAGCTTTATTTCTCCCTAGTAGAGGGCTGACCTGTATTTTGCTTGTACACCAAATCGGCTGTGTTAATATATTCTGCATGAGACAAAGAGAGGCTTGCTTAAATCTGTTACACTTTACAGAATATGATAAGTGAGAGAGGATAGTAGGTATCTACAGCAATCATAAGTATGACATCAGACACAACGCAGTACTCCAACTCCCTGGGTAAAAGTTACATTTTGGAAACATCCTACCAAGATGCTAATCAAAGATATATATTCATTATAATAAATGTGTCATTTTTTAAGTTTCTTCTAAGCCTCAATGCTTTAATATAACAATTTTGCAGAATATCATGGAGTTCTGTGATACATTCATACACACCACACATTGTGGATTTTACTGCTAATGGGTGCCGGGAAAAGTCCCCATTTTTGTCATCTCTCTCAAAACAATGAGCTGTAGAGGTAATGGTGCTTAGAGCACCCCTTATTGCTACATATTAACAGTCTAAAATCAATTACCGGTAGATATACTAGTCAAGCACAAAGCACAATAAACCATATATACATATATACATATATATATATATATATATATATATATATATATATATATATATATATATATATATATATATATATATATATATATATATATATATATATATGACGAGAGCAATCTCGCCACATTGCATTGGAGAAGCCTGGTTGCTCGCCTGTTGCCTTTGGATTATGGCCCCATGTTAAAAGGCTTGATTTTCCCCTGCAAAGACAAGAAAGCCGGGTCATTTGGTGCTTGCCCTGTTTGAGCAGTGATACCCCAGATAGCTATGCCATGGAGCCCATTCGTATAATGAAAGACTATGGGAAAGACTTTGGCTCCATGGCAATTGAACTGTATGTGTGTGCTCTGAGCACCATTCAGTAATAATGTGCGCTCAGACCTAAGCTATCTGGGCATATGTTGCATGTCTGTATTTTATGTCATAAATGTAACCTTGTGTATTTTATTGTATTTTACTGTCTTTTTGCTGCCATGTGTTCAATGGAGTTTTGCCTCTGTCTTTGGAGATAATTGGATTACTTCTAATTATCTCCAGAATAGAAGACTCTGTGGAACTGGTTTTGGGCAGAAAAGCCATGCTTCCTGTGGTCACAAAGGACTATGATCTCTCTTTTGAACCACTGGACCAATATGTATGATTTTGACGTATGTTTGTATTTGGAGAATGCGGATTCTGAATGATGTAAGTTTTATGTGAATGTGATGCATACTTTTCAAGTTATGAATAATGTGAACAAATTGTATTTCTCTGCTTGTGCTAAATTACATTACCCATTGTGTAAGGTAATTGAATCACATGCAGAGGGGAGGAATTTGTGTGGGAGTGTCTAAGTGTATTGTATGTGTTTATTGGTTGTGTTCCAAAACCCTGTGGGTGGTACTAATGTGTAAGAATGTGTTCATAAGCACAATAAACCCACAGCTCTGTCTGTTCACTGCTTGACCCTCAACACAGAGCTTTGTCTCGTTCTTGGGGGGATTTACTGTATGCTGTTAGAGACTGATTGCCAGGAGTGTAAGCCGCTTGGGTGCTTTTCCTGTTCAGCTGCTAGCAGCTATTAGTGAGGTTCCAGTTCGGGAGTTTGGAGTGCTACTTGGTATCCTGTTCGGGAGTTTGGTGTTCTGCAGTAGCTGTGCCTGTGTCTCTGAAAAGGGGACGAAAGGCGCCTAAACGGTTTTTACCCCTTGTGTGCAAAACGGTCCGTTACAATATATATGTATATATATATATACATACACACACACACGGTCCCAAGTGTCCCCATTTTGAACCCAAAATGCTCGGTCCCACTTTTCTATCCTAATGTCCCTCTTTTCTAGGAGCTCCATACTATTGGAGTTTCTGAGTGTATAACAGAGCTTCATGGCAATAATACTCTACATGAATTGTCTTTAAACTGTAATAAATGCATTTAGAACTCAATCTGTGTAAATAAGAGGAATAGTTCTTGTTGTAAATGATATTTTAGTTGCATAAATTAGTAAATCATCTTAAATTTCTTTGAACAGCCCTCCCTGGCCATACTCCCATTCACATCCGTAAAATGATTGTGGAACCCTTTGTTTATTTGAAATGTTGGAGGGTAGGGTATAAGTATATTAAAGGAATACTATAGGGTCAGGAACACAAACATGTAACATGTATTCCTGACCATATAGTGTTTAACCCACCATTTAGGTAGATTGCCCTCACTTAGCCCCCTTAAAAGTTAATACAACTCACCTTATTTTCAGAGCCGCTCGTGTCCGCCGGCGCTAGCCCTGTCCCCTTGGTGACATCATCAGAATTGTCGATTTTTAGCCAATACATTGCTTTCCTATGGGGAAACATTGGGTTGGCTAAAACAGGCAATTGGGCGGGGCCAAACATCATTTGGGCTAATCAGTTCCTCCTTATAGAGATGCATTGAATCAATGAGGAAATATTGTGCAGCACTGAGCCAGGAAGTACCTCCAGTGGCCATCTGAAGGAGTGGCCACTTGGAGGTGTCCCTATGGGCAATGTAAACACTGCCTTTTCTCTTAAAAGGCAGTGTTTGCATGAAAATGCATGCATATAATTATTATGCTCACCAGAACAACTACATTGAGCTGTAGTTGTTCTGGTGACAATAATGTCCCTTTAAAAAATGTTTTGCTCAGAACATTTCAAGAGTATTTTTCATTATGGATATTATAGCAATTTCTCTTTAATTTGTAACTTCTTGTCTGTGACTAGGTTCATGCTTTTTAGTTTAGAAATCTTGAAGTACAGTCACTTTCAAATTGGCGGCAGGTAAATTCTCTTTAGCATTTTACACACCTGATACCTAGTAAATCCACAGTAATAACAAACCATATACATCAAAGCAAAATTAGAGGCATGATAAAGCTGCCAAATGTTAAGCCCTATATAGAAGTGTAAACCATGTAACAAAAAACATATAAAACATGATGGAAAAAAATGAAGGATAGTGACTCACGTGGAATTAATGCAAATGCTGAATTAATGGTTATGGAACTAGCAGATGTGCAGGAATCTGGGAAACACAATTCTAAAGAAAGGTTTTGTGTATCTAGGCTCCGATATTAACATATTATCATCAGTTTGGGATTCTGGAAACATTTTGGCTTCTACAGAAGAAATGTAGCATTTTCCATAAGACTGGATGCAAAACAAATTATTCAAAATGCAGAAATATGCAGTATGCATATATGTTGAATCTAATGGTGACATTGACTATCAAATATTATGACCCACTAATGACACAGCTGAATTTTAAATGTATTACTAAAGTATTACACATGTTTTGGGGCATTAACTGCTTCTACATTGATAGTTATGTTATACAGTTTAACAAAAAGAGGACAAGAAATGAGCTAGACATAATTAATACACTCCTACAAGGGGGTAACCCTAAAAAATTAGAATGAACCAAAAAGAAAAAATGTGAAGGGAGTGTATTAAAAAATTAAGATCTAGGCAGGTGGATGTATTTTTATTGAGAAAATCATCCTAAAATATTCTCAGACAATATATAAATATTAAGATTAAGAGAGAAGCGAGATTGGTCTCCTGGACTTAATAATTAGAGAGCAGTAGTAACCTATGGAGACAAATATAGGATCAAATGCACCCAATTATAGAGAACACCACCCCAATAGGTAGATTTCAAAAGACAATTCCTCCAAATGTAATTCCAATAAAGCCCTATCTGTGCCTTTGAGGGCCCCTAGAGAAGAAAATATACCAGTGATAACTCTATTCTAAAGGCTACCTTCCTCCTAACAGTCTAAAATGCTAGCTGAAAAAGAAAATTATCCCATCTGAAAAAAATCTGATAGTGCGGTCAGATACAAGTCTCTGGTCTCGTTACTAGATGGGTATCATTAGAGCCCCTGACACACGCGTTTCGCAGACAGGCTCCCTAGAAGGAATGTCAAATTTTCTATAGGACTGGATGCAAAATTTAAAAAAAAAAAAAATAAATTTTTTTTTAAAAGTCTTCAAAATGTTGAAATATGCAGTATGCATATACGTTGAAAGTAATGGTGACAGCCCATCGACTATCAAATATTATGACCCAATAATTACATGGCTGAATTTTAAATGCATTTATAAAGTATTACACGTGTTTTGGGGCATTAACTGCTTCAACATAGATTATAAATTATATAGTGAATTGTTAAATTTCTTGAAACCAGAACCATTTGATCGAAGTGAAAAATTAAATCTAGACCTTGATGCTTTAATCTAAAAATTTTGCAGAGCCGGAGGAGCTCTGTAACACATTCATGCATACCATATATTACAGTGGGCTTTATCGCTTTGGAGCGTTGCGACACATTTATACCGATTACAAAATACTGTAAAGTAGTTTGTCGTGGAATGCTGGCCTACCCACACTGCTAATATGTAGGAATTAATTAGGCCAGTAAGACAAACTGGTAAATTACACTCAACATTTACAGTGAATGGCCATCAATGCAAATAATCTCAAATGGATTATGCTACTACAGATTATAAAACAGATGTAGACTTTAATTCTGAAATCTAGTAATTTTGAACAGATTGTTCAAAAAGGTACATAAATGTGGGCAATACTACAGGTGAAAACTACATTTGCATGTGTGGTTTATGGAAACGATTGTAATTAAAAGGTCACGGCTTGTGAGTGCTGCGATGTATCGAGAGGAGAAGCTGCTCCGCTAACAGAGAGTGAAATTTACACATTGAGCATATTTTTTTTGTCCATCAGGAAGACTGCATTTCATATTCACTGAAAATGGTTGTATCACAGAAGGTTGATCGGCTGAAAAGCTGACATGAAAATGTGATGTATAAGCCCTCTTTTTTTTCTCCAGGAGCAGAGATGTGCTGATTATGTGTTCGGAAGGTGGCCTCTTGACATGTTTTTCATCTAATTCTGTGTAAATTAGACCCCTTAAAATCTAGAATGAATGAAAGGGTCTGCTAATCCCAATGACTGGCATTTAGCAACTAAACCAAGCAGCCAGGAAATTTTACTTGCAAAGTATGCAATTTCTAACAGAGCTGGGCTAGGTCATAAAATGTCAAAAGCAAAACATGAACTGTGGCATGGTGGGCTACAACCAATAATCAGTCACAGGTTCTAGAACACGTTCAGATAATATATTTGGAATGTTTCAAGCTTTGTAATTAGCAGATAAGATGTAAAAATAAATCAAAATGGTTTAAAAACCAAATTATAAAAAAGTTGAACTAAGCCATGAGGCCAGTTATTGATTTGAGAACAAAGATTTCTACAATGTGCCCTTAGTCGTGATGAAATCACTTCCTTACATTTGTACGAGCTAATGTAAATAACTGCATTCTTTCTATATTTCAATGTTTGAATATCACCTTCCTGTTTAACTGGCAAAATTACCTGTTTCTGATTTTTTTTTAGAAACCACTTTATCTTTTTCCAAATTTAAACATGTACGAAGAGAAACTAAAGAGTTTTATTGAAACGTCATACTTATACAAACACTATATGTTTGAAAATCTACTTTCTGTTTACCTGGGATACACGGTTTGTTCCGTTTTTGTTTTTTCCTATGCCCTTTTTTTAAATTTCTCATTTTATCAGTTACTTGTTCTTTAACCCCCATAATGACACATTCAATCATTAAGGGATTATCTCTTTGTCCCAAATGGATTAACATTACCATTAGTTAGAGTTAGGGGGTTATATTGAAGAACATTGATTTGAGATAAACACAAATTTACTAAACTTAAAGGACCAGCTTAATAAAGTGGTCTGGGTGCCAGGTCCAGCTAGGGTTAACCCATTTTTTTCATAAACATAGCAGTTTCAGAGAAACTGCTATGTTTATGAATGGGTTAAGCCTTCCCCTATTTCCTCTAGTGGCTGTCTCATTGACAGCCACTAGAGGCGCTTGCGTGCTTCTCACTGTGATTTTCACAGTGAGAGCACGCCAGCGTCCATAGCAAAGCATTGTAAATGCTTTCCTATGTGAGCGGCTGAAAGCGCGCGCAGCTCTTGCCGCGCGTGCGCATTCAGCCAAATGAGGAGAAGAGCTCTCCGCCCAGCGCTGGAAAAAGGTAAGTTTTAACCCCTTTCCCCCTTCCAGAGCCAAGTGTGTTTTCCTGGCACTATAGTGGTCCTTTAAGTCATCAAAGACAAGTAGTAAAGATTAAAAAAAAAATATATATATATATATATATATATATATATGTGTATATAATTGCCTGCATGTTGCAAATTTGCAACAGAAAGCACTTGACTGTTTAGCAAATAACCCCTTTAAGAATTAAACTTTGCTGTTAAACTGCTATTGGACTACAATTCCCATACGTCTCTGCCTGTCCACAGCATCTCTAAGAAATCACTATGGTAATATATAGAATATTTGTAATAATAATTGTAGCGATGTCAATTTACAGTTCTATTTTTCCAGATTTTCCATGGACCCCTATTGTTTTGGGTATCTAACTTAGTTAGTAATTTACGTAAGGAAAACAAGTAAAACTGTCAGTAAAAAAAAAAAAAAAGGGATAAAGGGGTATAAGACACATACAGTTCACAAGAACATACAAAATCATAAATCAGATTTTATTTCCCCAAAAATACACAAGAACCGAATTTCAATCATTGCCCTTATATTAACCTTTATGAAGCCAAAATCATAAAGTATTTTGACTGCCAGCTATACAATTACAAATTAAAAACACACCTCATCACATGAAAGGATTTCATATAGTGCGCGGAGTGGATGGTTTTTCAGTATTTTGCCTACCCCCTCCTGGATCCCTAGATAATTATAGAATTTCTCAACAGAAAGCATGGCTTGTAAGGACAAGTTGCTGCCAGTGAATCCCGAATCCAACAGCAGTGAGTCTAGAGAAAACTTACAGATGTATTTTTTATTTATGTATTTTAAATCAGAAAGATCACAGCTGAACAAAGTATTAGAAAACCCAATTTATTTATAAAGAGCTCTGGTAAAACACTGCATAATTGCTGAAGAAAGAATTTCTGCCAAATCACACAGTATGAGGCAAAAAAAAAAAAGAAAGAAGAAAAGCTGCTTTTATGAATGTGGCCTTTAAATCAGTCTAACTAATTTATTTGTACTTGGATCTCGGGAGTATCGGTGTCCCTCTCTAAGAGCCCCGGATCTAACAAGTGGAAAGACTACATTTTATTTTGTGTCAAAAACATCTTTCATGTCTGGAGATGGATGATTGTGTGCAGGTAAAAACAGAGAACACCACAACTCATGAGAAGTCGAAATGCGTTGTCTTATTGTCACCTGCAGTAAACTGAGTGCGCGATCGCTGGGGACTCAAAGAGAAAGAAATCTGTCAATCTGAGGACATTGGGGGGAGGGTAGTTATCTGAAACAACTCGAAAAAAGAATTCCCTTTTATGGATGGAGAGTAATCTTGTGTCTGGGTTTCATCTGACAAGAGTTTCAATTTTCTAACATTCCAGTTTAACCTAATCAAGAGAACAGAAACTACTTTCTGTCAAATGATTCCATCCGTTGCCTTAGTTACAAATCCCTGCTGTCTTCTGTAATTGAAATCTACGCACGTAAGTTAGCAATAATTAGGACCCCAAATTAAACCAAACACAAAGTTAATTCAAATAGTTAGTTACTGTCATTTAAATGGCTGCAAAGTTTTCCTGTTTTTTTTTTCAGTAAAATCTTTGAATATATTAAAAACTCAAACAGAATGTCATAATTTAGCTTTTAAAATAAGTCTTTAGTAGAAAGCATGGGGCATAGTTATAGTGGCATCTTGATGCAGTCTGTTAGTCATATATCACTACTACCTGCCAATTAATGCTACTGAGACATTGGAAAGCTGCCTGGAGAGGCTGATCTCACAGCAAATAAGGCCAGGTATCACGCCGACTGAGAGACTGTCTGGCCCAAACAGAAGGTGAGATTAAAGAAAATACCAGGAGTGTTTGTTGGTTTAAACATTGGAACAAACTTACAGGGGGAAAAAGAAAGAAAGGATTGCACACAGTCGTTTGTAAACATGCAAGATATAACAAAGCAGCAGAATACATCATTTTCTATACATACTTTAATTTCTAATATATATATATATATCTTGAAATTGAGCACTCATTGGACCTTACATAAAATTGTAAATTAAACTACATTTGAAATGTGTGATGCTAAAGAAACCAGAAATGAAAAACAAAGGATTCAGTGCCCATCTATTCAAAAGCTACAGATCTTTAAAAACGCTGAATAAAGTTCTCAACTTTATAAAAAATTTAAAAAAATTACAAATTGTGTTTTTAATCTACAAAAAAATAAATAAAAATTAAACGGAATTTCGATATGTTCTATTTTTTTTTCCTCTAAATAAAATAAAGTTTGTTGTAGTTTTTTTTTTTCCTTCACTGCAAAAGATATCGAGCACTACTTTACAAGTACAAAAGAGCAATTCCCCCAGCTATAAATCTGTTTTTAGGGCAATACATGTAATTGCAGATCCATCGGCAAAGCAGCTGCAAATAAGTGATACTTAATACCAAAATCGGAAAAATATAAAAGGGAAGTTCAGAGGAATGGGAAAGTAGCATTTAATGCAGACTGTTTTGTCTTTAAAGGGCGAAAAGGGCTAATTAGTGATCTGAAAGGTGCGCTCACACTGGCAAGAGGATTAGGGAACTGAAACGATGACATTTTAATCTCTGTCAACTACAACAATGAGTTCTTTGGAGATTGAGTCAGACCTGGGAATGAACAAGCTTTTAAAGCAAGGTGTGGGTGGATCTATAACAGGAAAAAAAAAAAAATATATATGAAAACAAAAACTAAAAAACACATTTACAGTTTCAATTATATTTAAAAAAATAAAAATAAATACTTAACACAAACAATTCCATAAACACAAAGGGTTGGTACTAAATCTGAGGCTACATCCCATTTATTAATAGTAAAAGTTACTGCTGTCCCACTGAGGTAGGAAAAATAACCATCACCTGATTTTACCCCAGCTTGGTTTTAAGACACAAGCTCACTATAACCATTAACCTTTCACGTGCTGGCTGCCTGCTCACAGACTTAAAGGAGTGGTTACCACTGACTATACAGACACATTGCTGTAAGCACAAAAGGCAGACAAAGCATTTTAATGACTGTCATTTTGCCCAGAGGTCGCTTTGCGTGCATCAACCTGCCACATATTCATTGTGTTGTGCAGTTAAACCCAGAACAAATAAAAAGCATTTAGAGGGAGGATAACAATTCTGTTTGAAAAGCCAAACCCTCTACGGAAATAGTAATTACTTAATTCTGTGTAGTTTTTGTTAACCCTTTCAAGTCTGGCAGAATGATCAGGACCAAGAGTAGCAATCAGTGACCCTAAAGAGTGGCACATGGTAGGCAATAGCTATAAATAAGGGATAAACTCCAAGTAGATCTGAATTGACGTTTTGTGTGTAGCTCACATACAACCTGCATCAAAAGAATGTCCTATATTCACCTTATCACATAACAAGGTTATGCCACACAATGACGGCAAAATAACTCAGTCCTTTTGCCCACAAATGGCCTTGAGCTCCTTCATAAACACTGTGGACTGAATATTGTAGGATGTGAGAAAATTACAAACTTATTTTTTTGTAAAGTTCAGTATTTTTATGGCATCCTAAACATACATGTTGAACTGTCAAGATACTGCAAGTTAAGTGTTTCTTTAATACAAAATCACTTTCAATCAATAAACCTGTATCAGGTGATGTGTATTACATATACACCTAAACAGAACTGTACTTCTAGCCTTTTTGGTTTCAATTACCATGTAACAAATGGGAGACAAAAGGTATAGAGTCCACGGGCAAACCAGGGTTAGCAAGTAATGGCCCCCCCGTTGTTTTACAAGTAATCAAAACGCTTTTGAGATCCAACCAGTTGACTGACTGGCCTGTTTTATTCTCTTCTGATTGTTTTTATGACTACAGAGAATTTAGAATCATTTTATTTTTGCAAGTGTTTCTACAGAATTTTAAACACTATCCAAAAAAAAAAACCAAAAAAAAAAACCCATTGGGGTTTGTCAAATCCTGTGTCAACCCTCTAAAGATCCCCCCACCTTAAATATAAGAAGGTGGAGACTGCATAGACATTGTGGTTTATATACAGAGCAATTCTGGAGAAGGGGGTTTGGGGAGATCTACAAGTAATGAAATGTACAGGAATGTTATGACTATTTCCATGAGGACTGTACAACTTTTAGAATGTCCCAGAATTGCTAGATGTAGCCTCACAGCCACTTTCAGGACTCAAGAAAATGTATGACTGTATGGGTAATACAAGTATTTGTACTGGCAAGAAGAAGCGTACTGTCAACCTGTGACATTACTGAGCGGGTGACACTAATAAATCACTAGTTACAAGTAATAGAACACAGGGAGTCTGTGACAGGGGGCCATTGTGGATCATAATCTATGCAAGGAGTAGGTGGTTATAGTGTTTTGAGAATCCCTTTAAATTTGCTAAATGCAAGAACCCGATATCGAACCCCTGCACTGTATTATAGTGTAAAAAGGATAGTGTAAAAAAAAACAAAAAAAAAAACATAAATAATAAAGTACTTATCACAACTTTTGTTGGGAGTAGAAAATACTAAATCTAGTGGAATTAGAGTTACTCTGAGCAGTACTCCAGGAGTACCCTAGCCCTATTTTAGAATGGTTTTCCCTCTAAACACCGAGAATTAACTCTCACTGCCTGCAACAACAACTGTCTTCTGCAGAGCTGCCGATGAAGAGATCTGCCAATGAAGATCCTGCCGGAAGTTCGTTGGCCGAGAGCATCAGCAGTCCGTTCACTCTCAGTCAATAAATGGAAATCTATGCATACAATTATGCTCAGAATCGACTTTACCAGCACGGAACTCCTGGCTACCTAATGACGCTGTCGAAGTTACACCTCTGACAGCAAAAATGTGAAACTTCGTATGGGCAGTCTTTCACAGCTGTACATATAGCCTCTTCAAATCAGCTAAGTGATCATGGCGCTTGGAGGAACACTTTAACCCCAGGAGCTAGGGCAAAACAATAGCCTGAACTTTTGCTGCTGCCATGATATGTTTCTGTCTGCTTTATATAAATCTCCATGGATATATTCGCTCTTTCTTTCCCGACACTATTAAAATATTAAAATGGCAAAAAAAAAAATCAGTTTTTATTTTGCCCACACTATCTTAGCCTACACAGCCTGCCCTTAAGCTTCACCATTTGAAACATTGCTTTATGAAAGTTAACCACTTGGTGCATGGACACTTAAAGATATATCCTATCGGATAGAAAGCGGGTACGAAAACGTAACATTTGGACACAAATGGAAGGAGAGCCATAAAAGCTGCGGGTTTGGCAAGTAAAATCAGATTATGTGTTTTGTGCTTTAAAATAAAATGTGGCAAAATCACTGGTTGAATCGCTCCAATATAAAATCCATGGACGTATAAAAAGTAAATTCTACTTTTAACAGGCTTCCTTTCCTGATAAAAGCTACAACAGATGTGCAATTTGAGAGCAATTTAATAATTGGGAGTTTCTCTTTTGGTAAATTTTTTGGTTACAATGTGGTTATATAAACTCATTTTGATTCAGCCGCCACTTCCTTTCTTGCTTTACCGTATCACTCTCGGGATTTCATACGTACCATTTTTTCTTGCTCTCTCTAAATATTACCATTATGATCCTTGGTCTTTTTACTGGCCTGTAAAGTCAGTTTTACTGTCTCTCTGTGCCTTTCTTTTTAGTGGCATAAATGCATGTTCTTTCTGCCTGCAATTTGGAGCCAAGAGATTACTTAAGTAATAAGAACCGGGAGGGAGGGAATTTCCTGAAAGTTAATGACTACTGAGGACTCCTTAAAAAGAAAAGACTCCTTAACTACCAGCACAAAAGTAGAGTCTATTTTTAAATTATGAGATTCTTTAAAGGATAATCCCCTTTCGTTAACCATTTAAAATATTTAACCCCTTTAAAAAGGAATAATTTTTTTTTTTTTCTAACGATGACGAGTTAGAAATGTGCCAATAGAAAATATTTGGTCCATAAGTGGTTAATGAGATCTTCTACAATTCTAGAGTGTTTTTCATAAGACAAAATACGCAAAAAGACAATTTTAGCAAAATCTATCAGCACTAATGTCGGGCACGCGGACTGCTTAAGGAGAAGCCCCATGAGGTTTGATGGAGCGAAGTGGGTAAGTATAGCGCTCGCGCTAGGGGTTAAATGCAGGTTAGGGTTAAATACAAGGCAGCTCGCGCTGGCAGTTAAGGCGGCAAGCTCGCGACCAGGGCATGAGCCCTGATTGGTAGATAGCAGCGCGAGGGCAATATTGGAGGGAAAATAGGGGATATAAATTGGAGGGCGCCAAATTAATTGCCTCAGATTGTGCCAGACAAATCCGAAGGTTAGCTATATATTAAAATATTTAAGCTGCTGTTTCTTACCTTTGGAGATGTCTGGCACAATTGAGGCATTATTAGAACAGCTTAAACAAAAGGCTTTAGGCTGCAGTGATACTGCATGGCTACAGGCTTGCTTAGAGTCCGCCCCCAGCACCTCTGGTCTAATTGAAGTAGAGGAAGAAGAAGGGGCTGAGCTACAGGAGGAGTTAATAATGGAGGAGGGAGCAGGATATTCCCCTCAAAAAATTAAAGGGCAAGTGCAAGAAAGAAAATCTGGTGATAGCGACCCCTGCAGGATTCGTGAGGCAAGAACGAAGAGGTCCAGGGAAACCTTCTCACCGTCTCCAATAAAGAATAGGAAGAGGATGTGGAAACAGGGCAGAAAATACGAACAAAAGAAGAAGAATAAAGAGGCTGAGGACAGACCTAGGCTATTTGAAGAGAGCGAAGCAGCTCAGGATATCCCAGGTTGCAGTCATGAGCTGGGTGAGTTACAAGCAAATGTGAATAATGCTGTTTTCGGGGAAGTGGTGTCTTCACTTGAGAAACTTACAAAATTATTGCAGACACCTAAATTAGCGAGAGTATGGGAGCCTGATACAGAAGTGGTCACAGTTAATCCAAAAGTGACACATTCTGTGAGGGAAGAAGTTAGAGTAAAAGAGACATGCATGAAAGAAGCTTTAGGTTGTGAAAGCTCCCCTCTGGGTTTTCATTTAAGTAAGTCTATAAAGGATAGGATATGGAAAGGGGAGTATATCGATATTCTATCATTATTGCCCACAGCCAGAGAATTTACTAAACCCGACAGGGAAAAGGGGGATGAGGAGAGGAAAAAGTTTATTCCGAGGTCTTTCAATAATTGGCTGCAAGCTTTTTGCATTTATGCTAGCGTGTTAGGCGAAAAATATCCAGAATTGTGCTGTGGGCTATTTCAACATACAGAAGCTATTTTGGAGGCATATAAAAATTTTGGGGGTTTGTCATGGTTTTATTATGACGAACAATTCCGACAAAAACTAGCAGTACATAGCAACCTTAAATGGGGTATGAAGGATGTCGGACTATGGGTGAGCATGATGTTACCGCAGAGACAGCCTAATTTTGTTAATAGGCAGGTTACAAATGTTGCACAGAAAAAAGGTTTTTGCTGGGCTTATAACGAATCACAATGTAAGTGGCTGAATAATTGTAGATTCCGGCACGAATGCGCTACCTGTTCAGGTGCGCATCCTAATTTTCGCTGCTATAAAAGAGGACAACAAAGTGGTACATTTCCAAAAAGCACAGACCCCAGTGAAAGTGGTAAGGTTACTACCTTATCTCGCAATCTATCCAAACCGGGAGAAAGCCAAATTAATTAAAGAAGGTTTTGAAAATGGTTTCAGGTTACCTGTATATAGTTCTGTTGAATTTTGTTGGGTTGAGAATTTAAAATCAGTTTTAGAGTTACCAAGTTTAGCCTGGGAAAAGATTTGCAAAGAGTTAGAGTTAGGGAGAGTTGAGGGCCCTTTTAATGTTCCTCCATTTAAATGTTTTCGGTTATCCCCTCTGGGTTTGGTTCCAAAGAAAGAACCCGGGTCATATAGACTAATACATCACCTATCATACCCTAAGGGAGGATCTTTAAATGACATGATTTCTAGAGAAGAAAGTTCAGTGTCTTATTCAACTTTTGATAAGGCTTTAAATTTGGTAAGAAAATGTGGAAGGGGTGCTTTGATGGCGAAGGGGGATATAGAATCTGCCTTTCGACTCTTGCCGATTCATCCCGAATCCTTCAATTCACTAGGTTTTCAGTTCAAGGGCCAGTATTTTTTCGATAAGTGCCTGCCTATGGGTTGTGCACTGTCATGTTCTTATTTTGAGACCTTTGCGACTTTCATGGAATGGATTATTCGGTATGAATCAGGTCAGCAGCAAGTAATGCATTACTTGGATGATTTTTATTTGTGGGCACTAAGGATAGTGACAACTGTAAGAATTTACTAGAAACATTTAGAAGGGTGGCTGGTCATTTAGGAATCCCATTAGCAGAGGATAAAACGGTTTTACCCACATTTTCTTTGCAATTTCTGGGAATAATGATTGATTCAACAAAATGGAATTTAGGTTGCCGGAGGATAAGATACTGAAAATGAAGATGCTGATTCAGCAGGTAATGGGCTGTGAGAAGGTGACATTGAAAGTTTTACAATCTCTGTTAGGTCTGTTAACATTTGCTTCAAGGGTTATTCCAATGGGGAGAGCTTTCTCCAGGAAGTTGGGGATAGCAATGTCTAAGGTTAGGTCCCCATTTGCACACATTAGGGTAACAAAAGAATTGAAGCAAGACCTTAAAGTATGGAATAATTTCCTAACAGATTTTAATGGAAGATCAATGTGGCAACAAGAGTTTATAGATTCGGATAGTCTTGAGCTGTTTACAGATGCATCTGGTGCTATTGGTTTTGGCATATATTGGAATGGACAGTGGTGTGCACAAGAATGGCCGGTTCTTTGGGCACAGGAAGGCTTAACCAAAAACTTGACATTGTTGGAATTGTTTCCAATTGTAGCCGCAATATATCTATGGGGAGGAGCATGGAGAAATAGGCGGCTGATCGTCACTTGTGACAATCTAAGTGTAGTAATGGTAATTAATTCCTTACAGTCTAGGTGTAATAGAGTTATCAATTTACTTAGACACTTAGTGTTAAGGTGTTTTCAGCTGAACATATGGATAAAAGCTAGACATATACCAGGCAAAATCAATAGGCTGGCTGATGCTCTCTCACGATTGCAATTGCAGGAATTTCCAAAATTGGCACCAAGAGCAGCTGCGGAAGGAACCCAGTTCCCGTCAGACCTTTGGGATTTGATTGGGGACAGTTAAGTGTGATGCTGATGAATTCAGTAGCTGTTTCTACGTGGAGTACATATGTCAGAGCATGGAATGAGTGGTTCAAATTTAATCAGTCAAACAATAAAGATCCGTTTGGAGAGGACAAGGAGAGCGCAATACAATTTACATTGGTGTCAATGCAGAAAGGTTTCTCTAAGTCCAAGTTAGCTTGTAGTTTAGCCGGGGTGGATTTCTTTAGGAAGCTGAGTGAATGTAAACCAATTAAGCAGTATTTCATAGTTAATCAGTTAGTTCGAGGTTATAGAAGAGCCAGTAGAGTAAGGGATAACAGAAAACCAATATCGTTTAAGGTGCTATCACAGTTATTTGTAGTCCTGGAGGAAGTATGTTATTCTGAGTATGAGGTAGTTTTAATTAGATGTTCATTTATAATAGCTTTTTTCGCAGCGTTAAGAATTAGCGAGTTAGTGGCTAAGAGTAAGTTTTGTTTGTCAGGTTTACAATGGGAAGATATTATAGTTAATGATAGGAAAGTGATGGTATTCATTAGAAAATCTAAAACAGATCAGGAAGGCAAAGGAAGATGGTTAACATTGCTGGAGATTAAAGGTTCTTTTTTGTGTCCGGTTAAGGTGACAGAAAATTACTTGTCAATTAGACCAAGGGTTGAAGGTCCTTTTTTCATGCATAAGGACACCGTTCCGTTGACTAAGTTCCAATTTAAAAAGGTCTTCAAGTTGTGCATAGACAAGTTAAAGTTAGGCGATGAGCGTTATTCATCTCATTCTTTTAGAATTGGAGCGGCAACAGAAGCAGCAAGGTGTGGTTTAAGTGATGGAATGATTCAAAGGTTGGGGAGATGGGAGTCTAATAGATTTCAATTATACGTCAGGCCTCATTTGATATAAAAAAAAAAAAAAAAAAAAAAGTTAACGGTTCTTTGTTATTAAAGTTTATGGATGTATATGAACATTGGCGTATATATGTTAATAATCTTCTTTTGCTAGGTAATAAGAAGCCGGCGATTGCCTGGGTAATCGGTCATTCATTTATATTTTGGGCCCAGAAGAGGGCAAAAGAACGGTCATATGGCGAAAATCTCGGATTAGAAAGCAATGCTGTTAAAGTCTTTTGGAAAGGAATTCGTGGGGCTAAGTGGTCTCAATTATTTGAAATAATACAACAATGCATGTTAAGTTTTCCCTATCCAGAGGTAGTAATAGTTCATTTGGGAGGGAACGATATTGGCTCAACGAAATCGGTCAATTTGATAAAAGAGATTAAAAGTGATTTGGTATGCATAACGCAAATATTTCCAGATGTTCGGTTCATATGGTCGGAGATTATCCCAAGGCATTGCTGGTTAAAAGTAAGTTTTTTAAAACCATTGGAAAGGGTACGTAGGAAAGTAAATAGAGCGTTGGAAATATTTTTACCAACCCTGGGAATGACCTCATATAGACACAGGGATATTGAGGGCAATTGCGCTGGCTTTTATAGGAGCGATGAAGTTCACTTGTCGGATATTGGTTTGGATATATTTAATTTGGAGATTCAATCCATGTTGGAGATGGCCGTGGGCGTTGGGGGGCCACCGAGTTTGGTAGCCCAGAACCTCGGTGGCGTTGGGATATAAGTCGCCCTCACAGGCGGGTGGATTTGGTGGATTTGGTTGAAGAGATATTTATGGCTCCTGGCTTTGGAGGGGGGCGGAGCCTTGGAAAGTGGTTTAATATGTTGGTTTTAAAGCTATGGTTTATTATTATTCATATGGTTATGGTTTAATAGGAATTATGAAATCCATAATAAAGGTCCACGGCCATTCTCCAAGGTGTATCACTAAAGTTATTAAATAAACATTTTGATTGAAAATTTCTGCTTGTGTTTATTTATTTATGTTTCACTTCGATTACAACATTCAAACCTCATGTCGGGCACGCGGACTGCTTAAGGAGAAGCCCCATGAGGTTTGATGGAGCGAAGTGGGTAAGTATAGCGCTCGCGCTAGGGGTTAAATGCAGGTTAGGGTTAAATACAAGGCAGCTCGCGCTGGCAGTTAAGGCGGCAAGCTCGCGACCAGGGCATGAGCCCTGATTGGTAGATAGCAGCGCGAGGGCAATATTGGAGGGAAAATAGGGGATATAAATTGGAGGGCGCCAAATTAATTGCCTCAGATTGTGCCAGACAAATCCGAAGGTTAGCTATATATTAAAATATTTAAGCTGCTGTTCCCACCCACCCTTCCCCCTTTTATTTATTTTATGTCGTGACCTTATTATGGGATATAAGTCGCCCTCCTGGTCATCACAGGCGGGTGGATTTGGTGGATTTGGTTGAAGAGATATTTATGGCTCCTGGCTTTGGAGGGGGGCGGAGCCTTGGAAAGTGGTTTAATATGTTGGTTTTAAAGCTATGGTTTATTATTATTCATATGGTTATGGTTTAATAGGAATTATGAAATCCATAATAAAGGTCCACGGCCATTCTCCAAGGTGTATCACTAAAGTTATTAAATAAACATTTTGATTGAAAATTTCTGCTTGTGTTTATTTATTTATGTTTCACTTCGATTACAACATTCAAACCTCATGGATACAGTCTCAGCTTACCCAAAGTTGGGTAGACAGTAATTACTGGAAGTGCTGCAGCACTGGCCCTTTAAGTTACAAAACATTGATGATGGTTACTAAGTGCCTGACTTTGCAATCCTTCTCAAAATGTCCTTCAATCTGCCACTCAAAACATTTGGCTTTAGAGTGGACCTGCCCAACTGATGTTAAACTAACCTATTCTGCTGCACAATAAGGCTTCCCTTTACACTTTCTAAAATTTGAAGGGAAAAAAAAAAAATATGTATTGGAAAGCAATCTACTTTCTACCAAGCGAGACAAACCAGAGCAATGAAATGTCTGTCTTGCTTGGAAGAAATGTTCATTATGGACTAATGAGTAATTTGCGTACACCTGGAATCTCTTAAAAATTGTACAGAAACATACAAGATTAACAGCAGGGAATTAATTTCATTTTCTAAAACAGCTGCACAAGCTTTTTAAAGTACATAAAATTTCTGTTTCAAAGTTTAGCAGCCGGTTTCAGCATTGATTCGCATTCAGATTTCTAGCATAAATATTTATTTCCGGTTTAATGCTTTTTCATTCAGATTAAGCGCTACAATTTTTTCTAGTGTGTTGTATTTGGCAATGTGTCCATTTCACAAGTAAGGGTCGGAGTAAAGCATCTCCGGATTTAACATGTACGTGATCCACGGGGATTTTGTGGAATATCCACACATGAAAAGTAAATACATTCAAATATTTTTCTGTTCCCTAAAGCAGATCACTGGTTATGGATAATATTTATACCACTCTGATTGACATCATATATATATACAATCACTACGATGTGGTTTCAGGAAGCCATATGCTAAAGGGAAATGGCACTTAAAATGTACACGGTTATTAAAAGAGAGGACATTTCTTATTTACAGCATATTCCAGCTGGACGGGGAAAGGAGATTCTATATAGACCTATTTTCAAAGCCCACTAGAATCGGCTTCTAGAAACGCACAGAAAGTAATCAACATAAGTTTAATTAACAGAATTAATTTTGCACTGGTCAATACATTAAAAGTCGTTTGCCTTCAGAAGTTTGGTGGTTGATAACTATAGCAACTCGGATGTGGGCGATGAAGCCAACAACTCATGATGAAAATAACATTCACAAAAATGTGGGTTGTCATGGTTAATGATTACTGGCTTAGCATGTATCATTCAAGCATGCATCTGATCTGTGCCTGATTAGCTTCCTAATTTAAGAACAATGGGTGTAGGACTCATTAAAGATCATCTCTGGTGATAATGATTTCAATTAACTTGGATGAGATGTATTACAAAAATTATCTTGAAAATGGCCAACATGAATACATTGAGGGTTATGCAAGTATAAATAGCATTTATGGGATAATTCCTGCTAAAAGTTGATTTCCACTTTTAGAACTTTGCCCCAAAAGTGTTCTTTGTTGAGAAATCAGCCATACATTACCAAGCAATATTAACTGATGGTATGTTGGATCAAAAGATTAATGTGTGTGTGCAGGATGATCTATGACCTAATACAGGGATGGCCCAAAGGTAGATCCCTAGTTAACATAAAACATCAAAGAAGTTGCAAGGGATCTAACTTTAGCCACCTGTGTCCCAATTCATGGGCAGTCATTTGTAAACCATTTGCATTGATGACCTCATATGGTACTGCTGATAACAAAGAACCTATCAATTTTGCTTCTTTTCAGCAGTTTACAAAGCAGCAATATGGGAAAAATAACAGCCAACAAATGTGCAAGATTACATGGGTGGTCACATAAAGTTTTATGGCAAGTTTCAAAGCTGCTACAGTGCACTTTTAATTGGAAACTTTGTGAACTGAAACCAACATTTGCACCTGTTTTTGTTTTACACTTTTTTGGTTCTTTGAAAGAACAGTTTGTTGAAAGTTTCCTGTAAGATAAATTGACTTTTTTTTGTTAACCACAACAATTACTAAAGTCAAGTAAGTGAAGCATCTATACACGGATGGTTAATTATCTCTAAACACTGCTTCCCAAGGCTCAAGTCACTCTGTGAAAACTGCTCTCAAAAAACAAATTTATTGTAGAAATGCATATAACAATAGACATTCGATTTGCATTTCTCAAGTAGTTAACTTGAGAAAAAGACGATATTTGACGACTTTTAAATATTTAAAGGAAAACCAATTTAAAATGATTTTTATTTTTTGGAAATAAACGATTTCGGTGTTTAGCATTTTTTTTCTAATGCGTACATATAAGTGCATTTTACTGCCTTTTCTGTTTGAACCTAAAACCATAGGGTCAGCCATCTTTAAGTTCTATCTGGCCAGAAACTCCATTTTTACCATCAAGATCATACTCAATTTGACTTACTGAAACTGCCTCAGAGAATAGTTTTGCAATTCCAGGCCCCTGGGTATGATGACAGGATATGTGATCACACATCAGCTCTCGGTTACTGTGTGTCTTTGGTCAATAAACAGTGCTTCTGACCAAACAGGACTTCAAGACGAAGAGTAACATAGGTGTTGTTCTGCTTCAGCAGTTATTATTACGGGTTGTTATTTTACTTGCTTGCTATTGCCAGCCCCTGTGTAAACTTTGGATGTAGCAACACCACATTTTTACACGATTGTATATTTATATATTATAAGATTTTCAGGACTTGAGGATGGCTGCCCCATAAAGTAAGGATAAGACAAGAGGTTTTTCTTATTTACGTATGTTACAAAATATCACACACATTTAATTTTTTGGTTTTAATAAAAAAATAAAAAAATTAAAAAAAAGTGTTTTCATAATAAGAATGTCTTCGTTTACGTCAATATCATGACATTCAATCCTATATCATTCAACAAGACAATCTCTATATACATTCAAAAATATTTTATGATCTACTGTTACTTTTCCAGTTTTAGTTCTAGATTAACCCATTGATGTACAGTATTAACTGAAAATGGCTCATGTTTATTTATCAAAAATTGCAATTTCTGCTTGTTTCAGACGTTTCAGAATAGAAAAGATATATATTACTATTATAATTCACAGGTAGAAATCAGGGAACCTTACAAGTATTTTATATTTTGCAAGGCACTCTGTTGACATGCATTTTTCATAACTCTAATTGCAATAAGGACATTTAGCACCAAAATATAACTGTGGCTCATATGTTGTTATTGAAAATTATAAAGTTATTCACTAAAATGAGAATTCAAAGTTAATACAAGGTGAATTTCCAATTTTAGCTCAAAGTAGCCAAAATGGAAAAAAAAATAGCTCAGTTAGAGAAATATAATTTTTGCCTTAAAATGTTAAATTCATTTTGATTTCTCACTTTAATGACTAACCCTGATAGAGTTAATTGCTATAAAATATTTAATCCCAACCATAAAACAAGGCTATGGATTCTCTCTTACAATTATTTAAGATATTTCTAATTCTATCAGCCAGCTGAAGGCCTTTGCAAATGAATTTTAAAAAAAATTAAAAACAGATGATCTGAAACTCTGCTTGATGGAGCCTTTATTTATTTATTTTTTTCCCCCACACAGCCTTTCTCTAATAAAAAAATAAATAAAATAAAAATATAAAAATTATATATACACACACACATACACATGCATACATACACACACACACACACACACACACACACACACACACACACACACAGAAGTAGCACGTAGTAGATTTGCAAGTAATAAAATAGCAGAATGCGAAGTCAAATTACAGCTCTAAGTTTAAAAAAAGAAATATCCTTACGTAAAAGCTATAATTACCAGGTGTACAAATCTCAAAGAATCGTCTAACCATAGGAGGGGGAAAAAAAAAGAGAAAAAAAATTAAATTCAAACACTCCTTTGTACACACACATGACTGTGTATTCTAGTAACAAGTGCCTGTTCTGGGGGACTTTGAACAATAGTAAGGGGGGAGGGAATGGTTTAGGTTTGGATCATTTTCAGTTGTCAAGGAAACTACGAGTTCATATTAGTATAGACTGTTACAATATAAAACAATTTTTTTTTATTTTTTTTTAAAGTGTGGTGCTTAGGAATTACACTTGAACACAGCAACAGAACAAGCAAAGGAGAACCTGTGTGATACACTGACGAGCAGTGGGAGCTCCTGGCCCAGGAGTCTAAATATATCAATGCAGACAGCACAAAGTAGGACCACTGAGTCACATATCATCAACTCAGCTGTCTGCAGGTCACATTTCATAGAACTGGGGCAAAAAACTTTCCAGAAGGTCAGAGAATCATAGAATCAGGGTTCCCCCGCAAAACCTAAAATAGCTAGTCAAAACTCTGTGTGTATGTACGATATAGATATATATATATAAAATTTTATATATATATATATATATTAAACACTTATTACATGCATATACAACACACACACACACAAAACATATACAGCTCATTTGAGCAGGGTCCTCTTCAACCTATCATTCCTGTAAGTTTTCTTGTAAATTGTCCTATTTATAGTTAAAGCCCCCCTTTAATAATATTGTAAAGCACTACGTTATCTGTTGGCGCTATATAAATAGCAATAATAATACACATATTACACTCTAGAAATGTAAGGTGGCATTAACTAACCCTAATACACACTTCACTGTTATGTATAATATATATATGACATGATATTTTTAATTGTTACGGATAGTGTTTAGAGGACATAGTCTTAAATTAGAGGGACAAAGGTTTAAAAATAATATCAGGAAGTATTACTTTACTGAGAGGGTAGTGGATGCATGGAATAGCCTTCCAGCTGAAGTGGTAGAGGTTAACACAGTAAAGGAGTTTAAGCATGCGTGGGATATGCCTAAGGCTATCCTAACTATAAGATAAGGCTAGGGACTAATGAAAGTATTTAGAAAATTGGGCAGACTAGATGGGCCGAATGGTTCTTATCTGCCGTCACATTCTATGTTTACTAATCCTGCCTAGGATTAGTGGTAGTTACAGACGTGGAGAGCAACTATATCAGCTTCTGTCATTATAATAGCAGTACTCTCACTGATTTCGGGCAGAAAGGGTCTTGTATGTAGTTACATGAGTCCCCCACAGAATGCATGGAGGTGATCCCTGTATTATGAATCATTCATTCGGAGGAATAATTGACATAATCATGCACACAGTACAGGTTTCTAAAACTATGATCTGAACGCATCCAATACAGATAAAATATTTCAATCTTTAGTATAGCTATGTTAATAATTTCCTATGAGCTATATTTTTTTATCACACACACAGTAAATTACTGAAATAGAACAGGATGATAAGATAAAGAACATGCTCTCTGCCCTTTCTGTTTTTGTGATAGACTAGAACCTCAATTTCTCTTTTAAAAGGTGTTGACAGTCATAACAGATTACAGCGGTCATACATAAATCTTTAAAACAAAATTTAAAAAAAAAAATAAGTCAGGCGTAACATCTGCATATTATAAGGCAATTTATAAAATATACCTAGAGGCTCTCAATTATTCTGTTTCAACAACATTCCTAGAATGAGAAACAAAATACACAACACAAATGGCAATAAACTTAAGTTTTTGTCTATGGCTGCATATGGACACAATGACTTTCCAGCCAAAAGACAGTCTAAATCAGACAGACAGACAGACATGGATTGATAATAAACATACGCACAAGCAAACATCCATATACAGTAAGCTATACACACACATATACATACAAAACTGCATGAAAGGGTTTAAACTTTTGAAAGAAACCCTGTGTCTGCCATATGATCATAAGGATTTTTAGTCCAATATGCTGAAACAATACCACGTAGATTCAGCATAAGCACACTGCACACCACTGTTAACAAAATAAAGAATAACAAAGACTGCGGAATGACTCATATAACTATAAATTGATTTATGGAGATCCTAGTATGCAAATTAAAATTACACTTAGACTTTCATTGGACAAACAGCATCAGCAAAATCAATCCAAATTTTCAATTGAGAAAAACCGTAGCCCTTTAAAACCATTCAAACCATTTTTTGGCGACGATATTTATCTTTCTCTTCATTTTTTACACCAATGAAAGAATCTAAACTCTCAGAATTCTGTTTCGTGCACATAGGGAATTCCAAACTCACTCTGATTTTTTTTCTCTCCAAATAGAATGTTTAGCTCAACTTTGATAATAAAATAGGAACAAGTACGACAGACTATATCCTAAATGTTATTACAAAACAGGTATGGTCGTAATTCCTCTGCTGTCCTGTGACTGAGCCACAAAAATAGCTTTACCAGGAATCACAGAGTAGATTAAAATAGTAATTCCGGTTAGTTACACGTGGAACAAACATCAAAGCAATGAGGGCTTTTTTTTTTTTTACAGTCAAGAGAAATGAATAAATGTTACCTTCCGTGCACTGCAAGATGGCGATGACCAGAAACAGCCAATGAGTTTGCATTCTGCGGCCAGGAGTAACCATGGTGGATTCCTGGGGATGCTTTCTGTGTATTCCTTAACGGGTGCAGATAGGAATCCCAAGCTTCATTGAACAGTGAGGTCTGTGTCGCTCATCATTACATCTAGATAGGAAAACAAAAAAAAACACTTAGAAATCTTTAACGATGGGAACATGTCCTACAGCTGACTGTCTACTTGTCTGAGTCAGAAAAGAAACAGGATATCCAGGAAGAAAAAGAAATGTTGCATGCAGACACTACAATACATTGCACACACTTGTCTATAGAATAAAAATGATTAAAATAACATTTAAAATTCTATGCATTCCACTGACTCTTACAAGGGGAGTAACATCACAAATCAAAGGAAGGTGAAGCTACACCTTGAAGTCATGGGTGTAGTATCGGAAACGGATATCGCGGTTATTATACAACTCACAGGAGGAGTACAAATAAATAAAAGATTGTTAGAACAGAGAGAGCACTATTAAATTGCAACCATGCAGAAGTGTAATCCCACTAACCTCAGGCAGCACTGGGATGTATTAAACACCTCACCTTAATCTCTACACTAACCCATTAATTTACATTACCACTAGTCCTAACACTAATCACAACACCAACCCTAAGACACTAATCCTAGCCTAAATAAATCACGCAATATAAGAAACTCAACATTTTACCTTCTGGTTTATTATGAAGTCTGCAGAACCCTTCATTGCGCTATCGTCATGCAATAAAAAAATAAAAAATACAATCCTTCATTTCAACTCAGCAGATTACGGTCTAAAACATGTCCTTATCCAGTAATTAACAGGATAAAGAATAGGCACAGCATGGAATAGATAAAATGGCAAAAAAATAAACAAAAAAAACCTTGTGCTATGCATTCTCGGACCGCCTCCTAATGCATGTCAAGTATAGATTTACGAGAGTGAATCTCCACCTCTTGTACCTGACAGCTTGTGCTTTATTGTTTGTTTGCAATTAAGGAGACATTTGCTGCCTTCCTAAAGTGATACATCCTACGTTTCACCAAATGTTCCAGATGTTACGAAGGTCCACGCAATACCCAATAAGGTCATCCTACTAAATATGCAAACATTTAATGGAGAAAAATGCTAAACAAATCTTGTGAATTTCCACTGTAAATGCAGAGCATTCGTTGGGCATTTACCACCTTTAGCCAGGAAGATACAAGTGGAATGTCAACCTGCATAGATTATACTATAGTAAAAGGATTTAGGGTGTTGACATAAAATCAAACTGATTGTTCTCCTCGCTCTGTCTTGAGAGGAAGGGTCTGCTTGAGGGTAACTCCCAAAACAGACAGTTTTAATTAAAAGCAGATTTGGAAAAAGTAGTGCAGGATAAAACTTTAAGAGCCCAGAAAAATGAGACCAAACAAAGGACATATGTTCCATATTTCCATTAAACCAAGACAGGAGGACGTCCATACAATACATCAGTGCATGTCTACACTCAGCCGCACACATTAACACCTTCTCCTCTGCATAGATCAGTCACACAACCAGCATGTGTTCCGTATTGATTCAGCTGCTACATTCTGAAAAGTGTCGACTCGCTAGATAGCTCAAGGAAAAAAAACATTCAAGTTGAAAAACACCAATAAAATTACTTATTGATAAACGTGAAAAAAAAAAAAAAAAAGCGCTACAGTGCCGTAAACAGAAGACCTAATTTATGCAACGTCACTTATCCTTCTACAGGTCATCATCTGTAGCTTCTCCAATTACACATTCTATATATAACATTTCTATCTTCTGCCAGTTAATGAAAAATGTGCTGCCTGGATCTTAATTTTTTTCTTCTTCTCCAATAGATCAGTAAAAGGAAACTTGCGCTATGATGGGCCAGTGGCTTGAGGCCTGTATTTTGACAGGTTACATTTTTCTTCTAATCCATAAAAGAGATCTCTAACTCATCGCCTTTACTGTATTCCTCTCCAATAAATTAGAGCCAATAATTGAGAGAGAGGTCTCATAATAGAATTTAGATGTCACAGGTGATGTAATCACGCAGGCAGAAGGAGACTGAGTTATGGGCTCCATTGTAGCACACAGCAGTAGTTACTCATTGTTATGGGATTCACACGTCCCAACAGCAAAAGCGTAATTTCTCTTCTCTACCACAAATATCAACAGGCCGCCATGTGTATGTGGATGTGCATAACTTCGCTATAATCGGTCGCTTCCTCTTCTGCCAGTAAACTACATCATGTTAGCGTGGTGTTTGTTTCAGGCATTATATATTCCACGCCGGATATCTCCTGCATATGGAGTCTGGGCAATAGGAGGAAATTGAGAGGATTCTGCAAGTCAATTACAACTGTTCTATCTTAGTGTCACGCTGAGAAGCGCGTTAAATATGCTAATAGCTTTGGGCACTGGAGGCAAAACTCCCAGGCTTTTTTCTTGCTATAGCTATTAGAAAGAGCTTGTCAGATAAAACTCCAGAACAAATAGATTTTTTTTTTTTTAAATAAAGCCAAATACTTTACACCAGTGAATAAGAAACTACAGAGAATCAATCATTCAGAATTAATAAATACACCCCCAATAAAATAAAAAATTGAATATGTTAAACTGACACAAAAATATAACTTCAATGGCAAATTTGGCGCCTATAAAACCCATGCAACCAAAAAAGGCCCAGGGCTATTGCAGTGGGTGACATTTTTTATTTATTTTTTATTTTTTTAAAGCACTGTCCCGATGAAGCTTTGCGTAAACCTATTTTGTTTTAAAAGGTCATGCCCGTTTTTTTCTTTTTTTATCCTCAAGTATATTTGGCAGGAAATTTGTTTGATGTTAAAATATACAAACAAAGGGGGGAACCGCGAACAGACATGTCTGCGTCTCCGAAACAGATATTGCTCAAAATGCAGAGCAGGCTTATGTTTTTAACATACTGATCTGATTTTCAACCTCTCCGAATTGAAACAAGAGGAAGGAAACAAGGATATACAAAAGGCGGAGAGAGAATACTGAAACCTTCAGACTAATCCTATTTTCAGTTCAAGCACCAGTGCAAACAATCTTGTTAGTCCGCGGCTTTTCCCGTTTGACATATGAATGACTTTAAACTTGGAACCACAGCTGCAGATGAAATGACTTTTAAGAATGTTCTAAAATGCTTTAATGAAAAAAAAAAAGTATTTTCTGGAAATATAAATAAACTTTTTTATATATAAACACACACATATATATATATATATATATATATACACACACACACATATATATACACACACATACACACACACACACACTTTAAAAAAAAAAAAAAAAAGATCATAGGAAAATGTTAATTTGACACATAGGAACTATTTGAGATTCTTGTGTACAGAAAGTGGATTTAATGTTAACATCTGTGAGATCATAGTCTAATTACTGTGAAGTGAAATATGAAACTAAATCAATGGTCACATAAGATGCAATTTCAACTGCGTTCAGCTCAGCACACAACATTCTTGCCTCATAAATCAATGTTACAAGCCATTCAGCGAATCGATAGTCACAATCCCTCTTGGTCCATACATACAGCCACTATATGAAATAATAATGACTTAAGATATGTCATACTGGGTCATCAATATCAAGAGTGAGTTGTCCGTGGGTCTAATGAGAGAGAATACAAAGCATTAGAACTTACTTGCTTCAAGACTCAATCTGAACAAGCAATATTTAAATGGTAGCTCCCCCCCCATAACTCTGGAGCAATACGTAGGTATCAAGAATGTAAGATATTTTTTTTTTTTTAATAATCTATTTATACTGATTGAATATTTAAAACAAAAGTTCAGAAAGCCTGGTCAAATCGCCAATAACTGATTATCTTCATAAGGATTGGAAATGTCTTTTGTTGCAAAGTCATGTGATGGTGGTTCCTTTATAAGGATATTTGTATATTAATAATAATACATTATATATTATAAATAAAAACTAAATAGACAGACATAACGGACTTCGGAGCCTCTGGAAGCAATTCATGTTTGGCCAGAAGGTGTTTATGCCAAGTTGTGCATGAGACTGTCAGACTATGTATTCCAGTCAGAATATTATTAGTCATAATCAAAATCCACATTTGCCGTATCTCGAAGGCTTTGCCTGAAATTTGCTTTAAATCCCAGGCGTACTAATGTAACATGGTATCCCCTAATGGCTAGCTGGGCATCATGGGAAAGATATCACACATATCCAGGCTTGCCATCGCTGCCCGGGGCATCTAGAGTCTGAGCTGGGCAATCCCTGTTAAATAAACCCTTGGTAGTGACATCAAGTACTATCAACTAGTTATGCACCCAGTCTATGGCAGTTCCCATCATCCAGTACATAGTAAACTCACCGAAGATGCAGGTCAATAAAACAATATAAATGTATAGAGAATAGAGAGCTCCTACTGTCTCCCCTTGTCCCCTAGCCCACAACTATTTTTTAAAAATCTTTTTTCTAATGTATAGCCCCATCGGTCATAGCCAGAATAAGAAACTAAATTAGTGGTGCATTGAATGTCCCTTTAATCTGCGTAACAGTGATCATTATTATAGAACATGATGTATAAACCCAAATAATTCAATATTAAAATGTTTCATTTAAGCATAAACAGCAGCTTGTATTTATCTATTCCTAGAACAGTTCGACATTAACTGAAGCCCTGTAGAATATGTTGGCGCTATATAAATGATGACAATCATAGATAATGATAAACCACTTGTGATAGCACATCTAATTTGGAAATCTAAAGAGTGTACACATTTGACTTTATTCAAGTGTCTTCATGCTCTCATTTTAATGCTTATGTTGGAAGTGCAGAGATAGAGGGACATAATTAAAAGAAAAAGACAGACAATGAGTAACGTTTGGAATATTTTAGAGAGTTTACCATTCTTTGAGATATTTGCTGTAAATTACATCTACAAAGAGTCCTTTGCGTCTACAGATAACAGAATGCTTTTGTTTCGTAAGAGAGCTAAGCTTCTATTTGCCACAAATTTAAATAAAGCCTTCGCCCCAGCTACAGTGGTAATGAATAATACAGCGATATTAATACAAGAGACTACAATGACAGAAGGTTAAAGAAGACAGACCAGCGATGTAGTGTTCTTTAGCTGGCCTAATACCTCTCTGCCAATTACAGATACAACTAAACACTTTTCAATGCCATTTTTACAATCTCAATAGAAGCTTATACACACACACAATTTCACACAATTCAGGCTTAATAAATTTCCTGCTGGCACCCAACAATCATTCTATGGGATTAAAAAGCAACATCTGTTAACATTAATAAGCATTTTATATTCCTACATACATATTTGAAGTTGCAAGTCTATTGTTAGCCACCTGAAAACGTGATTTGACCAATAAGAGAATTTGCAGGAGACATGTTTAGCAACGAGCAGTGTTTTTCAGACACTTTGAAAGGAAGTGTAACATGGCCAGTTCAAGTAACACCCCGAGAGTGTTTGGCCAGTTGTAATGACATCCATCTGGAGTGTGTTCGGAAAATTAAAGGGACATTTGGAAAGCGCAAGACTGACTCTTGTTATAGTAACCGCAAGAAAGTTTAAAAAGGGGGTGGCGGGGTAAAAGGCTAAATTTTGGGGTTTTGCACCCAAAGTAATGTTGTGCAAGAGCGCTTCCTCATGGTTCCAGACTTTCATAAACAAATGTAAAGTAATAATGTTTTAAAACGCCTTTATTCTTTAAAAAAATGTTTAAAGAGGCCTACAGACTGTGGTTTAAAAGAAGCATGATAGGTGTAAACACACTAACCATCAAACATCTACGCAATAATGACTAAATATGTTATTAACAAGCTCTCACTTTCTTTAGATCCCTCATAGTTTCTCGTGGGTAGATTCGTATGGGAACGGCTTCAAAAGTTGTCACATAAAATCAAATAAATAAAATAAGTTTCTCTGAAGTGCTACTCTGGTGGCATAAGCTGCCAGTACAGGCATGTTTCTATACAAAGCAGTAAAAGCAAACATCTTAACCCCTTAAGACCGCAGCCAAATGTAAAAGTTGTGATCAAAACAAAATGTAAAACAAAACCTAGCATTTGCGCTACATGTCTGTCCAACCGTAATTCACCTCTTTCATATTGAATGCACCCACACTTATTATATATCATTTTATTCGGGGGAAACAGGGCTTTCATTTAACATCAAATATTTAGGTATGGAACATAATTTAATATGAATAAAATATTTTTAAAAATGGGAGAAAATAAGATTTTTTTTAAATGTTCTTAGTTCTACGTGACATTTTAACTGTGGGTGTCAAAATACGGTTTGCTTTTACTGCAATAAAATACACATATTTGTATTCAGCGATGTCTCACGTGTAAAACAGTACAGGTGTTATGGTGTTTTGGGAAGTTACAGGGTCAAATATAGCACGTTACATTTTTCAGTTTCTTCACATTGAAATTTGCCAGATTGGTTATGTTGCCTTTAAGACCGTATAGTAACCCAGGAATGAGAATTACCCCCATGATGGCATACCATTTGCAAAAGTAGACAACCCCAGGTATTGCAAATGGGGTATGTCCAGTCCTTTTTAGTAGTCACTTGGTCAGAAACACATACATACACACACACACACTAACAAATTATGCAAGGTTTATAGGTTATAAAGTTTGTAGTTTTTTGGGGGGGATGTAGTGTATAAGATTTAATTATGTTGGTTGCAAAGAATGGAATTAAACAAACATTCCAATGTATTCCTTTGCATCCCTGAAAACATCTAAACCTTCCAATTAATAAGGCCGCTAATGCTTACTGGCAGAGTTCCTGCTGAAGGTCTCTAAACACTAACAGTTTGGAGAAGAGAAATATTTATACATAAATATCTTTACAGGCATTTGTTACTGCGCTCTGAACTATAATGGGAACAAAGCCATGTTCTTATATTCAAGGATATAAAGAATTCATCACCACTGAGCCCCTTTTGACTTTCAAGGCTGAGCATATATTGCAGAAGATATTAGTGTTCACGTAGTATAAGAAAACAGAGTATGGACATAGACTGCAAGTTAAAGGGAGACTAGCATACACAAAAAAAAATAAAAAAATTACTTGTGATTTGAGTAGCACAGATTATTACATCCTACTTGTCAAAGGTGCAATGGCAGCAGACATTTAGTTTAAATAATAGCCAATTCTTTTCTATGGGTTGCAGTTGGCCTCCCTGGCAGAATTATGCCTTAAAGGGCAACAAAAGTCACTCAGACCATAACCACGAAGTTGGCTGGGTGCAGTGGCCCCTTATTTTTAACCCTGTAATCTAAAGCATTCCCAATTAGTAGATCTTCCCGACAGCCACTCAAGGTGCATCTGCATTGGGAACCAAGGGAAACTCATTTCTCAATCCAATGCTTCTCCTACAGCAGCATTTGATTGTTGTTGTGTGGTGATATGATGCCCATGACAACAAGCATCCCAATGCATCTTTATGGGGAAGCACTGGATTGGCTGAGATCATCAAGGAGTTGGGGTGACCGCAGTGAGACCTGTGCGCCACAGAATAAAAAGTACGTAAATTGCTTATTTTAACCCTCACAGGGCAGCCCAATAGTCAATGTTAGAAGGACATTATAGCGTTAGGAATACATGTTTGTATTTAAAAAGCTGTATTGTTCCTTTAAGGGTTTAAAGGAGGAGCATTGACCTTTGCTCAATTATTTTTTAATTTTCAGCGATGTTATCACAAGGGTGGAGTGAAGAATATTTACATGGAAAAAGTCCAAACCCGTTGAAACTATAACATATTAATTCAAGCTACAATTTATTGTAATCCGCTTTTTTGTTGTTGACAGTTCTCCTTTAACTTTAAAATAAAAACGGAAACAAACGTCAATTTTTATCAAAAATTAACAGTCAAACTGTGAATGCAGCCAGGTTGGAATATTTTTCTAGAGCAGCTACCTTTTGACTAAATTTTGCACTTCCAATGAAATCTGTTAAAATTCAGTAAATAACTGAATGTGTGTGCCACTTTACATGTATAGTAAGGTTGCCAAAGTGCAAATAAATAAATGCTTAAACATTTTCAGATTGATCTACAGGGGTGACAAACAGGATCACAAAAAAAAAAAAAAAAAGCATAGAAAATTATGACTTCTTTATTATTTACATCCATTAGATCTTTTTAGAATAAGAGTTTATTCAGTTTCAGCAGAATCTAGCTCATTAGAACAGGGTAGAGGAGGCAGCTGTAGGGAAAAGAAAAAATTAGCACCAGATTTTAACCAAGGACCAAGACATTAATAATTAACAGTAATTGGGCACATTATTCAACAGGGTGATTAATTTTTAAGCACATGGGGTGGAAACTAAAATATTACAGAAACAGTTACTAATATGAAATTTTAATATAAATAAATCATGACTGTATGAGCACCTTAAACGGATTACGACAAGATTCTATCACTGCCTGTTACTGACCTAAGTACGGAGCGATTTGCATTTGGAAATCCACGGCAATGACAATCTGCTAATCTAGAGAGACGCGTGCTTTTTGAGAAGACGCAAGACACAAACTATATTCATGGACATGTGTATTTTCTAGATCAATCGGTTACAATCTTTTTTTGTACCGAGACAAATTTCAAAATTGACAGGGAACATCTAAAAAAAAAAAATTCCCTTTTACATTCATCAGTAGTTGATAACTGATACAAATAATTGACTTCTAGGTGAAACCTCACTAGAGAGATACACATAGCTAAACAGACTTATTAGTTTTAATTAATTGCTAGATCCCAATTGTAATGCTGATACAACAAATTCTAATTGTGTTTTCAACCTACTACAGCCCTGAAGTCAATGTGTTTGTGGCACACCAATATGTTATATAGCATACTAGTTGAAAACCACTCCTTTGCACAGAATACGATTGGTCAGCTGTTTTCTTTTTATTTTAAATTAACTGCAAGTGTTGCATTAATCTATAGAAGATTTACAAGGTACACTGATTTCTGATATACCTTATGCTCTGTATAGTGCTATCCCTTTCTTCCAAACTATTACATGCTTAAAGCAACACTAACTTTAGAAAGAAAAATTTTAACATTAGACGTGTTCCTGTCTAGTTTTAGATTGGTACACAAAAAAAACCCCAAAAACATTAAACTGAGACAGTTTAACAACTTTAGCTGGGACAATCTCCTCCCACTGGTATGAGCTTATAACGTTGGGTGATCGCTTGTGTAGTAAGATGCAGTTGTGTTCCGCGACATAATGATTTGCGTGATGATGACAAGCATCAAGGCCAGAGGAAAAGCACATTGTCTACACACCATCTGTACTAAATTACAATGTATTGGTTTGGGGGCTAATAGTGTGCCTTTAAGGAATTTATACACTTGTACATTTCAAGACTGTACGGAGAAATAAAAAAAAAAAAATACAAAATTAGAACATGCATCTAAAACTGATTTTTATGAGTAAAAAAAAAAACTCACTTTTTCTATTTTTTATTTTTTGCATCCATAAATGTAAAAACATAATACACTAAATTAACAATCTCAACCACATTTTGATGGGGATGAGTAGCCTTTAATGTGTGCTACTATTGAACACTGATGGTGAAAATCTAGGTCAAATATATTTAAAATGATGCTGCCTAAAATAAAACATTTGTTGCAAAAAAATCCACTCATTTGGGTTCCTTTGTGATTAACCCCAGCTAATAAAATAAGTGTACAAAGGTGCATTTTGCATTACAAAAAGAAAGCTGTAAATACTGTCTTCTTGAATGCAAAGAAGTATACATTATAACTATCTACACAATGGACTATACACTAAACACACATGTTCGTACACTGTATATAACATAAAACATGCGTACACATAAGACAAACGGCACATAATGGACACCTTATTCTGTTCAATGTACCAACCACTATTAGCAGACAAAAAGTGCTTCATGTGTTCCAGCGAAGTGAAGTATACACAATGAACATAAAGCATTCACAGTAGAAAAAAAAGGTAAACTTACAAAAAGCACAATGGGGAGGTTTTAACAGCTATTGACTGGTAAAGATCAGGGATATTTGTTTCCAGTTTTTACATGTGAAAAAAAACAGAAAAGATCACTAGAGGAACAAAGACAGAGTACAACATTTAATAAAGATAGATATTGCATTAACAACAAAAAAATACACACACACACACACACACTACTGTGCAAAACATTTCAGCAGGCGTTACAAAACGCTGTAAGGTAAGAATGTTTTCAAACAAATATTTTCATAGTTTATATGTTACTAGTTTAGTTTTATCAATAAACAGGGTGTGTAATTTTGTTTTCTAACCATTCAGAAAATCAGTGTGCTAATTGCCATATACAGTGTACCTTGCCCTTCATGTAAGCCAACAGATCAAGGCTGATTTAGATTGTCTGCAATCTCCCTGGCTTTATACAATGTTTAAAAAAAAAAAAAAGCATACAGGCTTTGTGACATTGAGACACAGAAGGAATTTATTTTAATAAGACCAACTAACCACCCCAAGTTTTGAAACAAATAAAATGTATTCATATATTTATCAATTGGTAGAATAACTGAAATAGGCTTTGAACACAATGGCTAAAAACAAAATGGCAGTTAACAGAGAATGTTAACATTTTTGTAAAAAATATTGTAGGTATTCATGTGTACTTGTCACAGACAATACTAGATTATTCACTAAATGCAGCATAGTATTGAATTGAAAAATCTACTCTAAAATAGCGAAACTGTGGCTATAGCCGACAAAGAAAGCTTCCAAAAAAGCACTTTTTAGGTTTCAACTCACTACAATCACCTACTGAATAGGTGAATGACCAATATACGTGTATGGATTCAGTTATGATGGTTTTAAAAATATTTGTTTATGTATGCATTTTTTATTGTGAAATTCCCTTAATAAAGAACAGCATGGCTTTTTGCCAAGTATAAAATATTGTTGTCTTTTATAAAGCCTACACTTTCTAAGAGCAGCAGTGCCCAATTGCAGGATACGATAAACTATACTACTAAAGGTAGATGCTATCAGGAATATAAGGGAAAGAATGTTACATAACAAAGTGAAAGTATTTTATCTGTATAGCACAGGTTGAAGGAAAAATAATGTTGAACACCTGCAATTATATTGCTGAACAATGTATTTAACCAACTTTCCCCATAGACATACAGGGGCTAAGTTTTCCTTATTCCATAGTATACACGCAGATACTACACTTACTAGGAGATTGTAGTTGGGCTCCTTGCACAACTATAAATGTTTTTTACTAGAGTCATGGGAGTTAACATCAGACACATGGAAGGACCGCTAAAGTCACGCTGATCACTTTATTCAGCTGATGTGGTCTGGGTGCAGTGGCCCTTTAGTTTTAACACTGCAATGTAAAACATTGGTGTTTAGTTGAGATACAGCAATGTTTCCATTGCAGGTTTAAATCCACGTCTAATAGCTGTCTTCATGCCACTAGAGGAACTTCCCTTGCAAGAATTGAGTCAAACTCTGTGCTCCTAGAAACATTTGATTGGTGCATGCTCACTTTCCCAATGGAGAAGCAATGGATTAGCAGAGATCGCAAATCTTGATCATTTAAGCCAGGGAGGCAGAGAGGCTGTGGCAAGACCAGCATGGCAAAGGAGGAAAAGCAATCAAAACTCACCTTTTAAACCCTTGTGTAGTGGGTTCGGGGTGACGGCATAAAAAACAAAAACACCACCACAGTGTTAAGAATACAGGTTTAGTTCCGTTAATGGAACACATTATTGCATCTGTCCCCACATAGTGACCCACAGAGCAGAAAAGTGGTTCCATAATGATTTTGTTGGGCTGTAAACTGAAGATATTTACTAACAATGAAACAAGAAATAAAACTGATAAAATGAACCGGTTGGGTTTTTTCTTTTTTTATACAGAGTTTGCATGTAATTTCTACAGAACTCCGAAGTCAGTTCTGTTTCTTTATCTGGGCTTCAGGCCTACACTATGTTTTATAAGTTTCATGTAAACCTCCTAGTGTTGACATTTCCCAAGATTTGGCTCTTGGTCTCCCTTTAAAATGTGTTAGGATTCCAATAAAAATAATTAGCTATGTGCTATGGCACATAAAGGGGAGAGAGTGGAGCAGAGCTTGTGTTTTATATCCACAGGTCTCCTAATGATAGAAAACTTAAGGAGTGAATTTACTAAACAGTGAACTGACGTAAGCTGAAAGCAACCTTCCAAAACTAATGCAAAAAAAAAAAAAAGTTATTTGGGAAAATAAAAATCTTTTATTTTGCCAAAGTCACCAGCTCATGATTTACTTAGGTAGCTTTTATTATTTGGTTGTCCTTATTAGCTATCTGGTGTTGCTGGCAAAAAAAGTCAACTAAATACTGCCAGATAATGTATCATGTGACACGACACCTTGTGACGCATCATCACACCCAATCCAATAAAGTAGAATTGAGAGGTTGTAGAAGGATGTGAAGATTGATTTAAAGACACAAATCCTAAGTAATGATATTACAGGTAAATTCAAAATTTTAGCAAATGAAATCTAAATAGCAAAATGAAGGCTAAATTAAACGAGCTGTGACTAGAGCATTGTTGGGTTATTTTTTGCAGAGCAGATATTGTTTGCCTAAAATTATTTACCGGTTATTTGCTGAAATTCATAGTTTAGTGAATGAACCTGTTGATGTGATATCCAAAGCACACTAAAACTTATGAAACACTTCACACTGTTTGGTAGATATACCCCCAACAAATATATGCTTGTATTCACTGGGGGTATATATTAAAAGAGCCTGAAAAAGCTGCAGTTCCTATGACTGTAGCTTCTGCATGCCCTCTCCTTTTTCCTCGGAAGAGACTTTCAGTCTCACAGAATTCGACACTTTATAAACTGGGATTAAAACAGGATATGCCTCACCCATAAAGCACTTCAAAAAGCTGAAATGCTTCATGGGTGTGGATTGGTCACTAAAAATCATGCAGCAAAAATGTAAAAAAAAAAAAAAAAAGTGTCTTACTTTGTACAAAACATTTAATCTTTATATTGGGTTCATCCAATTTCAGTGAATGTATAAACAGAAAGTTAGTCAAGGTGGATATCTATTATTTCATCCTTTGCCTTTAACATTACTTGTACCAAAATAGCTTGACCTTTTTTTTTTTTTTTCCCCCAAGCTAAAATGTGCAATCACCAAGTTCCTGTTTATTGAATAGCCCTGCAGGTGTACACCTACCGGAAGGTGAACCTGTCCGCCATACATTTCGTGAATGATAGATTCACATGCTGCATTTAATTTTCTCACGCAGTGACAGTCAAAAATTCAGCTGGAGGCGCTCAACGACATCAGTTTATGCCATCAGCCAATCAACTCGTGAGTGCCTCACCTTATCCTGAAGTAAGAAATTAATTTCCTAAGGCAACCCATACAGGTGAGCTAGTTATGTTAAAAGAAAAACTCAGATTGGTGAGTGAGTGATCAGTCTGCATGTTTCTGATTCTCTAAATCTATGCATGCCTTTTTGTAACTATTTTAGGAGCATGGGAATTTTATTTCCCCCCCAATAGAATTTTATTATATATTTTTAACTTAAAAACCATGCAAATGCACCATTAACAGGCCTGATTTTTTTTGGATTATCCACATTGATTCACACTTGTTTCATTTTTAAACAATATACTGTATTTTGGTTTGAGGTTTTTAAATGGAATGTTTGTACAGAAAAACTATTTTTTTTTTTTCCCTTCATGTCGAATTTCCATGCATTCTGTCTATCTGTGATAGAACTTCTACATATGCATATTTATTTTACGGAGTCACCTACAAGTCTAACATAATACTGTATACAAAAACAGGTTTCAATATCCATCTTTCTTTATTTTTATTGAACAGGAATTCCTCTACAAAGTGTAATTCTGCTTTTTTTATGTAATAGCCAGATTGTTGATGTGAATGTGGAACAGAATGTGGAACATGATATACTTTTCATTCATGTATTTTTGAAATCCAGTATTTCACCTGCCATCTGAAAATGGGGGTCATTCTCTATGGTTCTGCTCTGCAAAGCAACAGCAGTCTGTGAAATCCCTAATTAACCTAATTAGTATAACGCCAATTCCTGGAGAGCAACATCTTCCATTCCGTGGATTTCATTTTCACATACACAATGTGCAGACTAGTTCATTTTAAGGGATTGTAACCGTTTAAATGAGAACTCATTATCAGGAAGGTAAAATTCTTGGTTTAGTGAGACAATGGTACTCCTAATACACATATTAAAAGCACATGTGGTGCTTTTGAAGGGTCCCTTTCAGGAGCAATGAAGTAATGATGGCAAACAATGGGGCTGACAGTGCCATGAAAGAGTAAACAAGCAATATGTCTAAAATAGGCAAAAGTGTTAAGAGATGTACTCCACATGTTAACCTATTCATAAAAGCAAAATCTTACTGGCCACTACAGGGATTTTCAGACATTTCCAACCAGAATCTTGCAATATTTATGTCCTAAAGAAAATGGACAGTGAACCAATTTGCATTAATTTTAGATATGACCTAAACCCCACACTGAAAAAAGCCGTCATGGGCTTCATCAGCAAATATACTATGCAAATGTCGGTATATAAAGCACAGAGCCAAAAGAAAATATGCCAGCATAATGTATGCTGGGAAACTGTCCCTGAAAATAAGAATGTCAAAGGGAGGGCCATGTTGTACAACAAGGATATGGTCCGCAGATTATGCAGCTAATTTGGTATAGCCGCAAACACCAAAGTCCTGTCTCGAGTCCCATTGGTCTGTTAGCTTAAATAGTCATAGATTGATAAACTCTGATCATGCACCAATATCGTAGAATTGTTCCTTTGAGGTTATCACTTTTGTCAGTAGAAAAGTCATTTACATTATTTTTTGAGTTGCAATGTGCACTATAAAAGTATATCATGCATGCACAGTTTAGTCTGCTTAAACCTCATTCGGTTGCTATGCTTCCATACCTTGCCCTGTATGAGAGGTTTCAGTTTCATTTAACCTAGTTATTCTGAGTTGCCCTGGTCTCAGAATGGACCTTGATTCACAGTAAGTTCTCTAGATTTGTATCAAATTTGTGACATTTCATTTTTGGCGTGACATCAACAGTAAAATGAGTAAGTATAAAGGTATGTTGCCACTTTAAATACTGTGGGGTTACATATAAAGAGAAAATTATGGGGCTAAACAAAGTAAAATTGGATCAATCATTGCTGATTGTGCCACTATAAGCACTATACCCAAAAATTGTTATTTACACATAATCCCCTATTATCAGGGACATTGTCCTTTGTTCCTGAGCTGTTGGACTCTATATGCCATAGTTCTCCAGGTCTCCGACTGGCCAGAATGATGTAATTTGCAGTCCTATACCAGCTGGAAGGCTCAAGTAACCTTACTACAATAAATGATTCTTAGGGAGTGGGGAAAGGACTCAGTAAAATTCTAAAGAAGGCAAAGTGACCTGTTTTTACTACCTTACTTAGCAGTATCATGTATTACAGATAAACACGCAAACTTTGAACCTCTCAGTAGATATTTGACACCGGATAAAATTAGAAGTTAATCCAACACTGATATTCTGATAACCTGTATGCGCAAATCTCAGTCAACACGCTCTGTTTCCTATTTTCCGTATGAGCTGTATAGCTTCAGAGAGCTTTACTGATAACTGGCATGCAGGGCTCCCCCTGCAGCAATGCACCCTGGGTAATAACATGTCAACCATAAATGACTGTACACTATGCAGTAACTGCAAGGATTCTGACGGATTCATATGGAACACTCAGGACAGGCTTGGCCATTTACATAGCATTACTCACAGCGGAAGTCATGTAAAGTGTGTCTACAGTGTGTTCAATATGCATACATGCACGGAGTGTTACCCTTACATCATAAACAAAAAAATAGTAGCACTGCAATTAGCAGTTGCTAATAAACAACAGTAAAGCTTGTTTGCACGACACCTTATTTACATAGAACAGTTACTGGACTCTGAAAAACAAAAATGATAAGCTTGAGACACTATAGAAATTGGAGTGAAAATTAATAAAAATGTGTAACATTAGAGAGATACAACACAATTCCACAACCATTATTCAAACATGTTGGGCTTCTTAAAACGGTTGTATAGAAAGACTAACAAATTCTGATTTAATGGGATTTCCCACTGATATTTCTGGTGGTGTTATTATATGGTGTAAATTAAGTTTTACTAGGGTAGTTTATTAAGTTCCAGTTGGCCGGAAGACTATTAAAGCTAACCGATCATGTTCCGGGTAGAAAATTGCAAATATACATATATCTGCCTTGATCTGTATGAAACATCTAAACATTAAGACGGTATAAAGTATCGTTCACAATTAGTCTTCGTGGAATGGCCAGGTTAAGCCATAGTGTGTGTATTTTACAATAAAGCTAACTTTTTTGGCATGCTACTTCCCAGTAAAGTAAACCTACACAGAGATTTATTGAAGGGATCGGAGGATGATGTTTGAAGATATAAGAGCAATTCTCTGCGGGACTTCACAGAAGAGGACTTAATTATTTTGTACAATTGTCAGTAAAGAACATAGAAAAATAATCAAACTGAAAAATAAATAAATGAGTAGAGTTATTTAATTCATCTGTTGTTGCAAAAGACAAAGCGCGATTTAGACACAGAGTACGCCATTCCCCTCTGAGTACGCTTGATAAGGGTCTATTTATGACCTTGGGCATTTGAACACGGTGCAGAGAAGGAAGGTGGCTTGGGGCTGGCTTTGCAACATAACATCACAAACTTCCAACAGACGGCTTAGGCACATTTCAAACTAAGATGTATAATTAGTTCCAAGATAAGAGGAGTCAAAATATTTGACAAGCTGGCTTCAGACTGATACTACCGAAATACCATGACACAAATAACAGCGGCTGGTATTCAGACGCATACCAGGAAGGCATTAGGTGCAAGTCAAATTAAAAACCAATTGAAACTGATTTATATCAGCTAATCTTTCCAAAAAACACAGGAAAGGAGACTTTACATGGCCTGTGTCTGCATGTTATAGCCAACAGGGAGTAGATACTCCTAAAAGCTAAATAATGCACTGGGCTCACTATTTCACCGCTTTATTGCTTATATTAAAAATCGCCATATTTAATATTAACAACACTTTAGTTAGTCTACCTCAATACAAAAAGAAAGCAGCCGATCCTCCTCCTCCTACAGAGCGCCGCAATTGTGGGATGACCTCCCGCACACTTTAAAATCTTCCCCAAGCCTAAAGTCCCTTAAGAGATCCCTCTCTACATATCTCAAAACAGAATGCACGTGTTATGGTTGATTATATATTTCCTACCTGTTCTATGTTAAATTTTGTAAATATTGTGTATTAATATTATTTGGTATTTTATTGTACCATTATGTATCAATGCAATGTTTTGTGGACCCAGGACATACTTGAAAACAAGAGAAATCTCAATGTATCTTTCCAGGTAAAATATTTTATAAATAAATAACTAAAAACAAATTAGTGTCACTAAATATTAATATTAAGAGTATATATGCAGTATTGCATTTGAGGGCAATTGGATTTTAAGGTCATTCCAACTCAAGTTGTCCAATAATTGTACAGTTGGTTGCTGAAACATTTTTTATTTTCTTGATCGATTACCTCTATGTGTTGGTATTGTAAAACCACTAGGTTTCTTATTTTTTTTCTACTTGGTTTAAATACATTTTTCATACGAAGTGTATATAAAAAATAAAATACAGTGATCATGGCTTCCCCACAGGATACATTTATTTCCAGTGTCATCAATTACAGACGCAAAGCGAGGTCACTTTAAATATCAAGAACTAATAGAACTGCAGGTTAATATGAATTCTAGAACTAGAGAGAACGTAAGGGTTTCTGAAATAAGACTTGATAGAAAGTAACAGGAGGTCCAATACAATACCCATTTGCACATATCTCCCACTGAGCAGGTTTTACTATATGGAGTAATTCTGGTCATTCACCGAAGCAATAGAAACATTTGAAATTCTGACAATGGTTCACAATCCAGACTGCATTTATTTCCTATTAATTCATGCTTCTTTAATCCTATTGGAGAGCAATTGTGTGGCTAATATTCTTACCCTTTTATGAAAATGCGCTGTATGAAACGTGGCAGAGAATTGTTAAGATAATGCATTGCCCATGCTGAGAGAGGGTAATGCCTACACAATAGTCCTTGCCGGTATCGTAAATCTCTGTATTAGAAAACAACTTATTATAAGAGATCTACTTAACCGTTTCCCTACTTAAAAGGCCATTTTGTGTAAGAATAACAAACTGACTTTTCACATTAGCTGGGATTAGACAGTATAAATAAAACATTGGCACGACGACGGCAAGGCCTAGCTAACACACAGCACAAAATCCAAGGGCTGCAACAATATGGATGCAGCATTAAATCAAAACTCAGAGAAGCCAGCAATCTGGCAAGACAATGTTTTACTCCAAACACCTCAAAGCATTTGAGTAAACAAGACTCCTGCGTGCACTAGCTGTTCATGGAAACTTTAGAATAAATGTATTTTGGAAATAAGAAGAGTTCCCACGCTCCGAGACAAATTATCACAGAAACCGACTGTCAAGGGAATTTCAAAAAGCAATAAAAAAATAAATAAAAAAATACATTGCAAAAATTACTAATCAAAGACTATTCGTCCAACAGACTCAATGAGAAATGTGCAGCAATTTTTTGAACTATTTTGATTATTCAGCACATGTAAGTGCAGTTTAATACGGAGCTTATGGTTCAACAAAAATGAGATGGAAAATGCTCGTACTTAACTGTAAGGATTTATAGTTTCAGGAGATAAAAAAACATAAGCTTTTCTGAAGCTTTATATTCTAAAATGGCCATTATAGTTAGAGTTTTACTTTACACAACAGAAAATCCAGGATGGAATCAAAGTTACACTTAATCTACACACTAAAATAAATGAGGCTGGCAAACGATATAGGACATGCTCCAAATACCTAGAACATAGCAGACAAAACAAAAAAAAAAAAAACACACAAAATAAAAATGTGTAAAAAAAACCAAAAAACCACATTGTGGTAATTGACATGTAAAACTGGACGATGTTAATTTTTTTTTTTACCTTTTTATGCAATAGGTGATACGAATCAATTGAATAGGCTGCCGGAATGGCACTGTTCAGGTGAGAGTGTTAATCGCAGGGTAATAATCTTTCAACACGCTGGGGATCTTGTTTAAAATCTGAAAAACCTTCTGCAAGGAAATGCCTTTTACAAATGCAGATCCGGAGACAAAAAGATTTTAGTTTTTAGATTATAAACGTGCAGTAAAGTTGAGTACGTCTAATTTGCCTAATGTACATGAGGTTTGTATAATACAGTCTTCTCAGCAGTTACAAAGGCCTACAGAGCCTCATTCATGCATTGCTCCAAAGCTATGCCTTTATCCAGATCCAGTATTCTTTTCAATAAAAATAAAGAAATACACTCATGGAGTTTAAGAAGCCATCACACGAGCTCTACATCAGATGCAAAATCCAAAATGCACATGCAATAAGAGTTTTAGAGTCCATCAGCAATGTAAGTCTTGAAAAAATAAACAGAAAATTCATTTCATTCCAAACTGATTAGGTCATTTGCAAGCTCCCTCTATAGGTAACACAAATTAGCAAAAAAATTACATTAAATAGCGTGCACAGCCCAAAAGAGAAAAGAACCCCTTCCAGTAGAATTCCTTTCTGAACAATCACTCAGATCACTGCTGACTTCATAATGACCGTCACCAAATACTCAGCAGGAAGCACAAACCCTTCAGGTTTTAAGAAGCTGAGCAGACTTCACTTTTTAAATTACCCAAATGTTCCTGCAGGTGAAAATAACACGCCCCTGCTATCTCTGCCTTAATCAGTAACCAGAGACCACCCAAAACAGAAAAAAGGCTAACTTCTAACAGTTAAAACAAACAAGCAGACAGACCTAGGAGTTTGTCTGTTTACTGCTAAGGATGAAAGGGCTTAATAGCTAAAAATGCAACATGCAGCAGGGACACTGCAGAATATTCAGGCTCATCTTCTTAACTAAAAACCCTTTTACTCTATTGTTATGGATATACTGGGAATGTCTCTATGTTAAAATACTCAGCCCAACCCCCCTTCAAGTACACCAGGAAAGCTCAACAGAAACATGCCCTGAATATTAAGCAGCCTAAAAATAAAGGCTTTGACTTGTTAAAAATAAAACCTCTACTGTCCTTTGTATCGACAGCAAGGAATGCTTAAGTGTGGCAATAGTGACTGTTTCTTTTATCAACAGGAAGATAAAAGGCAGGACACAATCAACCTTCTAACAAAAAAAACCAAAAAAAACAAAAACGAACTTTTCTTACAAAGAAAATTAGGTGGGGGGGGGGGCGGGAGGTCTTAGTCTGTTTGCAATCTACAGGCTCTATGAACATTCTGAGCTGTAAGTCTTGTTAGGAGAATAAATCTGTTCTATCAGTATGACCTTTAAACAAAAAAGTATACCACCAGGGATTATGATTATAGAAAATAACACACACACACACACACACTTTTCAGAAGGCAGTACCTGTTGGATGCCACTAGCAGAGTACAGGAAGCTTCCAGGCAACCGATGGGACCCCAGGGAAAACAACTGAATTCCAAGTCTGCTAGTGATACCACAAACCCAGGAACTGGCATCTGTAAAGTCTGTGGCCAACTGCTGTAAACGTACAACCACCATTCGCCCTGGGCAATAAAGGACTGGATAGGGGTGACAACAACTATCCAATAACAGGAAAGATTCAGCAATACAGCAATGAAATATAAGTAGAAAAAAAAAAAAACACAGAGTGTAATAGCATAAAAAATAAATAAATAATAATAATAATAAAGTCAGCCACAATTATCCACACTCAGGTACAGAATGCAGCCTTAAGGTCATAAATAAAAAAATTAAAAGTGCAACCTTTTAGGATCAGTTTGTGATTTCTTAAAAAATATTGCATTTTCTGCATAAAATTATTTATATAGCGACAACATATTCTGCAGCTAACCATTAAAAGTTAGGCAGGTAGTAAATACTAAAGGATATTTAACATTCACCATGTATGCATAAAAATGTATAAGTACACACAGAAGAACAACATTTCCTTTAAAAAAAAAAAATGAACTTGATCTATATTTCATAGACTTAAATAACAAATATTATGATGCATGTTATATTTGGCATTTGGCTACTCAAAATAGATTTGAGGAAAAAAATAAATAAATAAATTAAAAAAAATAATAATTATATATATATATATATATATATATATATATATATATATATATAAAAAAAAACATTCACTAGACTAGTACTTGTATGAAAAATACAGCAATGTTAAATTTAACACTAGAAATAGCTTTCCCAGGAATCTGAAGAGGACAGCAACTTTATGTACTTCAGCAATGCAACAACCTCTTACAAGGACTGCAGATCTTTTCGACAAGAGAAAGTCTAAGAATCTACAAGAAGGTTATCCCACCATGTTGCTGCCAAGAACAATTTTGACAGTAATGGGTGTTAGATTATTCTGTCATCTGTATCCACAGCAATAATCGGTTTGAGGTGTTGATTGATAGGAAAATACCAAGGCAGAACGTAAAGTGCTACTCAAACAGACATAAAACAAGTTACAAAAGGATCCGCCTTCCACCCCAGAGTTCTAGAACGCACGGATTCACGCAATCTGAAATCAGCCATGAAAACCAAAAACGATGAAATAAACTTTTAGAGGGCTAGAAAAACACGTCAAAAATCTTGACAGTGATATTCCTTGGTACTGAAATGCTTTTATTATCGGAAATAATTTGAAGAGAGCAAAGTAACCAGCATGTAAACCCTAGGCATGAACACAATGCTTTTGTGCAAGTATAGGGTATAATCCTAACCCTTATGTCTTCGAGAGAAGGATAAAGCTAATCTCCCGCCAAACAATACCGTATTCGTAAAATAAAGCTGTGCTTTAAATAATTCCATTACAGTAAAACACGACACTAGAGAAACAGACTACAACAAGTAATAGAGCACATAGCTGGCATGGCTATTATAAAAAGGCAGACTACAGCTGTTCTGAACTACAACTCCCACGATGCTTTGTCAGAGGTCGGCAACACACCACAGACTGGGTACCCTGTTTTGGCTGCCTCTTTCGTAAATCAATCTCCAGTAAGATGGCTGCCTGGCTTGTAAACTATTTATAAAATGGTCTTAAGCATTGCATACATATCAATACAATGTGATATGTTTAAGTAAATAAACAAACATGTCAAACAAATACCTCCTCCCACACCCCCCCAAAAAAAGATACCCATCACATTTTCCTATTTTAGTATAGCTATATTTGTGCTGAAGGTTGTTTTTTTTGTTGTTATTTTTCCTGCGGATTTATCCGCTTTACTAATCATGGCATTGGGGCTCCTTGGCAAGACTACCGTGCTCAGATTGAGAGCAGTCTGTGAGGAGGGACTCTGCAGGGATCCCCACACTGCAGCAATTTCTAATAAACTATACACACACCAGCTCATCGTGTTACGCTTTCAAATAAAATCATTAAGATGCTGCGCCTTTAAAAACTCCACTGCATGCTTTTAAATTGAGAGGTCTTTTGTCCTCTGCATTAAACCAAAAGAAAAAAAGAAAAGGAAAAAAGAAAAAAGAAAAGTGGCACAAAAGTGTTAGAACATTAAACCTTCCAGCTAGTATTGTGACAGGCAGTCTCAACATTCCGTTTAAACCGAGTACAAGGTGCATCCAGCAGCCCTGGTTACTCAATAAACTGAGACTAATTGGCAAATCAGACTGTGACTGACATACATTTGCACAGCTGCAATCGAAAAACGCATAACCCCCGACCCAATAGCCTCATCCCCGGAAGACTTTTGAATTTTAAGCACTACTCTTGAAGCAACAAGATTCTTCACTAAAATACAGAGAGTGAGGGCAAGTATTTACAAAGTATTCCCTTACATATTGTAAAAATCAATGGCGAGACCAACAGGGGCCCATTTCCCCACACAAGTACCAGGCAGCCCATGATTAATGTGTTGCTGCAAACAGGGAGTCATTACTTCCGGCATAGAGCAGGCTACAATGTAGCCTGTGGCAAGTGGAAGATGGAAGCTGGTCTGCTTAAAGTGACATTCATCCTTTGTACTTGACCGGTTACCCCGGAAATTCTTGTACACAGGATTTTATGGCCTGGCTGCAGTCTGTCAGAATGATTACAGCAAGATCAGTTGTGGTAACAAAAAGGAAGCATAAAACCGAGGCAGGTGCTCAAACACTTAAACTGCTATCATGGCTTATCAGGAATGTAAAAAGCAGGTGCATAGGTTTTGCACTCGCTGGCTGTGACATCATGCAAAAACCAAGAAAATACTGTACTGGAAATAAGAACTTAATCAAAAGAGTGACAGACGATTCATTTCAACAACGCAGAACTAAAATCTGGGAATTACAAAGCAGAATTCAGCGTCTGACAGGCTGCTCTGAACAGTAATTACATTTTATCTCTTGTTTGAGTCAAGAATATCTTTTAAAGGATTTGCATTATTCTTCAAAGAAAAAAAAAATTACTGAACAATATTTCCCCCAAAAAAACTTAGCAAATCCTTGGGTTCAACTGAAAACGCACCGTCCATATTAAGCAGCATGCAAGACCTGACCCTATTAATCATTGTATTTAAGTAACAAATATTCAGCTACTAAAAATCACATTTCTTGAGCAAATTGATCTCCCCCCACCCTATTTTAGCTTCTCCAGTAATTGAACACATTTATACAACTGTGATGGGATTTTGCTTACCAGTGCACAGCACATAAAATCCTCTGCTTAGACAAAGTAGATCACTTCATAAAACTGCATTTTGTTGTAATTAAACAAATTGTATTTAAGCCAGCCTTATGTCTCAGAACCAATCAATAGCGTTTTGCTGTGAGCTGCACTTTACCGGCAGGTGGTAAGAGGGGTGTTTGCTCCACTCAACTTGCGATGTGTTTGATTTTCTTGCCCTACTTAAGGTTAGTAGTTTTTTATTATTATTATTTTTATAATTGCAGCAGCAGATGCTTAATGAGTTTCTGTGTATATAACCCCCATTAATAAACTAAAAATCAACATATGACAACTATGTTAAACATGAAAGTTGGGCATCTCTTCAACTAATATGATATATTTACTAAACAATGAACTGAAAAATGAATTGGCAAAATGTGGGCCAGAACAGCTGAGCTTGGCAAATTCTCCAACACTGCTGTATTCACAACTTCACTGAACTTCAAATAAATTCGGAAACATCAGCAGATATTGTTTATCTTTCCCTGCTATACTGCATAAAGCCTTCTGAATATTTCAGAATTGTAAGGTTTACTCATTAAATCGCAAACTGTTTAGAGCTCAGTATAAATTTTGATATATTTTGCTTAAAAAAAAACAAACAAAAAAAAAAAAACAACACAGAAAAATGAATACCTGGCTATATTCATTATTTGCCTATTTTGGTCCAAGTTTTCAGTTTCTATGTCAATCCAATTAACTGTTTAGTAAATAAACCCATCAGTGAGTCTTTGTACTTTTAGCAACAGACCCTGCTATCTCTCAGCAATACACAATTACAGAGAATATAACCCAGGACAACCAGATTAATTTTAAGGGAAGAAAAAAAAATGCACATTTCTCTGAGAATGAATCAGGTCATTGCTACAATGGGACATTGTTGGGACAGAAACCAGCTCCTCTGGTTACAGCTGTGCTTGGCAGATTTTCCAAATGGCGTAAACTCCACTACAAGAAGTGGGCTCATTGTTTAGAAGGTGCCATTATTTCTGTTTTCCTGTAATTATCCAAGCACTACGGAATTAAAAAAAACAAGCCCTAAACAGGCTTCATTCTGGATTCAAATAACTAACTATGTATCTAACCTGAAAGCATTACAGATGAAGATAAAAATAAGATACGTATATAGATACGATATATAGCTTAGTACTAAATAAGTTATGGAGAGACCAAACACAATAAAAAGCAGCCCACTGGTTTATGCAAATTTGGCATTTATAAAAAAAAAAGTGGAGTACATTCTATTCTCAGTGATATACACACACACACACACACACTATTCACTGTAAACAGTAACAAATTTGGAACATTCGACCTTAAAAATTATTTAGGCTCAGATAATAGCTGTGGAAAAGATTCACAAACCATAGAACCCGCCACCGGAAACACACACTAAATTGTTTAATAAATCTACGGAAACACAATTTGCGTTTTGAAAGGTTCCCAGATGGTGTATAAAAAGATGCAAAGTAAAAAAAGAAATACATTTCTGTAAATAAAATATATGGCATAGCAGCGCAGCACACAGAGAATTAAAAAGTTATAAGATTGAAATACACAATATTTATTTTAACAGGGAATCTGGTGGGTGCAACATTAAACCTTGCAATGGCAAAAAAAAGATCTACTAAAAAAAGAGAAGTCATGGGCACGCTTCCCAAAACTCTGTGAGATCTCTATCTATTAAGGCTCATAGTTGAAAATACAAATATAAAGCTTTCAACAGACAGGCTGTACACAATTCCATGATACCCTCCTCCCATTAAACCTGCAGGGTTAACTCTCTACATTTCAGGTGAAGCACGCAGAACGTTAGCGAGCGCAGACTTAAATGATTGCACTTTTCTCTTTACTGAAGGTAGAGTATCTTGCAAGGAATTAAAAAAAAAAAATCTGAGTTCCACTTTTTAAAGTGAGAACCACCCTGAAACTAGGGCAGGAATGTACCTAGTAATTGTACAAAATTAGGACAATAAAAGAAAACTTGCTTGAATGTCTGTAGGGTATGCTGGGGGGGGGGTGGGAATCTGGGTACTAGAACATGTTCCTGCAGTATATGGGTTATGTGTCCTGTTTGAAGTTAAAATCATTAACTAAATGAAAAAGAAAAACCAAACCCTTTTTAATGCTAGCTTTTTTATTATTTTTTTTATTGGGAATTCAAGTTAAAACGTGAAATAATTGCATGGTTTTAGCTCGCCTGCTGTTATATCCTGATGTGCGCAAACATTAAGGATCTATATGTGTGGGTGCGTTTTAACAGTAATACAGAAGTGACTAAAAATGGCCGATCTGTCACATGCTAGGAGGTAGGTTTTATTTTAAACCTCAAAAATGAATGAGATTTGTAACATCATCACAATACCTGAAGAGTATCTGTTTAAAGGGATTTGTTTTACAAATGATACTTAAAAGACCCACTATTTATTTTTTTCCATAGAATTTTAAAAGCTTTAGTTATCAATACAAGAGTGACTCAGGCTCTCAAAAGGTGTCTCCTTTCTGGATTCCCAAATATAGCACTGTAGACAGCAAAGGACTTGGGGCAATGCACTTTTCAGACGTAGGTTTAACCCCTTAAGGATACATGGTATGCTACACATGTAATAAAAGGATTTGCCTAACGCCTGTCTCTCAAGGGGTTAAGGTTCCAGCCAAGCTCTCTGCTTAATAGCAAAGTTTGAAATCAAGTAATTGGCTGTCACTTCACCCCGAGTGGCTGCTCTGCTTTTAAATAAATAAATTCAGCAAATTCTGGTAAACTGCAGGCCAGGGCACTTCCAAGAAAAGAACTATCAATTCCAGGTTAAAATTCTGCTATCCATCTATAAATTCATTTCAACGCATAAACTGGACTACGCACAAACTTTTAATACCTTTCAAATTCTCAACTTACAGTTATAAAATAGATAACACATAAGACAGACTATAGATCCAAGTAAAGGAAATATCCCTTTTGGCAATGGTAACAGAATAAAATGCCATGCCTCGCCTAAAGAAAAGAAAGGAAAAAAAAAAAAAAGTAAGAGGCCCTGTGTATTGTGGACTAAGTTATTTTGCATGTCTCCAAGCTGGTCTAATTTGATCCATTGATTTTTAATATATTGTAATGAAATACAAAAGCTACAGCTAGCGTTTAAAATATACACTACAAATTCTATTTGGCAAGATTTGTTTTTGGGTTTTTTTATAGCACTTTTGTAAAAATGTTTTTTGCATATCCAGGAGTCAGAGGTGAAAAAAAATGTAACATTATGTACGCCAACTCTGTATGAAAGACTCAAATGATCAACTTAAATCTGTGTTAACTAGATTTATGTCAAATGTCATGACGGGCATTCAAATAATTATACAAAGCTGTCAAAACGGGTGACAAACGATACTGTGCGTTGTGATTCTTAAGACATGTTACAATAACACGCAAAAGCATGCAAGCAGTTAACAGTTTGAACAAGGTAGACTAGGAGACCAGCAATGTACTCATTTTCCAGCATCAGACCATAAGGGACATCTGGTTTAACCCTTGGTGTACCCATGGGGTATAGTGCAAATAGGCCTCTAGCGAACACTGGGTTAAAGTATGAGTCACTGGCTATGATTTTTGTGATCTTGAGATATGAGCAGATCTTATCAGGAGCATATGGGATGCTTAAAAATTAAGCGACAGGGGGGCTGGGGGCAATGTCGAAGAATTTCACTAAAACTGGCCTGGATCTGCAAAGATCAAGCTAAACCACAGGAAAGGTCACTTTACACGGCACAAAACAGATTAGTTCTTTCCAAGTGTTTCATCCAAAATGTTCCTTAGTCAATGCAACTGCACAACAGCGGCTGCAGCAGCGGCTTCCATCCAAAGTCCCATTTTCTGCCCCTGCCCTTTTGGGCCCCTGCTTACAGGGGGAATGGGAGCTAAAGTTTTCTCAATTGAGGCAGAGCTGGGACAAGCTTTGATATGGTAATGGCCCCTTCACAACCTTAACAATTCACACTTGCATTAATTCAAACAATTTGTGCAGAATGATGGGAAATGGCACCTTCTCTTTTACGGCACAAGCAACAAAGGGAAGAGGAAAGCTAAAAGCCCTGCAAACAACAGGCATTTGCTGTGCAAGATCATTGCTTTGAGCTGGGGACATATATATATATCTGCACAAATAAAACAGGCACACCTGAACAGAAAAGAAATTCACAGCTATACAGGGGACATAAATAACTATGAGATTCAGAATGTGATGCAGATCACACCACTCTCTGCAGCTGGCCAAAGACTTCCATATGGTGGGGAGGCTGAGAGGCCACAAAGCATTATTAATGGTGTGCATGCATTAAAGCCTAAAAAACTTGCACGATAAGAGGGGACGTAAATATGGCCCATGACGGAGAGGAATTGGGGTGCAGAGAGAGCAAAAGAGGTCATTCTTGCCTTTGCCCCATTTTTTTTAAGTGAGATCTCAGGTAACAGGCCAGGCACTAAATTCAAAAGAAACTCCAAATGAGAGCTCGCCCGAGGCATCTGACCAGTTAAACTGGGCGATATCCAAATTCCAAATCTCCAAGCCCCAAGTTGAGTCTGGCTCCCTAGCAGCTCAGAACAAAGGATCCTGCGCTTAATTGTTGCCATTCATGGTGCTGCGGAGCCAGCTCACATCTGGCTGCATTTTCATGTAACCTCTTTCCTTGTCCCAAGATACAGCAGCAGCAGCTACCTCGTCTCCCTCCCCCAGCCCCTAAATTCCCCCCAACCCACGGATTGTGCAGGGTGAATGCATACAGAGTATGGTTAGGCTGCTCTCTCCCTTCTCTAGATAAACAGAGTTTGAGTTTTTAGCTAGGTGCATATAGCACAGCAATAAGCTCCTTAGTTCCCATTACCATACACACAGCACTGAGGGTTCACAGATTAGTACCCACTGATATACACACAGAGCTGGGGGGGGGCTCCCTGATTAATGCCCACTGATACACACAGAGCTGGGGGCTCACTGACTAATGCCTTAAGATGCACACAACGCTGGGGGGCAGTGAATAATGCCCCAGGATGTGTGCAGGGCTGGGGGTTCAGTGGTAGTACCCTAGGACGTGCACAAGGCATGGGGTTTAACAATTAATGCCCCACACATGGCTTGTGGTTCACTTATTAATGCCCTAGCATTTGTTCACAAGGCTTGGGGTTAAATTATACTGTCTACCAGCCAAACAAACACACAGGGGGTTCTTCTAATAATGCACCTAGATGTACACAGAGCTGAGGATCCACTTATTAATGTCCCCCAAACACTACACACCGATTCATTGATTATTACTATGTAGGTTACACACAGGGCCAGACGTCAACTGATCACTGCCCCAAAACATAAAAAGGTCTCTGAGTTCACGGATTACTGCCCCCCTTTAACTCAGGGATGGGGATCATTGATTAACATGTAGACAAGGCAGTGGGTACATTGATTACTATCCGCAAGCATACGCACAAGGAAGGGGGTACACTGATCAATACATCCAACACCACAGAGCTAGGGTTTCATTGATTAATGTGCCAGGAAGCACACAGGATTTGGGGTTCACTGATAAATGCTGACAGGGGGACAAGGTTGGGGTTTGATTAATGCTTCCCAATACTTACAGGGTCGGGATTTAATTACTGCACACAAATACAAACAGGGCTGAGGGTTCATGATTAATTTTCAGTATACTCAATGGCTGTGGGTTCACTGAATAATGCCAACTGATACACACAGGCTTGTTGGTTTGATTAATACCTATAAAACACACAGGTCTGTGGTACAATAAATAATGCCCCATCCTACACACAGGAATAGGGTTTCACTGACTGGTGCCCACTAATACACACTGAGTATTGCTGACTGCTTAAAAATAAAAAATGGGGGGGTTCACTGATTAATTCTCAATACTCCCTGGGATAAGGGGGTTCGTTGTTAGATGCACACTGGTACAGTACTGGAGTTAACTGGAAATACAATGATGGGGGATGATTGGTGCCAACTGATACAGAACTGAGGGTTCACTTCTTCTCAGGAGATTCACAATTTAAATAGCCTTGAATGTACATAGGGATAAGTAAGAATTTAGTCATTAACACCCCTTATTACAAACCGAACATGGCTTTAATTATTGTCATAGGCAACGTTACAAGGTTGGGGGTGGTCTTGTGTTCCAGTGTATACACAGAATTGCTTTGGGGGGGGATCCTAATTTTTACCTCGAAGTGGCCTGATTCTTTAGGATTGGGATTTACAGATTAGAGAGAATATACACATTCAAACCCACTCACAATGGTAACAATATAGGTATCACTCCTTAAGGACACACAGAAGGATGGGGACACCCAAGAGCCAGCAACAAGAGGCTTATAGCCCCTCATTCCCTGTGGCAGAGACCCCTTGCAACCCACTGCAAACCTATCACAACGTCAGGAAGGTCAATGCACAATATGAGAAATGCACAGACCCCAGTAATGCATGAAAACAAAAGGGGCAACTTGTAAGATTGAGGGCTCTCTTACCTGTGGCTGTCTCCCACCTTGTGGATAACAAGATGTAAATAGTTTCCACTCGAAGTAACAAAGAAAGGGATCTAGAAGAGATCCAGAAGGGGTCTCTAGGCTCTCGGCTCAGGGCAGAGCTGGGTTGGAAGCGGATTTCTCGGCTCAGGTCTCAGGCATCAAGTTAACATTTTCCTGCACTTTCCCCCGGCTCCTAGCAACAAAAGAACCTGGAATCCAGGCTGGAGGGCAATGCGGAATCCAGGGTTCGGTGCCAAGGGAAGGGGCAGCCTGCCTGAAATCCAGGGGTACACCTCCCAGGCGTGTAGTGCAATGAGGGATTTGGGACTACAGTGTCCAGTGGTGAGGAGCAATAGCCTGAAATCCGGGGGTTCAGTGCCTGGGAGGAAGGTGCAGTGTCCAAGATCCAGGGGCTCAGTGTCCAGGGGAAAGGTGCAATGTCCCAAATCCGGGGGGTTACAGTGACCAGGAGAGAGGAGCAATGTCCCAAATCCGGGGGGGAGGAGGGTACAGTGTCCAGGAGATAGGTGCAATGAGAAGCTCCAGATTCAGGAGTGGAATGAGAAGCACAGCCCTTGGGGCAAGGTAACCAGGAGCAGGCTACAATGTATAGCTCCAGAGGTAGTGTCCAGGAGTGGGGTGCAATGCCCAAAATCCAAGGGATAATGTCCAGGAGTGGGATGCAACCTGCAGTTTTAGGGTTCCTGTGTAGAAGTGAGGGGTCCCTTATTGCTCCCCCGGGACCCTGGTGGTCCCTCCTGGTGACATTCCGGCCTGTAGTGGCTTCCCTGTCACATCTCCCGACACGGTGCAGGACTGACTGTCTGCTTAGTCCGCCTCACTCACTGTGCACCCCCTCCCTCACTCACCGTGCAGCCACCCCCCTCACTCACTATGCAGCCACCCCCCTCTCCAGCTCTCAGGCAATCCTGGCACAGACTTCAATCCAAGCTGAACTGGAGGCAGACTGAGACCTACTCCTCCCCAGCTCACAGCCACACTGCACTCCTCCCCATCACAGCCACACTCCCCTCCTTCCCATCAGAGCCTGCACTCCTCCCCAGCTCACAGCCACACTCCCCACCTTCCCATCAGAGCCTGCACTCCTCCCCATCACAGCCACACTTCCCTCCTTCCCATCAGAGCCTGCACTCCTCCCCATCACAGCCACACTATACTCCCCTCCCTCCCATCACAGCCTTCCATTACAGACTGCACTCCCCGTCTTTCCCATCGCAGCTGGCACTCCTCTCGGATACAGCCTGCACTTTTCTTTTTTCCCAATGCAGCCTGCATTCCTCTCCATCACAGCACACACTCCATCCTCCCCACCAGGGCATACACTTTCATCTCACCTTCACTCTCTCCCCTTATCCTCGCCAGAACTTGCACCCTCACCCTCCTCACAACAGCCTCTACTTTCCCCAGCCTGCATCCCCCTCTCTATAGAGCCTGCCTGAACTTTCCATAACAGCCTGCACTCCCCACTCGCTATCACAGCCTGCCTGCTTTCCCCATAACAGCCTGCACTCACCTCCATCACACCTGCATCCCCTCTTTACTCCAACACAACCTGCACCCCCTTGCTATCACAGCCTGCAGCACTCCCCTTTCTCCATATCACAGCCTGCCTGTTTCCCCATAACAGCCTGCACTCACCTCTATTACACCTGCATCCCCCCCTTTACCCCAACACAACCTGAATCCCCCTCTCTATCACAGCCTGCAGCTCTCCCCCTTCTCAATATCACAGCCTGCCTGTTTTCCCCATAACAGCCTGCACTCACCTCCCTTACATCTTCATCCCCTCTTTACCCCACCACAACCTGCATCCCCCTCTCTATCACAGCCTGCAGCTCTCCCCCTTCTCAATATCACAGCCTGCCTGTTTTCCCCATAACAGCCTGCACTCACCTCCATCACACCTGCATCCCCTCTTTACCTCAACACAACCTGCACTCCCTTGCTATCACAGCCTGCAGCACTCCCCTTTCTCCATATCACAGCCTGCACTCACCTCCATCCCCCCCCTTTACCCCAACACAACCTGCATCCCCCTCTCTATCACAACCTGCAGCTCTCCCCCTTCTCAATATCACAGCCTGCCTGTTTTCCCCATAACAGCCTGCACTCACCTCCCTTACACCTGCATCCCCTCTTTACCCCAACACAGCCTGCAGCTCTCCCCCTTCTCAATATCACAGCCTGCCTGTTTTCCCCATAACAGCCTGCACTCACCTCCATCACACCTGCATCCCCTCTTTACCCCAACACAACCTGCATCCCCCTTGCTATCACAGCCTGCAGCACTCCCCTTTCCCCATATCACAGCCTGCCTGTTTTCCCCATAGCAGCCTGCAATCACCTCTATCACACCTGCACCCCCCTTTACCCCAACACAACCTGCATCCCCCTCTCTATCACAGCCTGCAGCTCTCCCCCTTCTCCATATCACAGCCTGCCTGTTTTCCCCATAACAGCCTGCACTCACCTCCATCACACCTGCATCCCCTCTTTACCCCAACACAACCTGCACCCCCTTGCTATCACAGCCTGCCTGTTTTCCCCATAACAGCCTGCACTCACCTCCATCACACCTGCATCCCCCCCTTTACCCCAACACAACCTGCATCCCCCTCTCTATCACAACCTGCAGCTCTCCCCCTTCTCAATATCACAGCCTGCTTGTTTTCCCCATAACAGCCTGCACTCACCTCCATCACACATGCATCCCCTCTTTACCCCAACACAACCTGCATCCCCCTTGCTATCACAGCCTGCAGCACTCCCCTTTCTCCATATCACAGCCTGCCTGTTTTCCCCATAGCAGCCTGCAATCACCTCTATCACACCTGCACCCCCCCTTTACCCCAACACAACCTGCATCCCCCTCTCTATCACAGCCTGCAGCTCTCCCCCTTCTCCATATCACAGCCTGCCTGTTTTCCCCATAACAGCTTGCACTCCCACTTGCTATCACATCCTGTCTGCTTTCCCCATAACAGCCTGCACTCACCTCCATCACACCTGCATCCCCCTCTCTATCACAGCCTGCATTCCCAGTCTTCCCCATCACAGCCATACTTCACTACCAGTCTTCCCCATCACAGCCTGCACTCACTCTCCAAAACAACCTGAACCCAACTCTTCTTGCTCACACCCACAAGATGATATTGTTTTTCTCTCTTCATTATTCACTTTAGAAAAGTCTTTGTTATATCAGAGAGCACAATTGAAACTTAGCTGTTATTTAGCAACTACAACCCTGGATACCTGAGATAGTGCTACATATATACAGCCTAAATACCACTGCCCTAGCCACTTGTCACTAATACCAACATACATTTTCCACATAAACAGAAAAATTAAATTATACCCACTTTCTGAGTAGTATCTAACCAAGCATAAAATAGGGTATAGAACATCTGAAGGGCCCGATACGCTGCCCATTCCATATTTAGTTGATAATGTGTATATATTCAACAACAAAATATTGTCTTGCCTATAAATCTAAAGCTGTGCTTGACTTAGTGTCTCACACTTTAAGATCCCACTCTCAGCCCCCAGTTTAGAGATCTTAAATATAGGACCCTAAAAGAGAAAAAAAAACAACATATTTAAGTGCCAGTGTTAATATAAATACATTCATTTGTCTCACATGTGCCCTATTAAAAACTATTTAATAAGCTAACAGTGAATTATCTGACTACATTAAATACAGAAACCCTGAATGGACCACAGGACACCCTGAAAGTCCCCAGAATACACACCCCTTCTGTTTGTCATAGATAATAACATGATTATATTAACTCCATAAATGGCTGTCCTATGGACTTTGCTGTAAACTTAGTCACTTAGTGACTAACATTCCAATATACTTTATAGTGACAAATCAAAGTATACTAAAACCGCACCCTAAACAAGGTATATGACGTGAAAAAACAAAAATAAAGATACCCCTATCCACTCATCAAATGAAATAATATGAAAACATTTAAATTTCTGTTTTATATCAAATTTTTCTGTGGGACACTAGTACCCTAATTTATCCCTGACTATGCACCATACAATAACACTAAATACGGGGTCCCAAATATGGTAAGAGACATTTTAGTGAACCCCTAAGCTCCATCCATTCATAGATACATCTTACGAGTCTCCTCAGGGCGCCCATACCATATCTGCTAAAGCTTGGCTAATGTAAGACCACGCTAAGTAAACACTTTCACATAAAGAGTGTGGCCCTGCTTAGCCCTATAAAGTTTACTAGATTTCCTTAAAGTAGAAGACGAGAAGTAGGGGCTACTTACTAAAACAGTTTGACTACTTTCCATGTTATCAGGGTACTTCTGTCACCATAACCACTACAGCAGTCTGTAAGGGTTATAGAGGTTGGGGTGTCGCTTTAATGTATGTGTGATAGTATGTGTCTGTGGGTATGTGGTAATAAGTGTGTGTGCCTGTTAGGCAGTCTGTGTTTGTGTATGAATTCCCTGTTTAAGTGTCTGTGATTGTGTGTTAGCGCATGTCTCTCTGCTCATATTAGTGTGTCTATGTATTCATATCACAGTGTAGACTTACAGGATTATTTGCTATAGTGAAAACTGGGAATTCAAAATGATTCAATTTTAAGGGCTAAATTTGTAGCATTGCTGGCATGAGACTTTTTCCAGTTTGCTATTTTGGCCTTAAATCTGAGATTTATTGCGTCAGTTTACGTATAGCATATTGAGCACCTTATCAGGAGGAAGGAGTCAGGGGACAAAACCAACAATAACACAATCTGCAGACTGCCCCTCTGGGAGTGAAGGGGTTATTCAATGCACCCATTTATACGCAGTTCCAAAGGATCTCTAGTGCAAACAGCAAATTAAAGTCCACCAATTCCCAAAAAATTGGGATAAATCTCGCTCGGTTGACTCATTAGTTAAGATTTAAAGATTATTAGAAGCAAACCTTGCTTTACAGCTGCAAACTGGAGTTACATTTAATCACCTTCCTTGGCTGGGACACTCAAAGGGTTAATGAGACTCAATGCACCTGTCAATGTCAATACAATCAATCCCCAGGAGAGTAAGAAGTTCTGTAGTAAATTTATATATATATATATTTTTTTTTATCTCAGCAACTTACCTGCAGCCTCCATAGCACAAACAGGCACATGTAGCCAGTTTCACAATGGATTACATGGGGTGGGCTCTGACTGCATGGCAAGGCTCCTTGTGGTGCTGTTTTCACACTCTGCTGCATATTGTAATGTTCCATCTAACCACTAGGGGTGCAAGCATGCTTCCAATAAAACCATGCTGGGAATTTTACTGAAATGGATTTACATTGCAAGTATTCTTTCAAAATGTCATTCCTAGTTACCTAGTTTGTGACATGCTGGAAATTATTCACTAAAGTCTGAATTTAAGTGAATTGAAACCTGGATGTCAAAATAATTAAGACTTACTAGGCTAAGCTGTGACTATAGATGAACTAGAGGATTTTTCCGTATTAGCTAGTTTAGCCTCCGTTTTGCAATTCAGATTTTGATCACTAATTTTGGAGTTTAGCAAATAAACAGTGATTAGAGCACAGCATCAATACAGCAACGGGATCATTTGAGTACTGTTGCTTTTAAAGGACTACGAATGTCACCCAGAACACTTTATCTTAGTGAAGTGGCCTTGGTGCAGTGCTTTGGTCATTTTAACCCTGCCTTGTGAGTAAAGACTTTATTTTATTAGTGTTAATAAAAAAAGGAGGGGAGATCCATGTATATGACTAGGGACAGGGAACTGTAGCATTTACAATACAGGTTTATTTCTAATCCCATAGTGTTAATTTAATAGGTTAATATAATCAATTACACTTTTTTTTACACTTACACTCTGTTTTACACCTTAAGTGTTACAGAATGTGGATAACCGAGCAACGTGACTATAGAGTATAGAAAACAAAATCTGATATATGCACTGTAGTGGTTATGATGTCAGGAGTGCCCTGGTACCATCCCGAATGTAAGTAGCCAGACTGTCTGCTAACAGAGCTTAGGTAATTGGTCGAGAGAAGTCAGTTGACTATGCCAATCACCTGACTGTGTATGTCAGGGTTAAGCTCAGGAGAGGTAATTTCGAAACTCCTGGCTCTCACTAGACTCAGTCTTCCCCAAACTCCGGCCCTCCAGATGTTGCTGAACTATAACTCCCATGATTCTTTGAATGAAATAGGCTGAGAATCATGGGAGTTGTAGTTCAGCAAACATCTGGAGGGCCAGAGTTTGGGGAAGCCTGCAAGGAAGTGACAGGTGCCGAACAGACCCCAGGTAAGTTGTCAAACCATTAGCAACAGTTTCACTTATTACATGGCCGGAATGACATATCAGGTGCCTACGTCCCAGAATTCTAAGGCGCCCGCTCAAAAAATAAGCAGCGTTTAAAGTGACTTTAATTCATTAACTGGCAACATAAAAATATCTAAAAATCATAATTTGTAATATGCTAATTGCATATGTATGAATTATGTTTAAATCTGTGAGTATAATGAATTTGTGCAGCTGTGTGCATGTATGCAGGGTAAAAATAATGTCATAAGTAGGTATGGTAAAGGGGTATCTAAGGGTATACTCTTGTCAACAAACAACTATATCTTAATGAAGTAATTTAGGTTTATAGGTAATGCCTCTGCAGTCTCACTGTTCAGTTCTCTGCCACATAGGAGTTAAATCACTTTGTTTATACAGCCCTAAACACACCTCCCTGCATGTAACGTTCACAGCCTTTCTGAACACTTCCTGTAAAGTGAGATCTAATGTTTACACTTCCTTTATTGCACAGTCTGTTTAATTTAGAATTTCTTATCTCATGCACTGTTAATAGCTTGCTAGATCTTGCAGCAGCCTCCTGTGTGTGATTAAAGTTTAATTTACAGAGCAGAAGATAAGCACTTCTAAAGTAAGTTGACACCTGAATAAAAATGAAACCATTTTTTTTCATGCAGGCTGTGTCAGTCACAGTGGGGGAGGTGTGGCTAGCACTACATTAACAGAAACAAAAGTGATTTAACTGAATGGCAAATAATTGAATAATGAGACTTCAGAGGCATGATTAATACACCAAAACTGTTTTATTAAGCTTAAGTTGATTTGTTGACTATGGAGTCCCATTAGGGTTTTAGAGGGTTTAACATGAGAGTTGGAATACAAAAGGTGTTTAGTGTTAAAAGGATTAATAGATTGAAAGTAATCAGAGTTGTGGTATAAGGGGTACACGTTGTGGTATAAGGGGTTGTGTTACCGTCGGGGGGTCCATGCAGGGAGCACTGTTTTACTGCACTCTGCAGGATCCTAATGCTGTAAGCAAAGTGCAAGTTTGTCTAATGATACGCACACTCTATCCTTGTTGGGAACAGTTCACTGGTGTCCCAAAAAGCAGGACACCAGGGAGCAAAGTCAAGACAAGTAGAACAGGACCCAACAATTTGGACTGTCTTGCCAAAACCAGGAGAGTTGGGACGCCTGCAAGTGTGATTTGCAGAGACATGTGAAAACATGTCACTTTAACAGCTTAATGCTCCTTTTATAGGTTATTATGCAAAGATGCCCCCTGCCCCATCTCCTTGCACACTGTTGAATTTAATTTCATCAATCCGCAAATATCACTGCAACTATAAGCCTTCCCCTTTTGTTTCATAGATAAATAAAGGAAGTTATACTTCTTATTTTGCCAATACAAATATTTGTAGAGTGTGCATATGCGGCATGGGTTCCCACCTCCCCCACCTGTTTCTGTGAGAGATCACAGGACTACGGCTGCACCCACCACTGCTCACAATGAATTGTTCCATTCACAAAAATTTAAATATAGCTGTCAATAGGCAGAAAGTTGTGGCTGCTGTTAACCTGTTCTTTTCTCTCATCTGCTCTGATAAATGTAACTAATGGTGGGGCAGAGTTTCACATCTCAATAACCGATGTACCCTGCCTGATTTACGTTTTAAGGGATACATTTAAAAACATAGAACACAGAGTGATTTCTAAATGGCAGAGCTATTTCCTGGTTTGCACATAACTCATTACCCCTACATGCCTGTGTATGTATGCATATGTTTAAAATATTTCATATTCTTGCTGATGCAGTCAGTGTATATTATGGAAACACATGGGTGGTTAGTTAAATTATTCCCATTACTTGTAAACTGCAAGGACAAAAATCAGCATAATAAATTCTAAAAAAAAATGTGTAGGCCCTTCAGGACATTTGCGATTGTGAGTTAACATAAGCTTTTTTCACGTTTGTAGATTCAGATATTTTTGAGTACTAGTCATCATTAGGTGAGACACAGCTATTAGTTTTTATAGCACAGACATTTATAGGGTGAATGTTTGTTTTTATTGTTATTACGTAAGAGAAGTCAATAGGAACAGGTGCAGTCCTCCCCCCCCCCCATAGGAACATATATTTAGTATCATTGCCTTGGGCTCTGTCAGCTCTATTTTAGGATAGTAGTCCCTAATTGACACCATTTTCTCACTGTTTTAGTTTTTACAAACTTTTTGTTGTTTAACTTAATTACCTCTATTCATGATTTAGCAATGGGTGCATCCATCTTATTATCAAAGCTTACATTTTCCTTTACAGTCTGCAACCCCTATTCCTTATCTCTTTAACATTTCCTTGTTCCTGTCACAACCTCTCCTTCAATTTACTACCTGAACCCCAGTGTCCACGTCTCGCCATGACAACCTTCACTTGTTCTCATTACTGAAGCAACCTGCATTGACACTCCAGTTGGATGGAATTGATATTGGTCATGTCGAAGTGAGAATAATGTGTTATCAATGCAGCTGGAGAGGGTGAAGCTATAAAGGCCAGGGAGAGCCATGGTTTTTTTCATCAAACCATGCCAAGAGGCCTTGACAAAAAAAAAGTGAAATGTGGCCTATAGATTATTTGCACCATATCAACTACACTGACCTATAATAGTTACGGTTTTTACACTGTCTCTTGAATTGACGTCAGCCATTCAGTTCACACACTGCATGATCCACAAAAAGACCCTACTCTACCCACTTCATGTACTAGTTGTATAGTGTATTTAAAGTGTTTAGTATAAGGTCTGTAAATTTGCTGGTAAATTTACTGGTATTGTCATTCAAATTGCAGTCCCATGCAAATCCCCTGGGTGTCTTTCAGGTGGTATTTGCTGCCAAGGAAAGAGGGGTAACTATCATTCATGCTAGGATTGATTGGTACGCAGTGTGTCATGCTGTGCATAGGAGTGAGGGGGTCTCACTGAGATGTAACATAGTTCTAAGATCCCCTGTCAGTCATTGTGAGTGTGAGACACTGCCTCATTCTATCAGAATTCAGCATTCAAATGATTTACCTTCAAAAATGTCAAGCTTCATAATAGAGGCACAATTATGTTGCTGCATTCATAAGGGCACAGTGTTATTATAGAGCCATTTATAAGAGTCAAAATAGAAGATGCAAAGTACTTGCATTTACAAAGAAAATTACTAAAAGTTCAAAATGTATTAATCTTGCCACTGCACTTATAAAGCAAAAAAAGCAATTGCAGAATTCACAAAAATTCCATATCTAGAGTTTAATTGATAGAATTAAATGTTCTGCCTAACATACTTGTCATTTATGGCGTGAGCATAGGATAACTGACAATGACAAGTCTAACTTGCAGGGGTTACTGCTCCTTAGCAAGTATTAAATTATGTCATTGCACAGACAGCTTTATTTATGGTTAATACTACTTCAAACAATGTAATTTGTCGTGCTTATGGTGCTGGGAGTGTCCAGGTAATAAAGTGTGATTTTTTTTTTTTTTTTTAATGGGTGGATTGTCAAATGCCCTGATTCAGTATCTTATTTTGCTTTTTTGGGGATTAGAAAGGACAACTCCCAATTTATTAATAATAAAGCCCCATTTTTTAATATTATTTTACACTGACATGCATCTATGGGTCACTTGCCTAGCCGAACATTATGGAGGTGACAGTCCACTGTGTGTTGAGTGCAGGTACATCCTAAACTAAGTAATTCATTGGTCTTCTCTAACCCAGAATGCCACCTGCACCTAAAATCCTAAATGCAATGCTAAACACTTGTGGCCTACGTTTATTTTAATACGACAAGCTGCTTAGCCAACCAATGAACATGATAGAGAAACTCTGCATTTGGTTTCTTGAACTACCAACTGTAAAACCCAAAAGAGACGCATCCATGGCAGCCCCTGTTCAGAAGGAATGTGTAGCAAATTTGATAGAGGATCGCTCCAGCTGAGCAAAAACCCGTTGAAGTACAACAAGAATCTGGACATGAGAAATGAGGCAGCTGTTAGCTTGAAAAAAACCCTCACCTACCAGTTGACTCAAATTTTAAAAAATAATGACTTGTCTACCTCTCCTCTGCACAGTTACATTTTGATCAAATTGTGTTTACTGCTCCCTAGATCTGGTTATCTAGATACAATAAACTTCTACCGTACCATACAATTGGGGAACACCAACTTACTGAATCTAAAAAAGCGGTGATTAGGTAAAACTTTTATAATTAGGGGCAAGAACACCTCCTTGGCTGTCACTCAGACAGCTAGTGTGGTTTCCTTTTTCTTCCGTTTGCTCTACAGAGTTAAAGGGATACTATAAGTGCCAGGAATACAATGCTGTATTCCTGGCACTATAGCTCCCTCTGCCTCCCCCCACCACGGTAAATACAGGGTTAAAAACCTTTTATTTGCTTACTTGATCCCAGCGCCAATGTCACTCTGCACTGGGTCGCAGCTCTGCCTCCTTCGACATCCCACGTTGAGCGGACGCTAATGCGCTTGCTCTGCAAATGCCATGCACGCATTAGACATCCCCATAGGAAAATTGAATCAATGTCTTCCTTTGGGGAAAAATCTGAAGTCGGATGTCCTCATGCAGAGCGTGAGGATGTCCGGCATCAGATACCAGACCAAAGGTACGTTGGACGCAGGAATCGCCTCCAGTGGCTGGATAGACAGACACTGGAGGAAGACGTAGAGCTGCAATGTTTCGTGTAATTTGCAGTTCGGGAGATTGATGCTTACAGAAGCTGTCTGTGCATCTGAAAGGGGAATATCGCCTAAACGGTTTTTAACCTCTTGTGTGCAAAACGGTCCGTTACAGGGTTAAACACTGCCAAGTTCACAGTTTTGCGAACCAGGCTTAATTCAAAGATTGCATAAGGCACAGACCGTGCATAGAACAGAGATAGTGGGTGCAGTGATGCAGCGTTGTTATGGTGTTTAGACAGACCCTTTAAACTGAGGAAGTTGGATAACTCTGTCCCAATGCTCTTATTACATACTGAAGAACAGTACACCAAAATTACACCATTGAAAATCACCTATTACTCCCGGTAAGCTATTTTTCATGGGTCGCTCTATAACAAACTGGTTCAGGGTAGGCATATTGCATTCACATTAGTGGAAAGTGAAACTTATTTGATCTCTTTCCTCTGCATTCTCTCTATAAAGGATGACCGGTGGAAATGGCAAGCTTATTTAGAGTACCAAGATAAAGGGCCTCAGGTTCAGGGCTTATAGGGACACTATAGTCACCAGAACAACTTTAGCTTAATGATGTAGTTTTGGTAAATAGACCATGCCCCTGAATTCTTACTGCTCAATTCTCTTCCCTTTGTTTATGCAGCCCTAGCCACACCTCCTTGCATGTGACTTACACAGCCTTCCTAAACACTTCCTGTAAAGAGTAATCTAATGTTTAAGCGTCCTTTATTGCAAATCCTGTTACATTTACAATTTCTTATCTCCTGCTCTGCTAATAGCTTGCTAGATCCTGCACAGGCCTCCATAATGTCATAAAAGTTCAATTTACAGAGCAGGAGATAAAAAAAAAATTGATATGTTACATCTAATTGAAAGTAAAACCATTTTCATGAAGACTTTGTGAGTCACAGCCAGGGGAGGTGTGGCTAGGGCAACTTGGACAGAAACAAAGTGATTTAAATCCCAAATGGCAGAGAATTGAGCAGTGAGAATGCAGGGATATGATCTATACACGGAAATTGCTTCATTAAGCTAAAGTTGTTCTGGTAATTATAGTGTCCCTTTAATATGACGCTTTAAATTTCTGCATTTAATTTTATTTTAAATAGCTTACAATCACATTCTTGATAAATATGGAGAAGAGTTGATATTGAATATCGTAATATTGAAAATCGTGAAAAGTGATGGCTCCCCTTTAAGATATTCTATTTAAAATTATACATCAGAACTGCTAATACTGTGCGGATAGTGCCAGAAGCCCATAATACTTCTGCATCAATCCTTTTTCTATCTTTATTTACTTGACATCGGACCTCTTCTGCTTCATTTCTTATGGTTTCACCATGAATGGCATTATATGTAGAGAAGGCAGAGCAGGCCCTTAAAGTGGCTTCACCCTTCTTTTTTGGTTCTCTTTTGGACCTTTTTTTTCTCTTTCTCACTACTTTACAGATGTCAGGTCCGTCTTATCAAGAAAGCTTGTCAGTGCTGGAAGCTGACAGCTGGAATACCATTTCAAAATGTATTTGTTTCAACATCCATGAAAGCCAGTTGTACAATGGCTAAACTTTTTAAACATGTCTGTACGTTTTATATATGTATGTGTAACTTTATGTTGTTGGAAATATTGTCACTGAGGATATGAGGAATATAGAAACTCCCCAGTTTAATGTACACAGCTGCAGTGTCCAGCCCCCAAACAAACATTCCATTGACAACTGCAGGATAGCCAGTCATAAGGTTATGGTATGAGGTCTTTGGTATCTGATTAGCTGTCACTGAGACAGCAGGGGGATCCCTGATTCTTCCTGATCTTTATGCATCAGTGACAGCAGGCAGTACATATAGCACAGCAGTTTATGCAAGCTCCTGTGGAGATATGTCACTTTCATGATTGATCCGGCCACTTAGTATCTTAAGGGGCTTGTCCCCTTGGTAGCCATACACATGGATGTTGGAATAATCAGTAATTTTACAATAGATCGGGCTTCCAACTATTGACAAGACAGGTCAAGAGAAAAGAACAGATGTGTCTTTAGGCTGGAAACTTGCTTGGGGAATACACTGTGTGGGACATATCCCCCAACAGTTAAAGTTTTCTTCTTACCATTTTGGTGGAAAATGAAATCTTTATGTCCATTTTCCGGCCCCTGGAAATTTATAGTGCATTTAGCGCTCTGAATCCTGCAGCAACTATAAGCATGCCATCCAATTCAGAGGTAGTATGCTCAACCATCTTCTTTGTTGCCATAGATAACAGTCACAGAACTGAATTTGTCATGTTCAACCTGTCAACTACCATTGGCATTGGAGAACGGTATATGGCTGGGCTGTTTGAAAGGGGTGAGGAGAAATGTTTTAAAATTGCCTCAGTTCTTCTCAGACAGATGCACCCAACAGACAGAGATGGGTCAGTTCCACCTGGAGTCAACCCCATACCCTTCAAGGGTTCCACAAGATTCAGTAATATCACCTCTATTGTTTAAAGCGGCACTGTCATGCCGAACTTACCTTTCCTCAATCTCTTCCTCTTCTCCCCCTCTCTCGGGATCTGTTCTTCTTTTCTTCCTGTCTTCTTTAGTTTTCTTTAAAATCATAAGACAAAGCTCTGACCAGCGGAGGAGCAAAGTGTGCTTCATTTCCGCTGGTCAGAGCAATTTTCCCATAATCCTTACCTTTCCTCTTTGTTCCCGCGATGCTGCCTGTCATTTTACACGAAACTGCCGAATTGCGTTCTAACTGAATGAGAACAGTATGTTCGTTTGTTTTAGAACGCAATTCGGCACTTTATTCGGATCGGAATTTCATTCGAATGAATGAAACTCCGATCCTATTCTTGCTGTGGCTGCACCTTGCAGCCGTTTAGTAGATAACTCCCTAATTCCCACGGTATCAGGGAGTTATCTACCAAAAGGCTGAAAGACCTTAATTGGTCTTTCAGCCAACTTTACTAATACTAAGTAAAAATTACTTAGTATTAGTAAATGCTGCCCCTACTCGCTATACCGCGAGTAGGGCATGTCTAGTAAGCAGTGAGCAGCCTGTGGCTGCTCACTGTAAAAATAAAAATAAAAAAAAATAAAAAATATTGGCCCCCACCCCTAAACGACGGGTGGGGGCCCTAAAGTAAAATAAGGGGGGAGACCTAATGTCCCCCCCGGCCCCCACCCCTGCGGGGTGGGTGGGGGTCATAATGATAATGGGGGGGAGACCTAATGTCCCCCCTGACCCCCACCCCTGGGTGGCGGGTGGGGGCCATAATGATAATGAGGGGGGACAGGACACCTACTGCCCCCCCCGGCCCCCACCTCTTGGCGGAGGGTGGGGGCCATAATGATAATGAGGGGGGACGGGACACCTACTTGGCGGAGGGTGGGGGCCATAATGATAATGAGTGGGGGGGGACCTACTGTCCTCTCCCCCCGCCCCACCCCTGGGCGGTGGGTGGGGGCCAAATGATAATGAGGGGGTGGACCTACTGTCCACCCCCCCTCTGCCCCCCACCCCTGGGCGGCGGGTGGGGGACATAAAGATAATGGGACGTGGCGGGGACCTACTGTCCTCCCACCCCTGGGCGGCGGGTGGGGGCCAAATGATAATGAGGGGGGGGACCTACTGTCCACCCCCCCTCCGGCGAGTGGGGGCCCTAAGTCAATTCCCCCCCCACAAGGTGACTAGGGGTCCCCAAGCCCCTAGTCACCCACCCCCCACCCAAATAAAAAGTCCCTACCTACCCCCCTCACCCTTAAAAATAGTGAGGGGGGAATAAAATAACCTGTAAAATAAAATTAAACTTACCATTCGACGTCTTCTTTTTTCTCAAATCTTCATTTTTCAGCCCCAAAAAAGGCCAAATAAAAAACCATCATAACCGTCGAACTTAAAATAAAAATCCCGAGCGCAAAAAAAAAAACCTGGTCCCCCCCCTCATTAACTTTATGGCCCCCACCCGCCGCCCACGGGTGGGGGCCGGAGGGGGGGTGGACAGTAGGTCCCCCCCCTCATTATCATTTGGCCCCCACCCACTGCCCAGGGATGGGGGCGGGGGGGAGGACAGTAGGTCCCCCCCTCATTATCTTTATGGCCCCCACCCGCCGCCCAGGGGTGGGGGCCGGGGGGGGGCAGTAGGTCCCCCCCCTTTATCATTATGACCCCCACCCACCGCGCAGGGGTGGGGGCCGGGGGGGGACATTAGGTCTCCCCCCTTATTTTACTTTAGGGCCCCCACCCGTCGTTTAGGGGTGGGGGCCAATAGTTGTTTTTTTTACAATGAGCAGCCACAGGCTGCTCACTGTTTAGTGGACATGCCCCTACTCGTGGTATAGCGAGTAGGGGCATTGGGGAGATTTGAATCTCCCTTATGCTATTATGAGGGTCATATTGACCCCCATAGAGTGAGAGGGGACCTGGGGGGCTTAGGAAGTGGCGGGGAGCACTGCTCCCTGCCGCTTCTGTCTTTACATATTACAAGGAGGGAGCTGCGTGCTTGTAGCTCCCTCCTTGTAATAAACTGAACGAACAAACAAACACTGATACTCAGTGTTTGTTTGTTCGGCTGATATTTCTATTCACTCATTCGTCTGTCTGATGAATGAATGAATAGATGAAATTCCCGTTCGCATGTCCAGGTGTTTCACTGGGCATGTGCGGGAATCTCACAGTCTATCTAGTGTGGGCTGATGACGTGTCCCACAGGGACTTCATCTTCCCACACAAAGATGGTGGCGCCCTGAATAAAGATCGGGGCAGAAAATAAGGATTAAAAAATAGGTAATGTGGGGGCTTAGGGGCATTTGGAGGTGACTAGGGGGTCAATTAGAGATGGTGGAGGCCGGAGGGGGGATTCGGGATGACAGTGCCGCTTTAAAATATAAGCTAAACCACTGGAGATCTCACCAAGTTATAAACTGCATTGCCAATTGTATTCTGATGACAATGAAGTCTATGCCCCCTTTCCATGGATCTTGTACTGCTTTGTAGATATAATTTCCCTAGTTTTAGTGGTACAAATCCTAGTGTTCCTCTTTGATAACAGTTTAAAATTGTGGAGGCAAGTGTCAGCAGTAGTTAAACCTACCATCAGAAGACTACATTAACTTACAGACCTATCAGACCTTGATCCAATGTTCCATGAAGGTGCCTACTTAGACTATACAAATGATGTGCTGTACACAGAAAGATGTGGTCTTGATTATATAATATAATAATTCCTAATCCCAAAGCACAGGGTCAGTGAATTCAATAGGGGTTGGTAAGAATATAGAGAATGTTACTTATCTTCACAAATTGTACAGGTAGCCTGCAAATCCAAATAAAATTATTTACACCAACACCCTTACATGGAAAAAAAATGCATCTAAATGTCTTTTGAGTCAAGAAAATTCCTGGTAGCAAGGTAAATCGCTCAGGCTGCATATGAAACCTGGTGTAAATATTTATAATGTGTCTATAATTAACTATTTGGCTTTGCAACCTACCTGTACAATGTATTTAAATAATTTGGATTTGCAGCCAGCATGAACAATTTATGCAGGTGATGTGCATAATGATCTTCCACGAGTTCTAATTCCAAACAGAACACAGCAGGGAATATGATTAGGCAAAAATCCCACTTTGAGCACATCAAACCCACTTTGAGAATTTCACTGGCATCCAGTGAGTTTCAGAATCCAGTTCAAGGTGTCCTTAATGACTTACAGGCTTGAATAATGCTCTTACACTAGCCAAAATGTTTCATACATGTTTCCAATAAATATGCTATTGCTGGGACATTTTGCCCAGTCCATTGTTGCCTAATGCTATGTAAGCAAAGACAGGTATCCCACTAGACAGAATGGGCAGCCGCATAGGGTCTGGGCTCAGTCACAGGCTTGGTAGGGGCCCCTATCTGGGCCTGGAGTTCTGAGCTTCATCGAAGGAGCATTGCAGTCTGCACCTCTGTTGGGAGCAGACCTGTTTTAGAGCTCCTGGATGTGTAATTACTCTGCCTACAATTGATACAATTGATACAGGTTCATCCCACTGCTATTAGCTTTTATCTGTATGCTAGGAATTGTAGGATACTTTGTACATTATTCGGAATCTGATCAACGCATGTGCAAAAACATTTTCTACTGGAAGAAAAATGCTGGAAAATTAATTTTGCTTATAAGTATCAATGTGGTACAAAACATGTAAAGTGTTACACCCCTGATAAAGTGTACGCCCACCTCTAACTGCACTAGAGATTTTCAAAAAAATCCAAAGTAAATTAAGCAGACTTGCTCAAATGTTTGATATGTTCTGTGACCTCTTTTCAGAGTGAAGATGACAACTGATCTAAGAGGTAGCACTGACCAATTGCTCGAGGATCCTGTGCTTTTTTAGGTTTCTATACTTGGAGCCTGCAATCAAACAAAAGGCATAACTGTGATTTTGCATAGATTAAATGTGTTCCTACCTGAACCTGTACACATTTTATTTGCACATCTGCTCAAGAAACTTCATAAATCAAGCACTTTCACATTTTAGATAGCATGATAAATTTTGCATATGTTGAATTAGTCGAGCACTAATCATTGCATGTACTTGCATTTCATTATGCAACGAACTATCAACAGCTTCTACCAATGTAGGTAGGAATAGAATTTACTCTCATAATGTCATTGCAACCTTACTTAAAGAATTTGTAGTTAATACCAGTTATTGGACTTTATTGCTATAGTACATATATAGTACCATTTCCTTCCGAGCTGAGGATGCATATCTGAACATGCTCTTAAACAAATCGGGAGGTGATTAATAACTCTTGAGTATCCAACATGTTGGATGATAAACTAACATTAAAAGTACTCACTTTATCTTCCTCAGAAGGGGAAAGGGTTGCTGAGAATTAAACCTGTAACTCTGGGGGTTGATCAGACCCTAAGGTTGGAACACTTACCAGCTAAGTTCTCTCTCCCACATTCAGGCATCATTTGTACAACATTGTGTACATCCTACATCAAAATATTTTGTAGTGACCATTTCCATAGTTCTCCTGTAAACAGTATATAGATATATCAGAAAATCTATGATGAGAATAAATGAAATTGCACATGTTGGAGCGTGTCAAGCTCCTTGAAAGATTCTATTTATATCAAATGTAATAATACGCTATCAGGCTACAGAGTACACAGAGTCCCCCCCCCCCCACCCCTGTTGGAAAACAGAACACGCTACTGCTCATTCCCATTAAGTTTTGTTGAAGGAGTTGCGTTGAGATAAGATCTTTTGTGTGTGTTCATTTCCTTTTTGGAAATAATTTGCTGATTGTTAAAGAAAATAATTCTTCATGACTGAGTAGGAGTTTCTTCTCACCCAGATAGAATTATGAAAAATCTGATGTTAAAAAGGAAGTTCCGGTTTAAACAATATGAAAATATTTATGAGGAGGTTAAGAAAAAGGACAAAAATTTCCCCTACTTAACAAGAACAATCTCAAAAGTACGGGTGTGTATCATCAATATATCTAAGTTTAGATGTGTCTCAGGAAGGACATATCGTTTGATATAGATCTAGATCTGTGCTTTTGTTCTACAGCAATGAGGTTGTTGGAAAGGTAACTGGTGGAGGTATGTGTTTAGAGTCTAAAATTAGTTCCTTTTTGTATTGTTTGCATAACGTTTGACATGCTGGGTTATACTTACCTTAGAGAGAGAAAGTTCATAACTGTGAAGTATATATATAGAAAAAAATTCAATAGAGTACTATAGATATCGCAAACCCCTAGCATCACAAACTGCAGAGAAACACTTAATCCAACTGCAAGTGTGTTGTTTGTTGGGTATCACATTATTATTAGTGAAATAAATATTTTTAGGTAACTTAATTTTCAGATTAAAAAAAAGTACTAACAGAGGTGCAAGGTACAGGCACACATGATAATTGTATTGGAGTGGCAGCCACATGTAACTGTTTATTAGATTAAATTTACTTTCTCAGAATTCCAAGGGCCCCTTAAAAAAAATCACTGGCAGGTTTCTACTGATGTGTTTCCAAAAACACATACCTGCACACATATTCTCAGATTCACAAAAATATTCAAACTCTTATTTACAAACATACACATACACACTGCCAGATACACATGGCAGATAAACACTACTAGACACACTCACTGTCACACACACAGACTCCCATTTCCACTCAGGTACACACTAAAACAAACACAGACACACACTGCCACAGACACTTTGCCACAAACACACTAACACATGCACACAAATACACCGTGGCACACATACACTGCCATCCCACATACTGCCCACACATTTACATAGATACACACACGGATATACATTACAAGACACATTGCCACACATGCACATACATAAACTCACATCTCCACATAGACATTACCATAGACATAGAAGCACACCACCACACATACATCCAATCAGAAACTGCAGCACACACATACACACTGAGCCACACACTAGCACATTTCCACACAGAAACTGCCACATACATACAGGCTGCCATGCACATACACACTGTCACATATGCAGGGGCAAACTGACAACTCACAGGGCCTTTAGGCAATAGGAAATTAAGGGCCCCCCTCCTGGTGCAAAGTTTTGTTTTTTATCAACTACTACTATTTTCACCATTTTTTGTGGGGCTCACACACACATATTAAGTGCACACTGCCCAGCACCAAGCATGGTTGTGTGAGAGATACACAGTCATGACTCTCACACCCACAGGCCCCAAACAGGTTTACAGTATAATGGCTGAAGTCAGTGCAGGGAGGGATAGGGACTGAGGTATGTGCATTGAAGCTGCAGAGGCTGTGCTGAGTGCAGGGGTGCTGAGGTGGGTGCAGGGAGAGATAGTGGCTGAGGTAGGTGCAGGTATTGGCATAGAAGCTGTAGAGGGTGAGTGCAGGGGTGCTGAGGTAGGTGAAGGGAGAGATGGGGCTGAGGTAGGTGCAGGTATTGGCATAGAAACTAGAGAGTGAGGTGAGTGCAGGGGTGCTGAGGTAGGTGAAGGGAGAGATAGGGGCTGAGGTGGGTGCAGGTATTGGCATAGAAGCTGTAGTGGGTGAGGTGAGTGCAGGGGTGCTTAGGTGGGTGAAAGGAGAAATGGGGCTGAAGTGGGTGAAGGGAGAGAGAGATAGGGGCTGAGGTGGATGCAGGGATTGGCATAGAAACTGTAGAGGGTGAGGTGGTTGTAGGGGTGCAGAGGTGGGTGCAGGGAGAGATAGGGGCTGAGGTGCGCGCAGGAATTGGCATAGAAGCTGTAAAGGGTGAGGTAAGTGTAGGGGTGGATATAGAGGCTGACATGGGTGAAAAGGGGAACATAGGAGCAGTAGAAGATATCTACAAGGAGTATACCTGTAGTGTCTGACAGGCTGCTGCTTCTTATCTTCAAAGGGCTCACAGGACACAAGCATGCTGTAGAACAGGAGGAGAGGACAGGAAGTGATGTCACTTCCCATTCCCAGGACTCCGCCTCTTCCGCTCACACAGAGCACTGCATGGGAGAACACGGAGCAGACCTAGCGAGAACTGAATGATTGCTGCCAAGACTCACTGAGAACAAGTGGGGGAAATTATGTTTTGTGACTGGGGAGATCTGTGATCTCCTCAGCCAGTGCATGGCAGTCCAGCCCGGTCCCTGACTGCCTGGGGCCCTCGGCCTTGACTGCAGCCAGTGCATGGCAGTCCAGCCTGGTCCCTGACTGCCTGGGGCCCTCGGCCTTAAATGCAGCCAGTGCATGGCAGTCCAGCCTGGTCCCTGACTGCCTGGGGCCCTCGGCCATGACTGCAGCCAGTGCATGGCAGTCCAACCTGGTCCCTGACTGCCTGGGGCCCTCGGCCTTGACTGCAGCCAGTGCATGGCAGTCCAGCCTGGTCCCTGACTGCCTCGGGCCCTCGGCCTTAAATGCAGCCAGTGCATGGCAGTCCAGCCTTGTCCCTGACTGCCTGGGGCCCTCGGCCATGACTGCAGCCAGTGCATGGCAGTCCAGCCCGGTCCCTGACTGCCTGGGGCCCTCGGCCATGACTGCAGCCAGTGCATGGCAGTCCAGCCCGGTCCCTGACTGCCTGGGGCCCTCGGCCATGACTGCAGCCAGTGCATGGCAGTCCAGCCCGGTCCCTGACTGCCTGGGGCCCTCGGCCATGACTGCAGCCAGTGCATGGCAGTCCAGCCCGGTCCCTGACTGCCTGGGGCCCTCGGCCTTGACTGCAGCCAGTGCATAGCAGTCCAGCCTGGTCCCTGACTGCCTGGGGCCCTCGGCCATGACTGCAGCCAGTGCATGGCAGTCCAGCCTGGTCCCTGACTGCCTGGGGCCCTCGGCCATGACTGCAGCCAGTGCATGGCAGTCCAGCCTGGTCCCTGACTGCCTGGGGCCCTCGGCCATGACTGCAGCCAGTGCATGGCAGTCCAGCCTGGTCCCTGACTGCCTGGTGCCCTCAGATGTAACTGTAGCCAGTGCATGGCAGTCCAGCCTGATCCCTGACTGCCTGGGGTCCTCGGCCTTGACTGCAGCCAGTGCATGGGGTCCTCGGCCTTGACTGCAGCCAGTGCATGGCAGTCCAGCCTGGTCCCTGACTGCCTGGGGCCCTCGGCCATGACTGCAGCCAGTGCATGGCAGTCCAGCCTGGTCCCTGACTGCCTGGCGCCGTCAGCCATGACTGACCTGCCCGAGTGGTCAGTCCACCCCTACACACATGCGCACTCAATGCCACACATGCAGATGCACACATACACAAACACTGCCACAAATACACATAAACATTGACACACACAGTTACTTACTGTAACACACACACAAATTTAAATATAGCTTTGTTTTAGACACCTTCCCGGTCAGCAGGAAGATTACTTTTCTGGGGTCCAGTGGAGATTGGTCTGTACTGATAACTGCATTCCCTGTTTTGTGACTGCCATAGAGATTTGGGAAAATTACTGATCTAAACTATAGTGAGTAACACAGGACTGAGTGGGGGCTGTCAGTACAACCGAGTAAGGGCCTCAGTCCCCTGCTGATCCATAATGCATTCTAGCTAAGAGACATATTGTATCCTCCCAACAAGACCACATAGAGTTATAGGAACCTAAGCAGAGTATAGCCAGTCTCTTTACCAGAGTGCCGGCTGTTGCGCCCGAATGGCGACCCTGCCTTACCTAGTAGCATAATTTCAAATTAGCACAGATTTTAATGGTTCTATAATGATGTGCTTTGTTCTTTTGAATGCTGTGGCATTCAAAATGTGCCATTTACAAGGCAACATGTTAAAATGCCTACCGTTTAATTTGCAAACACTTTTAATTGTGTACAAATTAATTTGTTTGTGATACTTGTCTAGGTCCTCTAAAATTCCCTAACAGCTAGTCCTATATCCTTCTGACCCTAGCAGTATTATTGGCATTTATATAGTGCCAATTAATTCCACAGTGCATTACATTATTATTAAAGCGGCACTGTCATGCCGAACTTACCTTTCACTAATCTCTTCCTCTTCCCTCTCTCAGGATCTGTTCTCTGTTTCTTCCTATCTGATCTAGTTTTCTTTAAAACTTGATTTCAAGTGGGTCAGAGAAATTTTCCCACAATACTCACCTTTTCCTCCGTGATCTCATGATGCCTGCTTTCAGTATTCCCGGATGGCCTGTCAATTAGACAGAACCCTGGCGAAACTACCGAATTTTGTCCTAACAGAATGAGAAGTATGTTCATTCATGTTAGGACGAAATTTAGTACTTTTAGGTCGGTTCAAAATTGTATTAGAACTAATGAAATTCTGATTCGATTCATGCTGCAGCTGCATCTTGCAGCAACTTTGTAAATAGCTACCTAATTCCCACGGTATTAGGGAGCTATCTACTAAAAGACTGAAAGACCAAGATTGGCCTTTCAGCCAACTTTACTGTTACTAAGTAAGAATTACTTACCATGTGTAATTAATTTGCCCCTACTCGCTATGCCGTGAGTAGGGACATGTATTCTAAACAGTAAGCAGCCTGTACAGGCGAGGGACATCGGCGCTGGATTTAGGTAAGTGACCAAGGGGTTTTAACGCGGGCGAGAGGGGGGCATTGTAGGAACCTATAGTGCCAGGAAAACAGCTGTTTTCCTGGCACTATAGAATCCCTTTAAGTTGAGAGAGTAATAACAGTTACTCCTGATGAAGTCGGACGCCCGACCAAACGCGTAGAGCCCAGCTGTACTTCGACCCTGAAGTGTGGTATTAGCAGTTTGGATTTGCATTTATGCACTTTAAATCTTTTTGCACTTTCATCCCTACTGTTAGAGGATATTGAGCATTGATCTATATAGTCTCTCTTGAGTTAAGCTTGCTCATAGAACCTCTTTTGTGAAAGGACAGTGAATGTCTGTGGTTTGTTAACTACCTACTTTATTTGCGCAGTGCACTTTATATTGTTTGTTCCCGTTGCATACCAGAAGGGTTTTTTGCCACTTAGGCTGTTTTTATATACCATATGTTTTTTATCTTGTCACTTTTTGATTGAATAAATTATTTCTTTGTATGACTGATTTTTTTTATCATTCGGCTATAATTGTCTCAGATCAATTATTCTATCAGAGACAGGCTGGTACACATAGTGATTGTGGTGCCCTGGATTTTGGTATTTGGTTTACCTATACCATAATTGAGTGCTTTGTGATTTACTTGGAGTTGGGAGTGACTTCTGACCAGAGGCTTGCCTGCTTATTGTGTGTGTTCTATTTTCCCCTATCCATCTGTTTTTTTTTCCTTTTACTAATATCAGTTGCCCTGGGAGTTTGTAGGCTATTCTGAAAAGGTGCGTTTTTGGGACTTCTTAAATCAGGGGTTCCCAACCCAGTCCTCAAGTACCCCCTAACAGTGCAGGACACAACTGGATAATTCCTAAATCCTTGAATCTTAAAGGATTGGACACTAGAGGAGAGTATGACAGAGGAGGCAGGCTGTCTCATAAGATTGGAGCTGCCCACAATAAGTCTAAGTTAGCAGTATAGCAGTATGAGCAGGGGAGAGAAGAAGGTCAACGGCAGTTTGGAGTGGCTAAGAACAGCTTGCAAAACCTGCAGCTCTTTTGTCTTAAGCCTTGGCAAGCCCTCCCCTTAGACTTTCTGTGGCTGGGTCTTCTTTTTTTACATTTTACAAAAAGTGCAGATTTCAATAAAAATTGGCAATTGTATACATTAACCTTGCTACTCCCCTTGGCTTTCAAGCAGACAACAGGTCCTGTTACTTCCTGGTAGTTTAGCTCAGCTGAGTTAAACTGAAGAGGCAGCAATTGTCCAGAGCACCTGCCTTGCATTGAGCTGCATTGGGAAGTCTGTAATAGGACAGCCACAGAAAGTCTAGGCTGGGTTAGAGGTGGAGGGCTTGCCAAGCTGTTTTCAGGTGTGCCCCACAATGAAAAAATATATAATTAAATGCATGCATGTTTGCATTGGGGGTATATATGCTAAAGAGTTATTTTTTTTTTTTTATTTGGACAGTGAATTGTCCCTTTAAGCAGACCCTGCAAACACTCATTTTATACCCTGCTTAACACTAACCCTAATGGCTAACTCTGTTCTTTGCAAGCTGTAAACCACAGCTACGCCGTTAACACTCATCCTAGACCTAGATCCTTCTAAACTTGGCCCTCAGGGAAACACTGATTATAATAGGTAACTTTGAACTTCACAAACTGTAATGAACTGACAGCTAATAAGCTGAGAGTTCTATAAACAACTTGGGGTTTTTTCTATCACTCATGTCTAGACAAACTCATTTAGTAATGTCCATTCTAAGATTGGCATTTGAATCCGCAGCTGCTGCTGTTTTTCCTCATTCTGTATCTAGAAAACTACTATTACGTATCACCTGTACATCTCAAGTTGGACTATAAAGGTACTTTTTGGGCAAAGAAACTCGAGGAGGCATATTTTCACAACTACCACAGACTTCCCAGCTTGACATGCAAATGAGTACAGACTGGCATCACGTGTTAGATTTCATACTACATTTATGTAAATACCCTTAGCATAAGTAACATTTGTGCTAAGTTCAAGCTTTGGACCTTGGGCACAAACTCTGGAAATCATGTTTCCACAACTATCTATCTATCTAACATCTGGATTTTTTTACCCTTCTCCTAATTCTTCACCTACAAATTTGAACTGTCAACCCCGACCACTGAACAAGAATTGGCTACCAGAATGATTTGCTTTTTAATCCATGGGTCCTCAAACTCCGGCCCCCCAGATGTTGCTGAACTACAACTCCCATGATTCTCTGGCTATCTATGTAATTCAAAGAATCATGGGAGTTGTAGTTCAGCAACATCTGGGGTGCCGGAGTTTGAGGACCCATGGATTAGACAAACTGGCTCTGCAGATGACTGACAACAGTTTTAGATCCTAAGCTTTTTTTAAATTAATCTCTTTATTCTTTCCATTCTGTCCTCCTATTGTGTTTTTATACCCCACCTCCTCTAGATTGTAAGCTCAGGGTACTCATCAACCTATTGTTCCTGAAAACATTTGTAATAGTTTGTCACATTTGTTGTTAAAGGGACACTATAGTGACCAGAACCACTACAGCTTAATGCAGGGGTTCTGGTGTCTGTAGCATGTTCTTGTAAACACTGCCTTTTCATAGAAATGTTTACGTTACTTCCTAGTAACAGCTCTAGTGGCAGTCACTCAGACGGCCACTAAAGGTGCATCCTAGTCTTGCCTTCAGCGTCTCCGCACTTTGCATGGAGACGCTGAACAATCCCCATAGAGATGCATTGATTTAATACAGCATTTTGCAGTGCATGTGCAGTAGCCTCCCAATGCTTTCCTATGGGAAAGCATTGGATCGGCTGAGATCATCAAGACTGGCCAGGTGTGGGTTAAAAGGTGAGTAAAATCACTTTTTACTGAGATCGGAGGAGAGCCGGTAAACTAAACAGCCACATCTTGACTATAGTGTCAGGAATACCTGTTTGTATTCCTGACATGATAGTGTTCCTTTACATTCCCCCCATAAGATTATTATAAAACATTGCAGAATAATTTGGCACGATATAAATGCCAATAATAAAGTAATAATATTAATAATTGATGATTCACAAGGGTATGTTCTTATAATGTTTCCAACTCTTCAATATAGGAGTTCTGACCTTGTCCCTCATTGTCCTAACCTTGTCCCCGTTGGTCTGTGTAATTGAAGTTATTTATTACTATGGATTTATATTTGTCACACCAACATAAAATTGTGAATAACTTCAACATTCCAAAGGTGACTTCTCATCTGTTCCTATTTGCAAGGAATGATGTAAACACCATGTTTCAAAACCAGCTATTATTTCGCACTAGTCTGACTTTGTAAGGCTTGGCCGCCTGGGAAAATCTGCACTTTTAATTTACTGTAATTTCAGGGGGTGACCAGGTCACAAAGTTTTGTTTATCAAAAATAAACGAGGACTTTTTACAAGGGGAAGGAAGGATGGCATGATTTTAGACTCTCAAATGTAATCAGAGTTTTGTGGGTCTGTTTCCCTCATTTCCTTAAAGTGAAATTAACCCATCACGTTCGCTATTGTCCAGTGAGCACGTTTGTTGGCTTGAGCACGAATGCCTCTGTTATCAGACCCTGCAATCAGGGGCCGTAATCAAACCTAAGGAACAGAACAAAGGGCCAAAGAACAGCAATCACATGACTGAGTACTGTAAACCACAGCCAGAAAGATATCTAGTAATTAAAAAATGTCCAATTGCCTGCTTATAAATTGCACAGATTAATAGGAGATTATCACTAGGGACTTGATTTATTTTAAGATAATGAGTTGAATATTAAAAGTATGTTTTAATTTAGCTTCAGATTGTAAAACATTAAAAGTAAATGTTTATAACATTATTTCTTATAATAATTATGTAGCTTGAATATTATTTTATTTTGTATGTTCCGCAATAAGATGCACATCATAATAAATGAACTCCAAAACTTATATTTAATGAAACAGTGGGGAATGAGCCTGCATGTTAACTTAAATTTTAATTAATTGGTAACTACTCCTTATTAAAGTATCAATAATTGTATCTTTCACATCTGTTATACCTAGTAAGTATTAACATCTATCTATCTATTATCCATCTATCTATCTGACGCTCTTTGGATGGTATTTTTTGTGTGTTTTCCTGGTTGTTTGGTTCTGAGCAGTATCTTGAACTGCACTCTGCTAGACAGAGAGTAATGGTGCGTTCACCTACCATATTACATATTATGGGCTGTTACACAATTTTAAAAAATTTGTTACATATGTTCATTTGTTTTCTATGTAATTTCTGTAATTGTTTTTTGAAATGGGAGGTAGGTAAAAAGTGTAAATTGTGGATGTGTGTCAGTATGTTTATCAGTGTCTGTGTGTGTCCGTATGTCTGTCAGTATATGTGTGTGTCCGTATGTCTGTCAGTATCTGTGTGTGTCCGTATGCCTGTGTGTGTGTGTGTGTGTGTGCCTGCATGTCTGTCTATGTGCGTCAGTATGTCTGTCAGTATATGTATGTGTCCATCTGTGTGTGTGTGTGTGTGCCCGTATGTCTGTCTGTATGTGTCTGTGTCTCAGTATGTTTGTGTGTGTCAATATATCTGTCAGTGAATATATATATATATATGTCAGTATGTCTGTGTGTGTGTGTCAGTATGTCAGTATATGTGTGTGCCCGTCTGTGTGTGTCTGTGTGCCCGTATGTCTGTCTCTGTGTGTCTCAGTATGTTTGTGTGTGTCAATATATCTGTCAGTGAATATAAATATATGTCAGTATGTCTGTGTGTGTGTCAGTATGTCTGTGTATGTCAATATATCTGTTAGTGAATATATGTATGTCTGTGTGTGTATGTATCAGTGTGTCTGTCAGTGTATATGTTTGTGTAAGTATGTCTTGCACCTCTCTACTGTGTCATGTGAAATGTGTGATTGCATGCCAGGGAGTGGGGGCCGGTGGGGGGCAAAGGGGGTAGAGTACAGGGGGCCCAAAATAATGCTTATATATTGCTTAATATTATAGATGGCTGAATGTTTCCCTTGAGAACCTCTTAAAAAGAAATGGAACACTACAGGGTATACATAGTCACACAACTGCATAACACTCTATAACCATGTACCATGGTATTCTAAAACTCTACAGCAAAGTGGGAATCAAATGAGAAGATCGAGCTGGATGCTGCTTGTACTTAATTGGTTCATTCATGTCCCTAAATTGTAAAATTTCCAGTCTTAACACTTGAAGGTTTGTGAACCGTGAGAATTACAATAGTAATATAAGGTTTAATTTGGATGAATAATTCCTTTAAATGCATTTAAAGTTTCGGCAAATGTTTTGTTTTCATTTTATAGCTTCCCTGAATTTGTCTGTGGCGTCTTGCGTCTCCACGGTAACCATGGCGATGGAACGGGAGTGGACATGTCCACGATGTGAGCGCGAATCAGCGTTTGTGGTGTATGTTCACAGGGAAAGGTGGAGAAGTCCACATTTAATCTTAAGTGTTTATTATGTATATATTTTTTTTTTATGTGTAAACTTTCTATCCTGATGAAAGGTTTATAATAAATCTGAAACATTGGTAGAGTAAATAAAAGTAATTTTTTTTTTTTTTAAGAAAACCGAGAGTGCTATCCTCCTTTGAAAGTTTTTTTTATTTATTTTCCAGATCAAGTACCAGGTAGGTTTATATCAAGCAAGCCTATGACTGAAAATCTTTGTTTATATCCCATTGTACAACGCTATGGAATTTGCTGGTGCTATATAAATAATAAAATAATAATATAAATATCTAATGTTGATAAAGACCCAGGGCGGTCGAAATTATTATACTTTGTATTGGATGTTATGGTGAGTGCCAGAAACCAGACTTGTGTGTGTATATATTTGTGGTCGGACACATCCTAGAAATATGTATATACTGGTGGATGTTAAGTTGGTTGTGGTGTGCTGGAACCTACGTATGGGAAGGCCTGTAAATAAAAGAGGGCCCACTAAGGTGAAGAGTAAATAAATATATAAATGATTAATAAATTAAAGTAAGGTGTGAGGTGAGTGGGATGACCTGAGATGGAATCTTGCAGGTAAGAGGGATATTTAAGGTAAATTGTGGTTGACTAAATAAAGGTGCAATTTTTGTAAATACTGCCTGAGGTCTTTACAAAGGAAGGTATGCCTTCCAATTTGTACCAGGATACGTTTGACATGTAGGAAGAATGGATGGCCTTTATAAATAATAAATGCGCCAGTAGGCCATCGCAACATCAACTTTTTCTGTGCGGTTAAGAGCCCATAAATGCACTTGTATGTAGAGTCATCAAATCCCATATTGAAAAGAAATATATAACCACTAAAATTGTCAGTTTTTTTTTTAAGTGCATGCTAAATCTTTAGAGAAACATTTCATATAACTTAATTAGATTTTTGGCCAATCTTGGCATTTTTTCCCCCAAAAAACAAAACAAGAATTTCTTGCAGCCAGAATAACTTTATAAGTTACCTGATGGGACCCAGTGTTATGTTTAATTTGGGGATTGCAAATACTGACAGCTAAACTGAGAAATTCATAAAAAATACACCTACAAATATACTGAAAAGCACAATATAATGAAAGTATATGAAATGTAACGAATCATGGGTGACAATCATCGGCTTATCTCCCATGTCACCAAAATCCATGACGTTTATTAATATAGCAGAAATATGAAACCTGCTACGGAAAATGAAGAAAAGATTTTCTTTGAGAATTAGTGCTCTGTGATTACCAATTCCATATATCTTGTAGCTCATTTTGAAGGTCGTTAGGTAATTATTAAATTTTAGTTTCTAATTGTAAAGAACTGACATGGCAGGAATGCTTATTGTAGAAAAGCTATTTATAAGGAATGCGCACACACACAGCCTGGATTCAAAGCACATTCATTCATTCTCTCTCACTTCCCATTGTGTTCTAAGCAAGAGAACATTCCACAAGACAGAGGGGGATGGGAGCAAGCCCCGCAAAACTCTCAAAGCTCTTTTAAAAAATAAAAAAATAAAAAATTAAAAAAATTTGCTGCTGATAGCATGACCTGGAAAACTGGGACAACATATTTTCTGCTGGGGTATAATGTATAGCTCAGCATTAAAAAAATTCAAAGTAATGAAAGGAAATGGTCCAGTTATTTTTCATGCTTGCAACTTTGTATATAGGGGTTCATTCACTAAACATTGAACTGACAACTGATTTGTGAAATGTACGTCCTACGTCCCGACAGTTGAGTTGGAAACGTGCTGTGAATCGTAGAATTTTTACAATTACATTTGTATTTTACCCAAAATTAGGCAATTTTCACTGTTCAATGAACAAACCTTCTTTCTTGGTATTATTATTAACAAGGTACCATAACTACTACAGCTCCATGTTGTGGTTATCAGTCTAGGAGTGCCCTATTATGTGCACCCCATGCTGCCTATTCTTGAGGACTCAAATTGTTTTTGAATGTTGTGATTTCTTATCTGGGGTCCCTCTAGTGCAGCTCCCCACCTCCACTACCATCTGCCAAGAGACGGAAGTTAGCTCTCCTTGCTAAGCCCTATCTCATTGGCTGAGGGTGATTGTTGAAAAACGTCTGGCCCTCGGGAGATGATGTAGACAGTGCAGAGTAGTACCCAGTGTTCAAAAGGGATTTCACAACTCGCCAGTGCACTTCTTCTTGCACCATAACCACTACAATGAGCTCTTGAGTTTTTGGTGCCTGGAAAGTTCCTTTAACTTAATTTTTGTGTTTTCAAATTTTGGTTTTAAATTTTGATGATTATTAGCGACAAATCAGTCATCTATCATCTATTTGTTACTAACTATCTTCGTGTCAACCACTTAACAAGTAATGGTTAGTTAGTAAAATTTACCAACAGTACTGTTAAAAAACAAACAAACCTGTATAATGCAAGACCCCATCCACTCCTATAGTTATTTACTTGACAAAATTAAAACATTTTGGACTTTGTATTAAAACATTTCAAGCATAAATCTTCAATTGGAAATGTACCATTAACATTTTATGGATTTGGTTTGGTTATGTTTTTTTTTTTTAATTTATTTTTTTGAACATCTATTTATAAATATTCCTTTTTTATATAAGAACACATCAAACTTTCACGTGAAAGTTTCTAATTAATTTTTTTTTAAATAAATTCTATGTACCAGCAAGGAAACTCCCATTTCCATTTGTTTTATGTTAAATCAACATATAGCCACTCGCAGTGATTTCATTCAAAGAAAACAGGAGGAATGAATTAACTCTGTGGTTAGGAGATTGATGGGAATCAAGCATTTAGAAGCATGGAGAGATTTTTTTTTTCATCTGTAGAAACTGATGCTTTTAATTTAAACGAGCTGAAGAAAATGTGGAGGATTGTTTTCAACAAAACTTCTTTATTTTTTTGTATCTGGAACAAAAAAAAATGTCAATTAGCATTCTACCATTATTTTATCAAAACACATGGTGACTAAGGGACATCTAAAACTAAGGCCATTATATACTTGTATGAGTATCCTGATAGTTTTAAAATATCATCCCTGTCATTACTGGTGCGGTTTATGATCCCTGTATTAAATGTTATTATATTCATATTTATTGTGTATCTCTCTGTATGCAATTTTATTTATTTTTTTTCAAACATGTTTCCTTATGATATCCCTTATTCATCCGGTTACATACAAAGACATAAATGTAGCCTTATCAGTAATGGGAGGAACTGAAATAAAAATATATCTAATGAGGGTATAACAAAGATATGGATTTTTATACAAGATGGCTGCAGGTTAACTGTGTAGCCATTGCCATGCTGACACTGATTTTAAAGGATCCTTTGAAGTACAGGTTTAACGTAAAGCACACTACCAAAAACCTCATGATTTCTTTTATAGTCTTTTTCACCTCCTTTTTCTGATTCCACATTACGTACATCAACATACTCTGGAAGCATTGGGAAAATCTGACATTAATGTCACCCACTGAAGTCACCCAAACCACTTCATCTAAAAGGGATACTGCAGACCCTAAAGAACTTTAGCTTGCTGAAAAGCTTTATGTGTGAAGTGTGTCTCTTTTTTTCCTCATTTTGCAAAAAGTGCACATTTCAATAGAAATTGAAACTTTTATAAATTAAAATGGTTACACCCCCTTTCCCCGGCATTTCAAGCAGAAAAGCAATCTTGTTACTTCCTGGTTTGGTTAGCTCAGTAAAGCTAAAGAGGCATCAATTGCTCAGAGCACCTGCCTTACAAAGACTCTTCATTCAGCTGCATTAGGAAGTCTGTGATTGGACAGCAACAGAAAGTCTGGGTGGGGTTAGAAGGAAAGAAGAAAAGGTAAATAAAACCCTTTTTGTAAAGGGACACTCTATTTACCAGAACAACTACAGCTTAATGTAGTTGTTCTGGTGTCTACAGCCTGTCCCTGCAGGCATTTTAATGTAAACACTGCCTTTTCAGACTGCCACTAGAGGTGCACCCTGGGTCAGTGCTGCACATTGTGCATGGTCTGCATTGAGACGCTGATCGCTCCTCATATGGATGCATTAATGCAATGCTTCTCTATGAGGAGATGCTGATTAGCACAGCGTTTTATTTTGCCAATGGGAAAGCATTGGATTGGCTCAGATCTGTAAATTTGATAAGGTGGATTTTTTTTGAAAGGGGACGGACATCTAAACAGCACTTTTATGACTATAAGTTCCCTTAATTATTTTTATTGCAGTTGGAGGACTTGGTGTTAATTATGAACTAGGGCACTTTAGTATTAGTTATACAAGATTAGTTTAAAACCTAAACTTGCAAAAAACCAGATCCACTCTATTTTTTAAACCGATTCCAAAAGACCCTATGAGGTACACGGTCATAAAATCGGTATTTTTTTTTTTTTTTTTTAATAATGCTGTTATCTATTTCCTTTGGAGTTAAACTGCAGCTATATTAATATTCCAGTTTTGTCCATTTTCCCTGAAAATAAATTCCATGTAATACAAGGAAGCATGGTCTGCTTTAGGATAAAAATGGACTGTACCCTATAGGGGCCATGGTTATGAAAAACAAACAAACCATAGAGTATCATTTAAATCTAACCAGAAAGGTGCGACTGCAATGTTGACCCGTGTCCACAGAGAGTTTAACTGAAACCATTAACGTATCCACGCAGGCTATCAAATATTAAACAGAACCAGTCAATAACAAGCAGCGTTCAATTTGACCTGTTGACCTAGAGGTGAAACGTCATTGCAACCCTAGGTAATGTTGGAAACTGTACCTTTATTAGCTTTCAAATGTTTTTATCTTTATTGGTATAAATTACGGTGGCGTTGAAACCACACATATATATTAATAAACCATGATGGGATTGAGGGGGCTTATAGCTATAAATCATAACATGGTATTTTTTTTAACCTGAAAATCCTATTATCCCCACAAGAAAGTAAGGAACAGAGACCTTTTGTATATCACTAACCTGCTATATCTATTATTTATAAAGCTGCATTTCTTTTAAGGAATGTGCCACTTTCCAGCGATTATGTCTTACGTGTACAATAAATCAGGTATCAACATGATCCACCTTTTCTGCGCCACTTCTACAACAGGTTTTTTCATAAAAAGCAAAAAATGTTTTTATTGTTTTAAATTTTCTTGTTGCGATATTGAACTACCCTTTTTTGACGAGAAGGATTTCACGTATTTGAGCAGTTAGAGAACTTCAGACAGAAAGAAATTTAAGGTCGGGTGTCAAGTGATGCACCTACACAGGATTGAGGTTTAATACATCTCAGTTAGTTTTTCCTTGGAGCACGTTGAAAAAATATTCAGCCCGGCATCGGAAAAAATTGTGATGTATAGACTAGTCCTGTGAAGAGGACAGAGTATTAAAAAATAATGTGACAAAATGGACATAAATTGGTTCATTGCAAGCCTCTTTTAGAAGTTAATGTTCTAGACATACATCTTTGTTAGTAAACAGCATATCAAAATGTAACAATTTTTGACACGGTCTGATAGTTTTGGCATTTTGGTGGCTCTACATTTGTTCATTGGTACCCAAGTTGATTTTCAATGCAATAGGTGGTTTGCAAAAACATCTTAAACATCTTACTCCATGCACCATAATAACTTCATGTTCACTAAGTTGTTATGGTCTCAAGAGGTTCCTGGTGCCAACTTACTTTTACGGGTTAAACCATTCACGAGCAGTTTAGTAAGTCCAGTATACAGTGCCCAATTGCTCTGCTTCCTGTCTGCCTGTTGCTCAGATTCTTAAAAGAGGAAGCCTCGGACAGGGGTGCCGCTGATGGGCTGAGAGAGTCATATTACGCTGTCACAATCAGTAGCTCCCTATTCACAAAACAACTTGAGAAACATAGATATTTTTCTCAAGCTGTTTTTTAAATGGGGAACTATTGAGACCAATCAGGGTGCCCCTTTTCGAGAATTCCTTATTCAGGAATATGAGCAGAAAAAGAACTTGGACCAGTGAGAGTGGGCACTGGATACTGGACTTTTGGCTTAAACCATTTTTGAATGGTTTAACCGCTAAAGGCAAGCCAGCACCAAAAAAGACCTTATGCACCATAACAACTTAATTCCCATTACGTTGTCATGGTACCTGGAGTGTTTGCAAAACGGTTAAATGGACACTGTAGGCACCCAGACCATTTCAGCTAATTGAAATAGTCTGGGTGCTGTGCCCCTTTTTTTTACATTGCAGCTCTAAGTCTGCCCTCTGTGGCTGTCTACCAGAAAGCCACTGGGGGCGCTTCCGGAATCCAAACTGACTTTTGGTCCGTTATCTGACTCTGGACGTCCTCACGAACCTCCAGCGTCAGATTTCCCCCATGGGAAAGCATTGAATAATTGCCGAGCATGTGCGTGGGTGGAAACTGACCCAGCGCCGAGGGACATTGGCACTGAATTCAGGTAAGTGGCTGAAGGGGTTTTAACGCCTTCAGCCCCGCAGGAGGCGGGCCCTGAGGCAGGGGAGCACTCCAGGAGCCTATAGTGCCAGGAAACCAGGTTTATTTTCCTGGCACTACAGGATCCCTTTAATATTCTGTGCACTTGATCATGTCACTTAAAATAAAACATGCATTTATTAATTTTTCAACTACTTTTTCAAGTCCTGCAGATAAACTCATCCTCCCCTTTTTGCTCAGCATTAACTTTCTAGTGTTCAGGAAGTGTGTAGGAAGTGTGAAACTGTGTGAATGCCAACCCAGGACCAGGGCTGCAGAAATAACGTAAATCCTAAATGGCAGAAAATTTAGCTGTGAGACCAAAGCGCAACAAACCAGGCACCAAAACTACTTTATTAAGCTGAAGTATTTTGGTGCTTAGACTGACCCTATAACAATGGGCAATAGTTTTGGATTCTAAAGTGGACAAACTCAAATGTCTGTTTTGTTTTGTATTTTTATAATTTTAGCATTAAAAGCTGCATCAAAAGTAAGGGTATTTCCAAGCAGTACGATGTTATGGGTGCAGGAAATGACTATACGATTGTTGGATTTCCTGTTCCCATTTCACAGTACTGCCAATGTGCACGTTTTACAGTAAAATCCCACAACCATTTACCTCTTGAATTAAATGAATTTCAACATTTTGTATATGTTAGTAGCAGCTGCTTGAGATGTGGACACCCAGAAACAAATAAAAGCCTCAGATAGTTTAATGTTCTATTTTTATGGTAATAACATTTGTTATATGTTAAACAGGGGGAATGAGACCTGCCATTAGCACGACTCGTTCCTATAATTGCGATGCAAACATTAAAGATAACACTTACAGGGAAATTCCCTAAGCTCTGATTTTTGGAGCAAACTGAACATAAAGTGGCAAAACTAAACATTCTCCAACTCAGCCGACAGTTTAGTAAACAAACGCCCTTAATATAATATTATTGCATAGGACGCGAAATCTGCATGTTTCTGCATGATTCTGCAATCAGTTAATTAGCCTATTATTATATGGTTTTGAAAAATATTCCTTGTGCACCTCAATATTTACTAATGGAGGAACTTAAATGTTTTTAGGTCCAAAGAGATATAACCCATCCCCCATCATAATGACTACTTAGGACATGCTGTAATATTATTTTATAAAACCAGCATTACATCAATACACTATCGTTGAGCATTGTAGTTCTTGTAAATGTTCTCCCATAGGAAGAGGTAAGATCATTTTACACATTCTATGGAAGAAATCACAAGCCAACAGAACATAATGGACTACGCTGAGTACAGAATGTCTACAGCCCAGCTCACCAAGGTCAGCCCTTTGCATGGCTAGCGCTTGGTTGATCAGGCCAGTTAATTAAATATTGTTGAAAAATGTTTCCAGTCCATTCAGTTTCAGGAAAGTGAAACATTCTCTGCTTAATATCAAACTGATGTAATTCCAGTCTGTTCAACCCGGCCTTGTATTGGTGCTAGTAGCCAGTTGAACGCATGTAATCACTAAATTATAACTGATTCTCGAATCATAAGTAACTTGAGATCAACTGAGAATGGCTCCTCGAATTTCCAAAAATGTTGAAATGCGCCTAAAACAAAATGAACAATTCCAGCCTTGTTCCCTAGGGATTTTAACCTAGGCTGACTTAATGTTGCACTTCTAACTGCCATCCTAAACAAGCCAATTAAATAGGCACATTGGAACGCACATGTGCTATGTCTGCAGTTTATATTTTGTTTATATCTGGTAAACAGCATAAGTTACCCCAAAATACCCGGAGGGAAAATAATGTGCACATTCTGTAGATGTGTTTGTTAAAGGACAGACTGCGAACGCGCAGTAATCTGACAGATTGTGTCTAAATATCCAGGTAACGCACACATTTTTATAGCTTAAAATGCAAGATATGATCTAAGGCTGAATGCACACGATGCTGGAAACCGGCAAAGTTTAATTTATTTCAGAATCTACAATTACATTTAAATCATCTGTTTGTTAAATTATATGTTACCCAGAGGAAGACTGCATTAATTGTATAAGCAAAGAGTAACAATTAAAACTTAATTACACACAAAACAATCAGTCAACTGGCATCACAACATCAATAAGAATGCCCTTATTAAACTTCAAAACACATATGCATCTGTTTAAAGCCCTCCAGTAACAATACTTTCTGCCTTAAACGTTGCTAACAGCCATTTTAATGCCACACAACAGGTAGTAATGCAAGGCTCTAAATGAAATGTGTATAAAATAGGAAAATTTCCATTAAAAAACAGAAAATCCAGGTTCTCAAAACTAGACTAATTACTGCAGCGTTCAGGTGTCACTTTGAAAAGATCTTAAAGTCATAAAAAGTTCAGTTTGTTAGATTGTTTGTACGCTCCAGTGATCTACAGAATGCCGTGAAATATTTTAACATATACATTTATTGGACAAATATGTTCTATATTAAGAATGAAAAATTACATAACAATCCCAGGGTGCATTTTATTATTCCAGAAAGGCAGGGTACAATATAATTAATGTCACAATCGAAATAAAAGGAAATTTATCATGCGACTTGATTATATTTTTTATTCTTTGAAATCTATATAAGGGTCATATAGTCTAGTAATACAATAATTCTAAGTCACAGCTTTATTATACGTAAGGTTTTATTACAATAAAATCAGCATCTTAGGGGCACAGTGCTTTCTTCGAAAGAACTACACCTCACTTTAACTTATTAAAAATTTCCAAATGCTAACAGCGAGGGTAGGCTGAGCTTTTCTTCATTTCTTTTAAAAAGTCTTAAAGTATTTTTTTAAATAAGCAGCAAGCACAAAATAATTATATTTATTCCTTTCGTGATCTACAAGGTAACTGTGGAAAACATGTCTTACTAAGAAGCTTTTTAAAACATTTTTATTTGCTTTTTTATTTCTTTAAACATATGAATGACCCCAAACTAGTGATGTCCCAAACGGTTCGCCGAACGGTTCGCGAACGGTTTGCCGGGAACTCATCATTGAGTAAACTTTGACCCTGTACCTCACAGTCAGCAGACACATTCCAGCCAATCAGCAGCAGACCCTCCCTCCCAGACCCTCCCACCTCCTGGACAGCTCACTAAGAATGCAGCTTCACAATGAATGTAAATGGATGCTGTCCAGGAGGTGGGAGGGTCTGGGAGGGAGGGTCTGCTGCTGATTGGCTGGAATGTGTCTGCTGACTGTGAGGTACAAGGTCAAAGTTTACTCAATGATGAGTCTGCGGCAAACCGTTCGTGGCGAACCGTTTGCGAACCGTTCGGCGAACCATTCGGGACATCACTACCCCAAACCAATTGCTAACGATGACAATATGAACAGGAAGCACACAGATAGGTTTTCCCTTTTATTTAGCAAATAGCCTTCTTCAGACATGGCACGTACAGTCCGTTGTCAATAGATATAAGGGACCGTAGCCCAAGCTTGAGCAGCATGTACACAAGTCTACACTACAATGTTCAATAATAGCACCTAGTCCATAGGTATAATCCAGGTGACTAATTGTCCCCATACATTGTCCTTCGTCACTTGTGCTTTTCTTCGAAGAGAAGACACTGACCAGTCCCTATGCACCCTTTTCAGCGCTGTTTCAGACAGATTGAAGGTTTCATTCCCCTAAACACTTCAGTAAATGTAAAATTCTAAATCTGTGTTTGGATAAATGGGTTGTTTTGGAACATGTTTAAATGAAAAGGAAACAGGTCCATGCCAACTGTAGTTGTAGCAACTTGACAAAGTTCTTTCATTTGTAACCTATGTCCCAGGTGCTCAGGATCATCATCTAAACTTGGCCTCTCCATGTTATCTTGTGGTATACAGTATTCCGGAGAAATGAGCTAGTTCTTTTACACAATCTCTCCATTACTCCTTTCAGGAGATACCATGGACCATAATTCTGCAAAAGTCTATCCTCACATTTTCCATTGAGAAATGCTTTCTGCAATAGTCTGACTTTACCATATCACATTTTTATAACTCGTTCCATCCCATCTCTTCCAGCTTGCATTTAAATCCCTTCCCCATATGACTACACAGTGCTCATCCTTCAGCACACTAAATCTGCTTAAATACATTGTTAAAATGATGCCTCAGAGTAGACCATGTCATCATACTGTCAGGTTATTGACAATACCATAATACCAGTTGCAACAAGCGTCAGATCTATTTAGGAACCTCATGATTCCCCTTTTAGTGAGAGTATGGAAAGTACAAGAAAATTAAACTGATAAAGTACATAAATCACATCTATTTGGCCATCCACTCCTCGACTGCAAATTTCTTTCTGACAACACAGGATGTATTTGACAGATACCCTATTGTCTGTCTGGAAGATACAGTTACGCCTATCTAACAACACTGTAGTTGAAAGTGATATTAACAAAAATCTATCAGACCGGCAGAATAGTTTATCTGGTAGGATCGAGAAATTCATGTTTAGAGTCTGTATTGAGAGAGAAATAAACAGAGGATATTCTCCAGCAATTTGTGCGAAAACACATACTCACACACACTGCAGATTGCAAAATGTTCATCTTTTAGACAATCAGTGAACTGAATATTGATTTTGGCAGAAAGTAGTGTCACTCTAAACAGTGTTGTTGAGGCAAGATTTTGAATTCTGCTTTTATTGTCTGGTGATAAAAGGACAATGAATACAAATATTCAAAGCATGTTATTTTCTTCACAACAGAATATGATTTAAGCGTTATAATTTGCCAAATAGATCTGCAAAATTGATCCACTGCATAATCCCTTCGTATAGAAGAGTGCAAAGTAACAAAATGGAATTAAACATTAAAATGTGTGTTACTATAAAATGCTTTATTCACCTAATCTGGGTAAAAAAAAATATTACATTTATTTTCCTAAAAGTGTTTTCTAAAATTGTTTAAAATTACAATGAAGCTACAATTAATGAGACTAGATTTTCATAAAACTAATCATCTAGTTTTTTACAATAATTGTCTAAATGTTTGAAGATCAAGAGAATGAGCCACTAATGTTTAAACAAGGTATTTTAATCGGCAAAGCAGGTAACGTGTTGAAGAGGTGTTATGTAAGTAAGATGTTTTACAATATAATATAAAGGTAACCAGACAAGCATTCTGTTTAATATACACAAACTCACAATGGAAACAAGTCACGCATTGCCAGAAATAAAAAATAAATTCTTCATCCTCAACATTTTCAATGGACATCTATGTGAATAAGATTAGAATTTATCTTTTTTTGTGCTGTCTGAAAGTAAGGCAGTAGTAAAACTTTCTATTGTTACAACAACATTCTAGAAAATCATTTTCTCATGAAGAAATAGTGCGTTTGTGACTATAGACAAGTTATGATGTGCATATCCTTACTGTGTGGAACTGTAACCACTCAGGCTAGAACCATTCCATATAAAGATGCAATGACAATATAATATGGGAAGTATGTACCAGGGATTCCAGCTGCAGAGTAATACCATCTAAAAAAGCTCTAGAGGGTAGTACCTCAAATCGTGTCTGCCAGTTTCAGACTCCTCTTGAGCGGTTCCTTTATTATTATTTGAATTTATGTAGCACTAACGTATTCCACAGCGCCTTACAATGTTATTGAGTAGGGACTTAATGAGACAAACTATTACAAAATGTACAGGTGCCAGGCTCATTTTTTTTGGATGGTGGTCTGATACATGACAATGTGACAAGTTGTCTCGATAACACGTTAATTCTAGCTCCTAGACTAAGTAATTTTTAGACAAAACTTTCACAAAAAGTACTTTCTGGTTTGTAGATGCAGTGATGCCTTCACAAAACTCTCATGAACAGTTAATTCTGGTTTCTGTATGCAATGATACAAAGAGACCACTCTCACAAACAATGTATGTCTGAATATCATTATGCTGTGTATATATTTTCTTTGCTCTGACCAGGGTAACTACTAGAAATTACTGGGTTCCTGGTTCCAAAAATATATTTTTTAAATTATCTCCACCTGCCCTTAAGTGTGCCTCTTATCTTAGGGTCTATTGGACTTGGTGACTGACGTGTGAGGTGTATGCATTTCCTGGGTGCACAAGCCTTTCATCCACTGCTTTTGTGAACCCTACAAAGTGTCTGTCAACATTCTGGCTATAAGTCTGTACATATAGAGATCCCTAATCACCAAAACCCATATATTCAGCACTCTAAACACTGGCAATGCAAGCCCACATGGAAAATGTCTAAATACATCACCAGGAAATTTGTCCTGGCGACTGGGATTTGTGAGCATGTTCAGTCCCTGAGGGCAGAGGCGGGCAGTCGGATCACGGAGGGCTGAGACAGGCTGATACAGGCAGGGCTGACATAGAGAAGGGGAGGCCATTGCATGTTTTGCTGAGGCAGGTATGGAGGGAGGCGGGTGGCTAAAGGAGGAAAGGGTGCGGTGGGCATATGGATTGCTGAGGGAGAGAGGGAGGCGGGCGTCTGGCTCATGGAGAGCTGAAGGAGGGAGGGGGCGGGCAGCTGACTTAGTGCTGAGGCGAGGGAGCTGTAATCTCCCTGCTCAGCTCCCTCACGCACCTTGCAGTGATGCTAGGAGCCGGTCTATGACGTTACTCTGGTTCTTAGTTCACTAAACAGTGCGCGAGATGGAGCAGAGCAGGGAGATGACAGCAGTCCTGCTGGACCCCAAGGAAAGCCTATCCACTCCTACTCTCCAAAGGTAAGGAGGCTGGGTGGAATTAAATTTAAATAAAAAAGTAATTACTTGTGAGTGAGTGTGTCTGTATGTGTTTGTATGAGTGTGTGTATCTGTATGTCTATGAGTGTGTGTCTGTGTGTGCATCTGTCTATGAGTGTGTGTCTGTCTGAGTGAGTGTGTGTGTCTGTCTGTCTGTGTGTCTGTCTGTGAGTGTGTGTGTCTATCTGAGTGTGTGTATGTGTGTCTGTTGGTGTGTGTGTCTGTGAGTGTGTGTCTGTCTCTGAGTATGTGTGTGTATCTGTGAGTGTGTGTTCGCTCCAATCACATGGAAAAGGTGTTTTTACCCACCTTTTTTCCCATGCCGTGCTGGTGATGCCACGGCTGGCCCCATCTCCATGGCTGAGATCATCAATCATAGGAAATCATTGGGAGACTATTGCGCATGCACAGCAAAATGCCACTGCGCCAATTTAACTTCTTATAGTGATAAAGGGAACATTAATGTAGGTGCTGCACATTGTGAAGCACTGACCCCAGAAGCACCTCTAGAGGTCGTCTGAGTGACTGTCGCCACTGTAGACGTGTCATCAGGCAGCAACTTAAACACTGTCTTTGTCTGAAAAGTCAGTGTTCACATTGAAAAGTGTTCAGGGACAGGCTGTAGACTTCAGAACAACTACATTATGTTGTAGTGGTTCTGATGACTGTAGTGTCCCTTTAAGAATTTTATTTTTGGCGTTGATTTCTCTGGCTCCTAACTTTTCTAGCTGGCTCCTATATTCCAAGAAAATTTGTTTAGCCCTGAGCTAAACTCAAGAGTCGGGCAATTGACAAGAACACCTGCTTTGCAAAGATTTCTCACTGAGCTGCATTGGGAAGTCTGTGATTGGACAGCCACAGAAAGTCTGGGCAGGGTTAGAAGGAGAACTTGCAAAGGCTGCAGACAAGAGAACTGCAACTTTTGCTAACTTTTTTAGATATGTCCACAATGAACAAAAATGCTTAACTAAAGGCATACATGTTTTCTTTGGGTATATGTACTAAACAGTGATTTTTAGTTATTTTTATTTTTTTATTTGGGCAATGGAATGTCCCCTTAGGTCTCCACCTGACCAAAGTGATATGATCCATGCATTGAATTCTGACCCCAAGCAGAACATGCCAGAATTTATTATCAATGCAAGTAATGCAGTATATCAAGCATCTAAACTGAGTGCAGGAGTTGGACGAATATTGTATTTGCCGGCTGTGAAACTGGATCAAATAAAGCTTTTTTTGGACATGAAAGTAACAGAGAAATAAAATAACAAATTTACCATGTTTGAGAAATCACAAACATATTAATGAAAACAAACAAAATATGTAATATGAGCACATGCCCACAGGCAGAAAGAATAATAGAAGCAGATGTAAAAACTATCCAAGAATTAGTAATAAAAGAAAAAAAAAAATCCCAAGAATTTTGCCTGCTATTCATTAGTGGTGTAGTAGAACATTTTAATCATTGTACATCACAGAAATAACCTTTTGTGCATCAATTCTAAACCAGTAATCTTTCTATGATAATAAAGAAGGTAATTAGAAGACTGGATATTAATTGTGCTGAGACACATTGATTTTTTTCTCTAAAGGTCAGCATCTGGATTATTATGACTTTTAAGATCTATTTTAAATAAACTACAATATTTTCCCCAGTATGAAGGATAAGATGCCATGGTAACTCATAGAATCTGGAGCCCTTCATAAAACTATTCTCAACTTGATTATTTGTATATTCAGATAACTTTTCATTCATTCTTTGAATTGTTACCTTGAAGAAAGAACATATATCTAGCCATGTGAATGTATGTAATCTTGGAGTCAGGAGAAGAGTGTATCACGTTTGTTATTAGTATTTATAAAGGGTCAAAATAATCGGCAACTTGTAAAACGAGAAAACAAACAATAAAAAAAATATATAAAATGCTGAAAATGTTTTTGAAGAGGATCATGCCCTTACTTGAGTGATATTACACTCTAAATTACCACAATGACTTGTTGACGCAATTACTGTTTTTATTGGGAAAAAAATGAAGGACACTGACAACGTGGGGAGGATAAAACACTTGTTTTGCGAGTTGTAAGGAAACTTATTTAGATTTCTTGACCCAATATAAAGTAAAATATTTGATAGACATGTTCAACATAGATTATTGTGATCAGGGCTGTGAATACCAAGTATTTTCGTTTGTAGACTTGGCACTTGTTGGATCACATAGACCAAAGCTGGAAATTGATTTTCTAAGAAATCGTCTGAGATGTTTTTTTTTTATTGTGAAGATTGGACTTGTTACATGTAAACTGTATTACTGTGGTATGAACATCAAATAGGAATCATAGTCGGTTGCATTTTGTAATAAAATATGAAACTTTTTAATGCAGTGTATGTGTTACTACCTATTTTATACAATTCAAAAGATATGGATCCTAGCCAATCTCAAAATAAATTATAACAAGTCAAAAATTAACAAGATCTGCAAAAAAAAAGGAAAACATTTTGAATTTGTCAATTCTTACTCTTCAGGCTCAGCTTTGAGGGGAACCGCTGGTGCAATAAGAAATTTAAACAACTTGAAATTTTACTTACTAGAGGTCTAAAGTGCCTCCTCTCTTGGTTCGGCAAGATGAAAGTGCTAAAAATTAAATAGATCCCTCATTCGTTATTTTACACTATTGAGACCAGTGATCATTTTGTGTGGATAGGTAAATTGCTTTGGGAAAAGCTTGTCATTTGCTTGTCTTGACAAGGGTTGAGTAAGGTAACCTAACCACAGTTAAAACTTGATTATTGAGTAGCTTACTTAGGGAGAGAATTTCAGCTGGCCCATTCTGTTCAACGACTTCTTTGGCTTGTCTTTGAATAGGAGAGGTTCAACAGGGGTAGGCAGGTGGCTAGAGCTTTTCGTTTTTTTCTGCTACAGTTGAGGCCTGGCAAACAAAATATTTGAAATACTATTTTACAGTCTTCCTTTCCTTACTGTTCACTTTGATCTCCTCTGAACATTGACCGATTTCTAAAATATATTGCACCACTGTAGCAATTCTCTAGGACAAAAAATACCTACTTATGAATCTAGGACAAAGGAACCTTTAACAGACCTGGTACCAGACCCACCTTGGGAAATTAGCTGTGTCTATTGAGTATCCTGCACGGGAGAGCACAGCAGTGAGATCTGCTCCTGGAAGGTGATGCGCAAAGAGCAGAAGAGGACCGGCCAGAGAGAATGGTGGCACCAACAAAGGGCAGCATCTAGAGCTAATTGTAGAACAAAATCATAATATGTCTGACAAGGTTCGGATAAGTAGAACGTATCTTTCTCTGCCCCATCCGACTACTGTACCCCCCCCCAGTGACAATGTCATTGTTGGGAGTCCTTGAAAATCCCCAGATGGCGACAGAACTGCTTTAACAGTGCAGGAGATAAGAATTTCTAACAAAAAGACATTGTGCTGTAAGATCTGATTGAAAATGATTTTTTTTATGTTAGCTCTATGAGGCATGGGAGCTATGGCTAGGGCAGCAAAAACAGAAACATTATTGATCTAACCACTAAATGGCAGAAAATTAAACACTGAGACTGCAGTGAAATGAGCTATACATCAAAACTGCTTTATTTGGTGTATATCGTATTACTTTAAATTTACTTCAAATATTAGAGTAGCTGAATTAACAATATAGTCAACATGTAAAATTTTTGGAGCTGATGTGTACTGTGGTCGTTGCTGCCGCCCAGGAGTGATGGGAGTGAGCGCAGGACTTTTCTTTTTGTAAAAGTTTTCCCGTTTCCCTATTTTGTCCACAATTTTGAAATTTACTTTACATTCCTGACAAATCACATTTTAACGAATAACCCAGTGTACTGTTTTATTCTATACACGGTATTTTACTGTATTTTAACATGAGATCATTGGTCTCGGACTGAATATTTTTTCTACTTTGATTTTGACGCTGTACAGGAAGCAGACAGGGGTCTCCCAAATGATGATACCACATTTTAGAGAATTGACCATTCCACAGATATTACCCAAAAAACATTATGGAAAAGAAAGATTTGACAGACTATTTTTTTCAGATACAGTAAAACGTTAATAATGATAATAAAATATATAAACTATTAACATAATGGATGGAGTTGTGTTTTTAAGCCAAGAGTCAGCTACCTAAAATGAGGTGAGCTGTGATCTAAGATGACACTATTTCATGAGCAGTACTTGGAAAGGATTTGGGGAAAGATGTGCTATAAAACAGTGCAAGTCAAATTCACCTTTTTTTTTTTCAGTGCTTGAAATGCACAGATGGAAATGGAAAACGAATTAAGCGACACATGCTATCCAGAGTGGATTGTGTTTGTAGGAACTTTAGCTTCAGGCAAACAACATGCAGAATAACTGGTGCAACGCCTTCGGCAGGACATAACGACACTGAAATACTGTTATTCTCCCTAGTACCCAATATTACGTCAGGTTTATGCACATCATTAGGAACATATGTGACTGATTATTTTCTCCATATTGCTCTTTCTGCATTTGTCAAATTTAAACATTTTACGAGAGTGTTAGCACAAAAATAAATATATCTGAATTGCCCGGATGGAAGAATTCAAACTCAATTCTGGGAGATCTCAAACATTTCTTCCTCTTGGCTTTTTAAAGCATTAGTTTGTAAAATCCAGGATTAAAATGTGAAATATGCAGGTGTGAGCTCCAAAGTGTAATCCTTTTGTATTTGTTTAAGGCAAACTTTGCAAGTTGTATAAAGAGGCACCAAAGGGTCAAGTCATCGAAAGAGAGCAAAATCTCTTCGAAAAAAAGCCGTACTTAACTAGGACAGACCCTAACAGTTCATCAAAATGAATCCTTGGTGCAAAACGACAACACCTTGTGACTTACTGCAACCTCTATTTGTCTCAGTTTGCCAGTTAACCAAAGCAGTGTTTAAATATGCTAGTTATATTATTAACTTCTACAGAACAGAAACAGATGTGCGTTTAAGTAACTAGGCCATTAAAACTATGATTTACACAGTACCCTTGATTCAAGCAGGGGCCAAACTTTTCAATTTGCTGGAGGTTTACAAAAAAACTGATCTGGTTTTTGTAAAGACTGAAACACTTTAAACAAAATTAGAGAGCCGTTTTGTATTCGGTGATTAAAGATGTAATTCCCATAGGAATATTGGGAGGGTAGGGGGGAGGGCAATTTCTGTTCGTGGACATTTCTTCTGTAAACACAAGTAAAACATATCATAGTTTAGTTATAGAATTTCACCTACTTTAAAAAAAAATAAAAAATAAGATAAGTCTGTTTGCCTGGAATCTTGGACAGAAGAATTGCCAAGGCATTAGCAAAAATATAATCAGGATCTCAGGGACACTTTCCAGAACGTTTTACAAAGCATTTTCCTAACTCATTATTTAAAATGAATTGTAAGTTGATTACAAGAGATAAACAGTGATCAATGATTTCATTTCTTTGAGATAATTAGGTGAAATATACATTTTATTTTCTGAATTAGTAAAGTAATGTAGAAGTAGGAAGCCAATGTTAGTCCCTCGAAAGCAGAAGTAATTTTTTTTTTTGTACAAGGACCAACGCCAATATAGTAAATGACAGATCTGTCTTTAAACTGATTTAAACCAGTTTTTCATTTCACTCTGCTGTACGTTTTTCCTTAATAAGTCATAAAGGTCCAATACAGCAAAGGTCGACCTGTACAATATAAAAGTGTCTATTAAAGAACTAGATTTTCTTTTTTTAAACAACCCAAAAAATGCAGACTCACTTTCAAAATGAACTTATCCCTCAAAAAATTGTATGTTTCCAATTAATGGTGTTAATCTTTCAAAGAATTTCTTTGTAACGTGATCACCTGATGTTCCCAATATATCAGTAATGTCTTGTTCACACAGAGAATTGACTTCTCAACTGCATTTAAAGACCAAGGGTCAGGCAAATCCCTTTTTGAGCGTAACTTGCCCAAAGGGGTTAACGCTAATACTCCATATATATGCTTGTAAATAGTTATTTGTAGTCATAAATCTTCTATAACAGAAAAGATGACTTAATTAAGGTGATATTTAACTATTAGTCAAGGAAAGAAATATAGACAAATTATAACAGACAGGTGTAAAGTAATAATTAATAATAGTAAATGAGGTAGAATCTGTTAATAAAAACATAAAAGCGACATAGTCCTCTGTTATATACCAAATATAATTTGCACAAATTCGGACAGATGTGATAATTGGAATACCAAATAAGGTATGCCATCGATATACAGAGAAAAATACAACAAACTAAGGGGTGAAATAATAAGCACAAGGCGTTTCGGTCAGCAACAGCCTTCCTTAGGTGAATGTCTCTACTGAGTTTGAGTCCTCTGTTATTTACCAAATATAATTTGCACAAATTCGGACAGGTGTGATAATTGGAAAACCAAATAAGGTATCCCATCGATATACAAAGTGTCACATCCTGTTCCTAGCTGCAGATCATTCTGGCTTTGGCTTCTGGTATCCAGTACTCTTTTTACAATTCTTGTTTAGTTTTTCTTGTTTTTCTGGTTTTCTATTCTATGTCTGGTTTTCTTTATGCTGGGTTTTTCTGGGTTCATTCTTATATTCCGTCCTTGGAATTCCCAGTCTCTTGGATTCATTTAAATGTTTGTTTTATTTGCCACACCCGTTTGTTTTCCAACATTCCCTTTGTTTCAGAGTTCCTGCAGGTAGCTGCTCAAGTCTTCTGCCCTTTCTTGTAGGTAAGTACTATGTGTGTTTTCTTTGGTTGGTTTAGCTTGCATTAGGCAGAGTAGGACCTGCCAGATATGGGGTACATTGGCATTGTTGGCAGGCTTATGCAATGTATGATCATATAATGCTTATAGTGCTTAGTTATGTCTCCTCTTGTTTTGCCTATCATATCTTGTTTTATCTAGGCTTGTATTCTCAGTTTATGTACAGTCCTGTCCTGCCCTGTTCTTGTTTTCCTCATGTCTTGTGTACATGACCGGTGTATAGTCGCCATATGGGCAGTCGGAACCTAGGACAAAACCCCCACATACCTAACCCAATAATACACTGACACTAGGGTATATGGGTAAAATTGTCCACAGCTTTTATTAACCATCATAATAATATAATAATAATTTAATAATTTAACATATAAATATGGGTCATTGCCCCCATACTCCGCCCTCGCATCCGCATCCTTCTTTTAATATAACGGGCAATGACCCCAACATACTAACACATATATATATCTTTAACAATTTGCAACCTTACTCCAACATAACAATTTAAGTGCCAACCATAAATAACCATGGCAGGGGTATACCCGGATACCCCTACCCCACCAGGTTCTGAGCCACCTCCAGGACTCAAAACCTACCAACCACCAGTGACCACAATTTCCATGTCCGTGACGTTCCTCATGGGAGCCTATTTCCTCTACCTCGGCTCCCTATCCCGCCGCTGTGACAAAACGGGATACCATCATTTATCTCAAAAACCCAGGGAGGGTGGGTGGGACAAACTCAACCAGGTAGGAAATTAAATGTGCTCTATCCAAAATGGCTGCCTACTTAAGTAGACCAACCCCTTTCTCCCACAATCCACCAGTCCTGGCCGGCTCCGCCTAAGCCCGCCTCCTAACCCCTGTCAAGGCCCTCCTCCGCTAAGCTGTGCTTTGGCTCCTTGGGGCTACATGTTCTGAGTTTAGCTTCCTATCCTTCTCTGGTTCTGGGTTCTATTAGTTCTGTCTTGTTTTCATGTTTGGTTCTTTTCCTAGTCTTTCCTTGTTTCTGTACTGGATACATTCCTGCTGCAGTACCTCCATATTAAGCTCTGGGAGGTCTGCTTAATTCCTGCTCCTAGTTTCTACGATTCGCATAAGCTGCATCAGGGTTCTGGTATGTGGCTGCACAAATGCTGGTGCTCAACACCAGGGGGCATGCGGTTACCCTGCACCAGACTCTGCTAATCCACCTCCACACTGTGACTGGGTCCCGGGCCGCCACCCTGACACAGAGAAAGGGAAATTTTCTAAAGTTAGAATTCAAGTTAACGTAAAGTGAATTTTAAATTTAAGGCCAAAATAGTATTACTGGAAGCATTCTCTAAATCTGCTAGGCTTCTCGTTTGGCAACGTTGGCCTTGAATTGAAAAGTCAGTTTGAATGCCAGCTGTAGTGGATAACCCTACACGGGTTGGATTCAGATGAAAATGGAATTATGATAAACAGTGCAAATTGTTAACAAAATAGACAAACTTGCATTTAAAACCTTTGTAAAAATACTTTCTTGGGCTACGGCTTCTGTTTGTAGCTGCCGACATTTTATTTTATCCTTCTTTTAATATAATATATTGCCGGTATATTACCAGTAGGAGAGAAACTACATGAATGGCAGGAGCTTTGTGTGTATCTTGTGTACATGTATGTCCTGTACTGCCCAAAGATTAAAGGAACCGTAGCAGTATCCATAACCGCAAGCCTATTCCTAACCCTTAAAAAATAAATTAATATATAAGATACATAATGTCCTTGTAGAACACCTGTTCATCCTGGCATGCAACATTACTGTGTTCCTTGTACACCTCCACACTGGCACTGCCCCCCTCCTTTTTTTGATCTCACACTTGCCAAAGTAATGTACTGTCGTACGTATGGTAATTGTGGCTTTTTTTGTACTATTAAGAAACAAATGGACTGTAGTTACAGATTTTGAACTGAAGATTTATTCTAATATAGAGGACCTATTAAGGAGAAACAAGGATTATTCCAATTAGCAGAGGAGGAATGTGTGCACAATTAAACCAGAGAACTGTTTACACAAATGGAAAGCAATCAATATAACCGATCATGGATCTCTAATTAGCGATATTTGCTATACCTTATTATATCAAATTAGTGGATCCAATAAAGCTCAATAAACGTCAGAGGACCTAAATTGCAATTAAACTCTTAAGGGTTGATTTGCTAAATAGTACATTAACAGAGCAAACAAAAAACAAGCAGATCAAAATAGTAAATATGAGATTGTGTCTCATCTTAAATATTTTGATCATTAAATATGATTTTTCCCTGCTAGAACTGAAGCAGATACTGACTCTTTATTCAGCTGATAGTGTAGAGGTGACCTTCGAGTCACAGGTTCAATTCCCCTAGTCCCTATCAGGGGAATAAGATTGGAGATGCAACTGATTTTAATACTTTTTTGAAAATCTTAATTTTATTGCACGTTTACAGGCTGAAATCAATGAGCAAGAATAGAGATGCAATATCAGGATTAACAGTAGTTAGCCAGCTTCAACCTGGTAGACACAAATGTATACAGCCTCAAATATCCATGTAAAGTTGGAAAAGCGTACCATGCCCATGTCTTGTTCAGTAGCAATAGACATTGAAAGCATTTGCCAATACAATGTAAGGAGTTAGATTAGTAAGGAATAGTTTAATATAGTGTTAAATGGAAGGAAAAGGAAGTAAAATATAAAAGTCTCCCACCAGCCTCGTTATGTAACGCCAGCCTTCAATCGAACACTCCACCATTCTGTTTTGTCTGTCACCGATATTCTCTACATGTAATACTCTCCCATGATTGCCTGTTACCTCCCACTCCTAAACCTCCTTCCTGAAGAGATGTTTATGCACCCCATGAGTATCATTGTTCAGTATGTTTAAAGGAGCACTCCACAGCCATAGAGCAGTTCAGCTTGCTAAATTGCTATAAGGCTGTGGAGTATCCCTTTAAAATCCCCATTTATAAAAGTGTCAAGTTAATTGTGAAATTAGGACTTTTATATTTCAAAACAGATTCACTTTCTACCTCCGTTAGCTCCACTGAGCTAATGAAATAGAGCCTGTCTGCCTTCCAATATTGCCCGAAAAGAATTACCAAGGAGGGCGATCGCCGGATGACTGCCAGGAGGGAAAGCAATTCCCTCCTACCGGTCAGTTTTTGTAGCGTCTATCCCTCCTCCCCTTCTCTCCGTGTGCCTCTCCTCCCTCTTCTCCACTCCTTTGTCTGCTGACCTTGTAGCATGGCCCGAGCCAAGAACCCGTGGGTAGTGGATCTTCAGTTTCCTCTACGCTAACAGACAGGAAGGTCTAAGTGAGAGCACTTCCTGTCCTCTACATTGCTTATCCCTTCACTGTGTGTGAAATTCATGAGTTTTGCTACGAGCTCTAAATCAAGCTCTAACATTTTTTGAAGAGTAGAATGGGTTAAATTTGGTTGAAACATCATAATTTTGGCAATTAAATGGGAAATGACTTTAACCACTTAAGGACACATGACATGTGTGACGTGTCATGATTCCCTTTTATTCCAAAAGTTTGGTCCTTAAGGGGTTAAAGCATTATTGAAGAAGAAACAAAACAAACATACAAGACAAGACAAAAGAAAGTAAAAAACAAAATAAACAAACTTAACAAATAAACTTGCAAATCCTGTTTTGTAGGAGAAAGGTGTGTTTTCAGTGATTGCTGAAATTTCCTGAGGTCTGATACTTATGAGTGTCTATTATTTGTTAGATAATTGCTCAGCGAGGTTTGATTCTGTCTAAGAAAATAGTTTCTTAACAATAACACATTCAGGCAGGGACACGGGAGTGAATCAATCCATGGAATACAGCACACAGCTTATTGTCCTAATGACATTTGCTGGGCTGGCCATCTTTTCTCCAGGCTATGTGATGTCCTCGTTGTATATCTGGACATGAAGAGAAATACACTTTTTTCTTAACTCTAAATGTGAATTCTCCAAATTGAGGGATTCTAAAGAAACATGATACCACCAACTTAATTCCTGCTATCAAAAGTGAAAAACCATATGGGTTTGCAAAAAAAAAAAAAAAAATGACATCATAAAACTCACAGCAGGGAATATCATTTTATAAATCCATATTCTGTTTGGTCGGACTCTAGAAAATATGTCATTTTTTATTTTTATTTTTGGACAATAGGTTGCATTATCCTGTAACTGAACCAGATTGCCTAGGACAAACAAGATGATCATATGTAATTTATAGACAATAAATTAGAGATTAAGATATTAACAACTAAAGAGAGTGGTTTTGCTTAACGTAATAAAAAGATATTCATTACTGCATTAACTATTTTATAACTAAAGGGACAAGTAGGACATATCATCATCTGTTTTTCTCTTTAGCACCAAAAGGTTTGTAAATGTTCAGCTTTTCCTTAATGTGAAGGGAGGGGGTACATTGGGTTTGCCTTTAAACTTCGCTGTTGAAATGGCACAATATGATGCTGCAGTCCCTTTATTACTCTCTACTCTGAATTCCACTATGTCCTATATTATGCTTAGTTTATAAGGTGGGATGGGACAGGTCGTGGTTTTAATCGCCCTTGGGTAAGTAGGGAAGGGAATTGAGATAACTACCCAAAGGTGATCTGAGATGGGAGTGCCAGTAAGTGCCCTGGGCGATGTAATATTAATTTCCTACGGGCATTGGGAACCCAGAGGAACTCAGTAACTTCACTTTATTTGCAGAGGGAGTTCCCTATACTGCTCACTGTAAAGGGAGGAGCACGGCTTACAGTATACGAGCATTCATAGAGAGAGCAGGACATTTTTTACAGTGCCGCCATTAAATATTCTTGTGCATCTTCCTTCCCACGAGTCTGACATCATTGTGACAGATTGACAGGAGTGGGCTGACATATTAACCAGCAACCCTAGTTTTCAATGAACTAAAAGTGATTAAAATGACATCTTTCAATGTGTGTTAAGTATGTGTAATGCTGTATAAATGAATTTTAATTGCATCGCATTTTGGTATTTGACTATTAAAAGCTCACCACATCACTTCATTCTATTCTATCTTCAACAAAATCACAGACGGTGTGGGAACAAGAATTCATGAATTTAGGATTTTACTGGTTAAATGTTAACTTTTTCCATAATATTGAAATTTTTGAAGAATTGTACAAATTCTCAGATATATATAAAAAAAACTTATCTGGACGTTTTAGGCTGCATATTGCATTTATACATTCTTTTATGAACGTTATACCTGCACCCAGAGGTGCAGAACTTGGAGAAGGAAGATAGCGGTTTATACATTGTACAGCTCGATAGAATTTGCTGGCACTATGTAAATAATAAAGTTACAATAAAATAATAATAATAAAGTCATAGTTTGCCTAAGGCACAGAGGACTGGGCTAGTCTGTTCATGGCCATTCTCTATGACAATAGCCAAGAGAGTCAAAGGTCCATTCTCAGGATCACCGAATACTGTAGCATACAACACATATTAATGGAGGCATGAATAGTTAAAACGAGGTTGATGAGAGTTAGTTAATGGATGGGAAGAAATGGAAAACCTGAGGGGTTTCCACACTTATTATTTTGGGGCTCAACTCCTTCCTGGGGGAGATTTGGAAAGGAAAAATGGAAGTACTTGCTCATTGGGGGTAGTTGGAAGTGTAATTCTGCAGGTGCCCAAGAATACTTTGGGCAAAGCGAGTAGCTATGGTAAGTGATCTTTGGGCTAAGTTGGGAAATAACAATGGTTATAACGGTCTTGGTTGAATCGATCAGGGAAGTGGTTATAATTTCTCAAGGATCAATTAGCCATAAGAGTGGCAGTAATTGCCCAAGCCTGAAATGGGATGGGGCATATTTGGTGATTGTATAGGGGAGTTCGAGACATGGTATTGTGGGTAATACACAAGGCTGAGTTGGGACGAGATGTAATAGTACATAGTTAAGGATCAGCTGGACTTTCTGGTGTATTCTGGGTAGTGATGTTATCACGGTGCTATTTCTGGGTCATTTAACTCTGATAGGAATCCAAATATATGCATTTCTTTCTTTTTTTTTAGGTTAAACTGTATTTTGCATTTAAATATAAACATTTCTGTAAGGGCAAGTGTTCCATGTCACCTTGCAGATTTATAACGAAAATATAGACAGCAATTAAGATGAAAAGCAAGTAAAATGTGTAAATAATCTCAGATGACTATATGTAACATATCATCCTAAATAGGTAGTATTGCTGCGTGTTGTGGAGTGAGTGATGCTATGTCTGCTGTAGTAGGTGGGAGTCAATCCCACTCCCGCCGCCTTGGGCCCCCCGTGGCCGTCAATCCTCCGTCCGACCTCCCCGGGCTATGTCCAGCCTACCCGCATGGCGCCCTGTGGCACTGTGGGCACTCAGAGTCCGGGTCAGTCTATTAGACCCCCCACCAAGAGTCCATGTTCCGACCGGCTCCTGCACCTCCCCAGCACCACATATGCTTCTGTGAGGTGCCTGGAACCCCTTGCCCCGCTGAGCGCCGGCCACATACTTGGAACTGGGACATCTTCCCCATGGCGACCGGTACACCGGAAGGGTTGATGCGCATCCACCCCACAGGACTCACAGCGTCGGGGGCCGGTCTCCTCTGGGTCACCCCCAAACCCAAAGGCAGGGTCCATCACCTCTCTCGGGGGCCGGGGGCCCAGGAGTCTTTCTGAAGGGCCGCAGCCACCAGGGTCCCCACAGCAGTGTGAGAGTGCCTCCTCATATTAGTGCAGGCTCTTCTCCTTGGCAGCATGCGTGTCCGCTAGCGGGCTGTGCTTCGGGCAGCCTTTGCTAGTTCAGGAGGCAGGCGTGGGACAAGCGCGGGATCTCCCGCCGCTGTGTAGGCCGCTGCCATGTGGCCGGGATAACCCCCACCAGCCAGGGGGGGGGAGCGGGGCCATGCCCCGAGCCTGGGCAGTGCGCCATGTGTGCAGGTGTCTCACATAAGGTGTCTGTCTCCTGCCTTGGCGTTCAGTGAGGACTTGTCTCCTGGTCTACAGGGTGCACTCAACGGCCGCATGTGTATAGGCTTATGGCTATTAGGCCGTGGGTGTCCATTTCGGTGCAGTTGGAGTGCAGTAGTCTTCTTCCAGGCATCTGATTAAAGCTGAAGTCATTCTCTGTTGAATGGTGTTGAAGGATCCAACTTTAGTGCGGTTGGTACCAACTTTTTATGTCATTTCTCCGGGCTCAGAGCTGGAGCCAGAGCTGATGGCTTCCAGTTGGCTCGGCGGTCTGGCCCCGCCCCTCCAAATATATGCATTTCAACTATATTAATAAGTCAATTTCTTTTAGGAAAAACAAAATAGTTATGTCGCAAAATCCTTCTGAATATATTTGATAGGAAAACATAGAAAGTTAGGATTACAGGAATTATGGTCACTTTTCATCTTGTATGAGTTACAGGCAGTGGTATTAATCAATGCTTTCTATGTCATTGGATTTAAACAGTGATAAATAATCCAATTAAAAAAAAAAAAAAACAGTAAGTATTTTGTGGATTCTATCCCACTAATTTTATTCCTATGTTAATTTTTTTTCTATTTATTTACAGGTTCCCAGTCTGCCTGACCATGGGTTAAACTGTGAAATTTTTGTTTGCAACGTTTTTGGCTGTGAAGAATAGTGATAATGCAAACCGCGTATTTTCAGATACGATATCGAGATGAACACAGTCGAGGTGATGGTCAGATGCTGGAATCCGGTAGATGGAAAAAGAAATCTTTCAGATTTTTGGAACTAAGCCCTAATACCCCCCTCTTTGGTGATTTAGTGTGTCCTAAATCCTACACTTGCTAACGTTGCACTTTTGGTTCCAGTAATGTATTTAGGGAGACAGAGGGATCCTTTTTCACTGAAGCTGATACCGATGGAGTCTGAGAGCTATGTATCAGCAGTTTAGCTGGGATTCAATCCTTCTTCCTCAAAATGGTGGGGCTTAACCCCTTCAAGACAATGGGCAAGTCAAAACACTTTATTTCACAATAATCCTGGAGTCATCTGTCACGAAGGGGTTAATGATATACATGCATAATTTCAGGCTGCAGAATTATATATGACTAGTTATTTTAGTAATATAATGTAAATAAAGCTATGTGACCTGTGTATTGTCCACTGGCTCATAAAATCGCTTTTTATACATTAATGCAATCAAATTAAAACTCAAGTTAATGAAATTCTAAGGGAACAGAGTATGTTTTAAAACAGGCCACCAAACCTTTGTTTAATTACTGCAACAAATGTATACAGTATATACTCGAGTATAAGTCTAGTTTTTCAGCACATTTTATGTGCTTAAAACCCCCCACTCGACTTATACTCGAGTCACTGTCTGTATTATGGCAACTTAGAGAGCCGCGGCCGTCAGAGCCATAGCAACGATCCGCGCGGCAACCAGACCGCAAGACTTACAGTGGAGCTGACCGGAACGGAGGAGAAGGGAGCTGACAGGAGCTGCAGGAAAGGTAAGTAAATGCTTCCTGCCGGCCCCCCCACTTCACAGCCCATGCCACTGGACCACCAGGGATTAAGATAGTCCTCCTCCCTGACCAGTTAACAAGCATGGAGGGGGGACAAAAAAAAATTTTTTTAAATAATAATAATAAAAAAATAATATTAAAAAAAAAAATTAAAATAATAAAAATGCCCTCCCCCCACCCGGTTCACACACACTACACAAACACACACTCTGCATTATATACACAGAGTGTGTGTATATAATGCAGAGTGTGTGTTTGTATGAGTGTGTGTGTGTGTATATAATGCAGAGTATGTGTTTGTATGAGTGTGTGTATATATAATGCAGAGTGTGTGTTTGTATGAGTGTGTGTGTATATAATTATAAAAATCACAGAATTTCATAGCCCCAAGTTTTACCCTCGACTTATCCACGAGGCATAGCATATTTCACAATTGTTGGTCACAAAACTGCACTCGACTTATACATGAGATCGACTTATATACGAGTATATACGGTAATTAGTTTTTTTCAAGATTTCAAACACACTGTAACAAATGTATCAATAACCCATTGAAGTGAAATATAGTGAACTGCATTTAGCATTCTAAAGCAGGGATAGGCAACGTTTGGCACTCCAGATGTTTCGAACTATATCTCCTATAATGCTCTTACAGCCATAATACTGGCAAAGCATCACGGGAGATGTAGTCCGCAGTATCTGGTGTGACTAAGGTTGCCTGTCGCTGCTCTAAATTATTATTAATAGTGATCCCTATATTTATTCATTATCTTCTAACATTTAAGGTCACGTTTGGCATGTGAACTTTAAATTTACCTCCGTATGGTAGAGCCCAAATGCCATGAACGTCAATCGGTGAACCTTGACCATGGGAAAAGGACACCTCAAAGGTTTTTAAATTCTATACCCAGGGCTGTTAGTGCTGGTGACACGTTAACCCAAATCTAATAATTAAAGCATGGATCTTATGTGCAGGGCTACTTATGTGACTACCTTGTTGTCACGGCCGCATTTACCTGTATTTCCCGAGGACTCCAGTGTGCCCAGCGGCGTGTGCAGTCAGCCGGCATCCCTGAAAACACGTATCAATACTAAAGGTGGGGATAAGTTGTTCTTTTTTTTTTTTCTTTTTTTTTTTACATATGCTTTATTTCGAAACTTTCTTTCAAAACTTGATGAAATAATTATTATATTAAAAACAATATTTTGAGGTGTGGAGGTTGTCCTTTGAACTGTTTATATCCTATGGGTGGCGTATAATTAAACAAAAGGTAAGGGCAAAATGTATTTCATATATAGAAAAAGTTAGTTGCTTAGAGAGTTTATCTAGTTTGTTAGATGACACAGATGCAGGAGAGGAAGTGAAGTATTGTGAGGAGCAGGGAGTGAGAGAGAAGATGGTGACATGCCTTCTTTATTGGGTACCTTTTTACAGATCTATTTTGGAATGGAGACTGCGGTAGGGAAAGGTGTTCCAAAGGACTGATACAACTCCAAATTGAGATTGCATATATTTTAACAGAACCCCTGCCTAATGAAATTAATAACAATAACATGAGTTACTTGGTAGACTACGTATCTATCTATCTATCTATCTATCTATCTATCTATCTATTTCTCTCTCTCTCTCTCTTTATCTAAGGATTAATATTGTACAAACTAGCCAAGGCCAAGCTATCACAAAATAAATACATTGTAAAAGTAGCACTCATGATACTGCATAAAAATGCTGTTATTCAATAAAAGTGCAACATTGTTTATTTCAGTGTCAGTATCTAAGTGACACCTGAAAGGGTTAATTTTTGATTTCCAAGATTGGTTGACTTTCATTCTGTTATTTATTTTTTTTAAATCCATTTATTATGTGTTTTAAGCTTAGTGTGTATGTTTTGCAGTTGGAGGAAAGAAGAGAATTGCGATAGAAATTATGAATATATATAAAATTTGCCCAAGGGCAGGCCCTACAGAGCCAGCGGCCATGCGTTCTCAGTATTTCATTGACTGTTAGGTAAGAAAATGTATTAAAAAGGTTACTGATCATATAAAACACTCAAAATCTATTTCCCAAGCAAGAAACTACTAAAATGGACCTTAAAATATATTTATTTTGCAAAACATCAGGTGTAATCTGCTATAAACTAAATATAATGAAATCTAATGTATATCAAAGTATTTTGCACTTTCCAGCTTAGTGCGTCAAGCATATTACGTGATTTATTTTGTTAGTGAAAAAATATTTTCTTATAAAGAGTCAAAACAACTAATCTTTTTTTTAGAATTTTACTGATTTAGGTCCACATAGCTAAAATGCAATAATCTTATTTTCTCTTTTTCAAAGATAGTGGTAAAATTCCCACAATAATATCATTAATATAATTTCTACACATCCCCGGGATGCTCCACTAGAGATATACTATTAATTTTAATGATCTATAGTTATACACATGTGGCGTACAAGTACTTGTACTGCTATGAGGAAGGAAATCGGCACCATCTGATGTATTTAAGTGTAAGGTATGGCTTTTGAGATTTTTGAAAATTGCTACAGTTTTAACTTTCAGAATGTAGGGAGACAGACTCGGCAGAGCTCCTGGCACCACAATTACATAAATAACAATGTTATGATGTTTGGTATGTTGCTTTAATCCCTTAATAACCAATTAATATATGCTTTCACAACAACTGTTTTAAAATGGAATGGCCAACTCAGTCTCCAACAGCAAGACATTTTTGAGCTGTCACAGATTAATAAGTAGGACATTAAATTGTCCAGATTGCAATGTCAGCAAAGGGCATCATTAAGTCCTAAGATAAGGGTGACCATTAAAGGGTTACTCCAACCACCATGACCACTTTAGAGATTTGAAGTGGTCATGGTGGTAAATATCTGTATGTGCATTTTTAAGCATTTTTGCTTGAAACCCTACACATACAATGTAGTCTGTACTTGTGTGCAAGGGATGTAACTAGCACACAGAACTTTTTCTCCCTGGAGCCGCAAAATGGAATTTGGGTTTCCAAATGTCAACCTTTGTACATACAATATGGAATGATCCTTGCATGTCCCTTTCCTTCTTAACCATGTTGAGCCTGCCTTGCCTTCCTATCCCCTCAATAATGCTTTTTTAAATTATTATTCAATGTCCTACACTCCCTTCCAATCTCTATCTACACTCTCTCCCTATCTCCCCTCACTGGCTCAGATTGCAAGCATGCACTTTGAGCCAATAAAACAATCCAATCATAGGATTCTGTGATTGGACCACATCAGTCCTTGGCTGACATCAGTTTTACTGCAAATTTAGGGGTTTGTGTGCTACTTAATAGTTCCCAACAGGGCATTGTTAATCGACCCCCCTCTCCAATGGGTTGGACTAACCCTTTAAATAGATCTCATAAATTTGTAGTTCTCCAACAGTTAGGATTCTGCATTTTTGCCACATCGGCCTTAAAGAGCTCAGTTAAGCAGTTGCATAAACCCATGAATGTTTTTTTATTATGCAATAATTATATCACTATATGCTACTCAATGAACTACTTATTTACTTGCAGTATTTTTGTGTATTTTGTTTTCTTATTTGCTTGTTCGTTAATGACACAGATAATTAATAGTTACCCTTTTGTATAGTATGATTATTTTAGTTTTATAAACAGACAATCCTGATTATCCCTTTCATTTACTGATCCCCTATAAAGCTATAATTTTGTAATGACAGACACCAGCTAAAGATCCTTTTCTTTCCTCTCGAACAACAGTGTAAAAGGCCCATTCATCAGCCTTTTATTTCTGAGTTACCTTTCAATTTCCCTCAACCACACAGTGTTTTAGCATAATTAGTAAGTAGGACTGAATGTAAGGAGAGAGTTAGATGCCTTAATGTTCTATTTAGTGTCAAAGAGTTCCACTTGGCTTCACCCAGCTTGCTTTGATTTATCTTAGGGTGAGGTCTTACTTACCATCTACATGATAAAGTGCCTACAAATCTTACACCTCCAATCTTTGTAGGAGGAATTCAAAGGGAAGCATCTCACATTTATCTTGTTTGTCACTGACTCAACATCATGTTTATCACAGGGAAACTAAGAGGTTTAGACTTTAGAGGCACAGACAGGAGTTAGATATTTGCCCTATATGATCATCCTGTATGATTTTTGGATTTATTGGTACTATATCTTTGTTTGTTGAGTGCCTGTCAATAAATTCATTATGAACTTTCCCATTCTGATCACACAAATGTTTAGAAATTTATGGTTTGATGCAACATAAAGTATTTCAGCCCATATCAGGTGCAAAAAGTGTGAATTTTATGACTTTTACAGCCAAATGACCGGTTAGTTTTTTGGGGGGCATGAAAAAACTACATTTAATTTTTTTGCACATTGTACTGACTAAAGTACAGCTCTGCGGAATTTGCTGGCGCTTTATAAAAAAATAATAATACCAATGAAGTACTTTATATTTGACTAATATTACTGACCAAGGTGAGAGGTCCTCTGTCCTTATTGTCCTTTCTCCACTTTGTGAGTCAGTATAAGATTAATAATGATATATTATTAATTATTTTTATGAGCTATAAAATATTGCCTTGGGTCATCCTGTCTTTTCATGTTCTACCAATATCCTCTGTTCTGCATCACTTTCCAAGTCATTATCCCCTGTCTCTCTCTGCTATGATCTTTAACTCAACATAACTTTTAAAAATTCTATTTACATCTTCTCCCCTGATATTCGTTACTGCCCTATCAGCGTCATTATCCCATGTCCCTTGTCAGTCTTCTTCTGAGAAATAAGTCTTCCCCCTTTGTCATTTTCCTAAGCAGGTCATTCCTCTCCATCCCTTGTCAATCTCCTGTCCAAGACATTCTTCTCTGTCCTTTAAACTCTCTTGTGAATTTAAGCTCTTTGGTGCAGGAATTGTGTTCTCCAACTCCAGGACTGCCATTAGTAAAATGATAAATAACAGTTACCACCAGTCAATTCACTTATCAGTGTTCTTTATTTAGAAATTTGCCCTTCACTTTGTATTTGTTTACGAAAGTACCAAGCACAAACGTGCAGAAATGTACCCTTCACTTTGTCCATATAGTCTAAATGAGGCCTCAATTAATAATTTTTGATACAGTTTTCAAATGAGTTAATCATATGTTTTTAAGTGTTTAATATTTTGATTTTTTTTAAAATAAATTTATATATTTTTTTAAATTTATGATAATTGTTAAATATTTAAGAATTTTAAATTTGATTTGAAAAGTTTTTCCAAAAAGACATTTGCAAAGTTTATCCAAACATATTAAATCAAGGCCTAAACCTCCTAATCCGTCCCAAGCTTCAGTATTATCTGAGGAAAAAGGCAATAAAAATATACCTCACAAATAAATTGTTTCCACCCACTGGACTTCAACCATGTCGGTCTCGAGTCTCCATTCAGCTTGTGCATGCCAGCATCTAGGATAACTAAATTGTGGGTTTTCAGACTATCCATATGTATAAAAAGAGAATTCCTATAGATCTAAATAGAATTTAAAACCCAAAATTGTCTGAACTGGTGAGATGCCTCTTTACTTTTTATTTTTGCACAAAGGGCTCGGTAGTTGATAAGAGTATCCTGAGTTTGATGACTGTTCTCTGTAGAGTTGACTGATTAGTAGACGATGAAGAGTTTAAAATGGCATTTGATTCACATATAATTGAGTGCAGTAAAATGCATGAAATACGTTTTTTTCTTTTTGCACCCCATCTGAGTATCTAGGGCTATTACTGCTTTCAAAGAAATGTCTTTAAAAAAATGTGGATTTTAAATCTAACTGGAAAAACAGTTTTTCATACATATGGATACTCTTAGAGTATACAATTGTCAGGATTACAGAATGATCCAGCACGTAGAATTGTATACCACAGAGGACTGATAGGTTACATATACCGGACCTTAGAATGGCCGGACTAACGTACCAAAGAATAGTCAGGAATAGCCGAGGTCAAGGGATACAGAAAGAGACACAACAATAAGGAAAAGCCAGGAGTCAGGCATGCCAGAAAACAGGGAAGTCAAAAACAATGTCAAAGTCAAATAACCAGAAATACCAGAATCAATAACGCACTCTCGGACAACCACAAGGGAAACCATGACAGGGCACTGAGCAAGATGAGAACTGGGCCTAAATAACCCTCCTCTAGATCTGATAGGCTGTAACCGGCCTTTGGCTCCCATTTGCATAATTGCTGCTCAGCACAAACCCTGCTGTGGATTTGATTGCTGCTCGGCACAACTTTTCCTGTCAGGACAGTAATATTGTTCAGCACAACTTTTCCTGTCTGAACAGTAAATTCCATTAATCACATTTTTATAAGCGGATGAATACGTGACAACAATTAAGTTATATCACACCACTTCTTCAAAAACTTATTGGCCTTTAATTTAAGTGCAATTTTTTTTTTTTCAAAGCTAACTCTTGTTTACAAATCTCTTAATAATCTTGCTCCTCCCTATCTTTCTTGTCTCATACCCTGCTACACTCCTACCTATCTCTCCACTTCCGTTCCTACACATCCCTTACCATACCCTTGTACTTCTATTCTTGATCGAAGAATATATTGATGTACATTTGAAACATGATTATTGGCTTTATCTTTTAAACACTATTGGACCTAACACTCTTCTAGTGGATCCTGAGGACCTGAAACCTATTGCAAGTACCAATGTGGCTTGTCCAGGAAGCTCACAAGTAAAAGTGTAACACTATTTATTGTTTATGTATTTTTGTTGATTGTTCTAGACTCTTTAGTTATTATTGTATTCCAGTCCATCGTTAAACTAAATTGTTACCAACATTCATACTTTTTTTTTTTTGTGGCTGGTGGTAAATCAACACATGCTTTTTACAATGCGTTTATTTTAGCAATCTATATAATCATTACATTGGATTATATTAAGGAGCCCTTGTAATAAATAGCATTTTATCTATTGATCTCACATTCCCTATTCATGTATATTAATTTCCTTAACAGACTCGATCAACTGGATTTATGGGGGGTTATTAGCATATTTGATTTAGTTTTTTTTTTTAATGTGATTAGTAATTTGAATGAAATCAATAAGAGCAATCGCTTTCAGGTTGATATAGGAGTTTAAACAATCAGGTAAATTACATAAAACATCACATGTGGAAACTTTGTAGCCTCTCCTCTCAAAATGTTTTAAAACTCAAATCTAAAAGCCTCAGTTTATGAAAATACCCAGCCAGAACAAAATGGGATCTCTGCCTGCAACCTATTTTCACAGTTCTACAATTATTTCCAACTATTTTTAGTCAGCAAACAAATTTGTTTAAATAACCCCAAGATGTTTGAAAATGGTAAACCCAAAAATAAACACTGGCTAGAGCAATTTTCCATTCTTGCAAAATTATGATCTCTTCTCTTAAGTTTGTGGACCATTCTTTTGACTTTTGACCATATTTCTAACATGCAGTCAAACGTGATGCTCAACAAACCCCTAGCCAGTTCAGGTATTTCAAGTGTTCAAGCTCAAGCACACCTGGTGCAACTAATGATGCCCTTGATTCGATGCATTAAGTGTGCTTGAGACAACACCTATTTTGCACATTTGTGCTGTTGTGAGGGATTCTATTCATTGGGGTGCAATAATTTTGAGACTTGAGAAGTCATTGTAAGTTGCATTTTTAGTTAAATTTGGGGAAACCACTTCAATCATTTGTTGCGTTGAGCCATTTTAATAGTTATTGTTTGATTTGTTCAAACAATAAAAAAGTTTGTAAATTTTGACAATAAACCTGATTTTCAATAGTGGTTGAATAATTTTGATTACAACTGTATACTTTACTGAGCTAATATATTTAACATGCAGACCTCATTCTGAGGTCATAGTCGTTATAAGACAAGATCTTTCTTTCATTCTCTGATAATTCTTTGCTTACAGTATATGATCTATAGAAACATGTTTTGATGTTGCTGGTAAAAATGATTATTATTAAATACTGCAAAACATCTGTTTGCTACTGTCTAATAGTATTTTCATGGCATGAACAAAGACTTGGCAGGGCTTTAACTGCATCCTCTAAAACTGAATTTCTAGGATAAATGATTGAATCAGTAGAAAGAGAATCTACCAATTTAAGTTTCAAACCAGAGATAACAATGTAAACAGATTTCCAATAAAGTGAATGTCAGAATGGAAAGAAGCAAAAAAATAAACAAATGTCATTTCATATTCAGGCAGCCCAAAGATTTTTTTTCTTCTTTAACTTGTGATAATTATTTCTTTAAATTTACACCTTATTCTGTTTATTTTGTGGTCTTTTCACTAAATCAGAGAATCCAAAAGAAAATGCAAACTTTATTCCAAAGAATGCAAACTGGGAAAATTCTTAATTTCGACTAATTTTTTCAAGCTTGGCCTTTCCAGTTATCTAAACTTTACCTTAAATCAAGACTGTAGTGCTAGAAATATATAAATCTGTATCCCTCTACCCCCTCCCCCTCTTACCTCCCTCTCCCCGACGCTGCAAGGGTTAAAAAAAAACGGATAGTCAATTACCCAATTCCAGCAGCGTTGTCCTTCGGCGCTGGGTCGGCACTGCGAGGGGGTTGATGCACATGTGCGGTGAGTGCTGCAAGCACATTAGGCCCTCCCCATAGGAAAACATTAAATAAATGCTTTCCTATGGGTAACTGACGTCGGATGTCATCATGCAAAGCGCGAGGACTTCCAGTGTACGTTAGGTGTTCTAAAGTCTGGTAAAACCCCAGAAGCGCCTGAGCTGTCTTAGTGCTGCAATGTAAACATTGTTTCTCTAAAACAGTGCACCCAGACCACTTCAATGAGCTGAAGTTGCAATAGTGTCCCTTTAAAGCAAAATGATCTATGCTACTTGTTTAGGTAATGGTGTCAGAAGCTCACTGCCTCTATTATATCAATATTTATCATAGTTACAGCAATTTTCAAATCATGGGATTGTAGAACATTCTGGGTGGCAGATGTTCAGCAGACCCTGACCTAGGGGTTCATTCATTTAACAGTAAATTGTGGGGAATTCACAACCAAATTTGGAGCTAAACAAAACATTGTAAATACAGTTATTTTGAGCTAAAATAAGCAGTTTGATTCTTTGTATAGGGAAGAAGTCTCTAGTATTCCAGCTTCTTTATATCTTTAGCTTTTATGGCTGTGATTTATTATTTTTGAATAAGCTTTTCAAATGATTTAATATGTTTGATGAAATACAAATTAGGGAGCAGCGCGTACACACAAAAAATGGTTGTAAAAGCTACAGTTTTAAAGGCTACTATTAATCACCTAACAAACAAATATGGGGGTTCAGTTATACCATGTGACCATATTGTGTTAAGCCCACCACTATGTCACAGTAGCCCGATATCGGTGGGTCCTACACTAATTTTGACAAGGGTGTGCGCATACTCTTGTATTTCCTTAGCATCCTTGATCTTTCCCTCTCTGTGAAGTGGATCCAGTTTACTAAATCTTCTTATATGTTTTAGGTGTAGGGCAATGTAGGACATTGTTCCACTTGTCGTCTGAATGCCCTGGTTCTAGACATGTGCATTTATTTTCGTACGAATACGATTTCGTCAGAAAATTCGGGTTTGTTCGTATTCATTTAATAAAACGTAAACGAAAGCCCTACATACGAAATATAAGCGAAACAACAGTGCAAATGCCGAATGCATTACCTTTTCATTTAGTTTGTTTAATAGATTCTGTGCTGCAGGGGAATAAACCCCCACAGCATGGAGAAAATAACACTGCATATGCGCACAAAAAAAAACAAACAAGGAGGGAGCCGGCAGCGCTACCAGTTCCCTCCTTGTAATAATATTAATTCCTACCTCCCCCCATTAAAACCTATGGAGGTCACTATGACCCCCATACTAATAAAAGGGAGGTAAATCCTCCCGCATGCACGTACTCGCGGCATGCTGCAAGTAGGGGCATGTCGCCTAAACAAATTTAAAAGTACTAGTGACTTTGATTTGACTCACAACCCTCTCATAACCAAAAAAGAAAGCAACCAATCAGAGGGTTATGAGTCAAATTACACAGGATGGGGAAATTCCACAGAACAACCCACGCTGTGTAAAATGACACAGAGCACTCTGATTGGTTGGATTTCAAGCCACCCAATCAGAGTGTTTTGACGGGTAAATGTAGAGACTTATCTGTCAGTCTATTCATTTACCTGTCAGAGAACTCAAATTGGTTTGCTTAAACCAACCAATCAGAGTGCTCTGAGCCTAATTGCTTTATGAGCTATTCCACTGGCTACTCACTGTTTAGGTGACATGCCCCTACTCACAGCATGCAGCATGCTGTGAGTAGGGGCATGTGGGAGAATTTAACCTCCCTTTTATTAATATGGGGATTATACTGATTTATATTAAGTTTTAAATGACAGCGAGCAGCCACTGGCTGCTCGCTGTTTAGGCTACATGCCCCTACTACACGGGGGGGACCTGGCAAAAGTAGGGGCATGCGGGAGGATTTAAGCTGTGCCAGGTCCCCCCTTATTGCACTAGCGACTGGGCAGCAGTAACTGCCCAGTCATTAGTACTTTTAAATTTGTTTAGGCATGCCACGAATAGGGGCATGCGAGAGGATTTAACCTCCCTTTTATTAATACGGGGGTCATAGTGACCCCCATACTGATTTATATTTAGTTTTACATGACAGTGAGCAGCCAGTGACTGCTCACTGTTTAGGCGACATGCACCTACTCGCGGCATGCCACAAGTAGGGGTATGTAGTATGATTTAACCTCCCTTTTATTAATATCAGGGTCATAGTGACCCAGACAGATTTTAATGCAGGGGGAGGACTAGGAATGGTTATTTATTACAAGGAGGGAGATGATAGCGATGCCGGATCCTTCCTTGCTTTTTTTTGTGTTTTTTTGTGCATGTGCAGTGCTGTTTTCGTCCTAATGGATGAAAACAAATTATTTTTTAACGAATTTCGTTACAAAACAAATGGTTTGCGGACGAAATTCAGGATTGACTAATTACATTTTTATTTAGTACGAAATCATTCGTATGAAACGAAAATTTCACTCGTGCACATGTCTACCTGGTTCCCTAACATGTTAAGATGCTGTTTTTAAATTCTGAAAAGAATGTGTCAATCAAGTATTTTCTTTTGATATAGTATTAATTAATTAGTTAATTAATGAATTAATTTTTTAACAAAATTCTGAACCTATCGAATGATAAGAAACAACTTGCTTATATGGATTGTTTCTATCGTATCAGACATGGAAACACCCTAGATGTTCAACAGCCTCCTAGTTGACCTTTAATATTTAAGTAAAAGGTAACATGTCACCCAAAACACTATAATTATCTAAGATTAGTCATGTTCTTAATTAGAACACACATTTTACATTTTCATAAATACCATGATTCCTTTTAGATTTATATCCTTTATTTTCATGTTATTGGAAAAGGCTATTAAAGTGTATGTCTGTCATAGAACGAAGCAGGGAAATACTATAATTGAAGTAAAGAAAATGTCTTGTTTAGCCTATATAACCGATGAATTAATTCTAAACTCTAACTACCAGCCCATGTGAGATTGCATTTTATATATCAAGTTAACAACATGTGAACTGCAATTGCTACCGTCACAGTCCCTTTTAATAAGATTTTCTATTCTTCCCATTAGTCATGATTGTTCACAGGAAATACAAAGATAAATCATGTCATATCATACACAGTTACAATACATGGATAATATAAATTTAAACTTTAACATTAAATAAACTTTAGTACACTACCCAATAGTCATATGTGACAATTAATCACAGCAAACAAAGATCTGAACTGGTGTTCCACAACATAAACAAGGTTTGTGGTTAATGTCTCTAACTGACAATGGTACTTTTAAAGCTACAAATTTGAACGGATATATTAAAGTAACAACATAAAGTAAAATCTAATGTAGGGGATAGCTGGGGAGAAGATGGGGGGTGTATAAAAAGAAACTCCATTTTATTTTTAGTTAGTGTAAGACTTATAATTAATGTCAAGACTGTGTGAGCACCAGCCTAATGATTAGCAAGAAAATCGAGATATGACATCCACATGTTCAAGTATTGCACCATTGCATCATAGAGAGATCCTGTCATCCTGTACTTCTCTCTTAAGTCTTCCACCCTAAAGATCCAATCATGGCCTGTTAAGGTTGCATTTTTCACTAGTGGACATGTATAAGGGTTTTGGCCGCTTTGAAGATTTGCTCTGTTATTGATTTTTAGAGGTTAAATATGTAACATACTCTCTCTCACCTTGCTGTCTCTGCTGCCAGCGGCCGTGCGTCTGCATGACTAATACTTGCGGGATGTTAATGGACGCCGGCCGCTGCGGATCCATGGCAAATTGTACCCCCACATCCGCCCACTTGATTGACGATGTCGGCATGCGCGTGACATCATGCAGGCGCTGCTCGCGCACCTTTTGGGGTGAAAGATCGATCTCGGCCAATCAGAAAGGTAAAACATGTATTTAAACTCAAAACTACCTTTCATCATTGCCCTGTCGTGATTTCCCTAGTGGTTGTCCGAGAGTGAGTTCCTGAACAGTTATATTCTGTTTTTTTACTTTGGCTTTGATTTTGACTTCCCTGTATTCTGGTATCCCTGACCTCTGGCTTTCCTTTATCATTGTGTCTCTTTCTGTGTTCCCTGACCTCTGCTAGTATACTGACTATTCTTTGGTACGTTAGTCCGGCCATTCTAAGGCCCGGTAATACGTTACCTATTAGTCCTCTGTGTGACACAATTCTACGTGCTGGATCAAGTAGTAATCCTGACAAAATATGATGGCTTTGGTAAAGTGTAACAACTTTGATTCCATATGAAATGGGTTTGCCTATCCAACTACCTGTAAAATTTTACCAAGTTATTGTCACCAAAAAAAGGGCTATTAGAGCCCTTTCGTGACACATCCAACAATCTTCTTGATAGTCTGGTGAAGTGTTCTATACCATCGTGTTATGAGTTTAAAATCAAATTATTTATATCCAGAGACAATAGAAGAAAATATTAATTTTTGACAGTTGCTCATCTGTAAATGTTCATTCCAGTTCGGTTTCCCATGCTGATTTTACTTGCAGTTTACTCAAGTCAGCATCCAGACATAGAGGAGCATTTGGTAGAAGATATCCCTAGGGAGTTTGTCCCTGTGAAGAAAGAGTCATGTAAAAGCTGCCAGTTGCCATCAGTGTAATTGATGTTTCGGCTGGATGAAGGTGTGAAAGTGTTTCAGCTAATCAAAATGGTTCCGTTAATATCCTATCTGCTAGTGGTGAAGTACTAGCATTCATCAGGTGAGTTGTTTCCTAGGAAGTGAAAATTTAGCTGTAAGTCTTGCCGGAAGCCCAAATTATTTGTCATGTGGAACATGGGTCCAGTATGCGTGGAGAATTATTTAATGTATCTGACACTATACCAGACAGATAATGTGGCACCAATAAATGAATGTTACAAGACATGAAAGGGGGTCCAGGTTTTATTAAATCACATTGCTGTGGAATTGAAATGGCCTGGTAGAGTTGTTCTTAGCCTCTCTAGTGGGGGCGGGGGGAATCCTAATTTATTTGGGTGGATTAGCAATGGAAGAGTGCTCTTAATTCTATCTGCTGGTAACTACCTCTGTGTCACATTTTGTTGGGTTTCCAGTCAAGGTATGTGGGACTGAAAATATCTGACTTTATTCTCAAGGGTTTTACAAAATTAACATATTTTAAAAGCATACACTAAAAACTACACACTTCCCATAAAACGTCTTATGTTTTTCACAACAAATAATTTAATTGCAGAAATGTTTGATAATTGAATAATGGCATAAAGTGCAATGAGAGTTCTTGTTAACCTTGTCCTGAAAGGCTTGATAAATAGCTTAGATGAAATCACACGACTAAATCAAGATCTAAACACACTTATTTTCTAAAACAATGATACAATAAAAAATAATGTTAAAAAAAATAAATATGAGAAATTAAGGAAGAATGAAGAAAAATCTCCCACCGCTTAGTCACGTGGCTTGTTCCTCCAAACCAGAGGTCAGGATGTGTAAAGAAATGTGTAACTGGGAGCTGTAAAGAAAAAGATGACATGTTGGTTTGTGTAAGCCGGGATATATTGTGTGCGATAAAAGGCAAACGTGGATTTAATCTTGCTACCGTTTCCTTTCGGCCTCGAAGTGATATTTATTTTTATGAACTCTCACACTGAATTGCTAGAATATCACCAAATGAATCACCTAACATACTATGTTTCCAGCAATTTCCAGCAATTTAAACATGTTTAGGTCATGCTTTGACTTTTACAGATGGTACTATTTTAAGAGAAAATTATTAATGTAAATTTGTGGGATATTAACTCACCTACCCCCTTCCCCCAGTCCCCTGTCAGTTCTTCAGCTTTGTTGTTTGTTAATTGCAACACCCACCTCCATCTTCAATCTACCTTTGCCTTTACCTCAAATGTTATATGCCCTGCTTGGGGTTACTTCCCAAGCAAGCCACACCACTTCCATGATGCTAACATGCTGGATTCCATGTCAGCAAGTCAGCGTCTGTACTGAGTCACTCTCTTCCTATACTCCTTAGCCAGTACTAGAAGTTCTGACTTTGAATAACTTTTTCTCATTTTAACCTCATGTTGTGGCCTTCACTCTTGCCCCCTCCCATCTACAGAAATGTTATGCCCTCAAATAAATGATAAGTTAAAGAGTTACTCCAAGCATTATAACCACTATATCTGTGGTTATGATGAAAGCAGTAGCCTGGCCTAGTTCCCCGGTAATGGGGAAAACTGTTTAGCAACAATTTGCCACTTATTGGCTGAGAGTGTCAGCTGCCCACTTTCAGACATTTGTTGTCACTCTGTGCAACAAAAGTTGCACAGAATTGACACTAGCCAGCCCTAAACTCTAGTTCTGGGCTGGCTAATGACACCCCTATGATGCTGGCGGAGGTTGAGTTACACCCCAAGCAGAAGAGTGGTTAATCTCTATATGTGCAGCATTCCAAAGCCAAAAACTGTGCGTACAGACTCTAGGCATCATGGCCACTCTAAATCACTGAAGCGGCCATGGTGCCTTGAGTAAACCCTTTAAAATAAACATTCTATTCTTAAATATGTTGCAAAACTAATCTCGCACCTCGGTCCCATTAACCTGCCCCTTTCATACGAAAGATCCAAAACAATAATAGATCAATTATTGAACAACTGGATCAAGGCTTATGTTATAAGATCTGACATACAGACTCCAGGCACCAAATCACTGACGTGGTTATGGTGGCTGGAGGAACCCTTTAGATATTTTTTACATATAATAACATTGCTATGGTTTGCACAAATTTTAACAGGTTTGGAAAAAAAATATGTTTTAGATTTTATTTTTTTCTAAAGAAAATTAAAAACTGTTGAATTTGAAAAACATTTTACCATGAGCATAAACAATAAGTCTAACAAACAATAAACAAATATAAACTGCAGTGATCTCAAATAATATTTTTACCACTGTATTACATATGCATTTAGTAATAAATGCAATACATTTCTTACCTTCACCAGTATTAGTTACTTAATTGGCATTGTTGTAGCACTAATGGGAACAGGCTACAATAATTCATTATTTCTATATACAAATTACATGAAAGGCTTACACCTGAAGGAAAAATTCCAGGGGGTGGAATGAAGTGAATATGCCAAATTAGTGCACTGTTTCAGTTTATCCTATCTAGTCTAACATCTAGCTGTTTGTTTGGCAGACACAGTAAAAGAAGTAATGCAAATTTGTATCGTGATTGTCATTAATCGTCAATGACTGTGCAGATAACAGATATCTTCCATGTTCTGTTACCATTAAGTCAGTTCTGCAAGTAATCATACATCTTATCAGCATTGCTTAGGAGCCAAACGGGGATGAGAGGAGTTGCTTAAGTAGCTATACCCTCTAAAATCAACATTACATTTGGAAATTCTTCATTATTTCTTGACATCTGATAGATAAACAGGAACAAGTATTTTTTACGGAATTCTTTTAGCATAGTAAACTTTTTTTCTAATCATGTTTATGTGCTTATGCGTTATATAATTAAGTTTTAGGTAAGATATTTTCAAAGTATTTTTAATGCTGTGACTATTAAACCTTGCTTGACAAAAAGCCTCTGTGAAGGCTGAAATGCTACTCCATTGTTCCAATAAAGCTACTTTTTGCAATATCTTAAATGACTGGACCTGACTCTCTTCATTTCTATTTAACCTTATGGACATTCTCTATGAAGGCTCTGTTGAGCTCAGTTAGAGTATTAATTAACCCTTAAAATTCCACCGGCACTGTTAGAAAAGCCTACGACACTGCTTTTCTTGGTCAAACTGTTCTTGGCAAGTTGGTACATTAGTACCATAAATGGTGCCAAGTCCCGAACATGCAATGTTGCACCCTTTCACAAACATTAATTCTACTCTTTAATAAGTTAGGTCTAAGTTTTCCCAAATGAGTGGCACTAGTTTTAGAGCAGCTTGAAAAGACATATGTAACAATACAACCAATGCTCTGTCATCTTTGGTTAAGCTGAAAAGACACTAAGCAAAAATAGATACATTTATGTCCTACTGGATACCCTTTTGTCCATGTTTATTACGTTCTCTTACCCATGTGCTATGAATAGGGGGATTACCTAGACCCCCAAGAAATCTAGAAGAGCCTAGTGATTTATTATGGTGCTTATGCAGGCTGGCGATAATGTGATACTCAAACGTTGGTTGAACTAAGCCATCAATCAAGTTATATAGCATGTGAAAAATAGGTTCTAAGACCCTAGAACAGAAAAGGCACTCAGTTTGTATTAAATGATGAATGTATGAATGGAAATTTATCCAAAAAACTGCAAGTATAGAATATTTCAAAAAGAAAAACACGAATGCTTATGGAAATTTTTGCATGACATGCCACAAATAACTTTTTTGTTAAATCAAAGGAATTATATATTACATTTATTGATATAAAAAAAACGTTTTCAGTATTTATAGACTGCAGCACTTAGAAGCTATTAAATCTAAAAACATTTTAACACACTAACAGTCATTGTATACGTTTCCTGGAAATATCCTTGTGCACGATGTTCTGCACACTCACTGAGGGGATTACACACACAAACAAAATATCAACACGTATAAATCAAACGTAACAAGTCCTGAGAATAACCTTGAAAATGTAAACTTATTGCCTTAGTCCATTTGCTGATGTCAACGGTTGTAATTACAAATTTCTTTCCAAAACAGTGTTTTTTTAAATTCAGTTTTACATGATATGGTGGAAATTTTTTTTCTCTAAACAATATTTAAAATCGTATTTAATAAACAATAAATTAAATTTGTCACATTTTATGCCAATTTATGTACATAAAAACAAACAAACCTCCAAATCAACGGTTTTCACAAATCGTTTATATAATTTAGCAAAAATTTTTGAAATTAGTTTTCACTCACCGCATCATGCTTCAAATTAAGTAAAACATTATTGATTACCAGGAGGATTGAAAACTATATTGACCCCAAAATTAAATATATTCTAAGTGTGGTTATATCCTTAGGGTAAATATATATAGTAATACATTACTAAACACAAATACACACACCAATCAACAGAAATCTCACTTTAACACTACTGCAAGGGATTCTGGGTATGCATATGCAAATGAGCTCAACAAAGAAGCACATTTATGCCTCATAATTCCACTTTATACATGGATTCCTTGGAGTATGTGTCTGCTGTATACAAAGGCTTTGAAACACAACTCAGGAAGAGGAGCAAAGCCAATGTACCATTCATGGACAGCTGTTTTGTTGTTAACGCAACTTATCAGCATGAGGTTGGTTACTGGCTGCTATTGAGGCTTGTAAAGTACATACCAACAGAGTTGTTGTTTGGGAAAAAAGTGTGGATGAAAACCCCTTCCACCTGAAGTAAGTGTATAGTATATACATATATAAATTAAAAGCCTCTCATTGTATCTGTGCTGGAGAATCAACACTTATGCCCTAAACCAGGCGTAGACAACCTTCGGCACTCCAGATGTTTTGGACTACACCATGATACTTTTTCAGCATTATGAGTGTAAGAGCATTATGGGGGATGTAGTCCACAACATCTAGAACGCTGAAGATTGCCTACCCTGCCCTAAACCTTGGTTTCACAGCAGGAGTTTATGAGATATGTAGTCATCCCCCTTTCCCAGAAAAGTAGACATTTGTTCTTTAATATGACAAGAGCAGGTCATTGGGACACAGAGAATTGATTTGCCCTGGAGTAATGTAAAAGAGTATCCCTACAACACACTCAAGAATAGAAATGTGTATTAAATAAAATTCAGGAGAAAAAAAAAAGCTTAGCTCAGCTATTTTGCCAAATATTTAGCAATTCCCTTTTTGGTTGTTGATATTTTCTGGTTAAGCAAATAACCATTATTATATATTGCCAATTTAAGATATGTTGACTCCTCTAGTGGCTTGAACATACATCTGCTGTGTGGCTTCCTTGTAAAGGTCCATAGACTATCAGACGTTGTTTGTCTTTATGAGGATTGACCTGAATATACTGCACACAGTCATCTATTGTTTCCTACAAGGCAAAAAGATAAGATAAGAAGTCTAAACAAAGTACTCTGGAAGGAAAGCTGGGTTCTAGAATGTATATTGATGTTTTGTTTTTTGTTTTTACAGATTAGGATTGATTTATGAAAACAGTTCATATCACAAATAAGAACACTATTGCTAATTTATACAATTTACTTAATGGCCAAATGTACCTTCATTCCATTTTTGTTGACATACATAATTTTTTTTATTTCTGAGGTGTTTTGTGACATCTTGTGCACAAGATACAGTTGCAACAAACAAATAAAATGTATGTTAATCGTGGGGTGCAGCGTGGCCATCATGGCGGATTGACGTACATAGTGTGTGTGCCTCACATAATGCTTGAATTCCATAATATTATGGTGGACTTATACCTTCAGAAGTTGCTCAAGCAAGTACCTACCTGATCCTGTATGCTGGGGTGCTCTCTTCAACAGGTTTGGAGCCCCACTACATAGTCTGTGAGCTGGAATTGTTTTGCGGCCTACATGCCTGGTGTGATCCACGGAAGGGAGATCTCTCGGCCTCGAACTATTGGTGTCCATGACATCTGTTCTTGAGTTCAGTTCCCCCCTACTTTGGACTGGCGGGGTCACCATTACTCCTGTGGGCTGTGTCAAAGCTCCCTTGGTCTGGTCTGTGGGCCAATGCCACAGGACTGTGTTTCTCCAGCGCATCCCCCGTGCACTGTTGCGAGGTAGAGCCGAAAATGGCTGGCGCATGAATGTTGAAGATATGGTATCCACATTTGCTTTCAAAAATTTATTTCTGTGATCTAGGACTTCTTAACACTTCGCCAAAAGGCTGGCTGATGATTCTAGAAGTTAAAACTCACAGAAGCTTGCCTGCCACTTATTTGCACATCTATTCCATTATAGTCACTCAAAGAAATGCATAAGGTCCAATAAACAGTTCAGTTATACATCCACCATCTGTAAAACATCTATAATATAATGTATAAACTAATAAAGTATAGCATTTTTCTTCCTATGTCAGAGAAGACTAGGGAAGGCATAGCTGAATTAATTGTTTGCACTTTTTTCTCAGATGACCTTGTATTTAATTTTGGTCACATTTTTATTTTAAATTTTAAATTCCAAGTATTCTTAAATATTGGTAGAAGAAAACAAAATGAGTAAAAAAAAGAAACAAAAAATAAATATTTTAAGACAGATTATTTGTTGACATGGTGACAACCTTGCTCGTTCTATAGTGTGGATTGCTTTCCTGTTGTTAACAAGAGCACAGTATAGTGGAGATATTGTTTCTGGTAGAATGGTTTACACACGCATTCGCACACTCAGTCTATTCAAGTAAGTTGCCTTTAGGGAGTTGACATAATGAAGTGAAAAATGAGTGATCTCACAGATGGCCTGAAAAAAAAAAAGGATGCCTTTTTACAGATGTCACAACGATCTTTAACAGAGTTGGCATTCCTGGGATGTAAACACAATGATTAATGATTTAGTTAAACTGCAGGAATGTACAGGAGTGTGGAAATCACAATTTAATGCCAACAAGTGCAAAATAATGCACTTAGCATGCAAGAATCCAGAGGCAGAAGTGAGTGTTAATGGGTCCTTCCTGACAACAACTGAAAAAAGGTACCCAGGGGTAGTTATTCTGCATGATTTATAGATAGTTAGATGTTTTAACCAGGAACATGGAAAAGCATATTGTTTTCCACTAGAAAATGTATTATAAAAAAAGGTTACATGCACCCACCCAGATAAACCGCATAGAGTCTTGACTATTACCTCACCCAGCGACTGAGATCAAACTACTAGCACAGTATGGCATAACTGAGATCAAATGACAAATAAAAGATGGCAACGTTTTTTTGTTTCATTAACAAAATATGGAATACTTTGTCACTTGGCATCCTCTAGATATTGAGGGAAAGGTGTTTATAATAGATTATGAGCTAATTTTCCTTAAAGTTACATTTTAAAATGGAGGTTGGATATATTTAAATGAACAATCCAAGCCCCATAACAACTATAGCTTGTGGTACTGGTTATGGGGACAGGAGTGCCCTGGTGCCACCCAACTATAAGATGTCAAACCATTTTAGTATTGTTTGAAAACTTAACTGGATTCAGCCAGGCACCCTCAGCTACAGCCTCTTATTACAGTTTTCTCTATCAATAAATTCCTACTAGCGCTACAGAGATGAGAAGGGCAATGCAGGACCACAAGTTGATGAATATATAAGGTCTAATTACAGACATTTATGACAAACCCCCCCACTAAAATAGCAATACCTACCAAATATCCTAGATCTGGTAGGACAGACTCAATTAGTGACCCATGTTCTACCAATCTGCGTTATCTCCCTAGTTCTCACAGACACTAGAAAAAAATCCTACACCTTCCAAATGTTGGCCTTATGAAATCAGGATGGGAAGGGACATGGCTATTACAAAGAGGATATCAATGGTGCCGCTCACATCAGAACAGATGTGAAATGTTAGTGCATTACTGCTATGAATGACAAGGTAGCCATGTGATTTCATGTAATGCTATTTGGATGCACAGCATATACCTTTTATAGTTTTCTCTCTAAACAAGCATGCCCTGTACCATTTTCTCATCTGTAGTTATGTACTATGTTCCACACTTTCTTATAATCTGTTCTGCTTATTTTATTCATATTTTGCTATTATTAACAGCATTTGTTTTGTTAAAAGAATTGGAATAATAATGATCTTCTTTCAATAAACTGGTTAGCAGTATCCAATAGGATTGATGCCTTTGGGCTTCTGCAAGGATTTTTAATATCCTTTTCACAAATATTTGTCCACCTCTTCCATGTAGGGTTGCTCATTTTACTACTTCCTCAAATTGATCATCAAAACCAATATAAAAACTTATAAATGTGTAGATGACCCGATATATATTTTTTAATTCTTTATTTTTGTAGTGCTTAGCATATTTCAGACATTGCAGAAGGTATCATCATAAAATATCAACTAGTTAAATACGTCACATGTCTGATTTTCTGCACTTTTAATTTTTTTTTTTAAACTATAGTATCAAGATGTATATTCTTGCTTGTAAAACAGATCTGATATTTTTATTGTGTTCCTAAACCTCGGTCCTCTTGTGGTCCTTTGAGACTTGTCCGAGATTGGGATCCTAAACAAGTTTCTTCTAGTAGATCAGGGGTGTCCAAAAGGTAGATCCCCAGATGTTGCAAATCTACAACTCCCATGATGCTTTGTATGTTTTTAAAATTCTTCTAAATTTACAAAGCATCATGGAAGTTTTGGACACCCCTGTAGAAGATCATTGTGGATCTATTTGTGACCTAAGACTTTAATTCTGTTCATTTTGTGATACCGAAAGACTAGCTTGAGAATCACATCTTAAATGTTATCTTTCTGATGTTCTTCATTGATATAATTGAGAATTGCATTGAAATTTTTGTCTTTGAAAATTGGGTCATAATAAGACCTGAATATCTTGTGGTCATAAATGGGCTTGGTGTAGACTGACTGTAATGAATAATGATTTTTAATAGTTTCAAAACCACGCTTTGATAAATCTACAAATAATGTACTTTTATTCCCTAATACAAAATACACAAATGGAAAGCAATTAAATTTGAAAAGTAAGTAGAATAAATTCTTCTACACAGTGTTTTGGAAACATCATCTCAACTAAAGGTCTACAAGAAAGTTTACATACCTAATTTTATGGTCAATAAAACAAATCATATCAAAAGCATAATATTCAGACTAAGTATTGAGAACACTCGTTTTATGCCATAGAAATAAACCATTTTTATGAGTGTTTTAACACAATTTAATCGAATCCTAAAATGACTGCATGCTAATTGTATTTTTATGACATATCATCATTTAACCAACCCTAAATCATATAGTTTGTTTTTATTTTTACTTTCCACATTAAGCCGTGCCTGATTTGTAATACCTGATTGAGCCGCATCGTACTTTTTATTATTAAAAACAAACAAATGCCAGCAGTCTCATACACGGTGACCTCAAGCATGGTCCATAGATATAAAATGATCGAAAGAACAAATGCTGTTTTACAATACCCAGTTTGACAACACCTCTCTGAATTATTTACCTTCTCTTTTACAATAACTCATTTGTAATACATGTAGAACCTGTGACATAACATACATAATGTTCCCTCTATCTTTATTTATCATCAGGTGACAAAGGTAGAAGCATTCTTTAACATCACATCCTCGGAGGTTGTAAAAGCATTATCAAATCAGGGCAGGAAGGATCAACCATTAATTGCTACATTCACATTCACGGGATCACCATCATGTGATCAAACAAGGACATCCACTATTAATTGTTATAATAATAGCTGCAGGTCCCTAATTACCATGTGACAGATATACACATGATATTCACAGCACTCACTGTGCCACTTGTCATTATACAGTAGAGATATTTAGGAATACTGGAACACTTGTTGTTTGGTTATCGCTGTCAAACTCCACTTCTTTAAACCGATTGTTGACGATATCCGACTGTTAATGTGTTTGTGTATGAATTGCTTTCCATTTACTGACTTAATGATGCCAACACATTGTATATGGTTCGTTCTAAACCCAGAGGGCAGTGAGTCAGTGCTCTTTTAATGTGTGTAAATTAAGGTAATTCTTCAAATATTCTGCCTTTTCTCTGTTGCTTTTTCTTTGTTTGGCTTCTTCAGGCTTCATCGCTGTGTATTAGACTGATGGACTAGGAAAATAATCTGATTATATACTTACACCTTTAAATTTATTTTATTTCTGATCGACCCCTTATCAACCCTTGATATATATTTGGTTATATTCATTTCTTTACTAGATAGCTCTGGTCACTAACCTCTACTACTGACTCGAGCTATTGGTTATTACCAAATAATCTTCTGTTCTGGATTTCTAATATTATGTAAAAGTCCTATAAGCAGCTACAATGTTCATTTTTTTTCCTGGTTGCTGGAAATGTTATATGACTTATTAAAGGAGATATTAACACTTTGCAGTCCTGTGTCGGAATGTATCCAACAAAATATTTTACCTCTTGCGGTCCTATGTTAAACCTTCCCATGAGAGTGTCCCCGATCCTTTGTGCCGAGTGCTGGGAATGTGCACACCCAGCACGGAGGATCAGTGATATTCTCCAAGGAGAATCCAACATTGGAATGCAAGAGTTAAAATATTTTTTTTTCAAATATATTCTGACATAGGACCGCAAAGACTTCAATGACAACAGTCCTAAAACTTTTACTTTTTTTTTTCTTTTTTTAAAAAGTGTAATTACTTTTAAGGAAACTTCACGATCATTTTTTAAATGATGTATATTTTTACATTTGTTTCATTTTTATCTGGCTGAGCAACCATTTGGGTTCATACTCTATTGTTATCTGACCTACTGCTGCTCAACCTAACTTGCCTGCTGCTTAGATTGCTTTGTGTAAAATTACAGCAGCAGGCACGTTAGGTTGAGCAGCGGTTGGTCAGATAACAATAGAGTATGAACCCAACATGGGTGCTCAGCCAGATAAAAAAGTAAAATTCTATCAAAAAGTCAACTCAATCAATTAATATTTATTAAATTTAATAAACATTTCATGAACAGGAATTGAAAATTTGATGACAGTTGGGTGTCCTTCAAAGCCTCACACCTTGGAATAATACTTGAATGTATGACCTTTTTATTACTTTATAAAGTACCAATCTGTTCCACTTAAAACAAATTCACTTACCTGTTTCATTTGCTGAAAAGTTGTTGGAATTATTTGCTTCATTTTCACACTGTCTCTTCTTCTCCCCTTCCTGGATTTGTAAGTGGTTAGACATGCATTTTGTACCTATAAGAGAAACATCATACCTAGTATATTGTGGATACCAATTACTATCAGCAGCATTAATTTATTTTCAATAAAATGTTATTCTGTATTTAATTATTTTCTGACCACTGGGTTCACAAACTTCACCTTCTTATTGCCAATCTAAATTATAACTCTCTCTTTTTATGTCCTGTTACTCTGCTTGTACCAGTTGCAAAGGTGGATCTGGCGTCTAAGAAGGTGGAGAATTGCAAGGTTTGCGGATGAGCACAACACCGGGTGGAATCTTTGATGGTTCTTTGGATTCAAAAGAGGAGATAAAAGACTATGGGTAGAGTAACCAGAGACCTCCATTCAAGACAGAAGATGGACAGAAGCTTCTGATCATCTATTGCCGTGATGATAGTCATATGAGAGGAGCTCTACAGAAGGCTCAGGATGTAGGACAATGTTTATTTCTGGAGGGACTGAAGACATCTATTTGGGGCTGAAAAGAATCAGAAGCAAGATGAGACTAATAATATAAATTGAACCACCCTATGGCCACTGATAGTGTAGGGCTGTGTTTAGTGCTCGATTCAGGAGAGAGAAAAAGCTCAGCCCAAGATGTGTGTGTGCTTCATGTGCGAGTTGGGCAAAATCAATCTTCCGAACCAGGAAAGATAATTACTTGGCTGTTAAATTGACAGCTGGATGGTGGAATTACATGTTCCAAGCCAAAGCTCATTACTTCAAAAGATATATGAGCTTTGAAATGTAAGACTGAAGGGACATGGTCCTTGCACCAATCACTTCATTTTTGGTGCGAAGAGTGACTTTGTCATGAAAGGTTCACACTTGAGGATCTTCCTTTTGCCCACCTGAGCTCCAGACACAGGCTTTCATTTAATATTTTTGGATAAGCTATTCAAATGATTTAATGATTTGGGATACATTTTTAAAAATAAGATATAAAGATATCAAAACATTTATCACATATAAAAAAAAATCAATATATATATATATATATATATATATATATATATAAAAATATTAAATATTAAAACATATTTCAAAATATTAAATCATTTTAAAAATGTATCCAACAATATTTTATTAAGGCCATAATGATGTTTCAACTTCTTCAAACGAATTTAAGCAAAAGGGGATCTACCACCACAGGAAAACAGGCACATTAGTAGAAACTTTAAAGTATATTTATTGTATATAAAAGTACAATACATCTTATTTATAAATGTATATCTTTGCATTGTATGTAGTGCTGTGAAATTGTCACTGGCCATCAGAATTCTGCTATACAATGTTCTGCTTATATTATTATTAGTATTTATAAAGTGCCAACAAATTCCGCAGGTCAGTACAATAGGTGGACTAAAAGACAAGTATTTAGAAACATAGAATGTGATGGCAGATAAGAACCATTTGGCCCATCTAGTCTGCCCAATTTTCTAAATACTCTCATTAGTCCCTGGCCTTATCTTATAGTTAGGATAGCCTTATGCCTATCCCACGCATGCTTAAACTCCTTCACTGTGTTAACCTCTTCACTGTGTTAACCTCTACCACCTCTACCACCCCTTTTTTTACTGACTGTGCTTTTTTCTCTTCTGTGTGTGATTTGGAAGTTATAACCTGCTGAGCCTCTTTCTGCCTAATCTTATAGATCTTCCTCACTCTTTTTTTTTTATAATTACTAAATGCTAACTTTTTGTTTTTTACTATCTTGGCTACATCTGCAAAGTGCCATAGTGGTTTGTTACATTTTTTGCTTTTACTGACAAGCCTAAAGTACCTCCCTGGACATTAAGGAAGGGAGGACATGACTGCTGGCAGGGATAAGGGGTTGGGTCACAAGGGGATACATTGTTACACATGGGGGGACATTAAGATGGGGAAAAAGGGGAGGGTACTCACCAGTTCCTGGGCAGAGGTGTAGTGTTGCTAGCTTCCCCTGGGACTGTCCAAAAAAAAAAAAAAAAAAGAATTTTCAATTATTCTATTTTCATTTGGATTTCTACTTACCTGACTTCCCCTCATCTGGCATCGGGAGAATGGCTTCAGCTGTGTCAAGGGAAGATGTGGTAGCCTTACTGCAGGCGTACCTTGCCTCTCATGGATCCGGTGCTTTGGAGGAGGTGATCGCTGGGGTGGATAATCGCCCGGCTCCTGCTGCAGCTTCAGGGACTTCTTCTATTCCGTTGGATGGCGGTAGGAGGACCAGGCGTTCCAGGCCTCCTACGCGCCTGTCCCCCAGTCCGGTGTCCAGACGTCGAGGTCGCCAGCGGGAACAGCGGATTTGCACCGCCAGGTCTTCCCCGGTGAGGAGTGGAAGGAGACCGGCGGCGGCCATCATCGTTGGTGGACAAGATGGCGGCGTGGCGGGAAGATCTCGGAGCCCGCCGTCTCTTCCGGTCCAAACGGCGGGAAGAGAGAGGACGCCGGAAGTGACTGGAAGCGTCGGCGTGCGTCAGGCCGCCGGACGTCATCATCGGGCGCAACCGGAAGTGACGCGCCCCGCCGGATCACGGGACCCGGAAGTGACGCGCTCCGGCGGCGTCCCGAACCCGGAAATGACACACAACGTCGGCGCCCGGTCCAGAACACGGAGTTCTCAGGGCGCCGGACGCAGAGGACGGTCGGCAGGGAGAAGAGGAGACCTCAGGAGAGCCCAGACAGCCGGAGTCAACCCCCATCACCCTGAGGCAGCCGGTTTCGGAACGGTTAACCGGGAGCACACCTCAGGTCCAGCTGCAGATGTCCCTGGGAGCCCTTGGTCGGATTCTGGTTCTGAAGAGGAGGAGGTTTCGGTGCCTGCAGTTCCCCAGCGGTCCGGTGAGTGGTTACATGGCGCCGGCGTGCCAGGGACTGGGGCCCAAGATCAGGCTAGTGAGTGCTTGCGCTTGCTTAGGACCCTAGTGGCCACTTTCCCTTCCCATCTTACTGGGCTGGATACTAGACAGGTTCAGGGACAGGGTCTCCCAGGGCTGGCTGAGGGTCAGCCGCAGGGATGTTCTCAAACCCTTAGGGCTCAGCCTGCCGCAGGGGCTTTTCGTGCCGGTGTGGGATGTGATCTTGCACCGTTAGGTTTGCATGTCCCTATGGACGTGCAAGAGAAGATTTGGAGAGGTGAGTATGTGGATCTGCTGTCTTTGGTCTCTCCCGACAAGGATTCAGTGGACAGACCACGCCGTGGGGAGGTACCAGAGGCGGAAAAAGGTAAGCAGATACCCAGAACCTTTGGTAATTGGTTGCAGGGGTTTAACATATTTGCCAGTATCCTAGTGCGCCGGTTCCCAGATAAGGCTCCGGCCCTGTTCGGGTACTTAGATCTGATTTGGGGGGCCTACAAAATTTATGGCGGGCAATGCTGGTATCGCTATGACCAGCAATTCCGACAAAAGATGGCGGTGTGCCCGGGTATGGATTTCGCCGTGCAGGATGGCAGTCTATGGCTGTTACTTATGACTCCCAGTAGACCATCCCCCTTTCCCGGGCCTGCCGGAGGTAACTCCGGCTCCTCAGCAGGGCAGAGGAAAGGTGTGTGTTGGCTCTTTAATGAGAGCCACTGCCGCTGGTATAGCTCCTGCAGGTTCCGCCATGAGTGTGCACACTGCGGGGGAGCCCACCCCGCGGTGCGCTGCTTCCGTAAGGGGAAGCCAGTTTCGGGAAAGGGTCCCTCTCGAGATGACGTACCTAGGGGAGAGGACGCCGGTGGACGCCCTAAGGATGCTCCCGTGGCTCGCCCGGTATCATAGGGGTCGCGATGCTCAGACATTGTTTGATGGTTTTCAGGTAGGTTTCTGGATCCCCTTTGTTCCCTCTTCTTTCCCTCAGTTCGCGGACAATCTCCGCTCGGTTAAGGGCAAAGAAGATATTTTACAGCAAAAATTGCAGGTGGAGGTGCAGGCGGGTCGCATGGCTGGCCCGTTTAGTGCGCCACCTTTTCCTAACCTGAGGGTCTCCCCTCTGGGGTTGGTTCCCAAAAAGGACCCAGGTTCCTTTCGTTTGATCCAGCACCTATCCTACCCGTCGGGTGAATCGGTAAATGATGCCATTGGCAAGGACATCTGTCGCGTGCGATATGCATCATTTGATAGGGCTTTGGAATTAGTTCGTCGGGCCGGTCAAGGTGCTTTGTTGGCAAAATCTGACATAGCATCGGCTTTCCGTCTGTTGCCAGTTCACCCCTCCTGTTTTCACTTGCTAGGCTGTTTTTTTCAAGGGGTTTTTTACTACGACATGTGTTTGCCCATGGGTTGTTCTATTTCTTGTTTTTATTTTGAAATGTTTTCCTGTTTTCTCGAATGGGTAACGCTACAGGAGGCAGGTTTGGTGTCTGCTACTCACTACTTGGATGACTTCCTTTTCGTTGGCCCTCCGGATTCGGGTGAGTGTGAGCGTCTTTTGCAAACGTTTCGGGCTGTCATGGGATATTTCGGGGTCCCCGTTGCAGAGGCTAAGACGGTGGGCCCGGTTCGGGTTTTGTCGTTTTTGGGGATTGAGATCGACTCTGTCGGTATGGTTTTTAGGCTGCCGGAAGAGAAGGTGTCGGTTCTCTTGCGGACGATTGACCTGGTTCGAGGGGCGAGGAAGGTGCAGTTGCGGCAAATGCAGGTGCTTCTGGGGCACTTGGCCTTCGCTTGCCGAGTTCTTCCAATGGGACGTGCGTTCTGCAGGCGCCTCTCCTTGTCCACGGTAGGGGTTCGGGAGCCTTTTCATTTTATCCGAGTCACGCGGCGTCTGCGCGCGGACCTCCAAGTTTGGAGCTCCTTTTTGGAGCGCTACAATGGACGCTCCTGCTGGTTGCTGGAGGCTGCGTCTAACTCGGAGTTGAACCTCTTCACGGACGCATCCAGCTCCGTGGGTTTTGGGGCATATTTTCAGGGTAAGTGGTGCGCGGAGGTATGGCCAACTCGATGGCGGGGTTTGGATGTTATGCGTAACCTGACGTTTTTGGAGTTGTTTCCCATTGTTGTTTCTCTGGAGCTCTGGGGGGAGGCTTTGGCCAACAGGACTGTTGTTTTTCACACGGACAACATGAGTGTTGTCCATGTGATAAACCGTTCCACCTCCAGTTCCCCTCCTGTTCTCGCGCTACTGCGACGGTTGGTACTTCTTTCCTTAAAGTTCAATGTTTGGATTAGAGCTTGTCATGTCCCGGGTGTTGACAACGTGGTAGCTGACTCTCTTTCTCGGTTTCAGTGGGACCGTTTTCGGGAGTCGGCGCCAGCCGCGGAGGCTGTGGGTATCCGATGTCCGGTTTCCTTATGGGAGATCGATTTGGAGGATTGAGGAGCTTGGTGTCGGACTCCTTAGCTGACGCTACCTGGAATGCATATCAAGCCGTCTGGCGGAGGTGGCTGTCCTCGTTTTCGCAGGACCTGATGCTGGGGTCGGAGTCCGGGCGCTTGGAGGCGACTCTGCTACTGTTGGAGTCCATGTTTGCGCAGGGTAAGTCTTGTTCTGCGGCCGAGAAGGCTTTGAGCGCCCTATCCTTTCTTTGTCGGTCTATGGGTTGGCAAGACGTTTCTCGGTGGTTCGGTATACAGCGGGTTATTCGGGGTTGGAGACTTAGAAGGGCCCCGGACCGCCGCCTCCCGGTGTCGGCTGACTTGCTGGGACGGATCCTGGCGGCTATGGGGGCGGTTTGTTTCTCAGACTATGAAGCCTCATTATTTCGGATTGCATTTGCTTTTTGTTTTTTTGGAGCTTTTAGGGTGGGCGAGTTGGTGGCACGCAACCGTTGGGCGGTGGGGCCGCTGCTCATGGCGGATATCCGGTGGTCCGAGGACTACGTGGATGTTTGCATACGGCGTTCCAAGACAGACCAGGTAGGTAGGGGTTCATGGGTGCGTATCGGTGCCACGAGAGGCAGGTTTTGTCCGGTCCGTCTTTTCTCAGAGTATTTGCAGATTCGGCCGATGTGGTGCCTCTCCTTTCTGGTTCATAGGGATGGGTCCCCCCTTACACGTTATCAGTTCTCAGCTAGGTTCCGTGCTGCCTTGGTTGCATGCGGGGTGAATCCTCGCCATTATTCTACTCATTCTTTTCGGATAGGGGCGGCCACCCAGGCTAGTTTGTGGGGTTTCTCGGACGCAGCGATTCAGCGCTTGGGTAGATGGGGTTCACGGCGCTACAGGTCCTATGTCAGACCTCATTTACTATAATGCAATCTCTCCGTAGGTCCTCGGCCCCGCTGCATTTGGATACTGGGACATTCCTACGTTTATTGGGCTGCGCGGCGAGCTGAGGAGCGTCCATACGGGAGGAATTTGGGTTTTTCCTACGAGATAGCCAGGGTAAGGTGGAGGGGCATTAGGGGTATGTTGTGGCAGCAGCTGTATTCGGAGTGCGTATCCCTTCGTAGGTACGTGTCGGGGCCAGTAACCCTAGTAATTCATGCAGGGGGAAATGACCTGGGGCGCAGTAGGTCAGTGGACCTCCTGCATGCGATTAGACACGATCTGGCTCGGTGTATGGCTCTTTTCCCCGAGTTGACCCTGATCTGGTCGGACATAGTGTCCAGGCCGCGTTGGCGTTCGCTGCCGCATGCTAAGGGCGTGGAGCGTAGTAGGCGCAGGCTCAACGTGGCCATCGGAAAATTTGTCCGCCGGATTGGTGGTTTTGTCATTAGGCACAGGGAGCTGGAAGGGGACAATTCCGACTTGATGCGGAAGGATGGGGTGCACCTTTCCCTCATAGGATTGGATATCCTGAATGCGGGTCTTCAGGCAGGTATTGAGGAGGCGCTGGCTGCGGGGGGGCGCGGTCCCTCCCAGGGGAGTAGGTAGGGAGGAACCGCGGTGGCGGTAGTCCTGGCCAGCGAAGAGGTTTGGAAGAAAGTGCCCAAGCGGCTTTGGGAGTCGCAGCCTGCTGAGAGCTGATGGCGGGGGCAGGCTGCATTGGACTCGTGGGTCATTTGATAGAGCTGTCTGTTGGTAATCCCCCAACAGCTGACAGGTTGTGGACGCTGGTGATAATCGATGTTAATTCTGTTAATAAAGCTGTGGCCGTTGCCCTTACCCATAAAGAAGGTGTTGTGTATTTATTGGGCAACGGGTGGTGGGAGTTTTGGTCTGGGGTCAGCAGTCAAGTACCTCCCTGGACATTAAGGAAGGGAGGACATGACTGCTGGCAGGGATAAGGGGTTGGGTCACAAGGGGATACATTGTTACACATGGGGGGACATTAAGATGGGGAAAAAGGGGAGGGTACTCACCAGTTCCTGGGCAGAGGTGTAGTGTTGCTAGCTTCCCGCCCACCCACCCACAAAACGTGTGTTATGATGGTGTTGTTGTTGGTTGTGTGCTGTTGTTTCTTTGTTTTGTCACAGCTCGCGGTAGTCCTGGCCAGCGAAGAGGTTTGGAAGAAAGTGCCCAAGCGGCTTGGGGAGTCGCAGCCTGCTGAGAGCTGATGGCGGGGGCAGGCTGCATTGGACTCGTGGGTCATTTGATAGAGCTGTCTGTTGGTAATCCCCCAACAGCTGACAGGTTGTGGACGCTGGTGATAATCGATGTTAATTCTGTTAATAAAGCTGTGGCCGTTGCCCTTACCCATAAAGAAGGTGTTGTGTATTTATTGGGCAACGGGTGGTGGGAGTTTTGGTCTGGGGTCAGCAGTCATGCAATTTTCTGTTGCCTTCAGCACTGCAACTTTTAAATAATCCTATTTCTCTTGGACTCCATTTAAACGGCTCCAGTCTGATAATAATGACTTCTTTACCCATGTTCTCATTTTTAGAAAAGTCTGTTTTTCTAAAGTCTAAAACTTTGCAACAAGACAAGCTGGACACACAGGAACAGAAGATGCTGAGGGCCCTACTCAAACAAGTTTATATTCTAAGGGGAGATAAAGTGACACAAGCCTTTCACATTACTATTTACACTTCTGCCAGTGTATTATGTTTATTTATTTTAAGGCTACTTGCCATAGACTTTCAATATCTGTGTATGTATGCTCATCATTACCTTGATTGGAAAATATTTTTATTATATTTAAGTTTGAAATAGTTGGTTATAGTGTAACGTTTGTATTAAATAGGTATACAATTTAGAATGTTAAATCTGTAATCCATATACATTTTTAAAGCCTTAGTCTAACTTACAAGACTCCAAAACAACAAAAGGCACATTTTCATTATATCAATTGGAAGTTATTGTGATTGCGAAATAAATTAATTTCTCGTGAGGATTCATGCACCTAGAAAGGCAATTGGTTATGGCTTCAGTAAACATTAGATTCAGTGCCTGCTGAACCTTGTACCCAATCACACTCTTTATGTTATCTGTCCTCATTAAAAACTAGTTTGGTGTTTTAACAACAACTCAGTTTGAAAGACTTAGAAAAATAGGTCATAAAACAATATAAACAAAGGCAAGTAGCAGATAGCAAGTTTCATAAGCAATTATTATAAACTTTTTGGTCACTATAAAAAAAAAATCTCTTTTTCATCTCTTGTTAAAAACGCATTTAATTAATCCATATTAGACAATTATCTATGTTTTTGTGAAGTTTAAATTTTTTTTTTGTTTCAGTTAATAATCATAAAATCCCTTTAATTAGCAAACATTATTGATAGACATGTTTTCCTTTTCCGGTTAGCAGTGCAACGATTTGAAGTTTTTATGTCCTTTTAGTTCTGTTGAAAATTACCATTTTCTTTCAGCGGATAATATGTATTTTGCTTTCTGCTTTGCGATTTCTTTCCCTTTTCTCCATGACTTCTTTGAAGTAATGGACGAGTGTATGTTCAGCTCATTGGTCAGAACTGAATTAGTGCTAATGTACAGATTAAAATCCAAGACATTGAGAAACATTGCACTGACTTGATTAGCATTTATTACACAGTTGGATAGTAAAAGCCAGAATAGATGTTTATAGCCCATATATCTCACCTTTTCATTTTATTCTGTTTATTTCTCAACTAGCTATACACATTACAATGTATTATAAACGTGTATGGCTGTATAAGAGTTTATGCGTGCTACTGTGTGACAGAGTGTGTTAGAGACACAGAGGGAGATTTATCAAAGTGTTCTGTTCTAAAAAGCCAAACTGTAAGATGGGCGGAGTCACCAGTAGAATATGCCTGCTTATTTTACTAGTTTCCATGGTGATTATCCTACTTTTAGTATTTTAGACCATTTTTGTGTTCAGAAAAAGCATTTTGAGTGTATTTTATTTAGTGGCTGTGCTTGAGAAAGTTAAAGCTTATTATAATGAGTAACAGAAATTTTATGAGAATATGATGTTCCCAATGTACATACAATTCATATTCCACCATTACTATTGAACTGCAGAAGGGTAAATGGTTACTTTTAAGATGTAAAAGTTAATTAATACAAACTAACCAAATGGTGATGTCCATTAAATCTATTTGACCCATCCTGATGCCTTTGTAATGAGTGGTTGATAAAAACTTCAAGAATACGACGAGTCATTCTATAATGACTGCAAGAATACGACGAGTCATTCTATAAGTCCGGTGACCTTCTCCTGTGTTCTCCTCACACCCTCACTGCTAACTCACACTTGCAGGACTTTTCAATGGTGACTCCTGTCCTCTGGAACAGCCTGCCTACCCCCATTAGGCTCTCCCCTAGTCTTCAATAATTTGAGAAGTCCCTCAAAACCCATCTGTTTAGAAATTCTAATGGCCTCACAGAGTAATATCTATGTCACAAATCTGTCTCTGGCTCTCTCCTAAAGAGCCACACTTCGCTTTCACCTCCAGTTCTGTTACTTTCCCACCTTGCTTGTTTATTGTCGCCCTTGGTGCCCTTCCTATTGTGTCCTTTTACTCCACTCCTCTAGACTGTAAGCTCGTCTGAGCAGGGTCTTCTTCATCCTATTGTTCCTGTATTTTTTGTAATTGTTCCATTTACTGTTAAACTCCCCCCCTCCATTATATTGTAAAGCGCTACGGATTAAGTTGGCACCATATAAATACCAATAATATTAATAATAATATTGACCTGATGAATTATGGATTCCCTCAAAACCCACAAAATCTCTAACTATTAAAAGTTTTAAGGGAGCACTAAATCACAAAGTGATTCCTCATCGAGTTCTAAAATAGATTAACTAAAGGCACAACAGCACCTCAAAGTTAACCTAACTCTCCTACAATTTACCTTATTATTATTATTATTATTATTATTAACATTTATATAGTGCCAACTTATTCCATTGTGCTTTACAACCTTTGACCTTGAATGGTCATCCATTATTAAAGTCATCTTCTTTTTAATAGCCTTGTGGTTCACTACTTTGATCATATCATGATTACATGATCCTATGATCCAAGGAGGAAGAGCAAAAAAGGAAAATAAGTCTATATTTGCATCTGCCAGTTGTGGAGAATTGATAAAGAAATTGCAAAATGTCAGCCAGAATTGATTTCCTGAAAAACTATTTAGTCTGAAATTTTTTATAATTTGTCAACTTTAGCTTAAAATATGCCACATAACATATTAAAACATAGTGAAACAAGGAATTGTACAGGATTGACAAGGAGATTGGAAATTCTAGGCCAAAGAAGATAGATGAAAAAATAGTTTAGTTGATTCAATATTTTAATTTTCGAAAAGTGTCATTCCCTTGTAAATGGTCCACGTTTCCTGGTTTTCTGTAAATACGTTGTTGAGATTATTTTTTTGGACATTTTGATTACTAAAACACATGTTTGTGTCTAAGTGATACTTTGTGTCATGTATTTGTTTCAGTGGAAACGGAATCTGATTTAAAATCCTGTGTTCTGGATAAGGTACATTGCTTTCACAGTAAGATACATTTTCATAAAGAATTTCAATAGCACCATGTCTATATCAACGCCGAACTAAAAGATAAATACATGTGAGATTCCAAGTGGGGAAACAGATCTCATATTTGACATTTGTGTACATAGTAACCTGTGCCGCCCCACCAATAATTTTAATATAGAACTTAGATGTATATTATGTTGGATATTATATACATAGACATAGGTTTAATAGAATGTTATGAGGTTCTTGTAATTGTAGAAAAAAAAGAATAATTTTCCTTCACAAAATCTGATTAAATTGTACCACATCTGCTAATATAATATTCCATGTATGCACTACTACCACAAAAATAGAACATCTTACTGATGCATATGATTTGAATTCAATCATTTTGAATGCAGTGATCACATTAATGAAAAAATGTTCATCATTTCTACACATTTCCCAAGAATTATTATATTTTATATTAAACAATATAAAGCTATTTGCCTCTTTATTAACCACTTACAAAAAGAAATTGGAGATAAAAGTCCGGATTATTCAATGCGGCAGAATGACGCCAGTAATATTTTACAGGTTTCAGAAGAGAAACAATTACAGATCGGGCAAAGTGGCTATTAAATTATGTTTTGATAGAGTTTTATTTTCTTGCATTTTATTATCAAATAATTCATCCTATTAACCCTTCCAGTGCCTCGAGTTTTCTACCTATTGGGATAATCAAAAAATACGTTACCATCACCAAAAGCTGACTACATTATCAGGACTATAAGTATTTGACAGCTAATGAATACAGGTGATACTCGAAAAATTAGAATATCGTGCAAAAGTTAATTTATTTTAGTAATGCAACGTAAAAGGGGAAACTAATATATAAGATAGACACATTACATGCAAAGCAAGATAGTTCAAGCAGTGATTTGTCATAAGTGCGATGATTATGGCTTACAGCTCATGAAAACCTCAAATCCACAATCTCAGTAAATTAGAATATTACATGCAATCAATAAAACAAGTGTACATAGAACAATATCGGACCTCTGAAAACTATAAGCATGCATATGGACTCTGTACTTGGTTTGGGCCCCTTTTGCAGCAATTACTGCCTTAATGCGGCGTGGCATGGAAGCTATCAGCCTGTGGCACTGCTGAGGTGTTATGGAAGACCAGAATGCTTCAATAGTGGCCTTCAGCTCTTCTGCATTGTTCGGTCTCATGTCTCTCATCTTTCTCTTGGCAATGCCCCATAGATTCTCTATGGGGTTCAGGTCAGGCGAGTTTGCTGGCCAATCAAGCACAGTAATCCCATGGTCATTGTACCAGGCTTTGGTGCTTTTGGCAGTGGGGACAGGTGCCAAGTCCTGCTGGAATATGAAGTCATCATCCCCATAAAGCTCACTGCGGAAGGAAGCATGAAGTGCACCAAAATCTCCTGGTAGACGGCTGCACAGTGGACCAACACCAGCAGATGACATGGCTCCCCAAATCAACACAGACTGTGGAAACTTCACACTGGACTTCAAGCATCTTGCAGTGTGTGCATCTCCATTCTTCCTCCAGACTCTGGGTCCTTGGTTTCCAAATGAGATGCAAAAGTTGCTCTCATCAGAAAAGAAGACTTTGGACCACTGAGCAGCAGACCAGGTCTGTTTTTCTTTAGCCCAGGTAAGATGCTTCTGACGTTGTTTGTTGTTCAGGAGCGGCTTGACAAGCGGAATACAACATCTGAAGCCCATGTCCAGGATCCGTCTGTGTGTAAAGGCTGACTCCAGTCTAAGTCCACTCCTTGTGAAAGTCCCCAACACATTTGAATGGCCTTTTCCTGACAATCCTCTCCAGGCTGCGGTCATCCCTGCTGCTTGTGCACATTTTTTTCCACACTTTTCCCTTCCACATAACTTTCTATTAATGTGCTTTGATACAGCACTTTGGGAACATCCAAATTCATTCGCAATTACCTTTTGAGGCTTTACCTCCTTATGGAGGGTGTCAATGATGTTTTTTTGCACAACTGTCAGTTCAGCAGTCTTCCCCATGATTGTGATTCCTACTGAACCAGACTGAGAGACCATTTAAAGGCTCAGAAACCCTTTGCATGTGTTATGGCTTACTTAGCTGATTAGAGTGGGACGCTGTGAGCCTAGAATATTGCTCCTTTTCACAATATTCTAATTTACTGAGATTGTGAATTTGGGGTTTTCATGAGCTGTAAGCCATAATCATCACACTTATGACAAATCACGGCTTGATCTATCTTGCTTTGCATGTAATGTGTCTATCTCATATATTAGTTGACCTTTTACGTTGCATTACTGAAATAAATGAACTTTTGCACGATATTTGAATTTTTCGAGTATCACCTCTATAAGAGCAGAGACATGAATGTCGTAACTCCAGGGATACTATATTTTGGCTAGTATAGCTTCTAATTATTTTAGTGTACTGTAACGGACATGATACAAATTTAGCAAACTAATAGGTAGATTGAAAACAACTATTGCAATATATAGTATCATATATATGCTAACTGAGGGGCAAGCTACAGAGTTTCCCTGCGCTTTTGCTGTCCTTGGAGTTCTCATATTATATTATTTTTGTTTTCTGTTATGTATTAAAGAAAGACTAGTTTCACAAATGGTAGTGGAGTTAGGTTATTGGTGGCGTTAAGGGATGGAGGAAGTGTGAGGATTTTATAAGGGTCAAAGGGCAAAAGTCATCTACCTGGATGGCAGTTTTCTTAGCTGCCATCATTATTTTAGTTCAGGCAGCACTGGGCAATGTATGTCCCAATAGATTAACACTATAAAACTGAATTTTTGATAATATATGCAATGGATGACATCACAATACACAGTATGGGATTTTAAAATATAATCTAATCATTTCATAAACTAACAGGCAGATCATGAAAAAAATACTTATATATCATTTATATCAATGTGCTATTGTATCCATCCTTTTAATACATTTTAATAGATCTGGGATAGAGACGTATATGTTTCAATTTAAGCACTTTTTTGTTAGATCTGTGTCATTATTGCAAATCATTATTTTATGGTCACAGTGTAATAGTATAGTCATCTCCTGTTGTAAAAGGCTTTTGAATCCTTAGGAATGATAATTTGATGCTTTGAATTGAACTGCATGAGAAAGACAATTCATACCTCTGTTATATATATATATATATATATATATATATGCTGTGTTCCTTCTTGTTAAGGGTTCACATATTGGCTATATCGTGCCGTTTCCCGTCCCACCCAACATGGAGAATATACTATGCTTTCCTTCATAGATGCGTGTGGCCTTGACAAGATGGGAGTGCGTCTATTCCGGATCGCAATATTCACGTAATTCTATCATTGCCGTCATCTTCAGGTGACGTGATTTCCATACATCCATGGCTTCTCTCCGTGGCGATGCCTAATGACTTACTTCCTCTATGCGTGCCGTCTGTCTTCCTCCCGCAGTGTCCTCAGAAGTCCCACAAGTAATATGTCTGAGACTCCACTTCTTGTGGAGTATGGGTATCCAATGGTCAATATACTTTCCTAAAAAATGTTTTGTTTTTTCTTTTCCTAAATATATATCAACTCCCCCGGTATTGCCTATCGATTAAAAAGTCACTGGTTTCATGAGCTGCTTGTAGAAGTCCCAACAAGTGTTTAACAAATAACCAAGCTCTGCCCGCTGTAATGGGGCACAACAAGGAGACCATGTATTAAAAGGACCTTATGATTTATCCTCTGTCTCATGCTGGTTTACTACTCTAGGCATGGCAAAACAAAATCAGCCATGTTGAGTTACCCATTGTCATTTCCTACAGTTGCAACTCGCAAATACAACCCTTCAGCAGATTTGTACTTTTCAAACTCAAATATTTAAATAATGTAAACCTACATAGGCTGTATGGTAATAAAAAAATGCAATCATCATACATCCAGGTTACAATATTGTTAAGTTCCACGTTTATATATCAAACTTTTTCTTTGGGCATCGCTACAGGGAGGTAAGGGGAAGCAAATGCCCCCCCCCCCCCCGCCTAGTTTTTCCTTACCCTCTCATGTGCCCCCATCAAACTTGTCCAATTAGATGATTGCACCTAATTGCACCCCCAGTGAATTTACTGCCTGCCTGGATGCCCACAAGAACATACTGATGACCGCAGTAAGTATTACGTCACTCTGCTGGGCGCAAGCCGGAGCAGCAATTACACTGCTGATCCACCCAGCATTAAACTCCACTGTCCAGGTCCTTCTGCCAATGGAAGCCTGGTAGCAGGACCTCCTGACACAGGTATACATGTGCTGCTCTTAAGCACACCTGTTGCAAGTAATCAAGGATTTAAGATGTGCTTGAACTGGAAAACTTGAAATACACTGGCTAGGGGTTTGTTGTGTATCTTGGTTGACTGCATGTTAGAAATATGGCTAAGTCAAAACGATGGTTCACAAACTTAAGAGAAGAGATCATTGCTCTTTACCAACAAGGAACAGGATACAAAAAGACACTGGATATTCCTATAGACACCACTGGAAGCATAATATGCAAGTTAAAAGTTGAAGGAACATTGGTTACACTAAACAGATCAGGCAGAAAAAGGAAGCTATCTGCTGCAACCAGACTGAGAAGGCAGGTTGTGAAAAACCCTCGAGTGACTGTAAAAGACCTGCAGCAAGATTTGGTGGCAACAGGCACTGAGGTTCCAGTGAGAACAGTGAGGTCATACTAAATGCAGAAGGTTTTCATGCCAGAATTCCAACAGAAAAACACGCAGCACACAAACCCTAGAATATTACAGAACTGGAGGCCATTGCTCATGAGTGATGGGCTAGGATTCCTCAGGAATGCAGCCAGAAGCTGGTGTCTGGCTATGCATCTCATTTGCAGCAAAAGGGTGCTCTACTAAGTGCTAAAGATTCTTGCCATCAATGGGTTAAATAATTAAGAGACTGGAGAAGTCATTATAAGTTGCATTTTCAGTTGAATTTGGGTAAACCACAGGAAGCAGTTATTGCATTTGATTTGTTCATTACAAACAGCTTAGAGTCTTTACATTTTGACAATAAACCTGAACTACAATGGGGGTTGAATAATGTTGACAACTGTATTAGGTAGTGTTATTTATGTATATATGTATGTATGCATATATAAACATTAGGCAGTGTGTGTATGCATTAGGCAGTGCCTGTGTATATATTAAATAGTGTATGTGTTTATTAGGTTGTATCTGTGTGTGTAAGTGTTAGGCATTGCATGTATGTATTAGGCAGTGACTGTGTATATAGTAAATAGTGTATGTGTTTATTAGGTAGTATCTGTGTGTGTAAGTGTTAGGCATTGCATGTATGTATTAGGCAGTGACTGTGCATTAGGCAGTGTGTGTATATATGTTAGGCAGTATGTGTGTATGCATTAGGCAGTGTGTGCATTAGGCAGCTTGTATGTGTATGTAATGGGCAGGGTGTGTGTATGTATTAGGCAGTGCGTGTGCATTAGGAAGTCTGTGTATGTAATGGGCAGGGTGTGTGTATGTTTTAGGCAGTGTGAGTGTGTATGTACTAGGCAGTATATGTATTAGACAGTGCCTGGGTATATATTAGGAGGTGTCTGTGTATGTATATATTAGGCAGTGTGTGTATATATTAGGCCAGGGCTGCCCAAAAGGTAGATCCCAAGATGTTGTAACTCCCATCATGCTCTGCATGCCTTTAGAATGACAAAGCATGACACAGCATCATGGAAGCTGTAGTTTTAAAACATCTGGGGATCTACCTTTATGGCACCCCGGTGTTACTCACTGTGTGTGTGTGTGTGTGTGCGTGTAGGTATATGTATTAGGCAGTATGTGTCTATGTATGTATTAGACAGTGTATGTATGTGTCTGAATCAGAAAGTATGTGTATGTATTTTTTCATTAGGCAGTGTGTGTATGCATCAGGTACTGTATATATGTATCAGGTAGTGTCTGTGTATATTATGTATTAGGCAGTGTCTGTGTGTATATGTTTAGGCAGTGTCTGTGGACATATGTTTTAGGCAGTGTGTGTATACGTATTAGTGTTTGTGTAGAAGGCAGTGTGTATGTATATGTCTTAGCCAGTGTGTGTATATTAGGCAGTGTATTTGTGTGTACGTATTATGCAGTGTGTGTGTCTGTGTTTTAGGCAGTGTATGTATTAAACAGTGTCTTTGTGTATGTATTAGGCAGTGTCTGTGTATGTATTAGGGTATTAGGTTGTGTATGTGTGTGTATGTATTAGGCAGTGTGTGAGTATGTATGTATCAGACAGTGTGAGTATACATGTATTAGGCAGTGTGTGTATGTATGTATTAGACATTGTGTGTGTCTATGTATTTTTTAGACAGTGTGTGTTTACCTATCAGGCAGTTTGTGTTTATGTATCAGGCAGTGTGTGTATGTATCTGGTAGTGTGTGTATGCATTAAGCAGTGTGTGTGTGTATGTATTAAGCAGTGTGCATGTATTTATGTATGTATTAGGCAGTGTGTATGTATTATGCAGTTTGTATGTATTAGTTTGTAACAAACTTTCACAAAAGGGAAATTCAAACAGCGGCATGAAATGCTTCAGTGATAAAGAAAAATTTTTTGAAACCAATTCATTGTTTTTTAGTAGTATAATTTAGTGGTTGACATTAATAGTCCCCCCACCCCCTAGTTTTGACTGTAATATCACATGTACTCCCCTATATATTGTTCCTAGAGTTGGCACTGGGATGCACAAATAAGTTGGAAATGTTTCTGTCAGAATGCTTTGTCGATCAAGCCTCTAAAAATCATTACTTTTCCAAATTGCTTAGTGAATTTTAAGTAATGCCCTCCTTAGCTGTTAAGACCCACGTCTTCCAATTTGGTCAGCTGCAGTCGAATTGATCGCCAGTAGATACAACGATTGTTTACAGGTTTGTCGTCCATGATCTGTTCTATTGAAATTGACATAGCTCTTAGTTCTGTTTTCCCAGCTACTCTGATAAATGTAAATGATTATGCCAAGTAATTATACAGAATGTGGATTCATGGCTTTTCAAAATTGTAAGGTTAGTTTTTTTTGTGGTTGGGCAACATGCTTCATAAAACCTGCAGATGTTCAGTATTGCTTGAGCCACAACAAACTGTGCAGAAATATTGCCGAACCTTATTCTTTCTCAGTGTGATCAGAGCATCACTCCGAGACTACTCTAACACCTTTCAACACCTATCAGAGCTGCCCTACCAGTGCTAAATGATATAAATGTATTGCTAATTCAGTGATGATGGGACGTCTTGGGATTCTTTACAACAGCCTAGCAAGCTACCTAGTCAAACACAAAATATTGTTTGACTGTGATTACTGAATAAGCCATACAAGTCATTACAGTGAAATAATAAATATATTCTTGCTATCTCCTTTTTTGGAGTCGGAAAATAGAGAAACAATGTATTTCCTGGTTTTCTAACATTTATAAGGAAGAAAACTTACAGATGCTATAAACAAAGAAATGAATTAAATGCAATTTATCTATCATCTATCTATCTATCTATCTGTCTGTGTCTGTCTATCTATTTGTTTTGTCTGTTTCTTGATATACTTTTTTTGCAACCCATGTTTCATTTCTTAAAATCGTGCCTCTAACTAGTTAAATAGATAAGTCTTGTCACTCTGTCCCTGACTTTCCGATATTTCTTTTTTTATTTAATTTTGTTGATGTGATCTTCTATAATAATCGTCCTTCTAAAATATAGTGCAATTCAGCTTAACACAGCATATAAACTTTGTGACCTCTCTTATTACCAATTGCAGTGATACATAGTTAGGAAGAGAGGATAGAATTGTTCAGAAAGAGTTGGAGAAGTGGTGAGATGTATTATGTTGAGTGAATGCGCTTCGAGATGAAACAAAAGCTCCCTGAGTCAAACCATTTTTGAAGCTAGATAGTGTGATACTGATGGTTGTTTTAAGCTCCTTAATTTGTGAGTGATTTTCTTTTTTGCCAGCTCAAGTACAGCACATTTGCTTCCATTGGCATCATTGAGGACTCATGACAGAACATGTGAAACATGACAAATCTTACTTGCAGCCAGATACCTGATACTGATGGGATTAACATCACTTCTACAGGTCCAGGCTGCTAGTAATTCTAGATATTTAAACATTTTCAGTTTCTACAGTTTAGATAATTGCAAAGGCAGAAGTTTCAAAAAAATACTCTAGGTGGATTGGAAATACCGAGATCGAAGGACATCTTCTAGTAGACTCTGTTTACAGTTATGGCAAGACGACTTTGTAGTGTATTTAGCATTTAAAAGACAGCCAGTGCAGAGAATGGAAGATGTCATGTGACAAATGTATTTCTGACTAATATTTCGTTTTTTTACCCAAAGGTAAATTTATCTAAATAGATTCAAGTTTCAAATGTCCTCGGGTGTGACCTGTATGTTCCATCCATTAGTGATCTCTGGGCCTCGATGGACTACCTCTTTTAGTGCACACAGTAATTTATTACATAAGTCAGGTATTTGACATTATCACTTTTCTCCCTCATTCTGATTCTATACATCTGTCATAAAAACAGCATGTAAACTCATGGAGTATAATGTATCCTTTACGTATCTCAACACCTTCACTGTCTTCTTTTCTTCAACCTCACATTTCTCTGTCATGTCTAATCAGTAACATTTTTACCTTTTGTATGTGTGAAGTTGTGATTATATACCATACTTCCCCGCGTCTCTTTATAACACACACACTGCAATGCTATTTATAACGCAAAGCATTATGGAGCTTAGTTAACTCTGCACCTTCCTTTGCAAAGGATTAAGATACATTTCTATTTTCTAGGAAACAGAGATGTTATCTCAGTAAACCCTCTTTTCACAGATCACAGCTCTCCCTGTAACTTCTTATCTTGAGATAATTATATACAATCATCTGATAAATGACCTAAAAATAAATAAACAAATCAATACACGCAATGAGTTTTCATGGAAACGATTTTAATTTATACAAAATAAACAATTTCACATTTTATAGGCATTTGGCCAGTGAGATTTTCTTCTGATTAAGTAAATGTAAAATGTTTTACCGGAATTTATATACTAAAAACTTCATAATGGAAAAGATATGATAAGAAAACAATACAATTTTTATGTTTAAATCAGCTGTGTGTAAAATGTTTATATATATATAATATATAAATTGTATGCCAACTTTCTTTCACAGATTAATTATCAACATACCAACCACAGCTTTGTGCTCTCCAATGCCTTAGGACGTTTCAGGTGAAATGGACTTTGCATCACGCGATAAAATATGAGGTCAGAGACATACATTAATTAAATAGTTGTAGGAAGAAAACATTAATTGCAAAATTACTTTTCCTATAAAAAACATAGATACAAAATATATTTTATTTACATATATATTTATAAATCAGTCCTGTGTAAATTATTTATGTTATTAGCAATGCCAGCTACTTGTCAAAGTAAAATATAAATGATACCGCATAAACGTAGATTTTTTTTGTCCATAACAATATAAAATACAAAAAATAAACAAGAACAATAAAAAGTCGCAAGTCCCAAAGCAGTATATAAGGTATATATTACAGGTATATAAAAAGGTATATATTACAGGGATAACCAAATGTACGTAGGTGTGGAGAAACTAAAAATTATATGAATTCTAAGGCATTTTAAGTTGTGCTACACATTTATTTAGACTCTGGTTAAAATTCAACATCTATATATACTTTTCTTTTTTTAATTCATATAAAAAGGTAAGCCCCTGTAGAAATAGTTTTGCACTAAAAGTGTTCATATATGTGAGCAAGATATTACTTTGCTGCAGAGGGATTTAGATAGACTGGGAGACTGGGCACTCAAATGGCAGATGAAATTTAATGTTGAAAAATGCAAAGTTATGCACTTCGGCGTAAAGAATACACAAGCAACGTATACCCTTAATGGAAGCGAATTAGGGATAACAACACACGAAAAGGACTTGGGAATTGTTATAGACAACAAACTATGCAACAATGTGCAATGTCAATCAGCAGTGGCCAAGGCCAGTAAGGTATTGTCATGCATGAAAAAGGGCATTCATTCTCGGGACGAGAATATAATTTTGCCTCTTTATAAATCACTGGTAAGACCCATATTGAATATGCTGTGCAATTTTGGGCACCTGTTCTAAAGAAGGATATTATGGCACTAGAAAAAGTGCAGAGGCGGGCTACAAAATTAATAAAAGGAATGGAACATATCGGCTATGAAGAAAGGTTAACAAATTTAAACCTATTTAGTTTAGAAAAACGTCGCATGAGAGGGGATATGATAACATTATACAAATATATTCGTGGCCAATACAAACCATTGTGTGGAAATCTATTCACAAACTGGACTTTACATAGGACACGAGGCCATGCGTTTAGACTGGAAGAAAGAAGATTTCGTCTAAGGCAAAGGAAAGGTTTTTTTACTGTAAGAACAATCAGGATGTGGAATTCTCTGCCTGAGGAAGTGGTTTTATCAGAGTCCATACAGATGTTCAAACGGCTACTAGATGCATACTTGCAAGAACAGAATATTCAAGGATATAATCTTTCAATGTAGGGTAATAACTGCTTGATCCAAGGATAAATCTGACTGCCATTCTGGGGTCAAGAAGGAATTTTTTTCCTAGCTTGTTGCAAAATTGTGCTTCAAACTGGGTTTTTTTGCCTTCTTTTGGATCAACAGCAAAAAACAAATGTGAGGAAGGCTGAACTTGATGGACGCAAGTCTCTTTTCAGCTATGTAACTATGTAACTATGTAACTATGTAACTATATACCATCCAAAGCGTAGTTTGAGGTTACAGAATTTTCTATCTGCTCTAGAGGGCCGGATCAACCCACTCAGTTATGGATTTCTTTTTTGAGACACTCGGTACACTGCAAACCACAGAGAGATCGAAATCTTGACTGATCTTGTACAACATGATGGAACTAAAAAAGGAAGCCACTGCAATTTGCTTTAACAGGCACTCACAAAATAAATAAACTATAATAATTACAATTCTCACAACAGCCATAAACCAGAGGAAACCCTACCTCTCTGAATCTCCACTTAATAAAATGAGTGTGTTCCATATCCCTTCGGCTATTTCTTTCCACTGTGGCTGTGGGATAAAAGAATATTAATATACTAACAAGGTGCCAAGTTCTTAACCCTTAAAAATATTGTATCCACAAAATAAAACAAAGTTGGAGATGGTGCATCTTCAGTGTTCTAAGCGGTGTCCCTGAAATGATCCACCAACCTACCCATAAACCATATTTTTATAGATAAGTCTGTCTAGGGCTCTAGGCCATGCGATTCATAATCAGCTAATCAAATATTAAAGTGACACTATATTCACCAAAACAGCTTAAGTTTAATGAAGCAGTTTTGGTGTATAGATCATGCCTCTGCAGTCTCACCACTCAATTCTCTGCCATTTATGAGTTAACTTCCTTTGTTTATGCAGCCCTAGGCACACCTACCTGCAAGTAACATGCACAACCTTCCTAAATACTTCCTGCAAATACTCATCTAATGTTTACACTTTCTTTATTGCAGATTCGGTTTAATTTAGATTTTCTTATCCACTGCTCAGTTAGTAGCTAGCAAGACCTTGCAGAAGCCTCATGTGTGTGATTAAAGTTCAATTGACAGAGCAAAAGGGGGAACCCTCTAAAGTAAGTTAATATCTGATTGAAAATGAAACCATTTTTTTTTTAAGGCTATGTCAGTCACAGCCAGGGGAGGTGTGGTTAGGGCTGCATAAACAGAAACAAAAGTGATTTACTCCTAAATGAAAGATAATTGAATAGGGAGACTGCAGGGGAATTATCTATACCAGGGATAGGTAACCTTTGTCACCGCAGATAGTTTGGACTACACATTCCATTATGCTTTGCCAGCATTATGGCTGTAAAAGCATTGTGGAAGATATAGTCCACAACATCTGGAGTGCTGTAGGTTGCCTACCCCTCATCTATACACTAAAACTGCTTCATTAAGCTAAAGTTGTTTTGATGACCACTTATTCCTTTAAAGTGGCTCTGGCACCTCAAACGTACCTTTCTTCTATTGTTTCCCTTTTTCTTTCTCTTTTAGAATCTGTTCCTCTTTTCTTCATATCTGATCTATTTGTCTATAAAACATAAGTAGGGACTACTTTGGCTTATGTAGTTTTCCTACACCTGACAATTGTGACAGAAGGGTGGAGGCTCTACTTCCTCTGTCAAGCTAACAAAGGGTGACGCTTGCCTTAAGCTCCACCCCTTTTCAAGATTGCCAAGTAGACAGATATAGGAAAAACACAAGACATAGTAGTTTGTCTTGTGTTTTAAAGAGAAATAGATCAGAGATGAAGAGAAGAACAGATTCTGAAGTGGGAAGATAAAAGGAAATAATAGGAGATCAAAGGATCTACCCTGTTTGCCCATGCAGAGCAGGCAACAATATGCTTCATATATGCATGGCCGGTGGGGAGATCAGCTGGATAAGGTAGGTCCAGGAAAGCTCCAATCTGGTGTGCTGGGTGCATAGTATTCCTTCCGCAAGGCGTGGAGCGTTGCCATAGGTTACCATGGCAATGCTTCCACATAGAACAGTGATGGAGCTTGCGAGAAGAGGGATCTCGGTCTGCACCCATTGGAAGTGTAGGTCTAGAGACACCAGAAGACACTAGACTACCAGTGTCCTCCTCCGGCCAAAAGCAACGTGCTGCAGAGAAGGGAGGGCGGAATATAAAATGTATTTTTACATTTATAATTAATGTATATATTATATTTATTTAGTTATTAAATCGCTCCTCTCTCATCACCCCCCACAATACAGGCCCGACCCATTCACACTTCACCCCTCACAAACACTGGATCACCTACGCATATTCTAGATCCCCAAAAGACATACATTGCACCACCTACACACACACAACTTCTCTGGCACACACAGTACATTTCTGACCCACAGGATACATCCCCGACACACAGAGTACATGCCCTGTGCACATACTAGATCCCCTACATACACATACACATACTCACTATAGCCCCTACACACTTGCTACATGCCCCTATACACACACTAGAGCCCCTATGCACTCTTTAACTCTCTATGGCCAATAGACACACACTACAGCCCTTAGCCATACAACACAACTGTAACCAACTTATTTTCACAAAGCAGCACACCACAAACAACTCACTCTACACATTCACTATACAACTCTTTTGGCCTTTTTGTCCTTAAGTATCCAACTTATGAAGACACCAGAGAGAAGTCACAAGCAAACAAAGCACTGCACATTAAACAAGGACTTTTTCCTGTGCAAGAGCTCTTGAGCAGGTCTTTGCACATGGGCTGTCCTGGAAGAGCATTGAACTAACATGCTGACTTTGGGGGAATCCAGTTGTCATTGGTGATGACACAGCATGCCCCATCTCTGGTTCCACCCTCTACCAGTTGGCCTCTCTAATTAGAAAATGCCGGGCCATTTTTTTTCCCCAAACCTGCTATATAATTTTTTATTTATTATTATTATTTTTTTTATTTACCATTCAGCATGTTAAGTAATGACTGAATTCATGTTTTTTATTGAAATATCCAAAAGGTAAGTGAAAACTAGATTACTATTTTTTCAATATTAGACATTATAGCATGAAAATTGTGTGAATTAAACCATCGCAATGAAGAAAAACTGCCTTTGTCTAGTCAGATAGTTATTATCATTACAAAATCCAATCAAATACTATGTCCATGCAGTCAACGTTTGATGATTTATATCTGTTTTTAATGTTTAAGGATCTTTCAAGGCACCCCAAGTGAGGCAAGTTTATTTATCAAACCCTGAACTCCAGTGAATTGAAATCAGAATGGCGTCATTTAAACAGCAATACCTGAAAGTCCTGGTAAAGGACTGAAACGTTGATCGCACTTTTTTTGTTACAATAAAGAACTGATTTTATGGAACTTCTCTACCCATTTGGATATTTAAAGGCTCAGGCTTAGCACCCTCCTCCGTTAGATGCTCACCCAGTCTCCACTCCTTCAACAAATCGTTAAAAACCCACTTCTTCATAAAAGCGTATCAATTAAACTGTTGATAGCTCCTGACTGATTCCTCTTCTGCAACTGTCATTAGTCTAATACTTTCCTTACCTTTTTGTGTCATTTTACCCCACTCCCTCTAGCATGTAAGCTCATTGAGCAGGGCCCTCAACCCCTCTGTTCCTGTGTGTCCAACTTGTCTGGTTACAACTACATGTCTGTTCGCCCACCCATTGTAAAGCTCTGCGGAATTTGACGGCTCTCTATAAATATCATAATAATAATAATAATAATAATATTTCAGCCAGTGTGCAAGGATTTTCTGCGATATATGGGATCAACGTTTCAGTCCTTTCCCAGAACTTTCATTAGGTTTAATATATTATCAAGATATTGATCCTGATGAAAGTCCTGGAAAAGGACTGAAACGTTGATCCCACTTTTAATCTTGTTACAATAAAGAACTGATCCAGGAGAGCGTATCAGGAACAGCTCTTAAAAGAGCTAAGTGATTAGAGCTCAGGAGAGTATACAAAGTATAGCAATCCCCAGTGTGATTATAGAAATTCCCTTCCAATCACGAGACAAGACTACGTGTTGAGGGTCAAACAGGAACTCAGCAGATCTCAGGGTTTATTGAACAGCTTGTTTTTTTATAAAGTTTTCCCCACAAGGTTACCACCCAGGTGGACCTTGTGGGGCTCAGGGACACAGGAACAACAAGCCAATAAAAACATAGCTTTACATTCAGTCACTCCCATACAGTGTACACAATCCCTCCCCTCTGCCTGTGATATAATTAACAAAGAGAATGGACTAACTAAATTAACTCTAAGCAAAACCCAAAAAGTACCCCAAAATACAACATATCCCATATCCCCATGTAGTCACATCCCCTGATAGCCCCGATCTGGGTGAACAACTTATCCAAAAATCACCCAGATCGGTTCAGGGGTTCAGGAATTTCCTGGAAGTCTTATTTTTGCCCCACCGTGCACATGGTCCCATGCCCAAAACAGTTCCATACACTTGACGACAAAACACTGCTGGACAATTTAAGATGGCCGCCGCCACATGTTTGAATCTGTTTCAGTATAAAGTCCAAGGAGCAGAAACAGTACTTTTGAACATGGGTTATCACAGGGCCCATAGTCCCAGGGTAGGTGGCTGGCAAACAGTCCTCTCCAAAAACCAGTGTCGAAATTGCTTTTGTCACACATATATAAATATATATATATATATATATATATATATATATACAATAATAATGCCAAAAAACTGATATTTACATAAACATATAGCTAATGGAGACTCCAGATTAGGACATTAGTTTTGGAGTTTTAAGTGATAAATCCTAAATGAGCAAATATAGTTTATTTTTTTAACACCAATGTAAATATGAGAATTTGAGCAAAGAAAGTAAAAATGTATTTATGGGAAGGAGTATCACAAAACCTCTTTGTAATAATTACTTTAAAAAAGACCAAATGTCCCATTCAGCCTGTTTATATAATTCCAATATGTTTAGGTTTACAATATAAATAAGAATGTCTGCGTTCTGAGATCACTGGAATTATAAGTTATATTAAAAATTCTTAAAGTCGAAAGGGGAATACAAGGAGATGTGTAATAGAACAAAATTGTCATTTGTTTGGCTTTAAAACTTTAGAAGAGTCAAAAAGCACAGAACCGAGAAGGAAATGACTGACGTTCATATTTCTTATATATTTATATATATATTTACTTTAAATAGATTTCCTTTAATGCTGACAGTTTGTATATAGACTTTCTTGTAATGCGAAGAGAGTCTTTAAACAGCCATATCTATGATGCAAGTGTGCATCTATGCAGCCATATCTACCTTTCGAAAGACCTTATACATTCCATGTTCTACTGAGAGAATCTGATAAAGCTATCCATGTCATGCTGAGAGCACAATCTCAAGTGGAAAGGGTCCTCCTCACATAGCCCTGTTTGTCGATCTTAACGAGTTCATTTAAATTTTTCCTTGTCCTTACACAGTCCTCTTTCCCATGCCAAGAAGACATATAATAAATCCTTCTATGATGTTGAGAGAATTGAGCGATGTTGAGAGAGTCCTTCAAAATATATGAAGATGCTTTTCAATGTCTCCTTGTTATTTAAAGATATTACACATCTGTCCTTGTCATGCTGGTAGATCCCTTACATAGCCCTTCTTGTCCTGGACAGAGTGTCTCTCTACAGCTCTCCTTGTACTGCTGAGAGAGTCCTTACATCACCCTCCTTGCTTTCCCAAGAGAGTCCTTATACCACCCTCATTGCGGTGCCTAGATAGTCCTAACACAACCATCCTTGTTGTACTGAGAGAGTCCTAAAACATTCTTTGCTGTGCCAAGAGAGTCCTAGCACAACCCTCCTTGCTGTGCTGAGATAGTGCTTACACAACCCTTCTTGCATATTGAGAGAGTCCTTATTAAACCCTCTTTGCTGCCAAGAGAGTTCTATCACAACCCTCTTTGCTCCCCTTGTAAGCATTCTTTTTCTTCTCGTGCCGAGAGAGTATATACATTTATTAAATAATCACATGAATGTGCATTTTATAACACTATAAGCATTTTTGAGAAATGTGTAATATTACTGTATTTTTAAAACAGATAGAAAAGCCATACAGACTGGGGGTCACAGGCTTACTCAGTGATGCTTGCTATAACGAAGATCACCGTTTTGATTGGCAAATACCTCACTGCATGACTCACAAAGTTACAGACGGGCAGTGCTATTTCCTACTTTAAAACAATGAAACAAAATGAACAGTTCTAACAAGGGAAACATGCAATGAAAACACTAATTGATTCTTCTTCCCTTGATTAAATGTTTGCAAAGATGCTAGTTAAATGTCATCCAGTAAAGACTCATATGTCATTATTTCCTGTTTATTACAGAGAGATTTTTAGAATCAGAAGGCAATTGCTTAATTCCAAATGGCTGCAGGGCACAGGCTTTACAAAAATATCACTCTACTTTCTAAGGGAAGGGCAACTCTGGAGTCCACAGAAAATCTTTGCATGATATTATCCTACAATATATGCTGTAAATCCATCCATCCATCGATACCTCAATACAGTGCACCATTTAAAGGGACACTATAGGCACCCAGACCACTTCAGCTCATTGAAGTGGTCTGGTTGTATAGTCCAAGGTCCCATAACCCTGCTAAGGTAATTATTGCAGTTTTTAAGAAACTGCAATAAGTAGCTTTATGGGGTAACTATAGTCTACTAGACAGCCACTAGAAGGACTTCCGGCCCGTCTAATGACTTTTGGACCCTTAACTGATGCTGGATGTCCTCGCTCTATGCACGGGGACGTCTAGCGTCATCCAAAACCCCATAGGAAAGTGTATAATGCACATTAGGTCTCCCTGCAGTGGGTGGGGGGAGGAGCAAAGGTGGACCCAAAATTGCGCCAAGGGACATGGGGGTGGGCGAAGGGCGCGTGGGAGGGGGGCGCTATAGTGCCAGGAAAACAGCTTTGTTTTCCCGGCACTAAAACAGCTTTGTTTTCCCGGCACTATATTTTTCCTTTAAAACTTGAGAGAGCCCCTGTGAATAGAGGTCTCAGCTAAGTTGGCTACTCTAAAAGGAAAAGTCATTAGGTTGGTATAGAATAATTGACAAAATTGGATGCATTGACAGTCGTGAAAGGCTTATGTACTATGTACTTGTTTCAATAATGATTATACATCATATATTGTACATCTATATACATGCTATCCCATAATATTGCCACATAGTAAGTAGCCATTAATATCACTCACACTGGTAAAACCCTCCTCTCCACCTTTAGCAGCAAGGATTCTGGTAAAGTTACCACGCCAATAATGCGACAATACATTAACACCTTTTTTGGTTTGCTGGTGTTTATCATCTTTTATACAGCTCGAATTCCTTTAGAGAAGGATGTCCAGAGTTACCAGATAATATAGAAATAAATAACGAACATTTTTCACAGCTCTTAGCGACCACAGAGAGGGAATTAGTAGGCCCTTAGAAAAACATACATTGGGTATACATTGTGATTCCTTCATATAATATTACCTCGTGAAATAATTTGACAGTTTTCAGGATTTTTCTTGCTTGATAGCTAAAACACGTTAAGACTGGGAAAGTGGTTAAGGTGCTGGTGTAAAATATGGCACAGTGACAAATTCACACAAATTAACACCTCATCCAGCTCTCGCTGAACAATAAAGGTGATTGAGTAATTCATTTGCAAACTATTAACAAATTACTGGCCAGTGACATGGAAGATTTTTTTCCTTTTTTCATCGTTTGCAAAATCTATACTGGATTCCATCCAAATTAGTTAAGCTTTGAATTAGTACCTAAAAAAAAAGTTGAAGATTTAGTTTAAAGATCTAGTTTATAATTATTCTATTGAAAGAACTCTCAATAATTGTGTTTAAATTCCCAGAAACGTCAACGCGGTGAATAAAGTAAATGAAAAATAGATACTCTGTAAATTCAGATATTTCAATTCTCGAGGCATAATTTCCAGCCTCGTTTTGCAAGTCTCAAAATCAAATTTTTTTCCGCCACAAACTCTTGCGTAGGGCATTGAGTTCTACGTATAACTGAATTGTATTCCGACATGACAGCAGAAGATTTATTGTATTATAAATAACAAACAAATATCAGTTATTTTCTAAAGATTTTTTTTTTTTTTTAATCAAAATGCAGGCTTCCGTCGCAAAGAGGTCACCGCAACGTATGTAATTATTGAGGGAACATTAAAATTGTGCACCTAAAGCAATGTATTAGAACAAGACAACAACTAAGTTTGCTGTTATTCCCAGCCAGTATTTGCTTTAACTTGAATAAGACATGGATAACTTCTGAATTGTCACTGCAGTCGCTGTCAAAACTGCTAAAAGGGTTAGATGTAATTATATCACTGCTTGCACATTTCATCTCAATTGCTATAGCAACATTCACTTTAATCAGATAGTTCCTCACTCAGATCTCGGCGAAACACAACAACGCAGTCACATTTGCAGACTTGCTTGATACAGCAGATAATGCTACATTTAATGTTAAAAAAAGGGACCCACCCAGGCTTTCAAACAATTATGGGAAGGTCTGTGCACTCACATTTTGGTCAGGGATCCCTACTAGACTCCAAAAGTCTTAAGCCTCTTAAGTGCTCCACCACTCATTTTTCACAAGACTTGCTAAGGGATACAAACTATTTCGTCTTAATCTCCTACACTATCCAGCACTATAATCATTACACAGAAACTCCAACACAGTCGATTTTGGCAGAACAACTTGTTCCTATCTCCCTTCTTCTTTATGAATTCATTATGATGCAGCGATTCACAAAAATTGCTGCATCTAAATTCTTCTATTCATTAATATTGTATGACATATGCGCACAGGGCTCGTGTGGTCTCTGTGTTGGGCTTTTATTAAAGTTTTGTGTTCTGATGTAAGGTACTAAACGTGGGGCAGTCAGCATGGAAACCAGTAGAACCAACAGACACATTCCATTGGCGACTCCTCCCGTATTTTTATTCCTTACGCCACTTTTAAAATAGCATTGAAACATCTCCCCCTGCGAGAGAGCAACTGTGAACATGCTCCACTGTGAGTAGTTTCATTCATGAAACAACAAAACACAGATACAATCTAATAGAAGCTGCATGGAGAATTGTATTAACCTGCTGAGTAGTTTCATTCATGCTAAACTGTATATATCCTGTAATAATTTACTGTTAAACTAATTATCCCATAAATGTCTGTACATTGGTGTATGGGAGATACATACCATTTGTTGAATTATTATTTTTTATTTAAAGAATTATCTCCCCAGTTTTTTATTTAAAAATATGGGTCTGCCTGGAATGCTGACTATATACCACATATCTAAACATAAATGTAAGGCTGGATATGGCCCCTGCCAGTAGGTTTGCAGTCCCTGTTCTTATGACCTAATGCTATGATCCTGTCTGATCTGTATCCTGTTCTGCGAGTTTGCTGGAGACGAACTGGAGCAATTACTGCCGAAACAGAAGGAATGTTAAATCTGTTTTTAAAGGCAAAGACGCGTCTCTAGGTGTATTTTCCACACTGTTTGTTTACATCATGTCAGCTTTTATAAGGAAAAGCCCCATTTAGTCATGGTGAGAATTTGTTAATTAATGTTATGTTTGGAGATATTTGACTAAGCCAAGAACCATTTTGGGAAGTGACTCAAAGAAGCAGCTGGAAGATCGGGGTTCCTGCAGGTGGGATGCATTGATAGTGTTAGTCACTGTTTGTTCAGGTGGAATTGAAGCTTCACTATATGAGGACAGAGAGACTTATTCACTAAACTGTGGGAGAAATGACAAGAAAATTACAAATTATAAGTCAAAATAGATAAGCTTGAAAAACAGGTTGGTTGTTTACAGTCTGGCTTTTTTTGGCCTATAATTTGCAATTTGCACATTTTCCTGTTTAGTGAGTAGGTCCCCAGTGTGAGACTAGACTGTGAACAGACATTGGTAACAAGAGACGGTAACGTTGAAAAGTAGTTTAAATTACACCTTCACTAATCCCCAGATACTGTATGCTATCATATGATCTTAGTAATTCCTGCTTACTGTGTACATAAGCCTCTGCTTTTGTTTTCTAAGTGCAGCATACTCACATTTTTACTTTATGTGAATATGTAATATTCCTCGTTATGTTATATTTCTAGTTTAATTAAAAAAAAAAAATATATATATATATATATTTATTTATTGCTTTACAATAAGTCATGTAATGTTATTATTTCTTCTCATATGTTTTAGCGCTCATTTTATTGCACTTTTTGAAAGATGAAAACTGAGTGGATCTACTGAGATTAAAGGGATACTATAAATAGCAGGAATACAGAGCTGTATTCTTGGCACTATAGCTCCCTCTGCCTCCCCCCTCCCTTTCGCCCCTCGACCGTGGTGAATAAAGGGTTAAAAAAGACCCTTTATTTACTTATCTGATCCCAGCGCAAATGTCCCTTAGCGCTGAGTCGTGGCTCCACCTCTTACGATGTCCTGCAATGAGCGGGTGCTAATGCGCATGCGTGGCAAATTCCGCGCGCATTAGACCTCCCCATAGGAAAGCATTGAATCAATGCTTTCCTATGGGGAAATATATGATGCTGGGTGTCATCATGCAGAGCATAAGGACATCCAGTGTTAGTTACCGGACCAAAGGTCAGTTTGGATGCATGGAAGTGCCTCTAGTGGTGTCTGAAGTTTCTCTGCAACTGCGTTGTTTAACATTGCAGCACTAAGTGCAATAGGGACACTGCACCCAGACCACTTCAATGAGCCAAGGTTGCCTGGGTTCCTATAGTGTCCCTTTAAGGTCTGATAGTTACATACAGATTTTATTTAAAATGTATACACATTAACCAACTAAACTAACTAGATCTCTTGCACTTTCTTCCTTCCTTCCTTCCTTCCTTTCTTTCTTTCCTTTCTTTCTTTCTTTCCTTCCTTCCTTCTTTCCTTCTTTCTTTCCTTAATGAAGATAGAAGAGGCAGATGTTTTTGGAAACTTCAGACTGGAGGCAGATTTGATATGTTCTATGAGGCTGTTCCACTTTGAGGAGCTCTGCAGGAGCTGGTTCAGTTATTAATGTGTTTCTCCATCTGTGAATATCTCCAATGACATTTTGCTGTAAAATCCTTTATACTTTATATATTGTGGGGGAAAGCTTTCATTAATCAAATTTGGATACAACCTGTTCTGTTTATATAACCTGAGGCTTGCTCTTAGCCTTTTCCCTTCATGTGTAAACCAGAAACTCCTTTTTTTTTTTTTTGCAAACCAGGCAGTTGAAGATTAGCAGGAGGTAAGTTGGAACCCTGGAGAAAAATAAGCCTTTCCCCTTGAAGCAATCATGCAAATTTTTACTTTGTTTTTTAAATCTCTACGTATGAAAGATCTTACCCTTGAGCTGTGTCAGCCCTGACATGTATTTAGCCTGCTCTGACTTTGTCATGAAGTACTCTTGTAGCCAACTTACGAAAGAACCACGCCATTCTTCTCTCAAATTACTTCATAACATGTCATCCCACAACCTAATTTTTTAGCTGTAGTCTCCATGTCAACCAATGAGTTCATGTCATGTACAGGAGTAGAATGTTTAGTGAGAATCCAATGAGGTTGTGTTCTATCACTGATCTCATCGGCCCTGGCACAATATAACGTTTGAATGACTGCAGAAGGGGGAATATTTATTTTCTGAGAATTAAAATAGCAGTAAACTTATCATGAAAACAACAGGAAATTTCTTCCATAACTGGCAGCATACCCATGATCAGTCATGTGTTTGAGCAGCCAATATAAGTTTTAAAATGTATAAAAATCACAAGGACTCCCTCATTCCAAACCACTAACCCAAGCAGTAGCCAAGAACAAATACCTTTGTGCCTAATCGTTTTCTGGAAGAAACGACTAACGACTTGGCAGCACAATGCTCACAGAGACCTTTATACTAAAATGGGTGAGGTACAAGGGCACATGTAAAAGCCTACAAAACTCCCTTTTTATCCCTGCATTATCATTTTAATCTCAGAAATAAAACCACATATTACAGACCAATCATTCCAACTGCTGCTGGTTTTATACAGAAATTGCATAAAGCGTTTTGTTAAGATATCTCTGAAATCACTTACAGTGTATTTTATTAATTAAAAATCTACTTTTGTGTTCTTTCTCCTTATTTCCCATGTTGACCTTTACTTGTAATAATACTGTAGATTTTGGCTTTACTCCTGCTAAGACGTGCCAGGGAAAACAGGAATTATTTGGTGTGCTCAGGAAGATCTCGAGGTGTTTGGATATTATAAAAAAAAAAAAAAAGTTACAGTACTTTTGGGCAGTCTATAAATCGTGTTATTGCTGTAGCTAATAAACTGTCTTTGGGTATATATATATATATATGTATTTTTATTTTTTTTCCTTTATTTTTTTTTTATTTATTTTTTCTTAGAGATTATAACTGGCATCCTCTATTATTCTTCCAAACATGAACACCTCACACTGTGTGGTATTTTCTTTTTTATAAATAATCTCAATATTCACATTTTATACCAGCTCTCCTTTCTAAATATGTGCGTTATGAGGCTCATTCATAATTTTATCATTTTAAACAACTCGCACAGACACGATTGACTAGAATTTCTTTATAGCTACACAAGGCCACACATGCATAAGTCGTTTTTTTCATTTATCTTCAATTTCCTGTTATTTTCACGTGCTCAAATACAAGGCTGAAGGTATTGTCTCTACATAAATAATCTCGTTTTTGCTTATGCTAACATATCAGAGCCTTAAATATGTATGTACTTACTATAAGCATGTATGTCGACATCAAACATTAAGATGTTTACATTTCAGAATATATATATAAAAAAGATGAATGAGTGCTAACCTTTTAAACAAAGGTCCTTTTTTTTTTTAAATGCTTGCTTGAATTGGAAAAGCATTCTTCGTGAATACAGCTGACCTAGTAAGTGGTTGCAGGTTAAAGTATTTGCGCTGACCAGGCAATGGTTTATGACCCTAATAAGCTCAGAAGGACAGCTCGAGGCAGGTAGGAAAGAAAGGTAAAAGTTATTAAAGAAACACGCTGTTAATCTTGTATTTATGGTCATTCCTAAAACATAAGGTGAATCCGTCATGTTAAATTATTTGGAGCTAAAAAGCTGTTGTAAGTTAAGACCCAGCATGTTACAGATAGACAGCTGATCGTGTAATGATAACATCTCCGGTCAAATTCCTTCTGAAAAATTTAGGATGTATTCATTTCAACTCCTTTCTTGAAGACAGTATTAGCGTAGCTGACCTCACAATCACTAAGGGCATTCATGGTACCTTCACACTTCACACAGACAGGAAACAAAATACCCTGTTTTTTGGTGACTCAGAAAAATTAAGGCCGTTACTAATCAATTATAAAAACATAGCATTTTTGCCTTAAACATGTTCTGCCTCAATGTGTAGTTTTACACTCAGACATAGTCTTGAAAAAACTTCAAAAACACAGATAACTGTCTTTTTTCATTATATTGCTATGCATACACTGTAAGGTGGGTTTTTCGTGTTTTTAAAACACGTTTGTGTTTTTTTCGTACATCTTTATAAGGTAATATCGAAGCAGATTTGAAGACATTGAACACATAAACACAAAAACCACAACTGAGAAAGCCCTGAAAACTGTAGTGTGGTACCAAAGTAAATGGTTCAAAATGGAAAAAAATTCCTTACGAAAGGGTCATTCGGTCTCTTTAATGGGATGTTGCAACTAACAGCAACAAAATGTTTTCAAGGAAAACATCAAGCTCTTTATACTAAAAAGACTGCTTAATTAGCTTATAACTTTTCACAGTTAAATCATATTGCTTTAGACCAATATGTTACCATTCATAAGACACTCATATGCAAATTCGCAATCCTCTTGCTAGTTGTAAGACATGTACGGAAGCAAGTACTGATTAGTCATAACTGAAACACATATCTTATAGTTAACAGTGTAGAAAAAAGTTACAGTAATAATTACTTTTCACTGTTCAAATCAATAATCACCAAAATGAATTAACAATGTTAGACGTTTACCACAAAACTATTGAATAATAGTTTCCATGTATAACAGGCTAAAAATATATATTTAGGGGGTATCAGAAAGGGTTACTAGTATGGAGATTCGGATTTTAATTAGCAGGTTCAGATTCTAATATGTAACAAATTGGAAAGGGAACCTAATATTTAGCATTCAATTAAAGAAATAAGCATGGTTTTCTCTATCAGCAGTTTATTTTATTTCTCTAAATGCTTTAATCATGATGTAATGTTTTGCTAAAAAGCTTTGAACCGCCCAGCACCATTTTAACTCTGGCTCTGGCTGACATTTTTTTTTTTTAAAGCTACATTTTATTAAGACCTAAACTGATCATACATTGATTTATTTAGCAGGTCTTACATAACACTCTAAGCCCCAGTGCTTTGCAACATGTAGCAATTAAATATGGTGTTACATAGTTCTATTTAATTGCTCCGAAATTAGACAAATACAAAAGAATACTAAAGGGGTAAGAGCTGCGAATGTTATATGTGCTTTCATCTAATGCTAGTAGCACTTGTATACACAACGCTATGTAAGTAAGCCCAAGAGCTTACACTCTGTTACAGCAAATAGACTGTTTTATGTGGTTTACTGCTGTCAAAAAATATTCTCATAATGTATAGACTGTTGGTTCATTATATAGTTATAAGTTTATAATTTATAGGTTGTTAAAATAATCAATGTTGTTTAAATTACAAAATATTAAACAAAATGCTTGCTCTTTATACAGATATCCTATTAGATAATATTAATTTCCACCCATTCGTTCACCTACTGGCACTATGAGAATTCAATATTTATTCTATCTATATTATTAGCACTTGGTTAACAGCACATCAGGTGAATATTTTATTGTATCTATATTATTCACACGTAGCATATCGGGTAATGTTTAGGGAAAACACATTTGTACTTTTTTGGAACTAGTTCTGCTTTGATGTGCTTCGTGTTTAGTAACAGTTTGTAGATTAGCTCAATCTACATAGCAACACAGAAAGTTATTCACTAAAGTGTGAATTGTCTTGAATTCAAGCGAATTCAAAGAATAATGACATTTTAGGATTAAACGAAAGAAATTAAAATGTTTTCAGCATGGCGAATTTGGCCAAAAGTTTACAATTCTCTTTAAATTCACATTCAACAATTCTCAATAGTTCCCAACTTAAATGAATAACCATTTTATGGCTGTTGCAGATGATAACAGCAAATTGAAAAAAAAACAAAAACAAAAAAACAATAAACAAATATACACAATATATCAGATTGGGAAAGAAAGAAAGAGAAAAAGAAAAGAAAGTATGAACTAGCACAACCCGTAATTGATGTTTAGTTAGCTATCGAACTATGTAATTATTCCAGAAGAGGCAGTTCCCCTATAATGCTTTGAGATTGTATGAGTCACATTTTACAGCTGTGTAAAATAGTGCTCGGTATACCTGCACTTTAATACACTCTTATGGACTGTTTGCAAATCTCTAATCTTAAATAAACATTAAATATATAGGAATAGATGGTCATATCATGGATAATAATACTATACTATTGGTTAAAAGGACATCCATTCTACGTGCACGGGATTGATTTGTGGACATGCATGTATCTCCTGTACAAAAAAACCCTTCATTTTGAGGATATTAGGAATTAATACTACTCTTATAACCAATGACTGCCACATCAGAAAGGGTTAAATGGTAATTAGTACCACCGTTCATCTATTTATAAATAGTATGTTTTATACACATACATAATGAGCTGTTAGAAAAGTGATAAAAAATGTGATGTAGCAGTTGGTGTTAAAAAGTGAATCTAATTTATTACCTTCATTACACATTTTAGTAAACATACATTACTGATAATACATTTCCACACAATTTAAAACTTGCATAATTTTTATTTCACTGTATAGATTGTGATGTCGTCTGTACAAACGTATCCCATAATGAACAGAGTATTATGCATGTTTCACCTACATGCATTTTAGGGGCACTAATTTTGGGTAAAAGATTATAAGACATGTTCGTCTGAAATTAGTGGGATCTACACCCACATGCAGCTTCAGCCAATCGAACTTTGATTTTCAGTTTAATATGATGTCTACTGAACCATCCTTTTCATCAGGTACCCCCCTCCCCTCTGTCTCCTCTCTCTCTTCCTTTCTCTCTATTTCTCTCTCTTTCTCTCTTTATATCATTTTGTTGAGGTGTGATTTCATGTAAATGTAGATTCGCAAATAACTTTTTTTCTTGATAATAATTGACAAAATACATCATCGGCCTTTAATGACTTGAACCAAATAAATGTGGATTCTGGTTGCAATTATGATAATCTTTTTTACTAAATTCTCCTATGTAACTCTCTGGCAGGAAATCTTAGCGGTCTCTTTGTCATGATTTAAAGTAGAAAATTGTAATGTTTAATATCTCGGCTCTCTGTTCTTTGACAGCTGTGCAAGACAGCACTTTACACACAGCTAGGTCACAGAGCCGCGATTTCCCAAGCTCACGCACACCAGACAAATATATTAGGATTAAGTTAAACAAATTGTCAAGCGTATTTACTATTACATAAACAACAGACACCGCAGGTAATGTTAGATCATGTGTTATTTAGTTCTCAGCGATATATCCCAAGCAATAACAAATCTCCATGGACTGTGGGCTTATGTTTATCAGACGCACAAGATATACTTTGTCACAAGTGATCTCACACAAATTATTTTCTTTGGAGTTGTCGCTCTCTCTTCTTTCTAAAATGGCCTTCTTTTTAAACAGAGGTAAGAGATATTCGTTTTGTTGATAAGATACTTCCAAGGAACAGCTTTCGTGATTATATTTTTCAGGTGAGTGCCGGAATGCTGACGATGGTAATAATGTTCTCTTGTTTAGATAAGTGATATAATGTCATAGGAAAAAAAAATAGAATTGTCGTTGATGTTTGCACTTTGTGCTCAGCTGACAAAATCGTACATTTCATTCTGTTATTGATAGCTAGATAGTCAAAGAAACTTAATAGCAAAGAAAAGCATACTAAATTTGAGTAAGGCCCACACCACCTCTTTGTCCGATTGACTATAGTTTATGTAGCTTGCTGTGTTATTTTCCCTCTTAATATTGTAAAGCACTGTGGAACATATTGGGGCTATAGAAATGATTCAGCAACACATTGAAATGTAATTGATCATTTTCATATTTATGGGACAAAAATAAGAACCACTTTACGTTGCCTGTTTGTCCCTTGTTCGAATATATGTGCCGATGTCTACAATCTAACAATAACAAACAAATAGATTTTCTATACTTTTAAATTTAAATTCAAACTAAAACTAACTTACCAAGTAAAAATAAAATAATAATAATAATAAAACATATATATATAGTATTTATGTATTTTAGTAATACTTTGATGCTGCAAAGTCAATGAATTAAAAACACATTTTAACAAGCCAGTTGAATTGTTATTGAGATCAATAGGATGTATGGATATTTCAACTTGCTCTGTTTATATGCTATATAAATTCATGGATGGATGGCTGGATGAATTGGTAGGTAAATTAGCAAGTGCTCTTCTCCCCGACATCGACAGAAATTGTCTTTCAGCAGTATATGGAATTCATCACCAGTTGTAGATAGGATGGAATGGAAGACCTCTTAGTCATACAATTCACTTAGAGTCATAGTTTGACACAAGACAAATACTCTTCTGAACAGATGTTAGAATTTAAACCTATAGTGACAGCTAATAGATTAAATTCTGAAGTCAATGGTTGACCTGATTTTAACAGGTTAAAGGTAAGCATTAGATGAGAAGGCCCTTGGCAACTGATCAGAATCTTTGTTGCCCAAATATTCCATTCTTAAAAGATACAGTGAATTTATGAGTGTGTTGTAAACCTTTCTAATCTATAAATGAGGCTCCCATTTCTCTAAAGTTGAAAGTGAACAGTGATATTGTCTTTGAGGTTCTTCACCAATAGATCAGCGTGGGCTTTTCCATTTCACAAAAATCCTGAAGGTTGGAAACAGCACCTACTTTTATAACGCAAGTTCTAATGTACTTAAATAAACAATTAAGAAAAACATGATTTGGAGCTAGGGAATTGACCACATGGTTAACCAATCTCTTTGCCATTCTGTATCCCAAATCCTAAGGAGGAGAGATGTGTGAATCTTCTGATATTACTGGACCCAGTTTTACATTTACAAAATTCTACAGATCCCAAGAGAAAACAGTTGATATGTAAGTGGCAAGATGCTGCTGAAACATGGAACTGATACTATCGATTAATTGGATTTACTAACCCCTTTCCTTTCAATAATGAGAGTACATGGACATCAGAGGTATGCATCCATATTGAATATACACATTTTCACCTTTTTAATAATTTCCAAATAAAATAAATTATTATTGTACTCTGATCTTTCCACCAATCTGGAACTCATTTTAGTTTTTTTTTTTAACTGTCTATTAAATTAGGATCAACAAAGAGATCCTCATTTTTTGTTAAATAATATGTAATTTATGCATAGTGACATAAAAAAAATAAATGTACACATCACTTTCCAGAAGACAATAAAACTGGATTTTGGTGGTTATTTCTTATTGCAAACAATATTGTAATGACAGGTTTGAGAGGGATATCATTTTCCTAACAAGAAAAATGTTTTGGTTTATTCAATATTTCAGAAATTGTGGAAAAGTGACATTAGAATTACAAATGCTTCGCAAAAAATAGCTAAAGTGTAGCTATTTACCAAACCTGGTGTATGAGCAATTACCTTATGATTTTTTTACAATTCCAGTTTAGTAAATAAACGCCATTTCACTGACGTGTTTCAGAAGAAGTTTTTGCGGCACACGGCATAGCTTTACCCTAATGTTTTATTAGTGAATAATGCGTGATCTGGTGTCTGCTTGAAAAATCTAAAAGCACCACCAGTCTCTGTCTTTGAAAAACCCATCTGATGCATTTCACATGACAGACAGGATTCAGATAATTAGAGCAATATGTCGGGAAGGCTTTAAGATGTGAATCTAACTTTCTGATGACCCTAAAAGATAAGGGAGAGAATTACCTGTAAAATAACCTACAAGTAGCAGCTAGTTTGCTCTGACCCTAAACTGGACCTAAGGCTATGAATTATCTTAGTGGCCGGCTGCTTTCAACCATAGCAAGACAACTCATCCTGAGTACAAAAATCTATCATTCTCTCCTTTTACCAAATCATTAGTAACAAATTGGTCTTTAAAGTAGAGCATTACAGTTATAACTCAGGGTTCTGAAACCTTCTACCTTTCATTTATACCATTCCTCACCCCAGTCTGACAAAAAGAAAAAAGGAGAATTATAGTCGAGGGCAGACAGTTTCAATGCACAGTAAATTAGTTAAAGGAACATTCCAATTAAATTAAAAAATAAATACATTATATATACATATATGAGTGTGTGTGTGTTATTCATTGCCTTCAGATTAGTAAACCCCTTTAAAAAAAAAAAAAAAAAAAAAGAATGCTAGTAAACTTACCTTTATTCCAGCGCAAGCAATACTTGGATACATTTGAATTAACTAAATATGCTCAATATTCACTTAAAAAAAAAAAAAAAAACCTTTCTAGCACCTCTTGGGAATTCATTTTGCTTTTAGAACAGTCTGGATTAGATACTATCAACAAAGTTTTTACAATTTCCCTCAGGGAATTTGGTGTACTTACTGCATCATGTAGTTTGTGCAGATTTTCTGGCTACATATTTATGCTTTAAATGCATATGTATACACTCACACACACTCTGTTCACTTGATGACATTATCTTTGTGAACTACAGGTTTTAGAGCCCAACAACAACTGCCCTGCAGGTGTTTGCTGTCCCAGGCAGAGGCAAATCCAGAGTTTGAATTCGGGAGGGTCCCTGCTTAATATGTGTCAGATTTTATCTGTAGAAAATGGAAAAACATAGATACATACTCACAAACTGATACAGTGACTAATACCTACATGTAATCTACACCCACATATACACAGATTAATACATGGCTAATGGCAAATATCTAGATCATATACAACCACACAAACATATACAACCACACAGAGATAGATACATTCAGGCACAGACTGGTCCATTCTGGTGCCAAACAGCAGGAGAAGGGATAAGCAAAGAGAGAGAGAGGACGAGGGAGGATCTAACCTTCCTGGTCCTCCCTCTCTTTAACGTAGTTCGTAGGGCTGCAGTTTTGCAATAAGAGTGATCTTGGCCTGCACGTGGCCGAGGTGCAAGTCTAGAGACAACAAACACCAGCAGACCACCAGGACTTACCAGCTTATCTTAAATAAATATATTTATTAAATTGCTACCCTCTCATCCCCCACCACACACAATAAAGGCCCAGCACATTCACACACACAGTACCCCTCTTAAAGGCTGGATTCCCTACTCACACACATACACAATTCCTGACACACACAGTACTTCTAATATGTACACTGTGTATACCCTAGGCACACACTAGATTGCCTATAGACACTCTCTAGATCCCCTGCCCACACACATTCACTCTCTACAGCCCCTAAAAATGACATCCCCTATGCACACGCATACACTATAGCCACTGTGCACACACTCACTACATCCCCTTATAAATTCCTTACCACACCTATATACACTCTCACTCTCTACAGCCCCTAGCCACACACCACAAACACAACACAACTAAAACCAATCTATTTACACAAAACACCACAAACAGGTAAATCTGCAAACACGCAAAACCACAAGCAGCCACCAAACGCATGCACAATACTCTCTCCTGGCCCTTTTGTCCTCTGGAATCCCACTTATGGAGACAACAGAGACAAGTAACAAGCAAACACAGCACTGCACATTACACAGGGTCTTTGTCCTATGCAAGAGCTCTTTAGCAAGGCTCTGCACATGTACTGCACTGGAAGAGCATTGTACTAACAACTTTGGGGGGACGTGCTTGTCATTGGTGATGACACAACATGTCCCCTCTCTGACTCCACCCCTACCACTGGGTCTGTCTGATTAGAATTCAGAAACTACATTTTTTTCCCAGTCCGACCGTAGACACAAAATTTTGTATATAAAAAAAAAAATTGATTTGGGTGGCCATTTATTCAATCCCTGCTGCAGGCTATACTTCTTGTGGGAAGATGGAGTAATGTAAACAGTATGCCAACATCTACTCTATGACAAATCATTCAGGTCAAGCAATCTTTCAAGGCTATTTAAAACCTCCTGTCTCATATTCCAGGCTTAGTGCAAATTTCCCCATAGCTGCCATGCACAGGTGCTCCAAAATAATTATTCTGAAAAATTCCTAACTGTAAAGCAGTTGTTTTGCACACACCGGCAGTGTGGCAAGTAAGTGATGCAGCATATATTTCTTCCATATTAAAAGGACCTACTGATATTGGAGAACTTAGTAAGCAGTCATAGATTTAAACCCAGAGTGGCCATATTTTGTACATGAGACAGGTGGTTTTAAATAGCCTTGCAAAATGCTTGGAATTTTTGAAGTGTATTGAGCCATTTTTCTATTATGACAAGTAATATTAGCAGTACAAAAGATGATGCCAGCACAACTAGAAATATCTAAATTGGTTGCAGGTGCGGCAAGCCCATGACTTCTTCTCAGGACCAAATGAACATAAAAAGTAATAAGACATCATCTCTTTAACAGATGTATGCTTTGCACCACCTCTCAATGCAATAGTTTCACTAAAATAGATATTTTGTAAGCTTCTTCGCATCGAGAGGTGATGGTAAATAAATATCTATTGAACAGATTTCAGGAAAACAAAATACGTATTGCTTTCTACAACACCTGATGTTGGTATGTTGAAAAGAACACCACTGCATATGTTCTTTTTCATCCCAGCGAGACCATAAGTATATGTGTGTTTTAATGTAACTACTACCATGCAGAGCCAGCCAGAACTTGCATGGATATCAAAGGATAACTCTCTACATTCTCCAACTTACTGCATTCTGACCATATACTCGGTTCCCCTGTTTTGATAACAGCGCTCCCTAAATTAATTCTGCTAATCGTGTAAAGTTCAAATTCATCACAAACATACGAGATTAACTAGTTTAAAAGCCACCGACAAGCCGAATGGGCTGCCGTTTCTTCTGATAAATATACATTCGCAATAAGTCTTCTTTATACTCAAAGGACTTACAACACAAACACTCAGCAGGAGATTAGTACATGCGATCGTTTGACATCAGTCGACTTTGAGGAGTAAGTGCTCGAAGCCCAAAACTAGAAATGGAATTGATAAAAATCGCACTTGAAAGTTGTGTAAATTCTGCGGTGTTTGTACTTTATCACCACTCAGAAGTACAGGCGTAAGGAATAGGCAGAATATTCTTTTGAAATATTTAGTTTATCTGCAGAAGCAGATCTTCCCTGGGATAGTCAAGCTGTCAGATTTATCCTGAAAACAGCATTTATACAAATTCCTCAAGGCAGGCCCTTCCTCAGAGGGAATAAGTATCATTGTGATTTACATAATTAATTCTACCTTGCATTGTCAGACGTACGGTCTGTGAGAATTATGTACAAAACACACAGCCCAGACAAACACATAAAAAAGAGAAGCCGTTTTTGTCATTCTCCCACTGTTCTCCAACAAGGATTCATTCCGAATGCATGATGCTTGGGTACCCTACTGATACGCAATAATGAAAATTCAAACCTTCATTTGTTAAAGCCTTTTGTGTCCTTTTCAAAGCTAAACTAAGATAATTGGGGTTTTCAGCTAATTTCTGAGACTATTTAATAACGCCTCCTGCTAAATTTCTCATGTAATCTCAGCAAGTGGAGGGATTCTGTTGGTTTTTCAATCTCGGATTCATAGTTTCTTTAATAAGGACAATCCCCACCGCTTGAGTTTGGCAAATACCAAGTCAACTGCACAGAGGAAGATTGGATTAAGAGGGGATGCTGACTGTGCCGCAAAGACCCTTCTGGAAGGATTTGTATGTAAATTCCATTAAACTCCATGCTTTGGGGATAGAATGAAATTGATACAAAGTGCCAAGAGGTTGCTAACTCGTTTGCAAAAAAAACCCAAAAAAACAAGGAAGCAAGGATGAGAACGTGGATGGATTAAATAAGAGTAATGTTGGTATTTAGATATTTTGTGTAATGGCCTACGCCCCGTACCCATAGATTTTGTTTTGGAATGTGTGAATATTAAGAATAAATGGATTTCACAGTTCAAATCTCGTCAAGAGTACCACGTGCAAAATTTACATTTTGTCTTTTGTGAAACACCCAGCACTCAAGGATTGAAGTGTTTGAATTGACTGATTCACAGCAAAAAAAGTAAATAACAGAGATTTATGGTGCACTTTGAGAGATGCTTAAAGGGACACTACAAACAAGCACAACACTTGCCTGTGAATGTCAATCAGTTTAACTGTTTTATGTCTGTTTTGTTTCTTTACTTTATTCCTGTTTGACAAAGCAGCTTTACATGTTCCAGGCACTGTTATATATTTTAATAATATTGGTACTTAAGTATAAGTATGGGCTGTTCTTTTTAACTGAATAATTTAAGAATCTTATCTTTGTCCCCTCTCGCAGGTGAGTTGTGGGCCTCTGATACTGCCATGTGCCGCGCAGCTGAATGCGTTGTCTGTGCTGCACACAAATTCTTGACAATCTGTATGTGATATTTTATCCATCTGTCAATTTCATAGGTGACCATAATAATAAGATTAATAACCAGCCAAGCAAAGACGATGTACTACTCTGTTGATGTAACTATACAAATTGGTTTAATTAATTAAAGGGAAACTATAGTGCCAGGAAAACAAACTTGTTTCCCCCTTTGTCAAGGCCCACTCCCGTGGTGCAGAAGGGGTTAATAACCTATTCTGTCACTTACCTGGGTCCAGCGACGATGTCCCTTGGTGATGGCTCAGCTACGCCCACGCATTGGCCGCGCTCGCATTAGGATTTTCACATGGAATTTTGTTTTTAAATGCTTTCCTATGGGGATTCCGGTGACGCTGGAAGTCCACATGCATAGCGTGAGGACGTCCAGCGTGGTTTAGGTGACCGAAAGTCGCCTTCTAGTATGGAAGAGGAGGAGTTAACCCTAGCAGGTAATGACTGCAGTTTATAAAACCTGCAATAATTACCACTATAGGGTTAATGGTGACAAGAGTTTGCACCCAGACCACTTCAATGAGCTAAAGTGGTCTGGGTGCCTACAGTGTCCCTTTAATTTCAAGGCATGTTTTTAGAATTAGCATTGTTTCAAGTTCTAAAGTTTCACGGTTATTTTAAAACTCTCATTGCTGTATAAATTCTAAGTCCTACACAAGAGTCAATGTCGGGGAATTCAGGACCAGAAGTGACTCCCAGATACATTCCCCACATTCTGTCCAATGCTTCAACCAATGCAGGCACTTGGGAGCAGGCATCCACACAAGGCTCATGCTTGTCCAGCATTTCTAGAGGTCTGGCATTTAAAGACCACTGAGAAAGTGTTTTAAATATTTTTTCACTAAATGCATTTATCAACCTCCCAGCCAGAGTCTCATATCGATACCCAGACATATTAATACAGTTTTAAATGTAGTATGAAAAGGTTGATTAAGCGTAATATGTCTTTATATTTGTGTTGCATGACATATGTTAGAGAGGAGTAAATATATGCAGAGCTGTAGGTATGATTATTGTGTGTATACATTATTTAATGATAAAAAAACACACTTGAAAAAACGTTTCCTGTGTTTTAATGCATACAAAACGAATCATTGAAGGTAAAAGCTTATGGTTGACATCCTAACTAGTATAAAGAGCCACTTCTCACTTACTAATATGGTGAAATATCCCTTTAAATTTGCATCACACTACGAGTTATGTGTTACAAATAGAATTATATCTAATTATGTGTTATAGGAATGATTACAGCATGCAAAAACTATGTAATGGTGGAAGAAGTAAAAAAGAAAACACAACAAAAAAAACCCTTGTGATGCCTTTTTCATGTGTTTTTAAAAATCTTTTTTATTAATTTTATCACAAAATATATAAAACTCAATTACATACAAAATTCTTCACAATAATATTACATTGACACAAATTACATAAAACAAAGACAACAAATGGCCTATCAATTCACAGTGTATTAAAATACTATTATGACACAGTACGGATAATACCCTATGCCCTTCATCTGTCTCCGCAGGTTGTCCTCTTCCGAACTCTTACCCCGATTCCCCCTTTTGTCCTATATTAATTGGCCTTTTTCATGTGTTCTACTCAATCTCGAAGAAAATATCAGCTTGAAGCTTAAACATCTTCACTTCTCACTTGACTAACACAAGATTACGATACTAAACAATTTGACTTTTCTTGAATGAATTGAAGAATGAACTTATATATATATATATATATATATATATTTTTTTATAAAACCATATTTTTGGATAATGAACGTTCAATCTGTTTGTGCATATCTCCAACAAAATAAAATAAGCCCTCTTATTGATTTTTTACCAACCTTCCAATAACTGCTGGGAGCTGTTTGGTTCTGGTCTATTGTAGTCGTCACTTCAACATTTGCAAAGCCTCCAAGTCTGAAAAGACAGTGCATTATGTGCTAATAATAAATTAGATTTTGTCAATCTCTGATTGTCTCTTTTGTGTAATGTCTTCTCTATGTCAGAGCGAAAAGCTTTGATACACTATGGAAATGCTTCACTGGTAGATATTGATTGTTGAAGCTAAGACGCAGTGTCTGAAAGCATATAGCACACATATTGCTTAAAAATAAAAGTGTTGCAAAATAATCAATATGTTTCTTTATCAGATAAATAAGTCATAGGTTGAAATCAGTGGCGCCTTGCTTTATACTGGCCTTTTTTTCTATTATTACAATTTTGGACTCATTTTTCACCTGTCAGATTTAAGGAGGTTTTTTTTTTTTTTCCTTACTATGTACATTTGTAATTTTTTTTCTGCCTTTGCATTGTTCAATATTCCATCTTTTCTTAGGACAAAATCTAATGTTCTTGAATTTTCAATGTCTGGAGAATATAAATGAAGATGGGAGTACAATATTAGCAATACATATTATAAAATAATGCAAAAGGAAGGTTATTGTAGATGTGTCCCGATGGGTTCAAGTTTTACAATTTTGAGGTCTGTGATTCAGCTTGGCTGTTTGAAACTGGTAAGTTGACTTTATAACATAAAATATTTTAGATTCTCGTTAAAATATATGCATTACAAAGGTTAATTAGCAAAACTGAGCATTGTAATAGCTAAGACATAACAACACCAGATTCATAAGAGTATAGTATCATTACAGCTCCATATATAATGGCACATGTCATATATGGGGTAAGGCCGATCTCAGCACTGTAAACATAGCTTTGTTAAGCACTGGGGAGTAAAATGATGTACTATCCACTATAAACACTGATTTAAGCAGTAAATATAAAGGACAGTATAGTTCATTGCTGTGTTTGTTACCAAGTATTTACCTCTTCTGCAGTGCTCCCGCCATCAGTATGATGAGTCCATAGATGTTAATGTATTGCCCGCCACCTGCTTCTGTCCTGTTTCTTCCTACCTGATTGGCCCTGATTGTCAACATTTCCTCAATACCACCTTCCAATGGCTTCACTGCCAGAATCTAGTGACATCCGGTTTCCCAGTTCAAGAATGTTTTAACCCGGGAAAAGTTATAAAAATGAGGTACTTGCTATTCCATGCATATTGCATGTCTTGTATACAATTATGCCAAAATGTATTTGTAGGCCTTCATGCTGACTTAATATTACCTGCACAAATAATAAAAAAATAAAATAAAAATAATTAATTCTTCTAGATGTAAAACGTGCTGCCCACAATAAGTATCTTTGCGGCCCACCTGCCCCGGGGCCACCTTGTGCTGTGGCTGCGACCAGCCGTAAGACAGGCAAGATTTTTCCTGTCTGTTTAATGTCTGCCCTACCACAGGCATTAGTCTGGATATGTGCATACAGTGTATGAATTCATATCTGCCGGCTGTGCAGCGGCGACGCTACAGTGCGCAGAGTGCCTGGCCCTGTTTTAGTAGAGAAAAGCAGAGCTGGAACTGGAGGACAGACGGCTCATCTTAAAGTAGGAGAAGAGGGGATTGGCGGACCTTCCTGTTTAATGTGTTAAATTGGGGGTAGGGTAGTGAATTACACAGGGGAGGGCAGGGTATTAAATAGAGAGAGGTTGGCAGTGTATTAAATTAGAGTGGTGGGAGTGGGTGCAATGTATTTAATTAGAGTCGATGGAGGGGGGCAGTGTATTAGATTGGGAGGAGGGGGCAGTATATTAAAGTGATAGGTGGGGGGCCGCAGAAGGCTGTGTATTAGATTGATGGATGCAGTGTATTAGTTTGGAGGCAGTGTATTATAATGGGGGGGGGAATGGGGCAGTTTATTAGATTGGGTCAGCATGGAGGCGCTGAATGCTCCTCATGGAGATGCTGATTGACCTCGCAGTTTTTTGCCACACATGCACAATAGCCTCCCAATTCTTTCCTATGGGGAAGCATTGGATTGGCTGAGATCATCAAGTTTGATGATCTCAGCCAAATTGCAGAACATCCTCATAAGACTTCAAAATCAACATCATTTACAGCTGTGCGACAGCATACATTCACCATTTCAGTCACATTATTAAACTTTTCTTAATATGTAAAGGTAGTTGGACTGAAACACTGGTTATATGCAAATGCACGTCTCCTTAAAATAAATTTGCTCCTTTGTTTACTTTGAAGCCGTGTGAGCATGAGGATGCGCAGTGTAAGTTTGGCAACTTTTTTTATACTGTACTTTTCAATAAAGTTTTTGCTTTTTTGCGGCCCACATAAACTTAAAGCTTGTTTATTTAGCCGTGTTAGCCTTTGAGTTTGACATGCTTATTCTAGATGGACTTAGTGGAGAAATATTTACAGCAGTTACTTCAAATTTGCTGTAGCTGCTGCAATAGAGAGAGGAGAAAGCCTTGTTTGAGGGTTTTCCTACTTCAGTTTGTCACTAAGTTCTCGGCAAAATAGTTGATTGACAGGTGAAAGAAGGACCATATCTTTATATCATATCATGTATATCTCTATAAAGATGAATAATAAAATCTATACAATTTGCTGGCAATTCTAAGGAAATAAGATTTGTTATAAATGACTCAGAGTGGGGTATTGTAAGATCTATGTGTATCCATCAAACTAACCAACACTCTTCTAAAGACCACTGTAACTTGGTTGCCAACTTGAAGCAATTTCGGACTTACTGTTATACTATATGCACCATAGCCACTACAGTGTGCTGTAGTGCTCATAGTGATGGGAGTTCCTTGGTACTGTCCCACGGTAAGATGTCAAAGCATTTGCTGATGGTTTGACACTCACGAGGTTCTGTTGAGTGCCGGTAGTTGTTTCAATCTGCAGTGATTTGCTAAAGTAGAAGTTCATACTGTTTCATCTAAGCCAGGGGTTCCTAATCCAGTCCTTAAATACCCCCTACCAGTCCAGGATTTAGGGATTACTCTTTTGTGTCCAAAGTTTTGTTTTCCTTTTTTCTAAAAGCACCTTAGACACGACTAGGTAATCCATTAATCCTTAACTGTTAAGGGGGTACATGAGGACTGGGTTGGGAACCACTGCTCTAAGCCAATAAAAATGGCCAAGGTTGGTGTTCTACTGTGCAAGTATGGACTTCAGCTTTAGCATATCACAGCAGGCTGGAATGACCATGGACACTCCACAGAGCCAAGTAAGTGCCAAACTGTAAAGGGTTTTACAGCTTGACATGGAACAGTGCTAAGGGGTTCCTGGCACCATACCCATTACAGTGTGATGTTGTGGTGCCTAGAGGCAGACCTTATAATAGGTATATAAGTAATATATATCTCTCCACTTCTTCCGCTCGCAATCTCAACAATGCAGTTTACTAGATTACAGTCTTTGTAAATAATGCTTGGATCTCACAATTATCATTTCAGTTCTATCACACTGCCATCGTGATTCCATAGGGTCGGAATGTTAAGCTGGCATTATTGTGGTGAAATCCAGCTCTGGTCATCACCCTACTCGGAAATTAATGCGGTTTGTGTTTTAAATTATCTGAACATGGCTTGACCTTTAGCAACTAATTTTCCTTCTTTATCCATTTCAAATTCTGGGAGCTCAGATGATCACTCACATCTACTATACTGAATTCCAGACCATTATAATAACAGCCAAGTTAATAATGTATATATACACAGGGCTATGCTTCTATATAGTTATCATATATAGCAGCTAGGAGTGACATTATTCTGAAACATGTAAATTTATGTGAAAGAAAATTGCTATAATATTACAAAGTTATCACTTCTTTCAATAAATGTGCTATTGATATCTTACTAAGAGAAGCTTTTTGAACTCCACATAACCTTTCTGATATCTGTGTGTGCTTTCAACTGCACAAATTATTATCAATTTTTCTAATAAAAACTATAATAAAGAAAAACAGCAAGATATAAGAAGCACAGTGATGCCTTTCTGAATTAAAGGGAAATATATTCTAATAATTATATATAAGTATCCATGCTTAAATGTAAATCTCATTATGTGCACGATATGACCAATAAATGTTTTAAAGTCAAGTATTATATAATAGTATACAGGGTTGGGACGAAATGGTGTTAATCTGAATTCCCATGAGGATAATATATCTCTTCTTCTGAGGAAGACTTACTAGACACACTGACAACACTACCTACGAAACATTCAAGAGGACACTTAAAAAGTCACACACCTGCCACCAAAGGGGACGTCAAAAACCTGCTCTCTAAAATAAAGTCACTATTTGCAGACTTTGCTCTGATTAAAAGGATGTACTGATGCTGCAGGTGACTAAGTTTCAGAAATAACAATCCCACCTTCAAAACACAGCAACAGGAGTTGGCCCTTTGTTTGAACTAGATCAGGGTTATCCAAACTCTGGCCCTCCAGATGTTGCTAAACCACCACTCCAATAATGGTTTGAATAAAACAGAACCAAAAATTAATGAGAGCTGTAGTTCAGCAACATCTGGAGTCTCAGAGTTTGAAAAACCCTGCTCTAGATAGATGACAGAGGCAGGAGACACAATATTAAAATATGAGGCATATCGGATACAGTGGTGGTTGAGGAATTTCCTCACTTTTTAAGGAGGCTGGTTGCTTACATTTTACCATCCAACAGGTCAAAATGCTGACCTTTGGTGGCACATATTGTATAAATATATCATCCATGGCACCTCCATCAGGAATCATTCATTATCATTCCTTAATGGACACATTCTGTTAGATGTGCACTTGAGCAAAAACATTGTTTATTTTTGAGTTCCACCACTCTCTTTGTTTAATGATATTACTCAGTCTACTTTGCAATGAGGAAATCCATGAGCCCGGCTACTCTACAACTCCGTAATGCTGGACTACCTTACCATTGTTCAGCTCCAAGAGTGCACAAGAATGGGACATTCCACAAGTTAAATTCTGTGGCTGAAACAACAGTGTTTTTGCCACATTGACAACTGCTGGGGCGCCTCTATCCTCTGTGGGACTATTCTGTTCCTGGGACCCCCAAATTATGGTTCTCTTTGTCCTAAGGCAGAGACAGAACACTGTCTTAAGGCTGCCTATCGTCCTAATCTATATTTATTCCTTTATGTTTTTATTTACCAGTTATTAATGTTTAATAAAAGCCCCTACTATAATGCTCCAAGACGATATCTAGCTTTCAATAGCCTCTTCCAGGCTTCCATCGCATGTCCCCTTAGGTAAAGGGCTCCCTCGGCTAAACCAAGCCTAAATCCTAAATTTATTTTTTATTATGTTACTCCACAAGGTTCACTAGGGTCATAGATGCTCTGCATTAGGCTCACCTCACCGTTTGCCACTCACTATTTTAATTTCTATAATACGCGACTGACATCATAACATCTTAACATTTTACACTCAATGCAGTTTGGCGAGTGCCCTAATTTGTGGATCATCTTCTAACTAGTTAACTCACCTGTTAAATAACATAAAAAGAGGCAATAATTGTATGACATACATTAAATTGTCCCATTGAATGGCGCTCATGATTGCAGTATTGCCTTTACAAATTCTTTTTTCTTTTATATTCCTAATTTTCAGTATTATAATAAGGCACTTGTACACAAAACCTATTGTTTTTTTTCTGTTACCAGTATACACCTGAATTATTGTTTAACTCACTTTTTGTTGATATAATGTGCATGCTAATCTATGATCTATTTGCTAACCATATATCTGTCATATTTTCTATTTCACTATTTGCCATAACATTAACGTAGTAAAATATTGATTGACAACAAAATACAAATCTGAATTCTCACAGATTAGTAAAATACATAGCACAAAATATAACCATTACTTTATTAAAACATTGCCATAAAGCAAGTGTCATATCAGATCAAAGCGATGGGAGTTAGGACTATAGGCGATGCCACATGTGCACTGGTACAGAGACCCACTTGATCATAGAGGCCGGCAGTCAGCCGCCCATCATTGAAGGGAGAGCAGAGAGGACCCAGCCAGCAGTTTTTATTTTACTAGTGGACTGTTGGTACAGTGTTTTGTTTTGTGTTTGTGGACCCACTTGATCCAGTGTTTCCAAAATCAGAAGGAATATGTCTATACTGAACAAAATAATTTATTAGTGTTCATTCTTAATATACCTAGTGTTTGAAAGTGGATTAGCAGAGGTATATTTTAAACATATTTCTCAGTAACAATCAATGCATAACCAGCTTTTCCTAGATCACAATATATTCCTCATATTCCCCATTGTCTCACAAAATTATTTATTTACCCTCCACTCCTTTTTATCTTTCCAAAACTATAAAAGACAGAGAGATCATGTCAAATGCTTAGACTTTCTGTAGAAGTCATACTATTTTATGGAAAATCTTTGTTTCTGGGTTTTATGTAAATCAGATTATTTAACTTGCCATCCAGCAGTTTCTGACTTTTACTTTGATAAATTTTACATTACTTTATTGAATTTTGTATGTAAGGTAGGAGTCTGCTCTCACTGGGAAAAAAATATTAAAATAGTATTTAGAGAAAGGAGCAACGTTATAACAATTGTAATGATACCTCAATATATATCATCACTTGTTATTTATGGACACAATTCAAATTTCAATGTCAGCTGTTTGTACAAAAGGCATTTCACTTTATCACCCATTATCATCCAAGCAACCAAAATAATTAGATGTTATTTTCTTAGTTTAGAGATTTATAACACCTATAAAATACACTGTCCAACAGTACGTACACATAAAATGCAACATAAAACAGGTATACTTCCACCGGTGTGTGTGTTATGTGATTATCTGGATCATTACTTCATCATTATGATGATAAAATTCACACTTGTGTTGCAATGGTTACATTTCTGCCGTTAAAATAAGAAATACTGTACTTAATTAGGAATGTTTTATATTAACATTATAATTATTTAGCAAGTGCAAGAATATTATGCAGAGGGTACAATAGGTAGAGAAAGGTGGGCTAAGCAAACTAGAAGTATTGTAAATGTTTGCAATGTCAATGATACAAGAGGCATCTACATGAAAATTCTGAATGCTTTGTGGACTTCAACTATACCTGATATGAAATCGTGTGACATATGTTTAGAGGTAGTGCATAGACCACCTCCTCGATTCTTGAAAAGGAAGCATATTAAAGGGTTACTCCAACTTTTGATTAACCTTACTATTCTTATTTTGCATTAATTTATTTTCTAGTGGGCTTTTTTACTAGGTCCCCTCCCATTGTTCTTTTGGATAAAAACATTTAACATTAGCTATAAACTTACCTTGAATCTGATTGAATCTGATCCTTTCCCCACCTTCACTGAATCATGTTGCGTCATGCGTTGACTCTCTGAGTTCTAATCAAATACTTTTCAGAGAGACACATTGTTGGATTTTGGGAAGCATGTCTAGTGATCACAAATGTGCCAATCAGCACCTTCTGTTACAGAAGCCTTGAACCTAATACTTTTTTTTTTAATAAAAACATTTAAAATTAGTTATAAACTTTACTTGAATCTCTCCAATCTTTTCCCCCAATCACTGACATCATGATGCATCATTTGTTGAATCTCTGAGGTCCAACCAAATGCTTCTGAAAGAGATGCATTGTTGGACTTTGGGAAGCATGTCGGTTAATCACCACAAATGTGCCAAAGAGCTTCTTCTATTACAGAAGCATTGAATCTAATGCGTGGTGTATAAGTTCATGAGTGGCAAAATGAGCTGAGTGACAGCTCATCTCACCTCTAGAGTCCACCTACCAGCCAATGCAAGATCCGGAGGGAAAGGAGGGAGGACTGCACCAGACTGGTAGAGGAGTGGACAAAGGGAATGCTTGCCTTTACAATGCAAAGAGACTGGGAGGAGTGGAAGAGTGGTGACAATAGCAGAGGTTGGTTATATCTGTTGTCAGTGTATAGTGCTTGCTGACAATAGATGTAATTTTTGCACAGGACTCACATAAATCAGTCTGGGACAGAGTGCTTGGCTGACTAAATCACATACGTTGGGGACGTAACTAGACCCCAGCACAAAGCAACTGATATCTTTGTACATACAGTGTTTCAAACAGAAACACTGCACACACACACTATTCCATGAACAGTTCTAATGGCAGTGGTCATGGTGGCTGGCGTAACCATCTAAGAAAAGATATATGGGATTTACAAACATTCACAATCAAGTTTTGTGACTGATCTTTTCTTCATCTCCATTAATTTCCACATTGTTAAATCTCATTTTCTACCATTACTATAGATTGCCTTACCTACTCATTTTATACTTTCTTCTAGCCTCCAGTCCTTCATAAGAGACTTAAAACTCACTTGTTTAGAAAAGTTTATCATCTTTTTGGATGACTTTTCCCTCATTACAATAGCCCGCATATCCCTCCACAGTTCCACTGTGTTGCCACAGTCCACTTCATGGTTCCTTCTAAAGTATGGTTCCTCCACACATCACTTTCACATACACAAGTACACACAGTCATGATCTATTACCTACTCCGCTTACAATTTGTTCTTCAAATTGTGTTCCATTACCAATTCGTCTTGGATTGTAAACCTGCTTGAACATGGCATTCTTCACCTTTTCTGTCTGTTAATTATTTCTTAAATAACACCATTGTAAAATTGTAAAGCTGTGTGGATAATTGTTGAGCTATATAAATAATATTAATAATCAAAATAATAATACTTTGCATCCCACCTTATCAGATTTTTAAATAATCGTGTAGTATGGTGAATGAATGCGACAAGGACAGTGAGAAGAATTAAATGTTGTTGTTGTGATTGACTAATTTTCTATGAATTGTTAAACAAGTGAATTTTCAGACAATATGTGCAGTATAACATCTAAAGTAACAACATCTAAAATTCTGATAGAAACTGCAAAACAAGAGAAGTCTAGCCATGATGAGAGATGTGATCATTCAGGAGAAGAGACACCAAGGTCATGGGTTAAACTAGGAAGTATATTAAGTAATAGCACAAAGAATTGGATAATGCTATTGACGTATCTGAATAAGAATTTGCTTTGGACTGTTAATAATGAAGGTCTGACTGATTAATGTAATTTTACCAGATCAATGAGTGATTAAAATGAATCCAGCAGCAATAATGACATTTACCTCGACAGGACAAGAAAATTGTAAGATTGTTACAGTAATCCAGATGGGAAACTGTGACATGAAAGGTTTTTCTCTTGCATGAAAAAGTAAAAATTCCATATAATATTAATGCCTAGAGATGCCAATATTTATTTAAAAAAGAAATATGGTGCTGGAGACGACAAATTTAGAATCTGAGGAATCTTTTTTTGAAGTATCGGAATTATGACTTTCATGGAGTAGAACAACTATATCCTCATTTCTATCAGTACATAGTTTACTAATCATATACTGTAAATAATTATGTTTTTTTTTCATATATCAAAAGAACATTAAACTCTTGTGGTTTATATTGTGTGGAAAATAATACTTCAGTGATGATTTACTGGTCATTTTATACAGATGATATTTATACAGATATTACATAGGTAATAATTAAAAAAATACAATTAATTAAATAAATGATCAGAAAATGCCTCTAGAGGGTTTTGTTATTGACAAATTAAATGTGATGGATTGACACGGGAAATGCAAAATGTTGGCCAAAATATCTGAACACGATAATGTACTTTTTCTAATAATATTCAATAATGATTTATTTTTCTAACGTAGCTATTTTTTTTTACCAAATTATGCCAATTTTAGCTCATTACAATTCATTGTTAGTGAATATAGTTAACTCATCCTCATTTTCCTTTCTTACTGAAACAAGGAAATTGTTGAACTTGGACATGCCTTGACCTCCTTTAGCTCCTTATGTAATAATTAGTGTAATGTTTATGTATATATGTATGTATGTCACATGTACACAGGCTCGCTAATTGCTCACAATCACCATTGTATTGTTGATGCATGCAAATTTTTCTTATTTTTACTCAACTTTTAAAAAAAATTTCTAAGCACTGGCATGACAATTTTATTTAATGTTTTCTTATTTACACAAGGATGCACATACGTGCACACTCACACAAACACACTTTCCAAAAATATTTAAGCACTGTCATTAAATTTTAATATAAATGTAGCTCTTGGAGGAAGTTTGCCTGAAGGTAGGCAAGATCTCCAGTCCCCAATTCATCGGAGTTTGTTTTGCCATGTTTTATCTTTTTACTCTACAACTACCATAAACACCATGAAATACGTAAATGTATTTCAAGTACATAGCACACCTGCCCCTCTTTCTTTGTTTTTAGGAATGTTGCACCTTTACATTTGTGCAGTCCTAAACTACTTCCTTTTAATTTCTTTACTCGTTTGCAGGAATTTCCTAACCTCTTGCCCCTATTTGATGAAATACATTTGCCAAAATGTACTTCTTTGCCAATTGAACGATGCTATAGTTTGTGTTCCGGCTTCTAAAAAAATAGAACATACAAATACAAATAATTAAATATAAACAATTTTACTCTACATTGATTAATGTATTTTTGATGCTGTGTTGTTTCTTTAACAGATTCATTTTTAATTGTTGCCTTGTCCTATAAATCTATGCTGATCCTATATTTGATTGACTTAGATTTTCCCAGGTGAGTTTGTATAGACCAGAGACGAGGAACACGTCTATGCTAAACTTACTGACCTACTGACCTTTAAGTTTGGTCTGGGAGGAAAAAGTCGCTCAGCACAATAACTTATTTAATCTGTAATATGTTTAGTTGCTTTATCCCACCAAAAGCAGGATGTACGATGTGACACTGCGTGGAGGTCACATTATTCTTCCTAGCAGCTGTGTGGATGATATACTCATCATTAATCTAATGAGAAAGAGTGTTTTCAACTGCAGCTGAGTTTTTATCATTTTTATCTTTTTTTTTTTATCAAAGTGGTCAAGGAGAAGTCTGGAGAAATGAAGAACAGATAATGGGTGGAATGTAGGTGACTGGCGAGTAAGGAAATTGGATTCATATTAAATGGAACATCTGGATGTACCTTTAGATATCACTTTTAAGGATTTCCTGCAAAATAAATGCTTTGCTTAATTTAAAAAAAAAAACACACCAAAATAATGTCTTCATCATCCTTTCCATGAACAGTGCATTTTAGCAGCAAGGAAACTTCTCAATGCATTTGGAAGAGTTTTTTTTTGTTTCATGATATCATAAAGATTCCCAGTATTCTGCTAATAAGTGGTTTGAGAAAGGATCAATGTGAATTACTAAACGGAACATGTAGGGCTTTTCATGTAGCCCATTGAAGCCCTAAAATAATTGAGAAGAGTACAGGTGAATTTAAATAAAATGTTTAATATTTAATGGTCTAATGAATTGTATGGCCTTTAATCTTAGTTCTTTCATGACCACAGCTATTTGTGAATGATAGGTTCCACCGTACTTCAGTCACGTTCCTCTGCAGCATTGTGTAACCAAAGGTGTTGGAATCAAATCTGATACAAGAAAGACAGAATAAAATAGAATTACATGACTGAAAAGATTACATGAAAAATAAAACATTTTAATAATTTCATTTTTTACAGGACATAAGTAATTGGTTCTCATTTCCTTCTAACGATTATTACTGCTGGCCCTTTAGATATAGTTTCACAATCAGTAGGATGGTATAGATAGTACAGATGATTTTCCATAAAGTCACCAAGGCGAGCAGGGGTGGCCAGGGGTGTTTCTCTTCTGGGCTTGAGCAGAGAGTGGGCTGTTGAAAATCCCCAGGTCAATTGTGGGAAGGAGTCAGGATCAGAGCTCCCTTCAAGCTAAATGGTAGATTTCTTTGCATGGTGCCGACTGAGTGACTGTTCTAGTGCCCGTTGTAGACTCTGCGTGAGGGGTAACAGGTGGGGCTATATTCACTCCCCTAGCTAAGCAGAGCCAGGGGACATTCACATCCTGGAAGGTGAGCAACAAGAATCAGACTTGCTGGGAGCATAAAATAGGAGCCTGCAGGCTGAAACAAGACACAGGGGCTCAGGCAGATGCAAAGGGCAGCATAGATAGGCAGTTGGGGGGCCTGGCATGGGACAGAGGGATGAAAAGGGGCAGAAATGGGAAGATAATGGTAAATTGGCAGTCTTGAGAAGAGCCTGGAGAGGAGCAGACATGAGGAGAGGCTGATAAGAGGGCAACATAAAGCAGAGACTGGTGATAAGACAAGTAGACGGCAGGATCTAGTGAGAGAGCAAGCCGGAGTAGAGGGTAATTGGGGGTTATAAGTGGCAGAGACTGATAAGTGGTATGTGGATGACTGCAGGTGTGTGGCGGGTAGTAAGAGACAAAATAGTGGAGATATTGGAAATGATTGGTGTCAGACACCAATGAAGATGAAGAGATAGGTAGTTGAAGACTAGTGAGATGTTGGACAGTGAGAGAGACAATGGGAATGTAAGGCAGAGAGACATGTGCGGGGAGAAATGGGGAGAGAGATGGAGTTAGATATAACTGGGAAGTAATGCTAAAGATCTTTTATAATCACATTCGGCAAACTTCAACGCACATCACATTCAGGCAAGCACACAAATAGCCAAGCACACCATACTCAGCCACCCTCACAACACTCAGCCAACCAGACACACAACATACACATATCACACTCAACCACATTCTCATTTAGAGTAGCTGTGATATATTCCTGCTCTCTGCACTTAGCTGAGTTATATTAGTATGAAGCTCTGTGATATATACGTAAACTGCAATAAATTATTGTTAGTCATATTGCTGAGAGCTCCGCACATAACTGTAATCATGACTGTGTGTTTCATAACTGTGGAGCTCTGTGATACACTCACACACACACTACCTTTTACTGTCAGGGTTATGCACTAAAGTGATAATTCAAAGGGAATTTCAAATTTAAGGCCAAAGTAGCTGAACTAGGAACACAGCTGTTTTGAGGTTTATTTTTTTCAGTTTGGCTATTTTTACCTTAAATTCTTGCTTTAGTGAACAACCCTATGTGAGTTCTATTGCTGGTGAGCTGATATATGCAGACACTTCACACTTTTATTAAAATGTTGATTAAAAAAACAGTAGACAGGATTTTGCCTCCCTTTCACTGTTTATTTGCTTTTTTATAGTTATCATGAGCTCCTTGCTGCTCTTCAATCACTAGCAAATACACACACACACACATACATGCACACACACATGCACACACATACACACACACACACACACATGCACACGCACATGCACACACATAGACACACACATACATACACACACACATACACACACACACACGCACACACATACACACATGCACACACACACATACACACGCATGCACACACATACACACACACACACACACACACACACACACAGGGGCATGGTGTGCAATCTGGTCTTGGGCAGCACAGAGGGTAAATCCGGGTATGAGTATAGATGAGTGTTTGACCTGATACTAATCTTCTGAACTCTTTCTGTTGATCAGACTGTGGATATCTCCTATAATTTATCAGTGCTTTCTTTACTTTTAGTGGGGCTATAAGAATAACTCCTTTAGGCTTTACCTAATATCAGTCATTTAATGGCATTATAAAGTAACCCATCTGTGGATTTCCCTTAACACTAGACACCCATATTCTGTGTATTGGTAGAACTATAAAGTTCTTTTACACAAGGTTTTCCCATACTATTCCCCACACTCTCTCTATAGATGGGATCAAAACATGATTACAAACTCTTTTTTGGTGGGATTGTGGTTTTCCTGTATTACCAGTTTTCCATAATCTTCATATAGGGATAATATAAAGAGGACCACCTGCACATGTCCCTTGCCACAAGTGCTTCACACCCTCTCTGTAGTAATGTCCCTTTAATTAATAAAAATGACTTCAAAACTGTGCATCTGAAAGGTCCCTGAAGGCTGTTTTATGTACAGCCATTATTCAATATCAAACTGCTGTGTTAATGATTAATTAATTTGATAATGTTTTTTTTATGGTGCCCCTGTGGACTTAAATCTATGAGGTACCTGAAAGGCTTTCCACACAATTAACACAATCACTGCTGGTTATAAGTGATTGGATGCTCCATGTAGTAGAGTGTGGGATTGTTTTTTATCATCTGCAGTTGTAGGAACAATTACGACTAGGAAAACAGGAAAGAAAATGGATTAGCTTTGCTTGTCGATGGTGTAAGCCTACATTATGTGTTGGAGAAGAAGTCATGGAGAAGAAATAGGCTCTTCTTGGCTGTGGGTTCATGATCTTCATTAGACTTGTGCATTTGTTTTCTTTCTCCAATTGCAATGTATCAGAATTTTGAGATAAAAAAAGAGACGATTGATGATTAAGTGACAATTACTAAATAAAATAACTTCATTAATTAACCAGGGATCTGCCACACTGAATGCTTAATATTCCTTAACGAATGATCCACAGTAACCGAATACTCAAATGAGTGAATGTTGAATGAATGTAAACCATATTTACTTTATTTTTCCGTGTATAAGATGCCCACACGTATAAGACGACCCCTATTTTTTTAACCCAAAATTAAGAAATACATACTTTAAACATCTATAGCATTGAAGTCCAGTTTAGCTGATCAGGATCCCCCAGCAGTCCCAGACCCCTCACACTCCGGTAGGCCACTCCCTAAATCCTGCCATGTCCGGACACTGGTTTCCTGGGCAAATGTCTTGCTTTTGCCCTCTGCCCATGGTACCCTACGGGGATGTCTGGAAGAGGCCTCACCCTGCGGTGTCTATCTGTAGCCCAGAGCCGTGAGGTCTTGGTGCGGTCCAGAGTGATGCGAGGAAGCACGCACAAGATCTCCCAGTCCCACAATCGGTCAAATTCACATAGAAGCGCCTCCTCTGCTTCAAGTATGTCAGCAGGTCGCAGAGGTGTACAACACAGCATACACCAACTGGATAAGTACCGTATTTGGCTTAATAATTAGATTTTTAAAAGACCTCCAGCCACAAGTGACTAGCTTGGCTGGCTGTCAGGCCGCAAGCACATTTTTTTTAAACCTCTAAAGTGACATTCCATGTGTAAAATGACCTCCAATTTTAGACTAAAACAATTTAGGAAAAAGCTTATACATGGAAAAATAATGTAAATGGCAAAATTGTATTCTATTCTGTCCTAATTCAGATGGAATTCGATTGACAGAATTTCAGTTGGTATATTTGCATATTATTTAATTCCTTTTCAAACCAAAAGTCTTTGGTTATTTTCAAATGGCAATCAAACAGAATCTTTTGCTTCTCTATGTGTGGGACCCCTTTTGTTTTGAGAATATTCCATCCATTTTTATTTGAATTGTGGCTCTTTAAAAAAAATCAAAAAAAAAATCTGATATTTCTCCCTTATCGTATTTTGTCCACTAAACTGACATGCAAGATCTATCCTAATCACAAATACAAATTCTAATAACATTCCGCAATTGACACTACGAGCAAGAGACAAAGACAGAGAGTAAGGGAGAATGTGAGGGAGAGACCAGGCATTTGTTGTGATTGTTTAAAAACTGATGACTCAAATGATCATGAAGATAGCAAAAATGAAATCAAATCATTTTATTTAAAAACACAGATGACTCAAAAATATCATAAAGATAGCAAAAATGAAATCAAATCATTTTATAACTTTTATTCTGATCATAGCAGAAGTTTCTTTAATTTTTTAGTTTTTCCAGACTCCATGATTAATGTAGAACATCTAAAGACATCTGACAAGTTTAGGTGTTTATCTGAGAATCTTCCAAGTGGCAAAAGCAGGTCAAAGGTAATTTATCCTTCTTGTATTAAATGTACATTTGAACTGGTAATAGCATAGTAGCAAAGTTAGTTATTTATGTTGACTGTTTTATCTGACTTTTATTGGAACTCATGATCTAAACCTCATGAGTAAATTAATTGTTGCAGTGGAGAAATAAGATCAAGCTGGTCTTTTGGACAGAGCTTCACTTTAGAAAAGAGGTAATTGCAAGGCTTTAAAGGTCCATCCGCAACTTATTCATTTTGATTGAGTCTTCTGATTCCACTAGGACTAGCTGGACTTATTAGCATTTTCTTGGAGCAAACTACGTCTTTAATAAATGAGTCTAACACGAATTACAGTGGATGGTAGGTGATATAGGTTCATGCTTCATCTGGTTAAACAAGTAAGTAAGAAACAGCAGTGGACCAAAGAGCCTTTTTTTTCCATTGTGGAATAATAGGCATGTGTGGTAAGAATATCCCTATGATTCATATAATATATGATAATGAAGATAATTACAACAATTTGGCAATTTCCTGTCTGCTCCATTCCAAATATTGCCCAGGAGACAATAGAGGACAATTTGAAAGGTTTTGCTTCCGCAGAAATTTCTTAACATGTATTTTGACATATACAAAAACTAATAGAATTATTACTATCGATATCAGAATTTTAATTTGTAATAAAAAATCAAATACAAAATTCTGACATTGAAATAAAAATACAGCAAAAAGGCAAGTGTATTTTTTTTGTAAGTCATACCGCCACAATACTTGGTGTTCTGTACTGGGTTAAAGTCACAATTTAAGAATAATATTTGCAAGAATTTCAGTTTAGCTCAATATATATATTATAGTATAATATATATTGGATTCTAGGATTTTGACAACTGCAAGCAACATTAGTTTATTAAAAAATAATTATATTTGCAATTGGTACCCTTGGGTGGCATCCATCCCATTGACAGAAACAGTCAGTATTGCCACTAAAGTTCCAGCTCTGCAACTGCATGACCACAGTCTCTCCACTCACAGTCACCCACACACACTAAGTCACCCACATACAGTCACACACATACACAGAGTCATGCCCACAAACACAGACACACTCTCAACCATATGGCAGATACAAGTCAGACACACATATAGAGATAATAATCTACTTTATGAGACACACGGTGTCTCAGAATGTGTCTGTATCTAGCAGTGTCCATTAGTGTGTGTATACATTAGTGAGTGTAGTGTATGCCTAATGAAGCAATATTGCCAATGTCGTGGTAATGTCGAGACATATACAATATAAATGGAAACAATACAGATACATATGTAAAAATAAATATAGGGAATAGAATGGCACAATGTGAGAGGATTAAAGAATTTCTGTAGGGATATATTGTTGAAACAATATTTATATTCAATATCATTTTCATAGCTCTCACCTCATTTTTTCCCCCCGAAACAAAATTGTTATTTTTGGTTTCTATTAAATTACATGCTATCTACGCTCTCACACATTACTTTCCAGAACACACAAAAAAATCTGGCTTCCGGTGATCACTTTTTGTTTTTCTAAAGATACATTATGTGAACCGATTCATTGGAATGTTGGGTATCAATCTGTGTATTATTTTAGCATCACTCCAATTCAATTACGCCTGTTAGAGCTAAGCTTCTGGCATTTTTTGTTAAACAAAATTAAACATTCCCTATTTAGGTGTTATAAACAGTATTTAAGTGTTAGTTTGTATCAAAACATGAAATATTTAAGGGAATTTTACGATTATTTTCAGAAAAGGTTAGTTTAAAAAAAAACTGTTGATTTTTCAAATGAAAAATTATTATTGTTTTTCTGTTTGTTTAGTTTCAAACACAGATTTTTTGTTAACCTAAAATACACTTTGAAACTAAGCGATATTATGTTCACTCTCCTAATTAAATTTAATCTGGATGAATAAAAGTGTTTAAAATTTAATATCGAGCTCTTATTGATTGTTATTGTATGAACGAGTGTTGCACTGAGGTGTATTTGTCTTTCCCATGTATGTGCCTTCTCTAATTAATTATGCATAGATAAGTCAGCCCTTGGGGCTATTACTGAAGGATATTAACTGCTGTGCAGGAAGCGCAGAGCACAAGGAGAAAAGAAAAAAGTGTTGGCTTTATTTCTTTATTATACTCTAGCTATCATAAACAGAGACTTGCTTTCATTCATTAGTTCACAATCATACAGGTAGTCATTGCTAAAGATGCTAAAATAAACTTCATTCATCAACTATTAAGAAATAAAAGTAAAGAAGGATGAGTCACTGCATCTAGCATGATACCTCCAGCACTACATCTCAGGTGGACCTCAAACCTCTATTTCAGTAACCAGCAAAATATACAAGAATGGGCTTCCATGAGTGGTATTAAAACAATCTTTATTTGGGCAAATTTGACGATAAACAACATTTTGGCCTACATGGCATGATTAAAGCCATGTAGGCCGCAACAATGTTGTATTATTAAAGATTGCTTTTATAACATCTGTAGAAGCCCGTTCCTGCATACTTTGTTCATAACTTCCACTCATTCATACAGGTAAACCCAGCAAAAAGTATCATGCAAGTAGCCTCCACTCAAGCCATTCATTCAGAAAGTCTCCACTCAACGCAGTCATGTAGGCAGTCAAGACTAAAGTATTTATTCTAGTAGCCTTCACTAAAGACAATTAGTCTTAATTTAATTAATTCATAAAGTAACTAAAGGCAATTACACAGGAAGTGACAATTTAAGACACACATATTGGTCGTTGGCTCTACAGGCTCTTAAATACAGCCCCTTAGGTAGCCACCACCCAAAATGTTGATGCAATTAGCCTTTCTTCAATGCATCAAAAGTCTTCATGTATTGAAACAAGTATGATCAACTCAAGAAATGAATTAATGTATTTACAACTTAAATTACTCATGACGGTAGCTTCCACTCCTGGTTTATGTGAATGTGGTCTTCACTAAAGTCTTTCATGCAAGTAATGTCTACTTACAGGATTCTTGTACTTAGCCTCAGTTAAAGCTTTCACGCAAAGAACCTCCACTCAAAGGTATAGTATAGTCAGATCCAGATTGTAGGTTTGGGGAGGTAACTTGTAAACAGATATACGAGAATAAAGTAATGGAAACAAGAACATGCTTATTGCTTGAGAATAAGGCTTTTTGGGCTTCTGGGGCACCTTGCCAAGGAAACCTATAGGGTGCATCTGGGTTAAGGATGATGCCAGGGGTGAAGTGGCTGCTCTGTTTCAGATACAAAAGCTGAGTTACCCAAATGCTAATGAATGCTTACAGCCCTAACACAGATGAGAGGTCCTCTCAGAAATGATGGTCACATTTATGCAGATTGCATCTTCTACTTAGGACTCAGGATTCCTTACTGAATATACATCCATAATCCAAAATCTTATGTCGTACTTTGAGAGACATCTCCACCTATTGCAGTCTATCTTCACCTCCCAGAGGCCAACCCTTATTTGAACAGTTTACATTGCCACTCATAACCTACTGCACCAACCTCACACTCTTATCTTGCAACTCCCATATCTATGTGTCATGATTGGTAGTGAACCTAACACACAGATAGGACACAACAGAGAGAATTGCAATACTGGCCCTTAGAATGGCCGAGCTATGCAAAAGAATAGTGAAAGCAAGCCAAGATCAAAGGGAAATAGAGAGACAGAATATAAAGAGACAAGCTGAGGTCTGGGAGCAGAGAAAGAGTAAACGTAAGACAAGCCAAAGTTCGGTAACCAAATAATCAGACAGAGAATAATGAGCTATTAGGCTAAACCACAACAGGGCACTGAGGAAAGGGGGAGGTTAGTTTATATACATACAGGGTGTGTCTGATTGGCTAACCTCCAATTAGTGCTAGCCACAATACGTGGGAGGTGTTTCTTCCCTCCCTTGTGGTCTCTGAGGTCATCACTGTGTGCCGGGTCACATGACCGGGTCTGGCACACATATAAGGATGCTGCTCTGGAGCGTGCAGTGTCAGAAACACTATCAGTCTGGAGCACAGCGGTGGGGTAAGCAAGGACAACGCAAACTGCATGGAGGCAGGGGACCTGACACTATGCCAGTTTCCAAAGCCTTTCCAAATTGTCCTTGAACCCACCATTCATGTAAGGGACATTTAGGAATTGTTGTGACGTGTGTAGAGCTAAACATGGTACCTAAAATAACCATTGGCCCATCTACGTGGTCTTACCATAGATTACAAAAACTGTCTGTGGGCCTTCTTAAAGTTCAGATTGTAAGCTTGTTTGATCAGATTCCTCTTTACCTACCATTCACATATGTCTAGCGTGTTTTGTTAGAATTAATTGTTTGCCTTCTTTTACCTATTGTACAGCGCTGCAGAATATGTTTGCTCTATACAAATAATTGTAACTGTAAAGCCTCTTGCTAGTTTACTTAGCTGTATCTAAGATGCTTGTGTTCTTCTTCATTCCATCCTGTTTCTTCTTCTGACCACTGATGAAATCTACCTCAGCCCTTCCTGTGTTTGGAGACCAATAGGAGTAGTCTCAATAACTCAGTTACTCTTCCTTCAATAGTTTCATTTTATTTATTTTTTACATTCTTTATTTTAGTGTGCAGACGAAAAAATTTTAGTATGGATATATGCAAAAATGATAGGATGGATATGGCATAAAATGTAGATGAGACTGCACATTTTATGGATAGAAATAATAAAGAAACATGTTAGACTAGACAATAAAACATACAGTCTGGTGGCAGCAAATATAACAAAATCTGCAGGGTAATCGAACTGGGCTTGGCAAATTAAAATAATTGTTAGTTAGAACCAAGCTGGTGAATGAAATACTGCCAGGGGTTATCAGGCACAGCTAGTAACCAGACTGTTGAAGTTGAATACCACCCCACCAGCAAAAGCACACTAATCTGATACATTATTGTACTGATAAGAAAATAAATGGTGAGCAGAAATGAAGTAGAGATGCTCCAGTGTGATTGGTGTGCAGAAAATCCAGATGTGCCAGTGGGTGAGAGCCTGTTAGAGAGTCCATCAATGGATTCACATACTGTAGAAGGCTGTCATGCGCCGTGTGGAGAGTAAATCTGCCGAAACCCACCCCTTCTTCTCCAGAGACCGTCCTGCCAGCTCTGGACCAGTAGAAGACCTGTTGCACAATGTCCACTGACCCATGCAACTAGGGTGAGATCCTGGATAAGACCCTGGTGAGGGTAATTCTCCTGGGTGTGTGGACTGTGTTCAGAGCATAGCCCCTTCTGGGCTCTCAGCTCAGAGTGCGACGACCGAGCCACGGCAGCGTCAGGGAGCACAGGCTCAACTGGTGTTGCTTTCATCTTGATTCGGTGCCAGAATTGTGCACAGACTTGGTCGAATTTTAGGCAGAACTCTCCAGTGGATCTGTTGCAGACCCATGTGAGAGCACAGGATTCACCGCCATCTTGAGATCGGGAAGTCAGCACACCACTGCCAGAATATAATGAGCTGGAGTACAGGTGAGTATTAGCTGTAGTGGAGGTGGAGAAGGGGATAACCCCCCCCCCCGGTCCAAAGGGAAGGGGGGATATGAGAGTTGGTTGCAGTTTTACCCATTGGGTTCCACTGAGGTCGGCCGCCCCTTCTAGCTGGGACCACAAAAGGCCGCGATCAGTCAGGACCAGAGCTTCGCTGCACTAGGTTGCAATAATGCACCAATTGCTATTCAGGATGTCCCAGACATGGCTGGGTAAGTTCAGGAGTTGCTTGCACCCTGTTATCGGAGATTCTGCATGTATTTGGGCGATGTAGTCTAAGAGCCCTCGTTCCATGCGAACGCTCATTATGGCGATCAAGCCCCGCCCCCAGTTTCTTTTTTTTAACTAAGACTCAAATTATAAATAGGTAATGTTGAGATTTTAATTAGATACAGAAGTCTGTTTAGGTCCTGCTCGATCATGTTTGTATCAGTCACAGAAACAATGTAAAGGAGTGGTAGTAAAAATTTCTTCATTTTTAAACTACATAATCATCACATTTTCATTAAATCCCTTTTTTTAACTTTCATAAACAATAAAACACATCTGAATGATTTTGCTAACTCTAGTATTATAAAAGTGGGCCTGCGGCAATTAGAATATATTCTGCGTTCTTGCCACAGTGACTTAGTCCCATTGCATTAATGAGCAACTGGAAGGATTTGATCAATCAGCATTTTAACATTTGCATGTCGGCTCTCTTGTCCCATAATTACACACCACATTGGCACTTACGTTAATTAAAGCTGATCTTCCCATGGCTGTAAAATGGTCATTCCTTGACTTGCCCTCGTATGAAGTCATCACCTGATATTTAACTTGACATTGTATTTCTCAAGAATTCTTATCTATGCTAATATATATCACAACCCTAAATTAGCTAATATTCAAAAGAGAAGCACGAAGCCTCTGATTGCATTCCCAGCCTATGGCACATTTCTTTTTTATTTTTCCTGTTTTTAAAATTGTTGTTTTTTTATTATATCTAGCCATTTGCAGGGCACTGGCTTTGTGAACGGAAACAATGTAAACAAATTATTTCTTTAGTCTAATGAATAATAAATAAATAAAATGCAGCTTGTTTCATCTAATGAATAATTAGCATTTTGTAATTGGCAAACATACTTTTTTACTGTTTATGACAATTATTTATAACAATTATAAAATATGTAAGTGTCATCTGACATGAAAAACAATTAGTTTAGATCTTGACATTTGATTAAATTAATTGTTTACAGTATGTGTATATATATATATATGTATTTGCAACACTTTTAGTTTTAAATGTATAATTGTATATAATGAGAGCAAACTTAGCATAACACAGAATTGGATAAAGATGTTACAAGTCTGAACATTGTTCATCCTTGCATTTTGCTGAACAGATCTCTCCACCATGACGCTTGTGGTCATCATGTTTGAGAAGGTGGAGGCTTGGGGATATCCTTGTTCTCCTGGCTACATGGCAGTTTCAGAGAAAATTGAGTAACAACACACAGATAAATATAAATATACACACTCACTGACACACACACACACACACACACACACACTTAGATCCACACACCTTGACACATGTATACACACATAAACGTACATATATAAACAGATTTTCAGCCACCCTTATGTTTCCATACGACTTGGGGGCAGGAAGGTCTAGTGGGAGCTAGCTTGCATAGTTTGCAGTTCCCTTTGTGTCTGCATGGGCCTTTGTATGCCAGGAGAAAATGGAGAGCAAGTGCAGTCCCGACCATATGAGGAGGCAGCCAGGGCCAAGCTGATCCAGTCTGTTTAGGGGCCCAGGCTGGTGCATTGTTAAGTATGGTCCCCAATCTCCCATATAGCGTTAAAGGATGCCCACCAGTATCTGATTCTCAACTGGGCTGAACAGATTATGGTATTTAATGCCCTAGTGTCTGTCTGTCTGTCTCTTTCCCAACTGTTCATTCATCAGTCCATCCACCCAGAAATCCATCGCATTAAGTTTCCTTCTCTATAACTGCTGATTGTTAGCATTTCGGATGTCTATGTCAAGATGTTTAGACATGTGTTGCCATTGCTGATAGGTATATGCCATTCTAAAACCACCTCATATATATATATATATATATATATATATATATATAAAAAAAATTTTTATGTATATATCTTTCCTGTACATATTGTGGAGTATTGAATTGGGCTATTCATTTTGGGAAGACTGAGTAATGTGTGATTGGTGGTCTCATATCTTGAGATAAGAGACAAATGAGAAAAGTCTGAAACATTATCAGTGAAGATTTTATCATTTTTGAGGTCATTGAAGTCCAACAGTTTTTCAAGTGTGTCAGAGTGTCCAAATCTGATTCGTCCACAGTAAAATACTTAGAACAACTTGTCTGTTGTTCTTATGTCAAGCTACAAAAGAGATTTTTGTTACCTGCTGGGTTGGTGACATTGAGAAACAGACTGGAGGGTTTGGTTGAATATATCCTTAGTATTGTCAGCTGCTGTGTTGCTAGTGTGTAATGCTCACAACTGTGTAAAAATGTCCTAATTAATTCATTTTTGTTTATTGTAGTTTGCTATAAAAGTTTGTTGTTAATGTTGTCCCCCTGCTAAGAGTTTAATAACAAAATAGTTAGTTACCAAAAAGGCAATTAGAATTATTTAGGGTCCAGATTTGTTATTTTCTGTGTAAATGATGAATGCAAAACTTGGAGACCAGATTCCGTGTGAAGTTTGCTACATGAATGAAGGTTTAGATAAGGTATTCCGAGGCTTATACCACTGTGGCAAATGTGAGCGAGTGTTAACTCTTTAAGCTGTATTGGGAGTTTGACAGAGGTGAACTTCAACAATGAGACAGGCTGCCAAAACTCAAAGGAACTTGCTGCTCACTAAGCAAGCTTTTGTGTGGACAGTGCGCAATTCTGGGGGAGAGATATCATAGGAGGAATATTTCCATAACTGTGTAATTTTAGGTGTTGCATGGAGGGAGGGAGACAAAATGTAGTAATTTCTGATTTTATACCCCCAGCAGATTTGGCTGTCTGAATGATGATTTTGCGATGTTCAGATAGTGCTCTATTGGAGGAAGGTGTTTATTGTATCATCTTGGACAGTGGTTACCTAACCAGTCATTACGTCCCCCAACCAGTCCAGGATTTAGGGATTACCCAGTTGTGTCTGAGGTGTTGTTAGAAAAAAAACAACCACCTTAAACACAAGTGGGTAATACCTAAATCCCAGACTAGCATTCGGTGTGTGAGGACTGGTTTGGGATCCACTGGTCTAGGGCACAGGCAGGTAACCTTTAGCACTCCAGATGTTGAAGACAACATCTCCCATAATACTCTTACAGCTATAAAGCTGGCAAAGCATCAAAGGAGATGTAGTTCACAACATCTGGAATGCAAAAGGTTGCCGACCCTTGATCTGGGGAATATGCATTGCATGTATAAATATCACACAATTTAAGGATTAAGGGTTCTAAACAATTAGTTTAGGGAATTAAACAAATTTACTGATTGTGTTGTACTCTACAGCATGTCCCACAGAGGAAGTGGGAGATCAAGGATGTTAATATGAAGCTGATGTGTTAGTGTAAGTAGAAGAAATGTGATTTTTAGACCAATATTTACTCCTTGCTATATTCTTTATAGCCATGATAGAATTTGGGTTGAGGCTCTCTTGTGACTCTAAGGAGGATGGCTAGATAGTTGCAGTGAGCTTTTATATAGAAGGAGCAAAACATTATCAAAACGATATATTGGATCTATGAAAACGTCAACATGTGACTGTATAAATGGAGAAAATAAGTATTCACCTACATCAGTGGAAAGGGCTATTCGCAAAATAGATGTGGAATTCTCAGACGAGAGCTGTTGTTTTATGAAATTTACAGACGCGTTTACAAGACATTAGATATGTATTTTTCTTTATAACAAAGCTGCAGGGACATAAATCATCAGAATTTCTAATACAAGTTACTAAAGGTAGTTTATTGATACCATCTTGTCATTAGATCTATAACATTTTAATTTGCAAGAAAAACATATACCCAGTCTATGCAGTTAACCCGTTAAGGACAGAGCTTCAGAAGCTTGTCTTTCACTTAATGACAACAGCATTTTTTCATTTTTTGCTGTTTGCGTTCAACTGCAATTTGTATTTTACTAATTTATTGCACTGACACTGTGACCGCTGGTGGTTCCCTTATTTACCACTATAATGTCTTAAAGCATAGAACTTAGTAGGGCTAACCATACAGATATCTTAGCCATAATTTTATATAGTGTAAGAGATCCTCTATTTAAAATATATAAATAATTGAGAATACAATATAAAAGTGTACAGTCGCGGGAGATTCCCGGATTTGGGGAAGTTCCATTAACTTGGGGTTACCACAGTATATTGTGTACTGCAAGAGTCGTAGCATAGCCTTGAAGCTTGTTTATGCATTATTGTTATTGTAATTCGTCTGGTACAAAATGGTGCAAACATATTATGCACTGAGGTTATTGCTTAAAGAAACAGTTATGAAAAACAATATGTTCCATTTCTAACACCTTGTCAGTTTGCAATATCTCTTAAAGACAAAGTACACAGTTTAAGAAATACAACATTTCATTCTAAAACTTGTAATATTTGCATTTGCCCGTAACAACACACATTATATATTGTTTTTTAAAGGACAGAAAGAGCTTTAATTTGATGTAACACACATATATATAAATGCTTATTTATTATAAAAAAAATACTGAAAAATGCAAAATAAATGAAAATGTTTATGTTCTTTTTTACAGTTTTTGCAATAATAATGTGTGCATAATTAGTGCAGGTTAAGGAAAGTAATTAAAAATAAATTAATTTAGTTGTTCTGATTTACAGAATATATAATGTGTCTTGGATTTTAAGTTTTTTTTTGGTAGTTACAGGTCACAAAGCACAAGGAGTAAAATAAACTTTCAATGTGGAGCGATTTTAGAATTTGGTATGTTTGTCTTGTAAGCTTAATAGCCATAAAAGAAAACAAAATTGCCACATAAAAGTATATATTTATATAAAGTAGACATCACAGGCTATTTACCTAGGGTTGTTTTGACACTTTCTACGTAGCCATTTCACCGTCAACCTCTACTAAATATTGGAGTAAAATTGTGTTTTTTTGGTTTTTGGCACACAAACTTATAACAAAGAAATTATCATGTGTATTTTGTAAAGTTGGTGTGTGCTATTCCTGTACAAAGTTTTATTTTGTGTTCAGTTACATCTGCTGAGTAAAATGACACCCCTATTGTATGTCTTTGGCCCTATTTCGTGAAGTTACAGTGCCATATAGGAGGCCTGTTCTTTTCAGTATTCACAGTAGAATTTTGAGACGGATTTAATGAGCCTATGTTTCCATTTGGGGTATTATACCAGTTTAACTGTTCAAAAAAGAACCACAAAGGCTTACCATTTGTAAAAGTAGACACTCCAGGGTATCTCATAAGGTGCATACTGTGCCTTAACATGCCCCCATTTTTTCACCAATATATGTTAAAGTATGTGATAAAAAATTATTTTGTGTGTTTTTTACATATGGATTGCATTTTTGCTGGGCATTTTGTATATTTCACATGTGCCACTAAGTTCAAAACCCCCAAATTATGCTCGTCTAAGTCTAAAAAGACACCCCCAATGAATGTCTTTGGCACTATTTCGTGAAGTGCTACAGTGCCATAGAGGAGACCAAGCCATATCAGTTTTTACCGAACTTTGAATTTTGACGCTAAGCTTATGTGCAATTTCCAAGCGTCTTAGCAGGGTTTAAATTCAAACTACCCCACAAAGGCCTACCATTTCTTAAAGTAGACACCCCAGGGTATTTCAAAAGGTATATTTTTAACCTTAGCGTGGGATCATTTTTCCGCTAGCTTGTACCAAGTGCAGTGGTAATAAGTGTTTTTTCTGCCTTTTTGACACACAAAGCGAGTTTGCACAGTATATTTTGCAAACCTTATGTGTGCTACCAGTGTATAATACTTCATATGCTGCTCAGCTATGTCGACTGAGTACAGCAAAACCCCCGTATGTACCTTTGCCAGGTATATGTGGACATTGGAGGGGCACATTTGGGACACAGCCATTCCAGTTTTTTTCAAACTTTAAATTTTTACGCTGTGCCCATGTCCCATTATAGAGTATTTTACCAGGCTATATAATCCAAACACCCCATAAAGCCATACCATTTCTTAAAGAAGACATCCCAGGGTATTTCAAAAGGCCTATTTTAAACCTTAGCGTGGGATCATTTTTCCGCTAACTTGTACCAAGTGTAGTGGTAATTAGTGTTTTTTCTGCCTTTTTGACACACAAAGTGAGTTTGCACAGTATATTTTGCAAACCTTATGTGTACTACGACTATATAATACTTCATATGTTGCTCAGCTATGTTGTCTGAGTACATCAATACCACCGTATGTACCTTTGCCAGGTATATGTGGATGTTGAAGGGGTGCATTTGAGATGCAGCCAATCAGTTTTTTTCTAACTTTGAAGTTTTACGCTGTGTCCATGTTCCAATTTGGAGTAGTTTAGATTGTTGGTTATTGAAACTTCCCCACAAACACATACTATTTATTAAAGAATACACCCTGGGGTAATTCTAAAGGCTTATTTTGAACCTAAGCGTGGGATCATTTTTTCCTCTAGTTTGTTCCAGGTGTAGTGGTAATGAGTGTTTTTAAATGTATTTTTTTAACTTTTTGAAACTTTTTTAATTTTAAAAACTAGTTTTAAACTTTTGTTTTGCTAATTAATTTTTTTTAAACTTTCCTAATCTTTCTTAAAACTTTTTTTTACAGCACTAACAGCACTAACAGTAAATAATACTGTGATCTGTATTTTGATCACTGTAGGCAGTGATCGACTGGCAGGAAAGGGGTTAATTTTTATTTGGACTGGGTAAAGGGGGGTGTTTTTTTATTTTTTACTTAAACGTTATTAAAACTTTTTTAGCTTAATTTTTAACTTTTTAAAACTTTTTTAACGTTAACCCCTAGTTAGCCTAACACCAAATCCCCCAATTCCCCACTAACTTCCACCCACCCCAGCTAGCTAAATATATAATTTTAAAATATTAAATATTTTTTTTTTTTTTTTTTACACAGGGGGCAGGATCATCACTGTTTTGGCTCCCTGCACTTCACACAGAACCAGGAAGTGCAGGGAGGCGGAAGGTGAGTTTATGGAGCACATGTGCTCGCTCTGATAGCCTGTCAGAGCGAGCAACGGTGCTGGGGCAGCCTGATCGGGTGCTCCCAGTCTGCCTCTAATACAGAGGCAGACCGGAGCACCATTAACCCCGTGATTGCCGCGATTGTCCGTCACTCGTTGTTATGGCAATCCCCTGAGTGACGGACCTTGTCCGTCACTCGTTGTTAAGGTGTTAAAGAACAGGTGTTTATACAGATGTTGTACTTGACAACAATGCCTAGTATGAGGCTACAAGCTAAGAACTGTTTCATGTTGCCCTATCAGTTGCTGTTGCAACAAATGCCTGCACTCCTATATTTTAAAGCACTATCTTTGATGGGAAGGAAGTGATTTTCTTGAGATTTCACAAGCACGAAATATAGTTTAAATGCAATCCTACCTAAAGGTAATCCTGTTTTATGCACAGTTTGTCCGTACCCTTCCCCTACCCCTGGCCATAACTGTACATATTTTCACATAACTATTTTCCTCTCTTCATTTCTGTCCGGAGGCCTACCTTCCACCAATGCATCCTAGAGAAAAAAAATGAAACTTCTCTAACTGCTTGATATTTTCCTCAATTACCACCTCATTCCCTTGTAAACCTAACATAATATATGCAAATATCCTTTAGTTCTCCCTGGCCATTACTCTCAAGTTCTCTCCGTTACCACTTGTATCAATTCCTTATTGCAACTTTTGAGGCTTGATTCATGGTCAGAGAGGAGCCGAAACGTTGTCTCCACTTCCGTGTTTCAAATAAAGACTGCCTTTTAGAAGAAACCTCAAATGTATCTGGATATTTCTTTTTTTAATTTGATGTCTTCAGGGTTTGGCCCTCCCTTTCTGGAGCATCCTGCAGGACGTATTCCCTCCTTTTTTAGTGTGTGCATTTCCCTTGTTACTAGTTTTTTTTTGTGCTAACACTGTTAACGTGACACTTATAACAAGTACTTTAAAAAAAATTAAAAAAAGGACGGAACTATTCTTTAAATGTCAGTAAATGAGGAAATTATAAAAACAGCTACAATGGAAAATGTTTTGCCAGCAAACAATGACACATTTCAACTATGTGTAATTATTAGTTAATAATTTACTCATGACTTCTGTACATAGTTTGAAAGCTCATTGTTCGCCTCTCCCTGCCAAACTTGTGGTTCCGCAGTGAGGGGGACATTTTCCTGATCAGAACATTGTTTCGTGTGTAGAATATTTTTGTCAAAACAGGAATGTCAGGATGTTCTCAGCTTGGAATTAAGAAGCCACATTCTGCAGCCAAATGCCCTGCAATCAAGCCTTTTTGTTTTAATTATATTTATACAAACTTTGCTGGCAAGCCCAAGAGCCCCTTAGGGACTGGAATTCTGAGATCCATATCTATCACATAATCTTCTGACCTGAACTCGTGTCTCTACGGGAAGTGGAGTCATAGCTTGTACTTGATCAGTTGCAGCAGCTGGTGAAGTAATGAGCAGGCCCTGTAATGATTTTCAAAATGCAGAAAGTACTTGAAAAAGTCTTTACTGAATATCTCACACAGTAGCAATTAAAATGGATCTAAGGATGTTTACCACTATACACCAAGAAACGAGGACTAGATCTCTGTGGCATTTCAAGGAAAAAATAAAATAAAAAATAGAGTGAATTGTAAGGAAAGAAGAAGAATGTATGGATAAATACGAGAAATAAAACACATGCATTCTTTGCCGACGCAAGCTCTCATTGGTAAATGTACTTAACCCTTTCAGTTCCAGGATAGTGGTCAAAACGTTTGCAAAGTTTGTCACGTTGAAATAAACAAATTGCAACATTTTCAAGATTTCGAAAATGTAGGCAAACACAGATAATTTAGAAAAACTCATCAACTCAAACATATTCAAATCTTGGCTATTTTATGCTAATCTTTCCATTCTGATTTTAATTATCTAAAATTTGGAGTTCAGTGAATAAACCATTGTCTAATATACATTTCACTTGCTATTTCACAATTATTTTTACTTTACAGTGTTTTTCTAACTATAAAAAAAATCCTACCTGATTTATAAGGTATCAAGCATGCATTCGAAAATATTACTTTTTCTATATATATTTTAATAACAATATACTCAGCTTTATTTTATTATGTAATACAATATACATTACATTGAGCAAAAACAGGCACTTTGTGATATAACTAGATATTTTATTGCTATAATTAATGCTTATTCTTTAGCCAGAGTGTGTAAAAATCTTCACTTTGTTGTCGGAACCTATTCAAAAACTCAATAACTCTCTCATTCAGGGAATATATAGTCATCCATGAAGACATGTATTATCGATGAGAGAGTTCTCCGAAATTAATCATATCTAATTGGGTGATTACTGGGAGGTTAAAAGTCCCTTGTTTATTATACAAATAATGTTACAACCTATTTATCAGTTTACTCCAATTGCTGCACACTGTGATCTGATAACCTGAACTTAATAATGTAAGTAAGTCCCATTTTTCTCCACTGTCATATAGTTAGACTATCTTAACCAGCAATCCAAAGGTTTCTAACTTCTTCAGGTGTTGTCAGTAAAGTGACAATAATGTAGTTATATGCTTTCATGGTATTTATACATCTACAGACTTAAAAAAAAAAAAATCCATCATATTTCTGCACAATCCTAATTTCTAAAGCAAGCAATTCACCAATTTGTACAAATATTGTTTACACATTTGCATTATTTGTAACCACCTACTATATCCTGATAGGGAGATATTTGAATTGAATATTACTTTATTTATATATTGATGTAAATGTCCCATTTCTCTCTTGTGTCCTAATGTTAGATTATCTTAGTCAGCAATGCAAAGGTCCCTTCCTTCTTCTAATGTTGTTATTATTATTATTAATAATAATAATAATAATAATAATAAAAATAATAATAATAATAATAATAATAATAATAATAATAATAATAAAAATAATAATGATAATAATATAGTTTTCTGCTTTTATTGGTATTTATGCATCTAAGGATTTTTAAAGTCTGATGTGATACATATGGCTTGTCTAAAACACAACTTTAAAAGTATATGATGCCTCTGACATTGGGGATTAAAGTCATGAAAAGTTTGATATTTTGTTACATAAAATATTAATTCACACTTTTAAAAGTTGTAATAGCCATAGCCATAAAGTTTTAAGAGATTTTGATTTTGTCTCTTGGCCCTGAGATGCTGTATTAGGTATCATACACAATAATTTAACTAATTTAACAATTTAATTAAATAAATTAACTTAGTTAAAAAATTTATGGTTACAATAGAAGACTTCTAAACACTGTATATCCTCAATGTACAAACTATTAAAAAAAATGCACTCTTGGTCCAACATTATTTTTGAAAATACTGACAAAGAATCCAATATATGTCCATAGCTAGTACACAGTGGACTAAAATATTGCCTTTAATGCATGAGGGCTCAATAGCTACCAGGTTTCGAGAATTTGGTTATAAACTCCCAACACATTGATATATGACACCACAATGGAAAGCCCAAATTTCACTTCTAATGACACCAACATGTTAGAGATGTGGGAGGTCTTTTGGTCCCCTTCTTCCCATTTGGTGGACATGTGAGAAGATTAGGCCTTGAAGGAGAAAGTCTTCTTGTGTAAAGTTGTCATTTTCACCTTACCATTTCCCTCTCCTCGCGAGCTGATGCTATTACTCTTTATTACACTCTAATTCAATTTCAATTAAACAAATAGACAACCTTCATCAAATCATATGATTAATGTGTCTTGTAGTCTGATTCATACGTACTTGCACAACCATGCTCTTCCAACCATAAAAAACAACTGTCTATTTAGAGTAGATGAAATTTGTTGAGGAAACAAAAGCTCTGAGTTCCAATACTAACAAAGTGTTTGCTAGGTCTTTGCTGGAATAGAAGTCCCTCGTGGAATTATTCTCAAAATAATTTTCTTCCTTTGAACACAATATTATAACATTGTTAATAATGACTTATGATATGACTTGGTTGATTGACATCTTAGGGCCTTTCACACACCCTATATATTTTTTGTTATTTTTTTCCCCACTTACTGTATTCCGATAGGGAGATGTTTACTGAATTGAATGTCCAAATATCAAGCGTTTTTATTTAAACATTTATAATTGTAAGGAAAGAAAGGAAGAGAATAAGATTTATTTATATATTTTATATATTTTTTATAAATTGAATTCATTATGTAAAATTTGACTTAAAGTGCATACTGTATTTTATCTGGAATGGAAATACAATTTTTCTAACTTGTGTAAATTTTGAAAGTAAAAAATATCTATTAAAATGAATTCCAAAAACGGAAGCCTCTGTATACAAAGTATGAAGAAAATATAGTCACCTCACAAGCTTCCTTTAAATATCAGACTTGGTGTTGTGAATACATCTTGTAGATGGCCCTTTGTCGATGCATTGAGACCTTAAGAGCATTGCGTTTATTTTTGCAAAGGATGCAGTAACACATGTTTTTTTTTTTGTCCAACATTACCGTTAATCTAGTACTGATTTAATTTAATAAAGGATTCATTTCCACTAACAGTAGTCCGTGCTGTACGTATCATTCCTCTTCAATGTTGTGTCTTCATTTGTGGATCAACCCCATGTCTCCATGTATAGGTGTACGGCTGATATATGTTCACATTATGGGAATTGAGTTTACGATAAATGGGAATTAAATAGACCTGGAGACTGTTCTCAGATGCTTGCAACACGTGATTCCCTGTCTGAAGTAGGGACCTACTGATTGATTGATCCTGACCATGCTATAAATGCTGTATTGTAGACATTATGGACCCAGACCTCCACACTGCACCAATCAATCTAATTAAATGATGTTTACAGCCCCACAGTGGCAAATAATATATCTCCTTAATTACACACCGAGAAAGGCAATTACATTTAATTTAATTTTATACATATATATATCTTTGCCTGTCTTGTAAACAATCTATAAAGTAGATTTTTTTGGAGTAGATTTGATGAAAATATACTTGACATCATCAGTTGTTTTTCTCAAACATTTGGAGACACAATTCTAAAACTAGGAACAAGTAAGAAAAATAATATAATGTAAACCTTTAAATTGTACATAAGAAAAAAAAATAATAAAAAGGACTACAGCTTTATAGTTTTGTATCCATGTATATGTTTATAGTCACTGTAAGAAATATGTTTATCTGTGTGCACACGTGTTAAAATGTTACTTGCTATATCTTTTGGTTAATTTTGACTTAGTAAACAATTGCAGTTCATCCTTAAAGCTACAATGCTCTGTTATACTGATTTATTAATAGAAACTGCAATATTTTTTTCATACGTCAATATTATTTTATTATATAATATTTATTTATTTCAGATTACAATTTAAAAGGATCCTATAGTGCCAGAAAAACAAAGCCATATTCCTGGCACTACAGGTTTTTAAGGTTCCCCCCCTTCCTAGCGACCCCCTCCCGTGAGGTTGAAGGGGTAAAAACCCCTTCAGCCACTTACCTTAATCCAGTGCTGATGTCCCTCGCACTGGGTAAGGCTCCACCCACGCTCCTCGATCATCAACATCAGCTGGCGGGGTAGACCTAACGTGCATGCGTGCGCATTAGATCTCCCCATACGAAAGCATTATTCATGGGAAATCTGATGGTGGAGGTCCTCATACAGAGCATGAGGACGTCCAGCGTCAGATTACGGACCAAAAGTCAGTTTAGATTCCGGAAGCCCTCTAGTCTGGTAGACAGCCATAGAGGGTAGACTTAGAGCTGCAATGCACAAGGGTCACAGCACCCAGAACACTACAATTACCTGAAGTGGACTCGGTGCCTCCAGTGTGCCTTTAATTCAGACTACAATAATATAATTAAAACTGAAATACTGGTTTCAAAATGCAGTATTATATATTCTGTAATATTTCATGCTGGAACAATCATTTGTTTCATACTGCAATACTCATTATTGCACACTGCTACATAGCTTTCATAGTGCAGTACGTAGTACATTATTTTATAAAGACATTTTCACTTATTTGCCATTTCAGAACTCATTTTATATTACAACACACATTTATTTCAAAATGTAATCATGTTTGTTCACACTGCAATGTTTGTTTATTTTATCCTGCAATATTATTAAGCAGTTACATTTTTTTCTTATATGGCAAAAATAATTGTTAATTCAATAGCGCCATATTTTTTCACTTTTTTTTCATGTTGAAACACTAATTTATTTTATCTCGTAATATTGCTGTGATATTTACTTATGTCAAACTATACAATTATTCATATAGAGTGATATCTTTGAGTGATATCTTTGAGTGATATCTTTGAGCCTACACACTTCAGTACCTATACTGTATATCATTGTACATGTTATGTCTCCTTCAGTGCTTTTCATAAAATATTTAGGCATATTCACTAAATATTCTGTAACAGTAAAGAGTACACACAGCATACAAGAAGAATACTGTGTGTATAATGCACTGGGGTTCGGGTTAGTGATGGACACTAATGAACTTAGTATCCCCAGCAAGGTAAGAGGCAGTGACCTAACAAAGGCTAAGACAGAGGAATAGAACGAAGTGTGTTAACGATCCTTAGAGTACTCGGTCTAAAGGTAGAACTATGAAAAAACAGGACTAGACTAAGGGAATGCTACAGACCAGAAGAGGAAAAAAAATATTAAAAAAATACAATAAATAGATAATAAAAAGACAACAAAAAAAAAACCCCAGTGCCAGACACAGGTAGGTAGGAGAAACAATGAAACCAGTGCATACTCAATACAGAATTGATGCATGGAGAAGAGAAATGTCAGTGAGCAAGAGATTAGTACATGGGCTGGTTAGTCAGACAAGCCACAAGACTGGAACATGAAACACACTGGGTCAAGTATATGAGCAGAAGAGTAATCCATGTAAGTTGGGTCAAAAATAACAGAGACTGAAAGAATAGGTACAAAAAGCACCAAGGACTCTGGAACCATGAAGGGGCCTACATGAGCCAGAGAGATTCTCCTTAAATAGTGTTGACTAATTAATTCTGCTTCCAGGGAGTGATAAGCAGCACATGTGCTACCCATGGATGCTCTGCACAATAAGCAATGAATGTGACAAAGCAGCTCTCTGGAATCTTCCCAAGTGAGCAAGTTACATCGTGGCATGGTGAGCAAAGTGTAGAAGCAGAAAGTGGGAGACAGAGGTTCTAGACCCAGGCAGACAGCGGTAGGTTTCCTGACATTAGTAGATAGAGCTGTACATGTTTTGTTTTGTTTTTTCTTTTTGTAAACACCTAGTATTCCTATCAATACTTCTCAGGTTTCCTCGGATTCCCTTTACAATGTATTAAACACTGTGATATAATGCTAACAGCTACTCTTTTGTTGGATACTTAAGGGACAACATCTACACCTTCAAATGCTGAAGGTGTAGATGGTTTGGATGATCATAGAACCATTGTGCCTGTCATGAGGGCATCACAGGAAATGTAGTTTAGAAACATCTGGACAGCCAGGTTAGATATGACTAATCTAGAGTTTGTCATGGTGATAGAGGACACTCTATGCAACATAACAGCTTCAAAGACCCCTTTTTTGTTAAACCACCCATAAATGTTTTTTTGCAAAAATTAGTGGTTCATTCACAGGTTTATTAAAAATTGTGATTGCCCGAGATCCAGCAGATATGGGTTGTGTAGGTATTTTCTGTGGTGTGAAGTTAATTTACAACCTAAATGCATTTTTTCCTGTATATATTTTATTTTCTTTGTTTGGATGATCATAGAACCATTGTGCCTGTCATGAGGGCATCACAGGAAATGTAGTTTAGAAACATCTGGACAGCCAGGTTAGATATGACTAATCTAGAGTTTGTCATGGTGATAGAGGACACTCTATGCAACATAACAGCTTCAAAGACCCCTTTTTTGTTAAACCACCCATAAATGTTTTTTTGCAAAAATTAGTGGTTCATTCACAGGTTTATTAAAAATTGTGATTGCCCGAGATCCAGCAGATATGGGTTGTGTAGGTATTTTCTGTGGTGTGAAGTTAATTTACAACCTAAATGCATTTTTTCCTGTATATATTTTATTTTCTTTGTAAAATAAAAATAAAATAAAAAATATGGGCCATGAGTGGGAAATAACACCATCTTATAGTTTTGATATATTCTACCTCAAGTCTAGTGGTTTATGGTGTCTACAGAATCCATTGTTGAATTTAATTTACCATTTTGCATTGTCCACTGTTATGCATTTTTTTTCTCAATATATAAAGAGTTTTCCATAGCAACTGAAACACAGAAGTCAAGTTTTATTTTAAGTGCTTCTTAAGATGGTTTTTAAATGCTTTAGCACGGAGGTGAGCTTTAAAGATGATAAGTGCAAGTGCAAAATGGCTGGTGAGAGAATATGAATGGGAGTCAATCAATATAGTTGTGAGTGGGCTGTTGATATCATTGTCAGAGTAAGGTGAAAGTAGATCGTGTTTATGAGTTAGCAAGTGAAAAAAATATAATAAAAAAAATGAAAATGGGCCATATGTAAAAGAATGAAGAATATATTGTAAGCAATATAAAATCAACCTTTAAAAATGGCCAAATGCTTCTATATGCAGACGGGGTGTATATTGACTAAACAGAGTTTTAGAGAATTAACAAGGACATTTATTTAAATATTCACTAAAAGAAAGTTGGGCATTGAGTTTATAAAGTTTAAGTCTTAATATTGATCTAAAAACCAGCTTTGCTGGATATTTCTTTTCTATTTTTCATATGTTGGTGTAAATTCTGAAATTGCCTTGTCAATTTTCTGTGACTTTTTATTTTGTGAATAACCCCAAGGAATCTGCAGATGTCCTTACAAAATTGTATTATTCAATATGCATGAATTAAACTTGATAGAATTGTACTCAGCACTGTGCAATTCATTCAAGAAGTTATATTCTTCATGGGAGGGGCAGAGTAAACAGGAAAAGGAAGAGGTTAGGTAAAATATCAAACTTGAGTTCAAATCTAGTATTACAAGACCACATGCATTTACAAGACTAATGGAATAATTTTAGGAATATGCTGCAAAAACAAAACGATCAGTAATGAGAGCCAACATGATTTTATGTAAAATTAATAAATCAACGTGCTGCAGTGGATGCTATCTATTTAGATTTTGCTAGACCATTTGATAATGTTCAAAAGGTTATTGTACAGAGTCAGCTTTAGAGAAAAAAATGCTTGTATGCAGGTTGATAGCTTGCTCAAAGATAGAGTCTAGAGAGTTGTTAATGGAACAAAGGTCAAAAGTGGCTCTGTTTTAAAGTGAACTATCCCAGGGCTCTGTTCAAGAGTTGCTCATCCCAAGAGATGCTATTAATGAAGTTGTATTTGAAATGTAAAAGTCTGGTCTTGATATTTGCAAGCGGCACAAGATATAGGAAAGTGATACAGTCTGAACAAAATTTGAACAAAATGAGATATGCAGCAAGTATATATCAGAGAAGACTCCATATAGACATATATGTGGTTATAGAAATTAACTTGCAACAAATGGTGATGGGTATATTAATAGAACAACTAAAATAGAATGATTTAGAAATAATTGTATGCAAGAAAGTTATGTTGCGATTTGATGAAAGGATATTTTACCTGTAGCAGTGAAAACAGTTTTTTTTTATCATTAGAACATTAAATATATTGAATTCACCTTCTGGAGCTGCTGGATCACCAAATTTAATAACTATAATCATATACACACATTTTAGCAAATGCAAATATACACATTGATAACAATCAATTTAATTATTAATAGTGTTACTACAACTACCATTGATATTCAAAGAAATCCAAGTCCTGAGTCCAGAAGAATTTTTGTAACACACTTAGAAATAGCTTCATTGTTGTTTCTTTAGCTTGTTAAATCAACTGCACTGAAGAGATAAGGGAATGGTTAAACCAGATTGATTTGTCTTTTTGCAGGCTAGATTACTCTACTACCATATCTTGTAAACAGATGAAATGCCTGTTTACAATAATATTTTGGCTGCACAATAATTAAAGATGTTTTACTTGTGAAATGCATTTTGAGATAATGGCATCTATATACAAAGTACATGTCCGTATTGTTTATAAACATGTGCATGTTTACCTATGTGAGCATGGAGATATATACGTGTGCTGTGTCTGTGTCTGTGTCTGTGTCCGTCCACCCATCCCTCATTGTCAGTGCATCCGTCGATCCATCCTTCCAAAAAAAGGGTCCGATAAAAGAAGTCTATTATTATCTTTGTATTTAAAAGTCCAACCAATCTATCTTTATATATTTCTTTATTTATGCAAGTATAATTTATAAAGATGTATATGTATATAATGACACACATGCAAACATGATAGCTTTGGTATAACTTGTTTTTTTAGCTTGAATATTCTCCTAATAAATCAGAACACTTGGTTTCAAACTGTTTGATTTAGATACATTAGCAGATTTGGTATCTTATCAACCTCTTAAACACGTCTGATTTACTCAACTGTTTATTCAGATGCATGGCACTTTTTAACACAAGCTCATTTGCAGGTTAACTATGTTTGCAGAATGCTTCATTCTACATTAATACTGTGTAATTGGCATTGGGAATTAGAGGAAGGTGAGTCCCAGCGAGCTTCCAGTCATGCTGACATTTTGTTTTAAAGTGTTTCTGCTTTACATCTGGAGTACTGCAGGAGGTATACATAGTCAGCGTATTAACGATGGAGCGTGTACGCCGTCTTTAGATTTTGAATATTAATCCTGAAAATAATTCTAGGTGAATATAAGCGAGTCGTACATCATGATGTGACCAGCTACACAGACAGCGAGGTTTGAAATCAGCGTTGGTCACAGCCAATTTACTATTCTTAAGCTGTTATCCCAGATTTCCTTACTGCAGCCTGATGGAGATTTACCAAAGCTTCTATCCTCCTGTTCTCAAATCTCCGGAGAGCAGACTCCTGCCGAGTTTTTATTCCAGGATTTGTAATTCTCCTAGATCGCTTTACTGTACTTGGCTGTTCTTTTTAGTTTCCCTTGTTCATCCACGGCAGGGTTGCATCACAGGCGCCGTATTACAGCTGTTATTAAAATACCGTACAGGGTACTCAGCGGCAGAAATCTTCCTAAAACATAGTATGTGGCATGTGCTCTCTACTCAGTGTCTTTGTCTTTTTTTTTTCAGGTTTTTATTGGGATAATGCACAAGTACAATATTTCTCCAAGTACCATAAAGAATAGAAAAAGATTTCTGTCCGCAAGTCCTGACCGTATCCAAAACATTAAGGAAACGGAACCGTGGAATATAAATTTATAAATAAAACAGAAAAGGGATTATTGTGTGGAGGGGGGAGGTGGTGTATTGTGTGCAACTGTCAATATAAAGCAGAAAAAAAGGCTTGACAAACATTATCATTATCCGTCATAAGTGATATCCAAACTCAAAGGATATTAAAGCCTCTAATGTTGCACCCTATAGAAATCAATTTAAGATCTAAGGGAGAGGAACAAGACGTTCAAGGTATAAGATCCAAAGGCTCCATATTTCAAAATATGTGTGATACTTTTCTGTAATACGGAACCGTCTTCTCTATGCATTTGATACAACTTTGTAGGGGGTTTGTTCCATAATCCTTGGATGGGTTCTTCTTGCAGCATTAACATACTGGAGCTATAGTGATTGCCTGTCTTTGGCAGGGAACTTTATGTAAGGTGAAAAAAAGATTTCAGGGAATAAATCTGAAAGGTTGATATAATTTGGAAGATCCCTCCTAGCATATCTTACAACTATAAAACGTGAGCAATTTTTTTATTTAGTCATTAAAAAAACCTGAGCCTTTTCACTATGTTTCATGTAACCATTTTACTTTAATATATTGACAGCATGCCTCCTGTTGAACACAGTGTATAATGAAAATACCAAGGGGAGGACCACTGTGCACAGCTTGCGCCTACTGATGGCACTTGGAACATCGGAATGTTTAGGTCCATGTAATCAATATTCCACTCACATAGATTCTTCCTGTGGATTATATGGTGCATTATACCGGATTATATTCCTTTTTCTTTCTCCTGTTCCATTGTTCTACTTTGCAAGATCATCATATGGATATGATTCTCACTTTTTTTCTGGAGTTTATTTAGAATTTTATATACTCGTTGGGACTTTTTTTTTTAAGAGCAAGGCTAGAATAATACACAATGAACATTATCTGTTGAAAAACGGAATCCATCACTGGCAATGAGTCCTAACTAACTACTGACTAGAGAGCTTTAAAGTATTTCAATGTATAATTAGAATGTGCTGCCAATAAACTGTGTTTTTCAGGATACGCAGCCGTGGACGTAACAATACTCTTTACATTGCAACATTCGAGTGAGAGGAAATTACATTAGTATAAAAAAAAAAATCTTTCACAAAAATCAGATTAAAAAGAGTCATACATTAAAATTAATGAATAAACTGAATAGGGACATCTACAATGTAGCCTAATACTAATAAAAAAAAAACAATAATAATAATAATAACAATTATCTATTTGTTGAGAGCTCTTCTTCCAAGGGGTACTCAAAGCTCTTTAGTGCATGCGCTTGGATTAAAACCAGCAACTGATTAATTGATTAAAGTATATGTCATTCCCCTGTTATAACAATTTATTTCTGTGTTAATGGAATATGACTGTAATTGTATGACAATATATTGTAATATATTTACATTGTGATAGAGTTTTTGATTAGCAGTTAACAAATAAGCATTATTTATATTTGACATAATGTGCTTCAACAACTAGATCACATGGTGTACACATGCCAAATATGTCCTGGTGTGTAAGGTGTTATATGGGTTTGTGATTATAAAGGTTTCTATGGAAATGTGTGAAATGTTAGTGTTTTAAAGGGTAACTATGTAAAGGTCCCAAGTTTTAAGTGTGTAATGGAGGATACAAGCATTTGTAAGGTAGAGTGTGCGTGTCTGTTGGGATGAGGGTCTAAGATAATGAGTGTGTAAGCTGTGTTTCTATTTCTGGGGCTGTGAGTCTCTGTGGTTGTGTGTATGTAAGAGTCATCAAGTATATTTCCTGAGGATCGTACTGAAGGTGTGTATGTATTTCTAAGTTTTTTTTGAGTAAGGACATACTATATATGTATTTACACTGATCAACATTAAAACCACCTGCCCAATATCATGTAGATCCCCCTTGTGCTGTCAAAGCAGCTCTAATGTGTCGAAGCATGGACCCTACAAGACCTCCGAATGTGTCCTGTGGTATACTGCACCAAGACATTAACAAAAGATCTTTTAAGATTTTTTAAGTCCTGCAAGTTGTGAATCGAATCTGCTGTTCCCGAACATTCCACAGATGCTCAATTGGATTGAGATTTGGGAACCTGGAGGTCAAGGCAACACCTTGAACTCTTTGTCATGTTCCACAAACTACTCCTGCACAATTTTTGCAGTGTTGCAGGTGCATTATCCTGCTGAAAGAGGTCACTTCCATCAGGGAACACTATAGCCATGAAGGGGTGTACATTCTCTAGGTAGGTGGTACCAGGTGGTAGGTCAAAGTAACATCCATATGAATACGAACTGGACCCAAGATTTCCCAGCAGAACACTGCCTAAAGCATAACACTGCCTCCACTGGCCTGTCTTCTTCTCATAGTGCATCATGCGTCATCTCTTCCCCAGGTAAACAATGCACAGGTACCTGGCCATTCACATGATTTAAAAGAAAACGTGATTCATCAAACCAGGCAACATTCTTCCATTCCTCCCTGGTCTGGTTCTGATGCTCACAATCCACCTTTCTAAAAAAATGCAATTAAAGTTTAAGAAGTGCAGCTACCCCCCACACACTGTGGCTCTTCCAGTGTACAGAGGAAGAACAAGATGCATTGAGAAAGGACTCTGACAGAAATGTCTTTAATCTTGCTCGTTCTTCAAATAAATTGAGGTAGCACTTTGTGCACTACTATAGTTCCGCTTTCCTTCTTTTTTCTGTATTTTGCTGATCAGTGTATGTAAGGTTGCATAGGCATTATGGTGTGCATACGTGTTAGCGTGTGCCTAAGGGTATGTATAAATGCTTCAAAGTTTGCATGTCTAAGGTTGTACTGAAGCATATGCATGTGGTTCTAAAGTTGTAACTACTGAACAATGAGTGCATGGATTCTGGCATGTGTATTGCCAGTAACACAGCTTGCATCACTGGCATACCTCCATGCCATCGCCACCTCCTCCTTTCCTTTCTTTTCCTTGCTTTATACTTGGCAATGTTAGAGGTGTATGAGTGTTTATAAGTGTGTAGGTATGTGGTTGTGTATATTTTTGGCCATATGTTTACTAGTGTACTGGAAAATATACAAAAAAAATACACATAATATTTTTATTTTGCAGCTCACTTTTTTTGTGCCTTTTTAGTTTGTTTGAATTACTAAAAATGATTGAATGGGCAAACTTCACCTGAACTGAAATGCCCAAAACAACTAATTTTCCTTAACAAATAGATTCAACCAAACACATCGACACTCCGCTATACCCCTGTCTTACTGTGTCTGTGGCCCTTTGGCCCTTTCATTCTCTTCCTGCACATGTATTTTGCTCTGTCTACATACCTTTCCTTTTTCTTTCTCTGCCCCTACTTTCTCCATCTCTCAACAATGGGTTCTGGTTCAGTTTTTTTTTCTTTACTGTTGGGGGGTTAGTGTCCTTCCCCTATTTTATTATGAAGGGGTGATAATATCTCATAGTTTATATATATATCATAGTGGTGACACTACCTGTCCAGTAAGTGTGTATGTTTTTTAAACCAGAAAAGGAGTGAAAAAACATTTTGCCTTTCTTAGCTACTTGTTCATTGTAGGCTGTGACTGGTCAGCAGCGTAAAATGTGGAGAATATATGCTTTGGAACATAAACTAGATGCAATGTCAAATTCACTGAGTTAAACACTTGTGAAACATTCCAAATCAAGGGACATATATTTTTTTGTGGCTGACAGAAGGCACAAAGCAGACACGCACTGCCAAAGGTTACAAATTATGCCTATGGCAAAGAACAGCAACAGTGTAAAATAACATTCCCAGAATAGATAGAATAAGATTCTCAAACGTGTATATTTCTTAACTTCATGTATTTTATTAAATACCAAAATTTTGAATAACTAACTTCATATGTTTTGTGATGCAAGTTCCATTTTTCAAGTCTAGTGAGATAGATTTTTATAGACATAATACTATATGTTTGTGACTATACCACTACATTTTGAGACACTGATACTTTATTGTTTTGTTTTTTTATGAAACTCTGCTATATATTTGTTTGTGAAAAGAATACAGGATTTTTCTGATGCTAGCAGCAGAATATATCTGCTACAAAGTATCTATTACTATTATCCCAATAAATCTGCTACTAGCAGCATCAAGATATAGTACAGATATTAAAATATTAATAGAGTACTATATTTTTGTGAAGCTCTTCACAGATTTATTGGAATAATAGTAGCAGATATTTTGTGATGCTAGCCATCAATAATACTTTGCGATAGTAGTACTACATTTTTGTGAGTTCCCAATATGCTTGCGATGCTTACGTTACAGTAGTTTACTTGTTATAATAAAGTTATTTGTGGTACCATTGTTCGGGCCATGTAGAAATTTTCATTAAAATAAAAATAAACTTATAGATGTAAAACAACACGCTGAACTATTTAAATGTAAACATGGTTTAGAAAATAAATATAGAGTAATAAATAATGAAGTTATTGTCAATGTGAAGCAATTTTCCCCCTGCAGTTGATCTGAGAGAAAAGAAAAGAAAATAAAAAAATTAAAAAGGAAGTGTGCAAGAAGATTTGGGAACCCTGGGCAGGGAATTTACTTTCTGAACAATCAGCATTTTAAATATTGTATAAGCTAACAATCGCCCAAGGGATAAAATGTAATTATATAGAGGGATGTCCCTTTACCCCCTCCTCCCCAGACAACTCCGGATAATTATATGCTTTCTGTATCTACTATAGCTATGCAAGTTGTATGTATATTTTGAAATACATTTTTTTTTTAAATAAAAAAATAAAAAAAAAATAAAAAAAAAACAACAAACATGTATCAGTATCTCATTTTAAAGTTATTTGCTTAAATGGACAGTCTAAACACAAAAAGCACTATAGCTCTTTGGTTGTGCTGCAGAGAGTCTTTGGCGCCATACCAAAAGCTTGCGTCAAGCTATGTTTGAGTGGTTTAACAAATGCCCTTTCTTTCAGGATTTAGAGCCCAAACAGATATCTGCATTATTATCTACAAATGATAATAATACTGCCTCATCCACTCCTTTATATAGTGTCACCATATTCTGCAGCACTTTACTTGAAGAAAGAGGGTATTTCGAGTTTAAGAAGGCCCAGCTCAAACAAGCTTACAAACTATGAGGATTTGGGGTAGGCAGATATACGGTTGTAATGAATAAATATCATAATAATCAAAATTATTCAACCCCAATTGAAAATGTCAATGGCTTTTGTTTGATTTGCAAGCAGCTGAAAGTCTGTATATTTTGACAATAAACCTGATTTCTAATGGGGGTTGAATAATTTTGATTACAACTGTATATCATTAAGTGTCTTTTCCAAGGACAATCACTGGTGAGGTTATTCGAACAAGATAGGATAGAGTAGGATATGAGTGCTGTGCTAAATTACTCCGACACCTGCACCCTATCATTTCCATAACAAACTCTTACACTGATGAACTCTTGCATCAAGAAGATGTGCAAGCTATTTTCTTTTATACCAGAAGTATTTAAAAACGTGCATTATGTTTCTTAAAATACTCAGATATTTTATTCTGTGTATCCAAGACATGTCTAGGAGAAGTGGCACCAGCTCTTACTAAAAAATAATTTTAGAAGCTGAAAAAATAAGCAGCTTTAGCATCCGCAAATTAAAATGAAAACTGATGTCTGAGCGTTGTAGATGATTTAGAGAATGGGTAGACGATGCACCCTGATCGCTTCTTTCCTGGCGTCAAACTGTAGGTTTGCATTTCTTGAAAGAATTTTATAAAGTAGTTTGAAACAGTTGTCTGTCGAAGGTGGTGATAATCCAATTATTTGCTCAGAGTCCTGACAGATCCTATTTTCTCTTGATATCCAGAAACGTTATGGTACAATGGCCCACAATATTCCTTTGCCTGTCCGTAAAACAGACAGTTTGGATACATTTTAACAGAATCCCATGGGAACCTTGCATCATGCCAGCTGCGTTGTATCTGTTAATGGTGTAACGTGACACTCTTCTCCCTCTAAGTCTTCACTAATCCCTAGGGTTGACTTGTTTTTTGGGCCGCATCAGTGTGAAATTGTGCAAAATCCTACTTAGAAGTAAGAATTGAAGTGTAGACTGTCTTTGTTGATGCTAAGACTGAAACACACTCTGAAGATGTGAAAAGGGTTCATATCTCTCTAGGTTATCTGAAAATCCTGTTTATTTGTTTGCAAACTAATGTACTGACTACATTAAGGCTTTTTATGGGATCTCCCTTTCTTGTTTGTTTGTGTTTGGCTTTGTTAAGGTAACAAGCTGAGTAATTATAGATCACATTGCAGTGTTATTGACAATCAACGCAAATGGGTAACATTTGCCAAAATTCGAGAATAATGTCAACATGTAGCTGCATATTATTTTCGATTTAAACAGCATCTTTTTTATCATCAGAAAATAATGAATTCACAGTCTCACAAGAGCATAACTATGTTAGACAGCTTTTAAGTTGGCTCAGCCGCTGACCAAACACAACAGCAAGAAACAGGATTTTTGTTTTATTTATATTTTTGATTCCCCCAAAAAACCCAAAATAAAAGAGACTGATTTGACTGTCTAGGAAGACAACAAGAAAGCAAATCCAGGCATATAACGGAGCTAGTGTTCAGTAGACTGAAATTAAAACAACAAACAAATTTGCCATCCAGCGTTTCCGTGCGGAGATGTATGTTCATAAAGGCATTAAGCCAGATTTGTGTTCTCTGTAGAATAAAATCACACTAACAATCACATATCTTGTGCCAGAGTTAAATCATTCTATATTCCAGCTGCAGGGATAAGCATTACTGAAGCCCAACACTTCGATTTGGCACATTCTTTTTCTGCTTTGGATTTTTTTTTGTACGATTATTTTGTGAAAAACCCAAAAGCTCATGTTGCGATAAAATCATTTATCTTATTCAGGACACAAATTTTTAACAGATGTGCATTAAAAAGCTGCATTGAAGACTGTCTCAGCACAATTAATTTATCTCCATTTGTACTGTTATATACCCTACTGAGGATGCTTCTCTGCTTTGAAACGTAGGCGGCTCTGTTATGTCTTTGTTATTACATATTCTTGCTTGGGTTTTTTTCTGTCTCCACATTTCCTTTTGAATTAGCTGTATGTCTGAATATCACTATTAATCAAAGAGAGACTATTTATACTGCAGCAGTTGTGGAGAAGCAAATCTGTTCTGGCTTTTTATATTATAACTGTAAAATATGTAGACAGAACATCCATTCTCACATAATGCATAGCAGGGATGGTGCAACAAAAACTAGCAAACTTTTTTTTTCTTACTGCAACAGATTGGTAGAGGAAATATGTATATTTATCTTAATAATCTCCTTAACTACAATTAGACGAGACCCCAGATGTTATGTTAACAGAAGTCTGCCACCAAAAAGCATTTGGGAGAAAATTTAATAAGAACTAAATGATAAAAAGAAGAAAATTTAGCAAAAATGTATGCAGATTGTAAGCTCCCTATATGCTAATTGTCTATCTTTGCAAGACGCTGCTGTCTTGTTAACTGTGCACTTTCACAAAACCTAGAAATATGTGACTTGTGTTTACAGTAACGGGAACGCATATTGGTCACTCTAACTTTGAATTTATTATAAGTGCCTGTTCAGGGAATGTGGGGGGCTGATTAAATGGAATATATATATATACATATATATATACACGTCCCAGGTCCCAGCACTCAATGCTCCCGGTCTTTTAATGCTCCGGTGCTGTCTCCAACCAAATTGTATACAATACCAGTAGAGAGCACTCAGGAGTCTTTCAAGGTAAATTTCATCTGTTGCTTTATTGAGCAATTACAAATTCACACAACGTTCCAGTCGACATTTCAGTCTGTATCAAGATATATATATATTACATGTGTATTTTTTTTTTTTTTAATTCTTAGTTTTAAGATAGCATCATAATAAGTATTCGGTATAACAAAAAAAGAAAGAAAAACGAAAAAAAAAAAACTATAATTAGTTCGTGAGATGGCAATGTTACAAATTTGAAAAAATTAAGAAAAACACAGAGAGAAAAAAAGCACACAAAAAAATACGACAAGTATAAAGCAACAATACCAATAAAAAAAATAAAACAATTAAAAGTGTTCTACTGAGACAAACGTTATAAGGCAATAATAACATTATAATTAAAGTTAAATATTAAATCAAAATGGGATCAAACATACAGATCATAAATAAATTAGTCCAATTTCTGACAGTCATTCACCAGAGAATCAGATCTGAAATCTCCAAACAAAGGAACAACCCATGGAAAAGTCATTGTGAATCCTTACGTTTCTATGCATTGTTGTCAAAGAAAGACATTTAAGAGCCAATTATGCCATGCACAGCCAATATTTTGCCATCCTTTTTTATGAGTTAAATTGTAAAGGGTTTTTATTGTGTGGGAAATCAGAAATGAAGAATGAAAATTTAAGATTAAAGAAGACTTTCCCACCTACTAAGTGCATATATTTTAATAAATATTTAGGCTGTTATAAAAATATCAATTTACTATTTTTTTTCGAAAAAACTAAACTAAACAAGCTGAAGTAGTAGTTTGGTGCTTAGAGTAAATGTATTAAGAATAATAACAGCAAAGGGAGGTATAGGAAAGGAAATATATTTTGAACTAAATTTAATATCATAGCACATGGCCAGAAGATACACCTGGCCAAAACCATTTGTTAGGGGGCAAAATTGGATGTAATAAGTTAGATTTGAGATCAGAATCATATATTTTTGGGAACCTAGGCCTGTCCTTATTCCTTTCTATCTCCCCCCAAGAAATAAAATGAAGGAACAAGTACCATTGTGCAGCTCTGGTCACTGTGCTACCTAGCAACGTTAAATTATTATTCCCTTCTGATGAGAGAGGGTTTTATTTTAAGAAACGTTAAATGTTTGCTGAAGGCTTGGGAAATGTGAAATGCAACACAACCTGCATAATTTACAAACAAATCTAATGTGTAGTTTTTGCTGTGCTAAAAACAGATTATGGGGCCTTCCTGGCAAGAGGCAGCTTCCTGGCAAATATTTACAGTGGACTACAGAGATGTGACATGGAAGATAGTGGCAGTGACTTTATCAAAGTGACTGATTTACTATACTTTTTATTAAATAGCACATATACAGGAATGTAACAATGCCTGTGTTGATCACACATGCACCATATATAATGACATCACATGTGCAACACGTGTGCAGTTCATGGAAGCCATCAGATTGAGTTAATGTTAGCATGTTATGAAAGATGCTTTGAGCCATATTTACATTGAGATATCTCTACACCAGTGGGTGTATCTACCCAATTAAAATATACATAATTGCATATATGTATCTACCCAATATAAAATAGCTCTTGTAAATGAGGGTTAGCAGTCAGACCTGCATATTTAACTAGGGGGAAGTCTGATGGGGTAGGCAGGCTGTTCCAAAGGAAGGGAGCCACCCGCGAGAAGTCCTGCAAGTGCGAGTTAGTAGTAAGGGTGCGAGCAGTGGACTGTCTGCTGCTCGCACCCTTACTGCTAACGCGCGCTTGCAGGACATCTTGCGGGTCGCTCCTTTCCTTTGGAACAGCCTGCCTACCCTTATCAGACTCTCCCCTGGTCTTCAATTGTTTAAGAAATCCCTCATAACACATCTGTTCAGAAATGCTTATGGACTCCCAGAGTAACTTATCTATACTTATACAAATCTGTCTCCTAAAGAGTCACACTCCACTCTCACCTCCAGTTCTGCTACTTTTCCACCTTGTTTGGCGGCTGTCACCCTTCCTGCCTGTTGTGTATTTGTACCCCACCTCCTCTAGACTGTAAGGTAATTTGAGCAGGGCCCTCACCTGCTGTTCCTGTGTCACTGTGTAATTGTCTCATTATTGTAAATTTCCCCCTTCTTTCATAATATTGTAAAGCGCTGCGGCATTAGTTGGCGCTATATAAATACCAATAATAATAATAACTGCTTGCATATTCTAACAATCTGCACTATTATTTCTATAATACTGCTGAGTTTTGTGCTCTTTTAATGAAGAGGTCTGCCGGTGATTCTTTAACCCCTTATTGATGAATGACGGACGCGGTCCGTCATGTCGGGGAAGCGATCGGGGGGTTAACACTCCTCCCGTCTGCCTCGGTATTCGGTGTTCCTGCAGTTGTGATCTTCTCCCTGTGTAAAAAAAAATAAAGTTAGTTTAAAATCCCACCCCCTTTACCCATTTTAAATAAAAATTAACCCCTTCCCAGCCAATGGATCACTGACTACAGTGATCAATTGGCAGGGGCTACATTTTTACTGTGATCTGAATTTTTTTTTAACCCTCATGGGTTAAATTTATTTTATTAATTAATTTAAATATATTAAAATTATATATTTTGCTAGCTGGGGTGGGAGTTATGGGAAATTGGGGAATTTACTGTAAGTGGTGCTTACTGCTAGTTAGGGGTTAACAGTAAAAAAAGTTTATTAAAATGTTAAATGTGTAAAAAAAGTTTTAGGAAAGTTTAAGAAAGTTTAAAAAATGTAATAAGCAAAAAAAAATTTAAAATGAGTTTTAAAAAGTAAAAAAAGTTTTAAAAAGTAGAAAAATACATTTAAAAATGCTTATTACCACTACACCTGGAACACACTAGAAAAAAAATGATCCTACGCCAAGGTTCAAAATAAGCCTTTAGAATTACCCCGGGGTGTATTATTTAATAAATAGTATGTGTTTGTGGGGAAGTTTGAATAACCAACCAGCTAAACTACTCCAAATTGGAACATGGACACAGCGTAAAACTTCAACGTTAGAAATAAAACAGAATGGCTGCATCTCACATGCGGGGTATTGCTGTACTCAGATGACATAGCTGAGCCACATATGACGTATTATACAGTTGTAGCACGCATAAGGTTTAAAAAAAGTTTGTGTGTAAAAAAAGGCAGAAAAATGCTTATTATCACTACACTTGGTACAAGCTAGCGTAAAAATTATCCCACGCTAAGGTTCAAATAATGCCTTTTGAAATACCCTGGGATGTCTTCTTTAAGAAATAGTGTGTCTTTATGGTGTAGCTGGAATATGTAGCCTGCTCAAGTGCCTCAAAGTGGGACACGGACACATGAAAACCCTCCATGAAAATTTGCACTTAAAAACCTGAACTTGTGAAGTTACAGTGTAAGTTACAGAAGTAACAGTGCTGTAAAAGAGATGTGACACGTTCAGGTTTTTAAGTGCCAATTGAAAACCCTCCATGAAAATTTGCACTTAAAAACCTGAACGTGTCACATCTCTTTTACAGCACTGTTACTTCTGTAACTTACACTGTAACTTCACAAGATAGTGTCTAGGTCATACATTGGACCTATTGTTTTCACTCAGAAGATGTAACTAAGCATAATTTGGACTTTTTATGGCAGTGGTACATATCAAGTGTAAGAAAAAATGCAACATATATGTAAAAATGCCATTTTTCCCCCCCTCACAACAAACATTGACATAAATTGGTGAAAAAATGGTGACAAGTTAAGGCACAATATGAACCATATAAGATACCCTGGGGTGTCTGCTTTGTCAAATCAGATCCCTTTGTGGGGTTATTTGAACAGTCACACTGCTATAATGAGACATAGGCCTGTCAAATCAATCTACAAAAATTCTAACTATAGAAACTAAAAAAGCCTTGTCTCTTATATGGCATTGTAGCTCTACAGAATAGTGCCAAAGGCATGCAATGGGGTTATCGTTATACTCAGCAGATGCAGCTGAACACAATATGGGGAGGAATGTGTGCAGGAATAGCACACACCAGCTTAGCACACACCAGCTTTACAAAATACACATTACAAAAACCTTGTTATATGAGTATATGCCAAAATAAAGAAAAAACACAATTTGACTCCAATATTAAGCAGATATTGTGGATGAAATTGCTACGTAAAAAGTGTCAAACTAGCCTTAGGTAAATAGCCTGTGATGTCTACTTTATATAAATATAAACTTTTCTGTGGCAATTTTTTTTTTCTGTGATGGCTACTAAACCTTCAAGACAAACATACCAACTTCTAAAATTGTTGCACATTGAAATTTTATTTTAGTCCTTGTATTTTGTGACCTGTAACTTTCAAAATAAGCTGAAATCCTATACATATGATGTACTCTATAAATCAAGACAATTAATTAATTTCAAAGGACTTTTTCTAAGCTGGACATATTATGCACACGCTATTATTGCCAAAACTTGAATAGTATATGTGGAACTGCACTCACTACCACAAATCTGAGCCAGGGTGCTTTCTGAGCCAGAATCAAACACCAGATTTCCAAACATTAGTAAAATAATAGGGGTCCAGGCACTCCTTGGTTCAAGACAGGCACTTTATTGAGAACCACAACAGCAACATTTCGGCCCCAGCTTGACAAAGACCTTTAGGGGTTGAAACAGTGCTGTTGTGGTTCTCAATAAAGTGCCTGTCTTGAACCAAGGAGTGCCTGCACCCCTATTATTTTATAATGGCCAAAACTGTGAAAAAAAATTGTTTTAGATTTTTTGGCATTTTATTTATTTATAATTAATGAGAATGTATCCATGTGTATGTGACATCAAATTAAAGCCCTGTTTGCCGGTATATAATATGTGTTGGTGCATTAAATGAGAGATGCAAATTGTGTTTGAACACACACAGCAAGACATGCAAAAATGGCTTGTGTCCTTAAAGGTAAGACAAACTTCTGAAGCTGTATCCTTAAGGGGTTAAAGAAGGTTTGTGTTTTTAAAATATACTTTTTATGATTTGCTTTTTAGAATATCCTTTGAAACAGATGCTTTATTTTGACATTTTATTAAAAAAAAGTACTTAACGTTTTGTGAGTTATACAAATATATGCCTTGATTTAATTTTTTTGGGATAAGCTCGTCAAATGATTGGATATTTTTGGATAAACTTTAAAAAAAATTAAATATTTTGAAAAATGGCAATATTTAAATATTTTGAAAAAAAAATATTAAATTGAGGCCATTACACTTATACTGCTTTAGAAAGCTTTAGCATAAGAAATTAAATGCTAAAAAAAGTCTTGTTATCACTAGTTAGTAATCACAGTCAGTGCCTTTTTATGAAGCTAAAAATTAATTAGAAATAAAATCAAATATTTTGTAAAGGTTTCTAGGTACATGTGACGCTAAAATCAAATGTCAGTCTACAGATTCCTTTCCAGTAAAAAATGTGGAGACATTATTTGGAATAAAATTAACAAAATCTAAAAGCAAAAATTACAAGGTTTTATGATGTTAAGCTAAAAGGTGATATTTCGAAAGGTTGAGGATCCAAATATGCTTTATTGAAATGTTAATTTCATCCTTTTTCTTCCAAAACTAAAAAAAGTGGCTGCAAAGGTAGGAGCTTAATGTGTGATGAGATCATCTCACTCATTGCTCATCGCATGTAAGCATTTCATTGCCTAACATTATATGATAATTATACTGTGAGGCGTAGAGACAGGTGGCCTCATGTAAAGTTTGTCTCTTAAGTAAAATTCAATAATTATTCAAAATTATAAATAAAATATCAGTTATGGACTAGACTAGATTATATAAATAGTTTGAAAATGAAACTTGGCTTGAGTGTGATATTTTTTTATTTTTTTGCTAGTATTAAGTTATATTTTATAAACTATATTACAAAGTCAAATGATCCACTAATTGACTAACCATATAGCCACAGAAATGCATATATAAAGCAGCAAACAAGCAAGAAAATCAATATATAAACAATATTCTATATCATCTATATTTATTTGGCTAACTACCTGCCCATGATGCCATTTGTTACTAATATAACACAATATTACAATACTGAAACAGTTGACTCCAACTTAAAGCATTTAGTGTATATAGAAAAAAATGTTTTTTGTTTTGTTTTTATCATCGTAAAATAATTTCACCTATGGCTCCAATTAACCTGGTATAAATACCAGTAAGTTATGCATAAATGAACATAGGCATGTGTAGAAGACACTGTTGTTCAGGAAGGATATATTGATGATGTGGATATAATCTCGACTTTTGAGAAAATGATAACACAAACTGAGCTGTGTGTGTTAATAGTCTCTCTAACGAACAGTAGCATTATCGTTTGTACGAGTCAACCCTGGCGATTTCGAACATTCCAGAACCTGGTGTTTGAATGAATACACCTGTGGAGGAATTTCAATTACAAACTCTTGATATATCGCAAAGGTAACATGTCTTGTCCTTTTTTAATAATTGGGGGATTGGTCGAAATCCTGAGATCTGGTGCTGAATCCCTAGCCAACTGAAACTTGCAATGGCCAAGGTGGTTCGTTTCGATTTGTGATTCTGAATTCTGACCATGATGCCAAAAATTTAAAAGATTGAGAAAAAAAGATGATTGATGGCTAGGGGACAGTCAGTAAATGTTGATTTTATTCACAGGTCAAGTTAGAAATGAGAAATAAAAATAACATAAAAAGGAGGAGCAGTAAAAACTATGTGTATATTTATATATTACAATTTTAATACATTTATAAACAGGCTTTTTTAACTGCGCCTTCTATTTTTTATTTTTCCCTCAAATGGGGAATAATGTCCCTATCAGTATACTGTAAACGTATATATCATATTATGTAGATATTTTGCAGAACATTGATTGATCCATTTTTCTCCACTTTTAGTTTGCATGATTTGATTTCTAAACTGGGATTTCGGTACCAAAATTCTGCTGAATCAACATTCGGCTGAAATTTGTGCTTCATGAAAAATGTTTTGGTTTAGAAAAAAATAGTTCCGGTTTGGGAAAAGTATGCTAAAGCAAATTTTCTTACTTAAATTCTAGTATTATTTTGTATTATAGAGAATTTCAATCTTCTACATGGCACTGTACCAGTTATTATAGAGATGGCTTGTGTCCAAGTAAGTTTAAATTAATTTATAATTCTAGTTCTAGAATTCAAGTTTTACATTTGTATTAAAAAACGAATGTGCTTTTTTCATTGCATGGCTTCTTATCTACGTTCTATATAAACTAAAGCAAGGCACCATTCAACTAGCTCAGAAGAGGAAAAATTACTTAGAACAGTTTATTGACCAAAAATGAGCTTTGGAAAGCTGGCAATCAACTTAGAAAACATAAAGGAAAACATCCACACTGGAAAAATAGCCGAAATTTAGATTTTTGTTCCACCTCTCTCATGCTGGCTGATATGTAGCAACTCGATATTCTCACTTACCACATTTCACGATTTAGTGAATAACTTCTAAATGTCAAAAAAAAGAAAGAAAGAAAATAATATACATATAAAACCGTTCTGCTTGAATACGTAGGGATAACCTTAAGGTTTGACAGTGTCCCCGGAACCGTGAATTTGCGTGGACCCATTAACCATTCCTATGTGAAGAATGAAGGGGGTATGGGGACTTATTACTTGCCTACGGTCTTCTGAGATGTTCATCCTTCTTTGTCCAGTATTCTGACTGTATCAGTGATGGAATGAAGAGTTGGATGTTTAAAGAAAGGGTTCTACTTATTATTATGTAACATAGTCCAAAATGCAGGGACCGAGTTCATTCTATTTGAGAACCCTAGAGAACACATGTTAAAATCCTGGAATGTTTTCTACCATGTAGGAGTTTATTTGCTAAGCAGTGAATTAATCAAATTGATGTCAATTCAATTCAATAGATCCAAGTTAGACTATTTTTACTAACTTGTCCCTTTTCGTAAAATTTCAATTTGTCAATTCTCCACAATTTACTGAATTAACCCAGTGACACAGAAATGATAAGCTCTTTCTTTGTAAAAATGAGAATTCAGGGCTGGGTTAATTATTTATGGAAGCCACAAATTAAGAAAGTTAGTGAAGGACTAATGCTTTACATAAAGGTCAATTTCATATTCCAGATGCCAGACTATGGCTCATTTTTCCCTAAATGATTTTTCATATGAGGTTTTCTGTTTCAGAAAATATAAGGTTTCTCAGGAAGCTCACATTTTGACACTTGCAGGCAAAGAGCCAGGGGAGGCATAGCATTAACATGCCTAAATATAAGGCAGCTGCTCCAACAAATTGTTTTAGATGCAAACGTTACAAAACAAGACAAAGCTGCATCTTGACTATATGATGTACAGTGCTTTGCGTGCGTTGCTTCTCAAGCATGTTAGACGAAGGTTGTACAGAAGTCCTTCTAAAAGCAAAGAAAGATGTTTAATGATAAGGGGGAGTTTAAGAATTTGAAGCAAATTCTTGGGTCTTCATTATGAGATAGTTTCCCAGCTTAGACCGAAAGTTCACATATTTCAGTGTCATTGAACTGTAGGTAAAGTGGTATAGAGGGTGCAGCCATTCCATATATGAGTAATAAGATTAACATTCCTACTGATAACACATTTGCCATATACACTGAATATAATTTGGTTTTAAGCAAATTAAACCAAAAGAATATTATTGATAATCAGACATAGCAATTACCTATTCAACATTTAAGGGAAACGCTGTGTTCAAAACAATACATATATATATATTTATATATATATATATATATAGACTAATACGGCTAATCCAATCTACACTATATATATATATATATATATGCAAAAAATTAAGAATTGAAAGAAAAAATGTATTTACTAAAATGTATTAATATTTCCTAAAAACTCAAAACTTAGCTTTCATTAGCTACAGAACTCGCCTTAGCATCTAATGAAGATTCACCCTCATTTTGTCCAGCCCATTTTTCCTTGTTAATGCTGGGCGTTGTCCAACTGAATGCTTCTCATTGAGAAGCACTGATGACAAATCTCCAGTCCAACATTTCTTATAGAACTGGTGATTTTATTGAGACTTGGGGATTTATAAAAAACAAACAAACAAACAAACAAAACATTTTAAGGCTATATTAGTTCAAGTGACATTTTAAGCATTGATTTACATCTGATTCCTTCTGAGATACAGATACAGAAGAACTGATGAAAAAATTGTTAAAAATCCATTGTGAAAAGGTTTTGTTGTTAAATAATATAGATAGAGAAAATAACAAAAGGGAGGTTTAATATACTTATTGATATTTATGATCTAAGTTTCCCAATCTATAAAATATCATGAAATAAATTAATTGATGTGTGAAACATTGGAAGTGCAGAGACATGTTACATCACATGGCCCAGTGTACATATACAGTGTACTTCTGACACACTGACAGCTACACAGTTGCTAATAACAGTACGTTTTTTTTTCTTTCAGACGAGTAAGGTATGCCCATTTATTAAGAATCGAATCAGTGAAAGTAGAGTAGATTAGATTTTTTGCAAATACGTCAACACGTTCTTAATGCACTGTGCACTATATTGAATTATTGAACAAAGGCAGATTTTTTACTCTTTGGTTATAAAATGTCTTTCAGTAGGTCATCCACTGACCAGAGTCCTTCCTAAAGGCAGTAGGGACTCAAAACAACAAAACAACAGCGTGATGGATCAAATCAGAGAGTTTGGCAAATAGCAAATTGCTCAAGTATTTTGGAAGCTGTGGTGTTCAAGTGATTATTATTATTATTATAAGTTTAGCAATTTCTTTCTGTTCACGTTTGAAGGGTTATGAAACACACTAGTAACTGTTCTGACTAGTTGCATTCACATATAATAAAACTTTGATCAGAATTTTTGTAGTGTATTGGTCCACAATATAAATAAATAGAAACTGTTCAGTTGGTTAATGCACCAACTATAGGACCTGTTCCCAATCTCATGGTTCTAGGTTCAACTTTAGATCAGTGTGCCAAAACGGTAGATCCCAATATGTTGTAGAACTACAGGTTCCCCAATGCTTTCTAATTCTAATGCATTCAAAAGGCATGCAAAGCATCATGGTAGTTATAGTTCTACACTGTCTGGGGCACCCCTGCTTAAGATTCAAAGCTCTGCTCATCTACTGCTTCTGCATGTCATACTTGTTTTGCTAGAATTACATTTTTGCCTTGTTTCCTATTGTACAGCACCGTTGAATATGTTGTCACCATATACGTAATTGTAATTTTAATCTTGGCACCGAAAATCATTGTGGCATCTTTTTAAGATTGAAAAAATAAGTACCCTTTGGTTAGCTAATGAAAACACTGATTTGAAAATCTCAATATACTTCTGGTAAAATAGTTTCATTACTATTATCTGTTTTATTTTAGATAATACATCCAGAATATATATTCATATTCTCTAATGCACAGGGAAGTGTGATAGCATCTATTTCCAGCACAATACAGCTGAAAAATTAACCTTATGATATTTATTTATATATGCAAAAACAAGAATTGAAGACTTTACTGGTGAACAAATAAAATTTCTTAATGGGAAAATGTTGTGATCTGCAAGTTTTTATTAAGTGTTTATAGGATAGGTCACAGAGGAGAGATGAGATTTTATCTACAATGGCTGCATTCACTTTGGACTCAAGAAGGAAATTGTTATTTTTTAGTAAACTAAATTATCCTAATCTTGGCTCGAAACATGCATTATTATGGATTATACATACTACAGAGTTCTCATCATCAGACCCTTAACCCTATTATGGACTGATAGACAATATATTGGCATTGGCATGGCACTTTTTAATATTGCATGCTTAATTTGTGAACTATACAGGGTGGCCCAAAAGTATGTATACAGTTGAATGAATGAAATTCATCACAACAGATTATAAGGTGGTTATAAATATATACTGCCACACAATAAATCCACGTTCATCCGACTTATCACTAATTAACTTTTTTGGGGGTGTAATAAAGAATAAGGTTTTTGAGAGGAAGCCCCAGACAGTGGATGAATTAAAAGAGTTCATCTTGGAAGCATTTATGGACATTGATGTGGACCAGAATTTGTGTCGTACTGTGTGTCACAGTGTACTGTACAGGATCAAGGGAATATTGCAATGTTGGTGGAAGATTCTTCCACCCCGAGGGTACAACTTTCTCTACAAATATTGAGCATGAAAAATTAGCACCTTTTTTCAACTCAGAATAGGTGAATACATTCTCACTAAATTTGATAGTCAAAAAAACCTACAGTGTTAGGGTGAGGATATGACAGTCATACTTACTGGCTGAGATATACCCACGATCAGAAAGATAAAAGTTTTTTTTTGTCTTTCGAGGACTTTAAACAAATGGAGAAACAGTCACCAACAAGGGGGCCTACAGCAGTGTACAGGGAACTTGTGTCATGGAGGTGACTCCAAAATTCAGACACGGACAATAAAAATCCAATACTCCAAGGAAAAAGTGTACAAGAGTAACAAGTCCCTACAAAAATAATAAATGGAAAAAAAAATCTTTTTTAAATAAAAATTTATTTAGATGAGTTTGAATCTATATGTTTTGCTTTTACTCCTGCTACAGTTCCTCTAGCAACTAGTGGGATCAAGGATTAAGCCTTTTGGAGTTGTTTTTGAGCGACCATAGAGCTCCAGAGACCTGAAGACTAATTGGACAACCAAGTGAAGAAAGCGACTGCTCCCTACCTCTATCACCTACCAATCTTTTGTTCCTAGACTTGTTGGCTCCCTGCTTTTCCTCTTTAGATTGGTGGGGGTTATCCTGGTCCCCACAAAGGAGGCTGTCTGTCTATATCTGTGGATAAGGGCACACTAAGCCAGGGGGCCACCTAGAGTTTTTTTATTCCCAAGATGGGCACAAAACTGAAAGTCCTGCAGTACAGCCCTCAAACTGCAGAGGTTTTGGCAACCTTCGATAAAATCTGTGAGAAATTTTGGCACAATTGAACTGACATTCAAACCAGCTAAATCATACTATTTACCCTCTGGAAGGAGATAGGAGACAGCACCAAGGATGGTCTGGTGGCCTCTGCAGGGCATTTCTAACATAAGTAGTGGTGTACCTTTACAATGGAGCTCCCCCTGGCTGAGAGATATGCAAGAGATGTCCTTGACACACCTCCCACACCTATGGAGGGAAACCTGGAGGAGAGAGCAAAAAAGTCAAATCCAATCTTGGTCCCTTTGCAGACCTCTAAGGGGGATGGACAGGAGCACAATTAGTGGCAGGGTCTGTGGAGTAAAGGTGTTGGCTCCTTCTCAAGCTCGGTGCTATTGTCCTCTGGGGCCTGCTCAGGATGCCTATTCAAGTGACCCTCATGAAAGATCATGAAAGATCTCTGCCTTTAACTAACCTGCGCATCAGCTGATGATGTTAAGTCCATGGGCTAGCTGGCTCAGTACTAGGCCCTCACATGGGGTTTATACAATACTCAACTAGTGCACCAATCTTTTTCCTAGGGGTTTCAATACGGTCACTCTATATTTAGCTGAAAGTGCAGCCATTGCATATATTTATGTTATTTTTTCTTCTCTTAATTTTGTGATATACGCACTGTGTTATCTGCTTACTCATTTAAACAAAAAATAATAATACTTTCACAAGCTAATGCCTGCAATGTCATATTATGTATTTCCCATGAATTGTTTTCTTTATATGTCAATCACATATGAGGCTTAAGCTATTTACTAAAAAAAAAGTGGGATAATCAGGAACAAGAATCTTTGAAACATACTCATTTTATAGTATTGGGCACTGAAAATATGTTGTGTATGGTATCACACAAAATGGTATATGTTTTGCTGGAATGACAGAATGTGCACACACGGTAGGTGTATGCTGAAAATGGGGATTGCTCGAGAGCAGAACAGTAGGTAAGCATTTGTCTACAATCCAAGAGATATTCAGATGTATCTATTAACCTCTCCTGCCCTCAGAAATACTGTTGTTTTATGCCCCTTTGTCACGGCCCCCGGCTCACCGCCATGTGCGTCCGTGTACAACCGGCACGACCGCACCAACTCACTGAGCTTACCTGCTCAGTGGTGAGCCGGGAACCGCTCCTCCACGCCACTCGGGGAAATCCAAGATGGCGCCGACCATGAGGTCGCGTCCATCCATGGCTCCACCTCCAAAATTATACGAATGTGCGCGTGACGTCACAACTTCAATGCACGCGCACGTTCTGGGGTCAGAGGTCACCCTCTGACCAATCAGAGCCTAGAGAGGGATATTTAAATCCCTACATCACCCCAGTATCTTGCCCTGTCGGGGTTTCCTGTTGCTGGTTCCCTAGAGTGCGTTTATCTTTGTGAATATTAGTTCCTGGTATCCTGATCTTGGCTTTTCCCTGGTTATTCCGAATTCTGGTTCCACTGACTTGGCTTGTTTAAACGGTATCTGAGTATTTCTGACTTCTTTGACCTCGGCTTTCCCTTTGATCATTCTCTATCTCTAGCATATTAGTCCGGCCATTCTAAGGTCCGGTTTACGCTCTGTCCTTTTATTTCCTTTCCTTTTTTATGTATATGTTTACATATAGTTTCTGCGTGTTGGACCACACTAGCAGCCGTGACACCCTTCCACCTACTTTGTAAGCTTGTTTCAGCAGGGCCATCTTCATCAGTTGTTTCTGATAAGTTTGTTTGTCAATTACTTTTATTTATATATCCCCACAGCAAAAGTGTAAATACCTGTGGAATACATTGGTGCAATAAAGCAATAATAATAATAATAATAATAATATTTTAGGTTCACAGAACCCATCCAGGTGACACTGCGATAACAGACAGTAAGAAGATAATAGAAAAAAATAGCAAAGTTATAAAACAATGCATTTCACATTACATCTCATTAAAAAAAGTATAATGCTTGCTATTATATATGATGAAACTTCTATTTTCAATCTGTTTAGCTACCTCTTCCTTCAGCTATACAGTAATTGGCACAGTTCCTTAAACCAAAGAAATTGAGAAAATTCTGTAACAAATTCACAAAATATATGAACACAAACCCAGCAGTAGGTCCAACGACTGCTCGGAATTCTCTGCTAAAGACTTGGCTATCGGGATGTTGTTAATGGGATGATGTTTCTTTAGTGCAATTAGCAGATATCAGCTCCTTAAACATTATTGTATGGGAAATAAGAGACAACTGTTGAAAACTAACTTTTATGTAGAAATAATACAATATGCTAGACAGTAGTTTGTGAAGGAGCTCAGATCCGTTGATTGACAAGGTACACTCACTCAAAGAGTCCTTTGGCTAATGGCAGCTGCAGAAACAGAACAAACAATCTTTATTAAAATTGGAATGTTGTGGTATGTTATATCTGAGATCACAAGTGAGATGTGTAAAGGAATATAATTAGAGAATTAATAGCCACAGCTGATGCATAAAGGGATGTATTTCAGAGGAAAGTGTACTCTAAGCATTTTTTTAATGAGCAGACTCTTAAAAACAAACCTGATTTAGGGAAACAATTGTCCTCTTGTGATTCAAGAAAGGTCAGTCTTGCGTACTATGCATGAGTTGCATTCACCTTACAACGTGCACCTAACAATAGATTTTTACCTCTGTGCTTTGCCGAGCTTGTGATTACAGACCTTTAGTTCTGCAATTAATCATAGTTTTTTTAGGTTCTATGGGGGAAAGCGCAATTTGAATTCATCAATTTTATTATAGTCTAACCAAATAACAACAACTAATTTTCTTAATTTTATGATTAATTTTCCATTTATCTTTTTATTTTATAAATGTATATATATATGTATATATATATTTAATTTATATTATATATAAAGCAGTCTTATATTTTACGCATACAATTACATAAAAGCAAGATTTTTTCAAGTCAAAATATGTAAATAACATTTGCAAACCACAATAAAAATATGTAAGAAAGCTGCAGCTGGATTCACTATTTGTTTAAAAAGAAATTAAAATTTAATTGCAAATACATTTTAAGCCGATCAGAAATGGTAGGAAAACTGTTTTTGTAGCAGCTGTGTGGCTTTTAACGCAATAGAAAGACATACCAGTTGAAGACACTCCTTGAAATACTTGTATGAGTGGTAGGAGAGGTTCAGAGCGAGTAGCAAAGGATTAAATAAGGCAGCATCTTTAGGGAGTTTCCAAATAAGATCCATGTAACAAATCTAAAATCCTTCAGCTCAAAGTATAGTCATATGATTTATTTATAGGTTTCCACAAAGGCCTGCCAAATAGATTACCGTGTTTACATCAATGCTCTGCTGAGAGATTCATTCTTTAATACTTGAATTGGCAAGGTCATTTAGTTTGCGGCTACATACCGGGTCACCAAATAATATCATATAATAATTGTATCTATAAAGTGCCAGCAATCTGTGAAGTGTTGTACCATGGGTAAACAAAAAGATATGGTAAATGATGCCAAGCAAATGTTGGCATAAAGAAACATGCAGGATGGTGACATAGCCCGAATGAGCTCACAGTCGAAAGGTAAAGGATTATAAAGACACAACAGTTAAAAAAAGAATTATATGTATAATAAAACAGGTACAATAAGTCATGCTAAATATGCTAGCTCGCTTCTTCTGCTGGGACCAATCAATATATTATAGCTCTTTTTTGAAAGGTCACATTGTTATTTTTTTTTCTTTGTCATATTAACAATGTCATATTTTTTGTGTGCGTTCTATATACAGAACAGAAAATACAACGGAAGATTATTGTAAAAATCGACCTGCAGTGGGAATGCAGTCCTACTGTGTGCATCTGGTCAGGGCTGCTGGGTCTCTGGTGATTTAAAACGACATGTGGTGATTTTGCACGGAGATTTCACTGCAAACATTAAGATAATGATTTGTAATACTAAACTTGGATTGAAATGCTCGGTGATATGAGCCGGACAACAATTCAATTCCATTTAAATTATTAGAGAGTGGTACGGATGCCAGTGCGAAGGGGCATGGAGGCCAAGTTAGATGGGTTTTGGAGAGAGCTCCTGGAGATTAAACTAGGTGATACTCAAGTGAAATGTATATTACAGGAAAAGAAAGGTGATCTGGAGTTATGCAAATAGAAATATCTTTTAACTCACATTCCTTTAGGATTACAGGATGAAAGTGGCATTACATTTTTGGCTCTGCACAACATCTTACAATAGAACAAAGATATGCAAACAGTTTGCAAATTCAGTCCCCCCCCACCCCCCCCACAAAAAAAAAACCCACACAAAGCAATAAAAAAGGATCTTATTATCTAGTGGCCTTTTACTGATTTGCTCATAAGTGAGCAATATTTAGGGAAATTTACATATTCGTATACACCGAGTCAGCTTATCATAAACATTTACATTTTTAGATCAACCATTAGAACTGATCCAGTTCAGAGAGGCAGACTGCCCATTCTCTGCTTGATGGAATTCATGAGTAGGTGTGAGACTACAAGTTCGGCAGTGGCACTCCATTACGCTCAGAATGTAGAATGTGAGAGAGTATGGATTCCAATGGCATTAGTGACACAGGTGCATAATGGGATGTGTGTGCCTAGCATGACGTCTCTAAATAAGTTTCTTTTCAACACAAGGAAACAGCTCATGCTTCAGTGGACTATTTATCTTTACCTTGTTACCATCTGACTCTATTATTCAAATAAAGTGCCCCAACCTTTACCACTGACCCGACCATGCATCTCTTATACCTTGATTGATCCTCTGCCTGGAGAGGAGTTCAACTTTGAATATTTATTTAAGTTACTTATTATATTAGATAGCTCCTGCCTACTTTATGGTTGCCTTTCAACAAATATCAGGCCTTCTAGTAAGTTGTGTAACTGTAAAGGTGTACTGGAATCTGCATGCTGAGCTTCCACTACCTTAACCCTTACATAATATCTGATCCAGTTATCGATTTTGTGGAACTATCTAAAGTCATATCCACCCTAATCTAACCAGTGACATCCCTTGTCCAAACAGTAAATGAGATATCTAACCCAAAGTATTCTATTTATGGCTAGTAAGTGCCAATTAACTGCTGCCCACTTGATACCTCTGCTTGCTGAATATACCTCTGCACCTGAACTCCAAGTACCCTTGCAAATTGTTTCTCTGGAAATACAAGACACACTATTGTGCCCTATTGGTGGCTTGTTTAGTTGTGTTTCCAATGATCCCCCTGTATATATTGTAGTGAGTAGGGACTGCATCTACAAATGTACTGTAAATAATCGAATAACATTTTTTACCCAGTAATAATCAACAGGCATATTCTTCCATTTAAGTGAATAGGGTGGATGGATATATTGTCAGAAGCCTCTCATAACTATTTAATTAAAACCTGGCATTTATTTATTTTTATTTATTTTTTTTTATCAAAAAAATGCTTCCAACTAACTTTCCATTGAAAGTTTAATATTGAAATGCTTTTTTTGTTTATCAACTGTGAGATCTATTCAAATTCAAATCCGTTTTAAACTCTTTGCTGATGAAGTAAAAAAAAAATAAAAAAATTAAAAACATGTCTTTTCCAAACAGCATCTGCTCAGGTCAGGTGTTATTTTTAAATTTGATGTTTCGGAGAGAAACAAGAAGGATAAATGAATAAACTCATCTAGCCTTTATTTTCTCAGTTTTGCTATTTCATACATTACTACCATTGATTAGATCTTTTTCGTTTTCATTTTTTTTTTTTTTTAGGCAGATGAACATATAATAAATGTACAGAATTTGCAGTTTGCGATAATTGCCGCTGTATATGTTCATAAAATCCGGCAGCTGCTTAACAAGAAGCAAGAGGTCATCATGGGTCATGGTCTACACTATCATAAAAAACACATTAGATATTAAAAAAAAAAGAGCTCTGAATAGAACCTTACTATTAAAGAAAAGTTAATACCAATGAGTTATTTGCTGTCATGTAAAATGGCAATATTAATATTTTTAAATATTTGTTTAAATATTCCCATATTTTTATTTATTTTGAATATTGTAGAAACAATTCATTATTTGGGATGAAGAAGCAATTAGAGAAGGGCTTCCTGCTTACTGTTCAGGAAGAGGAGGGAGTAAAAGAAATTCTTCTCCGACATGGCTAAAATAGAGCACATATAATTATTTTCTCAGTTTCCAGCATTTGAAGAACTTGTGAAATGGGTTTTCATGAGGAGAGGCTCGGGAGTTGGTTTGCTAAAAAGAGAATTGTGAAGAATTCATAAACTAATTGCAAAGTTTAAGTCAAAAAATCCAACAAAAAGTTCAGTTGGAGAATATTTAATAATTCAATTATTATGGAATAAATGCATAATTTCATTATTGATTTTATATATACTCAAGTTTAATAAATATATCCCTGTGTAGAGCTGAATTCATTTTCTGGAGAGCTGCAGGACTCACATTAAGCTTGAAAGACTTAGCAACCGCTTGGTCTATACTCATCTGAATTCCAGTTTTGGAGCCATAAAATATTTTACTAAGGAAGCAAGATGTACTATATTGTGATAAGTACAAAATAAAATTAAATCAACATTTTTAAGGAAAAGTTTCTAGTGTTGATCTTTTGCGGTATATATCAGCTTTTCAGAATAACATTGAGGCACACACATGATTAAAATCTCTCTAATCTTAACATACAATATTACGTATCCCTCACTGCCTTACTCTCCCATGGACTTCCCAAAGCATATCTGTAATGTGATTGCATGGTTTAAATAAATCCACCACAGGGACTACCTTATAAGAGGACATATAACAAGGTATGTAATAAACTCAGTGAGTTCCATGAAGTCCAATATGTCCCATCTCAGGAACATTGTCCACTATTTTCTCTCACCACTATAAATCCTGATGAGTTTGGTGATAAATTGAATGACCGTTCTGCCATGTTACTGACTTTTATGTTATTTACCATATACTTGAAGTTAGTCCAGTATCTACTAAAGTATTAGGCAAGTCCTGGTTTTAATTATTGAAATGGAACTTGAGTCAACCTGGGACCATAGTAAATAGTAGATAGTGAGATAGTGAGAAAGGAAATATGTAAAGCAGTGCCCTGTTTCTCTCTCAGAATGAGATTGGCCAGAGGTAATGGATCTGATACAATAATGTTCATTCACCTCTAAGATCCACTTTTGGCTCACTACCTCTCCTCTGATGGTAAATGCTGGATATGCACTAATCATAAAATTGCTGTCCTTCTGTTTTGTCTAGGTGCCTGGGATGTGAGCCCTCTTGTAGGATAATTTAACTAGACTATCTTACAACTTACATATACCCCCTCTATTTGCCCTATTTGCAAAGTCAGTGCATCTCAACAAGGTCTCTGTAACTAATTATAAGAAAAAAATGTATTTACATTTTAAGTACAGCCAGATCTCTTAAACAACTTCTTTGGAAGTCAGAGCAACCCTTAAAGGGACACTCCAGGCACCCAGACAACTTCTGCCCATTGGAGTGGTCTGGGTGCCAACTCCCATCCCCCTTAGCCCTGCAAGTGTAATTATTGCAGTTTTTATAAACTGCAATAGTTACCTTGCAGGGTTAAGTCCTCCTCTAGTGGTTGTCTAATAGACAGCCACTAGAGGGACTTCAGGGTTCTTAAAACATGAAAAGTGTTTTAAATGATGCTGGACGTCCTCACGCTATGCATGAAGACCTCCAGCATCGTTGGAATCCCCATAGGAAAGCATGGGGCACATTAGACCTCCCCATAATGCTTTCTTATGGGGAGGTCTAATGCGCGCGCGCGGCCAGGAGGAGCGTGGGCAGAACCTGACCCAGCGCCGAGGGACATCAGCGCTGGATTCAGGTAAAATTTAACCCTTTCAGCAACATGGGATGAGGGTTGGGAGGTAGAGAAACACGGATTTGTTTACCTGGCACTGGAGAGTCCCTTTAAATATTCAAACCTGGTGGTAAAAATATTAATATCTATTGAGGAACTTGACCAATACACTACAACCTGGTTCTGTTAGCTCAAATTTACTTAATTTTAGGTTCCGATGGACTGTTAACTGATACCTACTACTTCTGACCAAACATCATGTGTTTACTCCAACCTTACTGTTTTTCATGGGTTGCTAGATTTAATCCCCCTTTTTTCTCTTCATTTTTCTTTCAATTTTTTTTGCTCCTGCACCATTTGTTCTAATGAATATATGTTTCCTGAACTAATTCTGCTCCAATAAATCTGCCCACTAGATTGAATTTGAGTGCCTGGACCATCATTACTTTTTTGCAAATCATATTGTGAGGATTGGCCAACCTCAGGCCCAGTTGCACCCTGAGTGTGGCATCCATATTGGTAATTATCATTATGATTTATAATCTGATGGAGCATTTCATAATATGTTCACAAATATTTGCAGTCCATAATTCTTGTTGAGTTTCAGATTGGGCTGCTTGTTGGTTTCATAAAAAACATAATTAACTAGTAAGAACAAGTAAAGGAGGAGATTAGCAAGAACCTCATAAAGTCCACACCAAAGTACAGGAACCATGTACCTCTAAGGGTAATTTGGAACTGGTGAAATAGATTAGGTAGAATCGGTGGTCTGAACCCTTGTGCCATACTGGTACTATATATTTTAAAGATGATAAAATGCTTCTTCTCCCTTAACTCGAGAGTCACCAAACTACTATTCACCTACCTACTTTTGTTGTTTTAGGAGCAATTTATTTGTAAGTCTTTTTCAAATATATATATATATATATATATATATATATATATAAACATTTTTTAATTTAAAACATATTTAAAAAATAATTCTATAAACATGCCTATTTAGTCTAATTACTTTACATAATTTAAATATTAAGACATCTTTGAACTTATCCACATAGTATTTAGTCATTTGGTACAACTAGGATCACATGAGGGAGACATCATGTCTTGGTCTTCTTCATTGTACTGTGGCAAATTTAATGCAAAATACATTGTCTATTCTGCAAAATTGATTATAGACGTCTATTTACTTGTGTTTGGTGACTTTCTTTCTCAATGAAGTCAACGAGAATCATCTTTTAGAGGTCTCTAGTTTATTTTGCTAGTGGCTGGGGGTGCTTGCTAATATTAGATTTAACAGATACCGTGAGTGAGGGAATATTATGGGGGTGCTTGCTAATATTAGATTTAACAGACACCGTGAGTGAGGGAATATTAAACAGAGTGAAAACTTCTGTGCTTAATGCAGAGAAGTCTGAAACATTGTAAACATGACTCTATAGAAAAGAGTGAGATGGTAAATTGAAAACCTTTCCCATCTTAAATCTTGAATATGCATTACTATGACGGATTCCGCTGTCCCTGGATTGTCATCCATTTTATTTTGACTTATTTGTTACACTGGGTGGTTTGGTATATGGGATTCACCGAACAATGAACAAACTGCCGAACGGCCAGACCACCCAGAGGAGTCGTGTGTTACTCACTGACCCTTGTTCTCACCTTGATAACCGCAATTATCACAACCTTCTAAGCGGTCGGCTGGGTGGCTGTCATTCATATGTACGAACACATGGAGACAGCCATCTTTAGCTGCAAAGGCATATAGCAGTGTTTGGTCGTCGAGTACATGGAACTATAATCGGACAGTCAACAGCACGAGCAACACTGAGACTTCCATCTCTACACACATTTGGTTCTATTTTTCTGGGAAGAGTGGCGTTCGGTGGAACCATATTCAGGGACGTGTCTATCGCGAGGCAATAATGATATGATAATAAATGCTGGAGATGTAATGAACCACGGGGAGATTACATACATATGTGATAGCGATGTGAAGTTGCGGTTAATCTTTGGAATATTACCTTTCAAAAACTCCAGAACCTGGGGAAATTTGAGATAGACAAAAAACTTGAAATTGCCATTTTACATCTAAACTGTCAGGTCTTACATCCGAGGGAAGCATTAATGGCAACCTACTTTTTTTTGCCACAAAACTATGTTTAGCTCGACACTGGAAATTAAATGTTAATATTAGTTGGCCAGGTCTGAAATGCCAAATATTATTCCAGTGTAGAATGGAAAGGGGCCTCAAATTGCTTAACAAGAAAACCAACCCGAATAGCAGTTGGATACAGGAATGGGTAAAAAATATTGAATATTCTCTAATAGGAGTGAGGTAATGAGCTTAATGAAATAGATGATATTCACCTCAATACTGGCCAGCACTTATTACAATTTTTTCCTTCAAAGAACGATATACTTACTCTCGAGGACAATGTATATCCAGTGACTGGTTACTTGCGTTATTTGTGTTACATGTTTTTTTGTTTAATATATGACCCCTTGATTTCTGTGACAAAGTTATTCTGAACACTTTACTTTGGGGTAGTAAATGTAATTTTAGATTCATGTTAAATGTTTGTACTTTTTTTGTATTACAAGTTGAATAAAAACAATAAAAATTATTATAACAAAACAAATTGAATAGTATTGGATTATGCTTTTAAAAAATCTGATCTAGTGCATCATGGCAAATGAGCCTAATTAATGCTTTGCCATTGAACCGAATCAAGGACAGAAATCAGATGCATTTTAATTTTTATTTTAATAATTTAGTTTATCTTTACAATTTGTTGACTAGTTAAATATGTTTTCATAGATGGTTCACATGCAGTAATTGTCATTGCAGTCAATTTTCTCTAACAACGGTTCAGAAAAATACATTTTAAAATGGTTTATACATTATATAAAAAAAAATATGTTGTGATAAAAGCATTTTTTCTTTAAAGATTCAGAAATGTTAATATATGGATTTGAATTTGCAAATAACATGCCAAACCATCACATAACATAAAAGGAAAGGATTACAGGTAATAACTACACTTTATGAACATATAAGCAACATTTTTTTTTTCTTTGCCACTTTAACTGGCCTGGCATTTTTACCGAAGACTCTTTAAGAAGATGTACAATGATAAAAACATCAAAATGTATTAGCCATTTACTAGCTCACTTACTTTTTTATCTTATTTACCTATGTGCTTGGCATATACAGACAAAATCCCATCAAAATTCAGTTTAATAAGATGTAGCCATCACACATCATAAAGTGCATCATAGGTTACTGGTGATACAAGGCTATGAAATGGCTGTATAATGAAATAACGAGTTAAAAAGGGAAAATATCAGTGTTGTGATAATTTTCTATAGTAATGTTCTTGGGATATGATGCTCTCTGCAGAAAATGACAGTAGATGATGCTGTTAATTGTGCCGTCTGAATGCTGGTCCCATTTTCGGTTGAAAAGATACTATTTACCTGAGCTTTATTATAAGAGCCAGGAGCCTGCTGAGTGATGGGAAAGACTGACCATGATGCAGTGAATAAAGGTATTTTTTTTTATCAGTACGCATTCACCATTATTCCTGCATCTGTACTTGTTTTGTCTGTGTAAAGATGCCTAAGCAAGGCTTCTTTAAAAGGTACACAGTCCTATTTTTTGCACATAGGGCAAATTATTCCAAAATAGAATATACAGTATTTGTAGATTCATGAAGTGATGTAAAAAAAGTCCCATTTATGTTAACTTGTGTTTATATATCCTCTGTGATAGGAACACTCAAAACGCCATACCCACTACAATTCCCTGATGTGGTTATGGTGTCAGGACTGCCATGGCGCCCCCCCACAGACAGTAGTCAAACTGTTTGAAATTCTAGGGCAGCACCTAGAAGACTCTAGGTAAGTTGTCAAACCATTCACAAATAGAATGTAGTGGTTATGTCCCATTGTATAGCGCTACAGAATCTGATGGCGCTATTGAAATAAAAAATTTATAATAATCATAATAATATGTTGATTGTGTTCCTTTAAACAATAATTTAATCAAGATATTTTTGGTGATTTTTTTTAAAGGAAGTTTAGACAAACATGTAGTTATTAATGGTGTCATGATTGCATTACAAATCTTGGCTCTTGGGGTTGATTATCACTCCTATAAAATTTAATACCAGAGATAAATTATATGAAAAACTCATGAAACACTTTAATGATCAAGTAAAAAGACTCATTCACAGTAACCTACTGGTAAATCTCATTCAGTTGTTGACACGGAGGTTACCATTATAGAGAACCTCGTGCCATCAGGTGCTTCCCAAAACCTTCCTGTGTGGATTGAATTCTGGCAGCACACTGCAAAGTCTTTTTTCCAACATTGTTTAAAATGGTTCTCTTGAAAAATCTGTAGTAATGCATTGTATTGTTTATCACACTGCAACTAAATAAGATTCTGTAAAGTGAAAAATACACACCAATGTTAAATAACGTGTCTAACAGTGAAAGAGTTAAGAAATTAATATTTAATTTAATCAAATAAAATGCTTTTACTTATAATGCTAGGGTACTCTAAAGCTGATTTCGATTTCTGTTTCTGCTGCTCCTGTAAAAAAAACAGCTTTTATCTAACGCTAATTCAGTAGCAGGTGCTTTGAATGGCAGCTCTGCTCTACCACTGGGAGGTCATCACTAGAAAATGATCTCTGTGTCAATCCAATGCTACTAACGACCATGGGAGGCAGGGTGCATGTAGGACAATTGCCGCAATCTGCCAGCAATGCTTCTCGTAGACAAGCACTGAAATCGATGCTTCTCCATGAGAAGTCTAACATCATGTTTGTGTGAGCGGAGTTTTATAAAAGTTCTGATTGCTCTTGAAAATGACTCTTGTATAAAATAAGACAGACGGAGGTCTGTTAACCGCTAATGTATTTTGAAAATAATAAATGATGTTTGTAATGTTCCTTTAACAATTTATTGTGTGTATTAGAGCATTCCCACAACTTTGAAAATTATTATGGCAGGAGCACAGCTGCCCACCAGTTTCCTTTCTTTCTGTCTCCATAGTATGTGCAACATTTAGCAGGGTGGCCAGTGTAAAGGCTGAAATCCAAAGCTTCCCCCTACTGTGAAGTCAAAGACGAAGGATGAAGGCCCAATTTTAGGCTTACACTGCTGCAAAATGGTTTAAAGGGACACTGTAGGCAATGTAACTGCTTCATCTCATCAAAATGGTTGTAGTGACTGGAGACACCTGGTGCTGTACTTCCATTCAGTGGAATGAAGTTGCTATAGTGCCTTCAGTCCTATACCCCGTCCTACCCCCAAAACCCTTTAATTTAATAATTAGAAGGCTTGGAAGAACAGCTTCAAGCCATGCCTCCAAACCTCTGGGTAAAACAGCTAGGACTGTTACTTCCCAGCTCTTATACAGTACAATACAGAGACATATGTTAAGGTCACTTTATGTTACTGTCGGGGTCTGCCATAGAGAATAATTGTTTTCAATGATTCTCTATGGCAGAATCATAGTTGCATTGTCCTGAGTGCCACGCATGCCCGTTCTCAGTGTTCTCATATTCTCTGTTTTTGTTACAATGCATTTGCTGGGGTTTTCCCTAAGCTTAGAGCGGCACTGTAATGCCGAATCCGTTTTTTTTTTACCCCCCCCCCTCCAGCCTCTACTATCTCTAACTGCCACCCTAGTCACCCCCAAATGCCCCTAAGCCCCCCACATTACCTATTTTGTATTCCTTATTTTCTGCCCGATCTATATTAAGGGCGCCGCCATCTTTGTGTGGGTAGAGGAAGTCCCTGTGGGACATGTCATCTGCCCACACTAGATGGACTGTGAGATTCCCGCACATGCCCAGTGAAACACCTGGACATGCGAACAGGAATTTCATCTATTCATTCATCAGACAGACGAATGAGTGAATAGAAATATCAGCCGAACAAACTAACACTGAATATCAGTGTTTGTTTGTTCATTCAGTTTATTACAAGAAGGGAGCTACCGGCACGCAGCTCCCTCCTTGTAATATGTAAAGACAGAAGCAGCAGGGAGCAGTGCTCCCCGCCACTTCATAAGCCCCCCCAGGGCTTGAAATCCATCCAATCACAGTGCTCTGTGTCATTTTACACAGCGTGGGAAAATTCAAAAGAACTTTCCCACGCTGTGTAAAATGACACAGAGCACTGTGATTGAATGGATTTCAAGCCATCCAATCACAGTGCTCTGTGTCATTTTACACAGAGTGGGAAAATTCTTTTGAATTTTCCCACACTGTGTAAATTGACAAAGAGCACTCTGATTGGCTTAAACCCACCAATCAGAGTGTTCTTTATAAGCCTTCCCCGCCCTGCGGAGCTCAGTCTGCGTGGAGCCCTCCATGGGTGAAGATGGATTATTTTTTTTTCGCTCTGGTTTTTTCTTTTTCGGTGGGTTTTTCTTTTTTTGCACTCGAGATTTTTATTTTATTTTACGTTTAACGGTTATGATGGTTTTTTATTTGGCCTTTTTTGGGGCTGAAAAATGAAGATTTGAGAAAAAAGAAGACGTCGAATGGTAAGTTTAATTTTATTTTACAGGTTAGTTAAGTTATTCCCCCTCACTATTTTTTAGGGTGAGGGGGGTAGGTAGGGACTTTTTATTTGGGTGGGGGGGTGGGTGTCTAGGGGCTTGGGGACCCCTAGTCACCTTGTGGGGGGTGGGGGAAATTGAGTTAGGGCCCCCACCGGCCGCCCAGGGGTGGGGGCGGGGGGGAGGACAGTAGGTCCCCCCTCATTATCTTTATGGTCCCCACCCGCCGCCCAGGGGTGGGGACCGGAGGGGGGGTGGACAGTAGGTCCCCCCCTCATTATCATTATGGCCTGCCGCCCAGGAGTGGGAGCAGGTGGGGGAGGACAGTAGGTCCCCCCCCTCATTATCATTATGGCCCCCACCCGCCGCCCAGGGGTGGGGCCCAGGGGGGCAGTAGGTCCTCCCCCCCATTATCATTATGGCCCCCACCCGCCGCCCAGGGGTGGGGGCCGGGGGGCAGTAGGTCCTCCCCCCCATTATCATTATGGCCCCCACCCGTCGTTTAGGGGTGGGGGCCAATAGTTTTTTTGGGGGGCTTTTTTTTACAGTGAGCAGCCACAGGCTGCTCACTGTTTACCAGACATGCCCCTACTCACAGTATAGCGAGTAGGGGCATATTATTTACTAATACTAAGTAATTTTTACTTAGTATTAGTAAAGTTGGCTGAAAGACCAATTTAGGTCTTTCAGCTTTTTAGTAGATAGCTCCCTAATATCGTGGGAATTAGGGAGTTATCTACTAAGCGGCTGAAAGGTGCAGCCACGGCAAGAATAGGATCGGAGTTTCATTCATTCGAATTAAATTCCGATCCGAATAAAGTGCCGAATTGCGTTCTAAAACAAACGAACATACTGTTCTCATTCAGTTAGAACGCAATTCGGCAGTTTTGTGTAAAATGACAGGCAGCATCACGGGAACAAAGAGGAAAGGTGAGAATTATGGGAAAATTGCTCTGACCAGCGGAAATGAAGCACACTTTGCTCCTCCGCTGGTCAGAGCTGGTCAAGCGGAGGAATCCTCCATATGGCAAAGAGTCCCTACTTTGTCTTATGATTTTAAAGAAAACTAAAGAAGACTGGAAGAAAAGAAGAACAGATCCTGAGAGGGGGAGAAGAGGAAGAGATTGAGGAAAGGTAAGTTCGGCATGACAGTGCCGCTTTAAAGGGTAACCCAGATGTAGACACAGTGCTCAGTGTGCCTAGAGGGGTATCAGCTACACCTCGCTGAAAATACTCAAAGAAGACCAAAATGATTGTCTGGGGTTGCTGTACCTCTTTAGCAGAGAGAATTTGCTGGCATTTTGGTTTTGGGCTGCCCTTGTGGTTGGGATCAATCTGATATGCAAATGGTGTAGGCTGTCTCTGTATTGGCACAAGTTCGCAAAAACATTGTTTGAGACATGAGCAGAGACTAACTGAAGGACAAGCTATTGAGTTTCTTTAAGATTTTGCCCATTCTCAGAGTTCTCATATTCTCTGTTTTTGAGTGCCATGCATGTGTCTATGAGGAGCATAGGGTTGGACCATCATCCTGGAGGCACACGTCCAAGTACAAGGCCACGGCAGCACTGACGGAGACTTCACATTGGTGAAAAGGTGTATAATTCATTTTCTTTTGTTCATTTTTTTTGCTAAATTGACACCGGGGGCCTGAACTAATCAGGAACATCAGGACTGTAGCATTATGTAGCAGATATGTATTCCTAATGCTGCAGTGCTCCTTTTATGGTTTCATTTTGATCTTACAGTACAAGGAATTTACTTTAGAAGTTATTTTCTCCTGCTCTGTTACTTGTACTTTAATCACACAAGAGTCTGCTACAGGTTTTAGCAGGCAATTAATAGAGCAGGAGATAAGAAATTCTAAATTGAATATTTAAAGGGACTATAGTGCCAGGAAAACAAACTCGTTTTTTTCTGGCACTATAGCTTCTCCATTTGTCAAGGTCCACCCCCGTGATGCAGAAGGGGTTAATAGTGCTGGCTATCTTTGCCCACGCTCCTCCCCTGCCGATGTTCACCATGCTCGCATTAAGATTTACCCACAGGAAAACACTATTCAATGCTTTCCTATGGGGAATCTGGTGACGCTGGAAGTCCTCATGCATAGCGTGAGGACGTCCAGCATCATTAGGCAACCCAATGTTGACTTCAAGCCTGGAAGTCCCTTTTGTGGATATCTGGTAGACAGCCACTAGAGAAGGAGTTAATTCTAGCAGGTAATTATTGCAGTTTATAAGAGCTGCAATAATTACCACTCTAGGGTTAAGGGTGATGGGAGTTTGCACCAAGACCACTTCAATGAGCTGAAGTGGTCTGGGTGCCTACAGTGTCCCTTTAATCTTCAAAGTATAAATATTAGACCTCTTTTTCAGGAAGTGTGTAGAGAGTTTGTGTGAGTCACAAGAGAGGTGTGGCAGAGAATTGAGCACTGAGACTGAAGGGGTGTGATCTATGCACCAAAATCACTTCATTAAGCTAAAGTCATTGTTGTGCTTAGAATGTCGCTTTAAACTATTTATTTACAGGTTGTAAATGTCTGCAAAGTTTTTTTTTTGCATGCTACAGAACTCATCTACTCACAAAATGTTCTTCATGTAATGTGAGCAGTTGTACAAAGAACAAAAAAGTTCTATTTGGAGCCTTCCCCTTTAAAGGTTTTGATGAACAGAAACATAAGGTTTGCAAAAGCCAAGAAACTCCATGGACCAATGTAAATTGGAACTGTAATAAGACAGAATAAATTAACAACAAATTATAATTTAGGATATTTAATTACAATCACATTTTCCTACCAAGAAGTAAAAAAAAAAAAATCTAACAAGAAAACTGCCTGACGAATCTCATATAAACATTTCCAATCTAGTACTGTGGCAATTAAGGTGAGAATTATATTTACAGCAGAACTTGACTTTTTCCCCAATTTGCAGAATTTTCCTTTGTATTTGTGTAGTTTTCCATCTCTTTAAATATGTGCATAATTTTGACCCTGATTATATTGTCCTGGTTCTAAGAATATATACTATGAAAAAGGAGATAGGAAAACGATAGGAAAAAAATAAACCTTTTTTTTTATCCTTATTGTATATAGATTAATGATAACTAAACTTGGTATCCCTGATTTTTTTCTCTATATCTCCCATGATGCAGAAACAGCCTATTGGCTATAGATGTGGAGATAACGATAATAGAAGTATATAGAGATAATGTTTAACACTTTACAGACTATATTACATTATAGGGGACTACAAAGAATATAATGGTTATATCCTATATGTATACTTCATTTGTAAGGTGTGGACAGATGCTTATAACACTAACACATAAAATCAGGTTATATCCTGGGGAATGTGCCAAATACTGTGCATTCACCATGGTAACAAAGAGAATGTCTGGCAACATTTAGCACTTTGCACCCAAAATAAGACATGTTTTGCCTTGAGAAATCCGGTCCTATATTACAATAGAGACTAGAGACAAATGCTGTAGATACATTTGAATGAGATTAATTCAGTTTAATTCAGTTTAGTATTCCTGCATATTGCAGTTATGTTTTAAAATGCCCTGCCTCATCATATATTCATCAGGGTTGTTCACTAAACTGTGTATTGTCAAGAATTAATTAGGCAATTGCAAATTTTAGTTCAAGTAGTCTAGCTGGAAAAATATCTGAGTTGGAGAAAAATGTAAATTCGTTATTTACAAAATATGGGAAATCAAATATTCAGTGATATTCACAATAAAGTAAAATACTTAAAGCTGGATGGGCAGGATTCACTTACAGGGACAAGATATAACAAATATTAACTTAGTATAAAATATAATGTCAATAAATTGATGAAAGCAATGCAAATGTAAAAGAAAAGAGAAAGAAAAGAAAATGTAACATGTAAAGGGACACTATAGTCAAGATTATTGTATTTGCTCTGGCGAATATAATCATTCCCTTCAGACCTTTTGCAGTAAATACAGTTTTTTTCAGAGAAAATGCAATGTTTACATTATAGCCCATGGATACCTCCAGTGGTCGCTCCAGATGGCTACTCAAGGTTCTTTCTGGGGCAGTGCTGAACAGTGCGCAGTACTGCCATTCAGTGTCTCCACTCTCTGTATGGAGACACTGAGCTTTCCTTGTAGAGATGCATTGATTCAATGCATCTCTATAAAGAGATGCTAATTGCCCAGGGCTGTGTTAGGCTTGTGCTGGCTCTGCCCTTGATCTGCCTCCTTGACAGTCCCAGCTAATCCAATATTTTCCTATTGAAAAACATTGTGATTGGCCGAGAATACCACTTCTGATAATGTCAGCCAAAGAAGTAGATCAAGGAGAGAGCCAGCACCAGCAGACTGGAGTAAAGGTAAGATTTTACTATATTTAGGGGGTTAAGTGGGAACCAGGGGATGCGGGGGTGGGGGCAGGGGGGCTAGATGGTATATAGATACTTTTGTGTTTCTGACCCTATGGTGTTCCCTTAACTTAAAATTAGCATTTAATTAGAAAAAATAAATAGATAAAATAAAAGTTTTGGAATTAAGCTTGCTGTCCTGGAATACCTGTCTCAAGAATGTTATTTTCAGATCAAAAGTTTTCCTTCCCAGAATACTTTTTAAAACATCAGTTAACCAGTTCTGCTGGTGGAGTGTTTAAAATGGAACTGGATTCCTAAAATAACAAATTATACACCTTTGAGTGTGTCTAATGGGAATGCATTTTAAGGACTCGTGCAGAGCTCCCCGGAGGCCACTTTGCAAAGAAATTCCAAGGTAGAAATACTTCATAGACTTTCAAAGATTTGAAAAAAATAATCTTCTATTAACAGAATCCTTCCAGCAAACCTCTGATTTCTGTCGTTCTTATAAAATAATATGATAATCAGGTTAAACAGGTATATCTACAACATTTTGCTTTAACATAATATTAACATACTGTGTTTTGTTAAGAACTATATATTTACAGGTCAAGTGGATATTGTATTGTGGTTATAAGAATAACCAGCAGGTTATTGAGTGTGGATATTTTATAAGAGCACTTGAATGAATGTCTGCCGCTGGTTTAATTTGGGTGGCATGCTTTATCGGCATATCTGTGTTTACAGGTATCTCCTGTTTAAAATAATTTCATTTAATAACACTGTGAATTTATTTTATTTCTTACCTATTGTGTTTAATTGAATAAGAGAGGCTTTGACACATAAATTATGTTTAAAAACAATAGCTGGTGTATTAACCCCTTCACGTCAGCACACGTGTACACACGATTGCCAAGGTCGTCACCCATACCCGGCAATCACGTAGACACAATTAAAATCATTGCAAAGTGAAATCCGTAAATGTTTTTTAAAAAGTTTTTCAAAAATATACATTTTTGTTTCCATTAAATATCGAGCTATCTAGGCATACTGAAACAAAAAAAAATACATTTAAACGATACTTTCCAGGACACCCAAAATAATCGGATTCTGGAGGTGGTTTTTTTTGCAAACCACATGGTGGTGACGATGTTGAAACATGAGAGATTTCTCGAATCAAAAGCAGGTGTCATTTTGGGGAAGAGAGAAAACTAAGGACTAATTTCGATAAAAGGGGACTGGGTGATATTTATCAAAGTATAGTCATCATTTTTACATCTAATTATTGACCAAGTCTATGTTTCTATGTTTCTATGTTTTGGTGCAATTTCTGTTGCTTTTTTTGTACCCTGTCCTTTTCTAATGGGTACCATTTTTTCAACGGTGTAACAGACTTCACAAACACTTAGTATTTTAGTTCACTTTTCTTTTTCCTGTCTCTCTAAATTGTATATTCTAAAATGGGACATTTCTGCAAAAACCGTTGGACTTTACTATAAAGAATGCTGTCACTTTGTAGATCATATTTTGAACACTTTAAAAAATATGATCAAAATAATGATGGAATTTAACTGTCATTTCTCAGAACACTTTGATAAATATACCCCAGGGTCTCTCAACATTTAGCACTTCGTACCTAAAACACCATCTATTTGCCACACGAAAAAGGCAGCGTTGATCCTGCTTTGAGCTGAAATTGTGACACTTTCATTAATCTAATCTAATAATAATAATAATAATACATGGTCTAATTTAACCCACTACAACTAAGCAAAACCTCACCTAGCTGAGCTATTTCCCATAGTCAGTTATACTGTCTCATGGATATAGGGTATTATATGATAATCTCTTTCTCCCTCATTCTACAGAGTTGTGCAAAGTTAAAGGAACACTGCATTAAAATAAAAAAATTAATAAATAAAATAAAAAATAACAATTTAGCACATGCACCTCAAATAAAATATGTATGCAATTTGTTGTGCATGTTTTCTTTAGGAGTAACTGAAATATTGGCTTGCAATAGCTGCATATCTAGTATCTGCAGCTACTGCAAGCCCTACACTTCTTCCTCAGCCCAGATTTTCTATGGCTGTCCAACTACAGAAGTCTTTGCAAGGTAGGTGCTTTGCGAGTTCAGCCAGTGGCGTACATACCAGGGTCGCAGGGGTCGCGGCTGCGACCGGGCCCGGCCCACCAGGGGGCCCGGCCGCCCCTGCGACCCGGTATGCAGCCACAGGGCCAGCCTCTTCCCCTGGGGGGCCCAGGAGCCGGCCACCCCAGGGCCCCCCCCAGGCTGGCCCTGCTGACCCTGCTGACCCCGGCGGGCTGGCTATCTAGGTGGCCGGCGCGCGAGGGAGCACTCAGTGCTTCCTCTTCAGCTCCCTCGCGCACCACACTGATGCCGGAGCCGGAAGATGACGTCATCTTCCGGCGCCGGCATCCCCATGCGGCGCACGAGGGAGCTGAAGAGGAAGCACTGAGTGCTCCCTCGCGCGCCGGCCACCTAGATAGCCAACCCGCCGGGGTCAGCAGCACCACTGGACCCCAGGGAATCCCCCAGCACTCCAAAAGGTAAGGAGGCTGGGGGGATTACATTTTAAAAAAAATGTGTGTGTGTGTTAGTTTGTGTGTGTTAGTGTGTGTGTGTGTGTGTTAGTGTGT